>OY757317.1:57058062-58258062 GCA_963583905.1 Stenurella melanura | reverse complement strand
TCCAAAACAAAGTCGCAGAAACAAAATGGCGGACGTTTTACGTACGAAAAAATGTGAAATACTCAGTTTTCTCCGTTTACCTGCAAATGTAACTTTTTTATCGAAGAAGGTTTCAAACAATAGTTGTAGGCATTTAAAAGTGGCGTCTGCCGAATGAAAATCCGATTGTTTGATTTCTCGGAAATTAAAAAAACAAACGTCGAGAAATTACATTTTTTAATTTTGCAGTAACTTCTGCAATAATTAATGTATGGTATCAACAATCTCAGGAAATATGCGTCATAATGCGCCTAAAAAGTAACCGTAACCCGAATTCCGACGGATCAATAGTTTCCGAGAAATTCAATTGTTTATTAAAAAAGTGATATTAGTAACATTTAAATTCCCCAAAATGAGGCGGTCCGGTTTCAATTTTGCAAAAAGTTTTCTACTCTTCAAGAGTTGTACTATCACTGAGCCCAAAGCCGAAGTCAAATATTTCAATCAAGTTGCTTAAAAGCACCGTTGAAAATAATGCACATTTCCTCTGTATAAACAAATGTACTTAATATCTTTGTCAATTGTTCGTGTATCTAAATGTAAAGTGGATATTCGTGTAGCTGGCAATTTTATACGAATTTTAAAAAAATGAACTCCCTTCGACCTTCAGGACTCGAGAAATTTTTTTTTTTCAAAAAATTCCCGAGACCGTATTTTTTAACTTACAGCGCTGACATTTGCAGGTATTGCACAAACGGATTTGTTTTGGGCACACCAGAAACCAAGATATAATCGATTCTACAAGCGCGAACGATTTTGAACGCGCGAATCAACTTTTCGACGTAGAGAGACCACTGCTGCAGACTCTCCCCCCACTCTGTCAGCGCACGCTAGCTCGACTAGCTGGTGCGAGCGCCTCACTTCAACATGAACTATGTTATCAAAAAGACGGTGAAACAATTGCTTTTCTATCGAAAGTTGAAGTATTCAAGAACAATACCTGCAAATCTCAGCAATGTAAATTAAAAACCGCTACCTAAGGAATCACTACTTCCACATCCAGATTCTTCATCCAAGTCACTTTAAAGGAAACATCTGGACTATATTTGCACTCTAGTATATGGAAATTATTGGTCATAGAATTTTAATAATATTCAGGGCAGATGTAATAGAAAAGTTTGAGGAGTTGGTTTCTACCATATACGCTAAAAATGAAGTTTCTAGTTTACCCTACTTATTTTCCACTATTCACAACCTACCACTTCCGACTCCTTCAATGGAGTCATCTCAATCAGATGTCACTACAATACATACGTGTACTAACTTTCAAGTGAATATCTCAATTTGATGTTATCAATCCCATTAATAATGAAGCGGAGGTGGTGGAGTTTGAAAAATATTAGAAATAAATCTGAGGCCTTGGTTTCTAGTATATACACCGAATCCCAAATTTCTGTACTCTTACCAGCTTGATTTACTTATTCCCTTCTACGGAATCATCCCAAAACATAATCTAGTTCCAGATGTCGTTATCATACATACGTCTACCAAATTACGAGTGAATATCTCAATTTTATTTTATCAACCCCTTTAATAATGGAGTAAGGGTAGTGGAAGGGTTGAAAAATATTATTAAAAATCTGGGGCCTTGGCTTCTAGGACATACACCGAATTTCAAATTGCAGTACTCTTACCAGCTTGCTTTACTTATTTTTTCCTATTTACCTCTACTTATCCCCACTCCTTCGACGCAATCATGTCAAAATATAATCTAGTTTCAGATATACTTATAATACATAAATGTACCAAATTTCAAGTGAAAATTTAAATTTAATCTTATCCTCTTTTAATAAGGGAGTGAGAGTGGTGGGGGGATGGAAAATACTAATAAAAAAACCTGAGACCTTCGCATCTAGTATATACACCAAATCACAAATTTCTGTACTTTTACCAGCTTGCTTTACTTATTTTCCCTCATACCTCTATTTAACCCCCAGCCCATCAACGGAATCATTTCAAAATATAATCTAGTTTCAGATGTCGTTATAATAGATATGCGTTCTAAATTTTACGTCAATATCTCAATTTTATTTTATCAACCCCTTGAATAATGGAGTAGGGGTGGTGGGGGCTAAAATATATTATTAAAAAATCTGAGGCCTTGGCTTCTAGTATATACACCGAACTTCAAGTTTCTGTACTCATACCAACTTGCTTTACCTATTTCCCCCTATTTACCCCTAAATAACCCTCAATCCTTCAACGGAATCGTCTCAAAGTATAATCTAGTTCCAGATGTCGTTATAATTCATACGTGTACCAACTTTCAAATAAATATCTCAATTTTATTTTATCAACCCTTTTAATAATGGAGTAGGGGTGGTGGGGGGCTGAAATATATTATTAAAAAATCTGAGACCTTTGCCTCTAGTACATACACCGAATTTCAAGTTCCTGTAGTCATACCAGCTTGCTTTACTTATTTCCCCCTATTTACCCCTAAATAACCCCCAACCCTTCAACGGAATCATCTCAAAGTATAATTTAGTTTCAGATGTCGTTATAATTCATACGTGTACCAACTTTCAAATGAATATCTCAATTTTATTTTATCAACCCTTTTAATAATAAAGTAGGGATGGTGAAGGTTGAAAAATATTATAAATAATCTGATATCTTGGCTTCTAGTACATACTCGGAATTTAAAGTTTCTGTAGTCTTACCAGCTTGCTTCACTTATTTTCCCCTATTTACCCCTACTTAACCCCCAACCCTTCAACGGAATCATCTCAAAATATAATCTAGTTCCAGATGTCGTTATAATACATACTTGTACCAAATTTCAAATGAATATTTCAATTTTATTTTATCAACCCTTTTCATATTGGAGTAGGGGTGGTGGGGGTTGAAAAATATTATGAAAAAATCTGACGCTTTGGTTTCTAGTACAAACATCGGATTTCAAGTTTCTGTAGTCTCACCAACTTGTTTTACTTATATTCCCCTATTTACCCCAAATTAACCCCCAACCCTTCAACGGAATCATCTCAAAATATAATCTAATTCCAGACGTCGTTATAATACATACGTGTGCGAAATTTCAAATGAATATCTCAACTTTATTTTATCAACCCCATTAATGGGGTAGGGGTGTTGGGGGGTTGAAAAATATTACAAAAAAATCTGAGGCCTTAACTTCTAGTACATACACCGAATTTCAAGTTTCTTTACTCTTACAAGCTTGCTTCACTTATTTTCCCCTATTTACCCCTATTTAACCCCCAACCCTTCGCCGGATATCCTCAAAAAACAATCCAGTTCCAGATCTCGTTATAATATATACGTGTACAAAATTTCAAGTCAATATCTTAAACCGTTCCGGAGAAAACGTGCGGACAAAAAAAAGTTACAGACAGACAGACAGAAAATTTTTTTTCGCTCAAATTTAAAATCTCGACGTTTCATGACATTCTAAACCTATTTCACGAATAAAAATTTTTGAAAATTTTTTTGCGATTACTATACTTCCAATCCACTACGTGGATGTGGAAGTAAAATAAGGTCTAGGGAATTTTTACAAAAAAAAAATCGTGTCCTGAAGGTCGGAGGGTGTTCATTTTTTTTCAACTCATATAAAAATGCCCCAGCTAGTTTACTTTTCGATACAGGAACAATTGACAAAGTTATTATTATCATTATCATTTTCAATGGCGCTTTTAGCAATTGAATTGAAATATTTGACTTCGACCTTGAGCTCAGTGATAGTACAACTCTTGAAGAATAGAAAATTGTTTGTAAAATTGAAATCGGACTACCTCATTTTGGGGAATTCAAATATTACTAAAATATTTTTTTTAATAAACAATTGAATTTCTCGGAAACCATTCATCCGCTGAAATTCAGGTTAAGGTCACGTTTTAAGCACATTATGACGCATATTTCCCGTGATTGTTAATACCATAAATTAATTATTGAAAAAGTTACCGCAAAATTAAAGAATGTTATTTTTCGATGTTTTTCTTTTAATTTCCGAGAAATCTAACAATCGGATTTTCATTCAGCGGGCGCCATTTTGTAGGTATTTTAAATGCCTGCAACTGTTGTTTGAAACTCTTTTCGATGAAAAAGTTATATTCGTAGATAAAAGAAAAAAACGACTATTTGACATTTTTCCCTACGTAAAACGTCCACCGTTTTGTTTCTGCAACTTTGTTTTGGATGCACTGATTTGAACATTGATATTTCACATGTACTGAATATGATCCTAGTGTTTTTCTCTAATGAGAATTACGTTTGGAAATTTTCTTACTTTGATTGGCCTATACCATTAATTTATATTATTTGCAATTTCCTAATATGTAGCTAAGTATTAACGTAATACAATGTTTATAATTAATTATGGATTTCAAAGCTAACTTCTTGAACTATAAGCTTAACTGTAAACGCAGATAGATAGGAGAATGTCTAATTAGTCCTAATTCCCTTCTAAGTCTTTTGTTAGATATATAGACAAGGGACTCATGGAAATTGCCAAAACTGTCCATTGTTGATGGGATCTCGTAAGCATGCCGTTCGTTTAATCCTATTACAATTATAAAGACCTGCCAAAGCTGTATGTTTAAGGACAAAGTTTACCGTCACTAAACTGAGCTAGGGACCGCTTTAATATTTTTATTTTGGGACATAAGGCATCTTGGATTCTGTTTTAAACGTATTGTTGATATTGCGAATTTGTTAAATAAATAGTATTCCAGTATTCTCCCAGTGAACTTGTGTATACCACGTACACTTTACTCGTCTTCTCATTCCCAACGTCTTAAGAGACGTTTTGTAACCCATGAGTTATCAATTTGGGATACACTTATTGTAAGGCACGTCTTACAACATCGCCTCATCTGTCTCAGTTGATTGTTAGACGTACAGCCTATCAGTTTTTCTCATTATTTCCTTGGTGACATCAATACTATACATGTCAGAGCCATATTTCATCACCTTATACATTAAAAAGAACGGTGTTTGATTGCTCGATCGCTAACTAAGCGAAATTTTGCCAGCTGAGAAATGTTTTTATTCTGTTCTAAAAAATAGAAGTGTGAATCGAGAGTCCGGCGAGAATTGTTCCAAAAATTATAGACGTTTTCGATTGTTGCATCATATTTGTCAAAGTGTAATCGCTTATTTTCTCCCTTTCATTGTGAATAAAGGTTTATATCTAAATCTCGGGCCTTTATTTAAAAACGAATCTATTGCTGGAGTGTAAAACGGGTAGTTTTATCACGAGGCAACTGACATTTGGCGACCGTGACAGGACTCGGGGAGTTTTAAGTAAAAAATTAATAAGTCGTGGTTATAATAGGTGTAGTAAAAGTGAATAGATGATCACTGGACAAACTTTTACCGTCTGCTAAATGTGTTGATAGTCGAGTGCGGTGGGTTTGCAGTGAAAAATGGAACAAAAGAAGAAACACCGGAAAGTACTTCGCACCACTTTTACTAAGTCGGCGAAAGAACTAGATGAGCTATTAAAGACGCCGGAAGGTGAACTACGACTCATCAAGGTATGTCTGGATATTCTGCGGCTAAAAATCGAAGATTTGAAACAAGTTGACAACGAAATCTATAATCTTCTATTAGATGATGATGCCAATGAAGGAGATTTATTAGCAGAGATGGAGGCTAGTGACAGTTATATCAAGAAATTCACGGATCTGAATAGTCGCTGCGAAGAACGTATGCAGCCCACATGGACAGACGCCGTGGATAATGAGGTAACTGCTTCTGTGATAACTGATGGAACCGTTAACAGTAGAGCAGGTAGGCGTAAATTTAAATTACCCACTTTAGAATTTAAGAAGTTTGATGGGAATATTAAAGATTGGTTGCCGTTCTGGTCTCAGTTCCAAAAAGTGCATGACGATCCGGATATAGACTTGAACGATAAGGTTGAATATTTGATTCAAGCTATGGTGCCGGGTAGTAGAGCTAGACAACTTGTTGACAGTTTTCCCGCTACAGGAGGTAACTATAGTAAAATTATTGACTGTTTGATCTCTAGGTTCGGGCGTGAGGATTTGCAGATCGAAGTTTATGTTCGGGAATTGCTTAAATTAGTTATAAATACCACTTCGTCTGGCAATAAAATAGACTTGTCTTTCTTATATGATAAATTAGAGTCGCAGTTACGGGCGTTAGAGACACTCGGCATTACATCCGATAAATATGCAGCCATGTTGTTTCCTTTGGTCGAGTCATGTCTCCCGTCAGATTTACTTAGAGTTTGGCAACGTTTACCAGACAGCCCACTTTTGACAGGTTTGACAGGTGCCGCGTCGCAAGAAATAATGCACACCGTAGGTGTTTCTACAATGGAAAGTCGTCTCGGAAGCCTCATGAAGTTTTTAAAAAATGAAGTCGATAATGAACAACATGTTAATTTGGCGGGCGAGGGTTTTGATTTAAGCAATAAGAGAAATAAGGATTTAAGACGTGGTGAAAGTAAATCAAAGGGATGCGAAGAAAATTCTTCTAAACTTTCTACTGCGACGGGTTTAATAAATTCCGCGGCAACAAATAAATGTATTTTTTGTCAGAATTTACATGAGAGTGCGAGTTGTTTTAAGGCTCAAAAACTAAGTTATGATCAAAAAAAGGACATTTTGTTGGAAAATGGAGCCTGTTTTCGCTGTCTAAGAATTGGGCATCAGTCTCGTAACTGCCGAGGACGACAAAAATGTATTGTTTGTGGAAAATCCCACGTAGCTCTAATGTGTCTAGAACTTTCAGCGAATCGGCAGAGAGAAAGAAAATACGATCAAAAGGATACCGAGGAAAAAGTCGTGGCGGGAACCCACCAAGCACTTACAAACAGTACAAATCAACATGTTTTTTTGCAAACGCTCCGCGTACAAATGGAAAATTCGCAGAAAAAACGATACGTGCGCGCGCTGATAGATACAGGATCCCAAAAGACATATATAATGAAGTCTACAGCTGGATTTTTGGGGTACAAGTCTAAACGTCACATTAACATTATTCATTGCCTGTTTGGCGGAAATGAGTTATCTCAAAAGCACGATTGTTATGACGTCACATTGAGTAATGGCAACTATAGTTGTACTTTTGAAGCTTTGGATCAACCCGTAATTTGCAACGAAGTGTCTGGTGTATTTCATGGTCCCTGGATGGAAGAACTTCGCTTGCTAAATATATATATATCAGACTCACGTGACGACACTCCCATAGAACTTTTAATAGGCTCCGATATTGCTGGAAAACTGTATACGGGAAAGAGATATGTTCTGAAATGCGGGCTGGTGGCCATCGAAACGCTACTAGGTTGGACCCTGATGGGTAAGATACCCCAGGAAAAACTGCAAAGCCTGTCCATAACTTCTGTCTCCCTTTTCATCAACAATGCCTCGATTACTAACCTCTGGGAGCTAGATGTTTTGGGTATAAAAGATCCAGCGGAAAGAAAGACTTGTGAAGAAACAGCGTTGGCAGCTAAAAAACTTTTTCTGGAAACTGTCACAACTGACGTAGATGGTCGGTATGAAGTAAGGCTGCCGTGGTTAGACGGACATCCGGCATTACCAAGTAACTATCGGATGTCTAAGAAGAGATTAGAGAATACTGTTAAGAAAATTGTTAATGACGGATATTTCGAAGCCTACGACCAAGTATTTAAAGATTGGTTGAACGAAAATATTATCGAGGAAGTTTTCGAAACACAAACTACAGAAGAAGCTCACTACTTACCACATAGGCCGGTAATTAAACCCAGCAGCTTGACCACAAAAATAAGGCCTGTTTTTGACGCCTCAGCTAGAGAAAGAGATAGTCCCTCCTTAAACCAGTGCCTTGAGAAGGGTCTAAACTTGATTGAATTGATTCCTGATATCTTACTAAGATTTAGGCGACAGAAAATTGGTGTAGTCTCAGACATTAGAAAAGCATTTTTACAGATTAGTATACATGAGGCTGATAGAGACTTCCTTCGTTTTTTATGGTCTGACAGAGAGGGCAGACAAATAGTACATCGCCATCGTCGTGTGGTGTTCGGAATCAACAGTAGCCCGTTCCTTTTGGGAGCTACAATAGAGTATCATTTGTCTAAGATGTTGAAGGAATCTGATTCCAAACCTTTTTCAAAAGAAACCATCATTAAACTGTCAAATAGCTTTTACGTTGATAACTGTGTAACTAGTGTTGCAAATGATAAAGAGTTGAGAACATTTGTCGAAGAGGCCAGCACCGTAATGGCTGAAGGCAAGTTTGACCTGAGAGGGTGGGAGCACACATATCAAGTCCAAGGTGACAACCATGATAATTCCACCCCCGTGTTGGGAGTGAAATGGAACAAACAAGACGATACTCTAAGTATAAACCAAGACGACAAAACCATAGAGCAATTTGTAAATAAACCCGTAACCAAGAGGATGATGTTATCACAAGCTCAGAGAGTATTCGATCCCATTGGTTATACTTGTCCTGCAACGCTAATACCAAAACTGTTGTTGCAAAAGACATGGGAAAAACAGCTGACTTGGGATACACCGGTTGACCCTGTAATGGAAACGCATTTTCGAAACTGGATGGAGGAGCTGCCGTATTTGTCAGCTATAAAAATTCCTAGATGGATAAACGCGGGCTCCGAAGAAGCCGAACAATGGACTTTGCATACATTCTGTGACGCGAGTAAGGACGCTTTTTCTGCGACTGTTTTTTTAAGGGGAGTGAGGGATGGCGAGGTGTTTGTGCATCTTCTGGCTGCCAAGTCAAGAGTAGCCCCTTTAAAATCATTGTCAATACCTCGACTCGAATTGATGGCAGCTGTCATAGCTGTTCGGCTATATACAACTTGCAAAGAGAATCTCAACATCGAACTAGAGAATTTTTTCTGGAGTGACTCCACAACCGTACTTAGTTGGATTAGAAGACCTGAAGAATGGTCAACATTTGTTTGGAATCGGGTAAAGGAAATTCGATCAGCATCTTCAGACAAAAACTGGCATCATGTTCCTGGCACACAAAATCCGGCTGACCTCCCATCTCGAGGTTGTTCTGCTAAACAACTGCTTGAATCGAGATGGTGGGAGGGCCCGTCCTGGTTATACCAAAACTCGTCGCATTGGCCTCAGGATAATCTCCATTATGATGAAGAGGAGGTTAATAAAGAAAAGAGAAAAAAACTGGTTACAGTGCTGGTCAACAGTGAGAGTAAGTTGATGGCGTTAGATGACTGGCATATGTACTATTTTTCTCAATACCTAAAGACTCTAAGAATGTGCGCGTGGATAATTAGATTTATATACAATGTAAGAAATAAGGATGCCAAGCGAAAAGGTGACCTGTGTGCCGAAGAATGTGACGAAGCAGAAATCTTGGTGCTCAAACTAATACAACAGGAATCATTTGCGGACGAAAATGATAAGAAACTACGTGGTCTAAAGGCTTTTAAAGACAACAATGGTTTAATCAGGTTGAAAACTCGTATTAGCAATCGACACGATCACGAAAATTTTCGGTTCCCAATCGTTTTGCCTGCCAAACATTTAGTGATAAATCGGTTGGTATTTAGAGAACATGTTAAATTATGTCATATTGGTGCCCAAGGACTGATGAGTATTTTACGAGAAAGATATTGGATCTTAGGCGGTCGACGGGCTATAAAATCAGCGATTTCTGGTTGTGTTATCTGTAAAAGACATAATGCTAAGCCGTTTGATACAAGTTCCCCGCCGTTACCAATGGATCGAGTTCGAGACGCGGTAGCATTTGAAATAACAGGCGTAGACTTCGCGGGCCCTTTATATCTCAAGTCTGGAGAAAAGGTGTGGGTGTGTCTTTTTACCTGTGCCGTCTATCGGGCTGTGCATCTAGAACTTTGTAGTTCGTTATCAGCGGTGGATTTTATGCAAACTCTGCGTAGATTTATTGCCAGGCGAGGTCGTCCAAAGACTATATATAGTGACAATGGGACAAACTTTGTCGGTACGGAAAACGCTTTCTCGTTAGTAGACTTTCAGAAAATTGCCGAGGATAGTAGTGCCGAACGCATTCGATGGAGGTTTAACCCACCTGCGGCTGCGTGGTGGGTTGACAGACAGACAAAAGTTGCTGGAAGATCTTCGGAGAAGGTTCCGGAGTGAATATTTGGGTCAGTTAAAATTGTGGTCCAAAAGGAGTAAAGAAAGCCGAATCAAGGTGGGAGAAGTGGTATTTGTGGGTAACGATCAAGACAAACGAGTAAATTGGCCTCTTGGTCGTGTAATCGAGCTTTTTCCTGGAAACGACGGTCAAGTCCGACTGGTCAAGGTCCTCACGAAAAGGGGTCAGTTTCTGAGACCTATACAACGGCTTTATCCATTGGAGTGTGCAGCAGACCCCTCTCAGATGGGAAACAGGCCCGGTTCGGCGCCCCTCATGGAGCCGGAGCCACCTTCAATAGACGAAAGTGCGGGTTCGGGAGTAGTGTCAAAAAGCAGAGTACCCGAATCGAGAGTGATAGTTACGCGAGGTGGGCGTAAAGTTAACGCCCCGGTTAGGTATTCTTAATGACTGTAGAATTAGAAAAAATGCATATGTGCATGAATAATTTATTTCATTTTCTTTAGGCTATGTTTAAACTAGCATTTTTTATTATTGTTCTAGATGTCTAAGTTTGCTGATTGTCTCATTAGCTCTAGAAAGATAATGAGCCCTGTTTATTTGTTCTAAACATGTCTCAGGTGGGAGAGTGTCAGAGCCATATTTCATCACCTTATACATTAAAAAGAACGGTGTTTGATTGCTCGATCGCTAACTAAGCGAAATTTTGCCAGCTGAGAAATGTTTTTATTCTGTTCTAAAAAATAGAAGTGTGAATCGAGAGTCCGGCGAGAATTGTTCCAAAAATTATAGACGTTTTCGATTGTTGCATCATATTTGTCAAAGTGTAATCGCTTATTTTCTCCCTTTCATTGTGAATAAAGGTTTATATCTAAATCTCGGGCCTTTATTTAAAAACGAATCTATTGCTGGAGTGTAAAACGGGTAGTTTTATCACGAGGCAACTGACAATACATATATTACCATCTTTTCAATTAACTTGGCCAGAAGATGATAGGTTGCGGGAAAATGCGATGCTGAAGAGCCGATTTGGGGCGTATTTTTTGAATAATCGAGTTGATCGTGTGGTTTTTCAGCAAATTGATAACAAGCGTGCGTCGCCAGACCACCAACACCGCGAAAGATTTAATATGCCATCTATCTATCTATCTCAGAGGCATAAAAAAAGTGCTTGCAATTACCGAGCATTAAACAATCTAAATAGCGAAATGCTTGCGATTACTGAGCATTTTTAGATAGTAATTTAAAATTCAGAGCACTAAACCAAAAGCACTTTGGTTCTAACTCTCTTTTTTAATTTGAAAAAGTTACTTAAATTACAATACTTTTGACTTCAGACTCGAGAATCAAAATTTTAAATCCCTAAAACGTAAAAACACAAAACATGCAAAATGGTTTTAACACTCGACTGATGAAAGTTACATAATTTTACTTCCACATTCACGTAGTGGAGTGGAAGTATAGCAATAGTAAAAAAAAAAAAAATCATTTTTTTTTCTTTCTTGAAATAGGTTTAGAATGTCATGAAACGTCGATATTTTAAATTTGACCGAAAAAAAATTCTCTGTCGGTTTGTCTGTCGGTCTGTAACTTTTTTTGTGCGCACGTATTCTCTGGAACGGTTTAAGATGAGTATTGACTTGAAATTTTATACACGTATGTACTATAACCAGATCTGTAACTGGATTGTTTCCATTATTAAAGGGGTTGATACAATAAAATTGTGATATTCACTTGAAATTTGGTACATATATGTATTATAACAAGGAGACACAAGGAACTATATTATATTTTGAGATGATTGCGTTGAAGAGTTGGGGGTTAAATAGGGGTGAATAGGGGAAAATAAGTAAAGCAAGCTGGTAAGAGTACAGAATCTTGGAACTTTGATGTACATAGTAGTAATCAACACCTCAGATTTAAATAAAATATTTTTCAACTCCCCCACCACCCCCTGTCCATTATTAAAGGGGTTGATAAAATAAAATTGAGATATTCATTTGAAATTTGGTATACGTATGTATTATAACAACACCTGGGACTAGAGTATATTTTGAGATAATTCCGTTGAAGGGTGGGGGTTAAATAGGGGCGAATAGGGGAAAATAAGTAAAGCAAGCTGGTAAGAGTACAGAAACTTGATATTTGGTGTATATACTAGTGATCAACACCTCAGATTTAAAACAAAATATTTATCAACTGCCTCACCACCCCACTCCATTATTAAAAGGGTTGATAAAATAAAATTTAGATTTTCACTTGAAATTTGGTATGTATTATAACGACACCTGGTACTAGATTATATTTTGAGATAATTCCGTTGAAGGGTTGGGGGTTAAATAGGGGAAAATAAGTAAAGCAAGCTGGTAAGAGTAGAGAAATTTGATGTATATAATAGAAATGGAGGCTTCAGATTTTTTTATAATATTTTTCAATTTCTCTCATCACCCTCACTCCATTATTAAAAGGGTTGATAAAATAAAATTTAGATTTTCACTTGAATGTATGTATTATAACGACGTCTGTAATTAGATTCTATTTTGAGATGATTTCGTTGAAAGGTTGGGGTTAAATAAGGGTAAATATGGAAAAATAAGTAAAGCAAGCTGGCAAGAGCACATAAACTTTGGAATTGGTGTATATATTAATAGCCAGGGTCTCGGATTTTTTTATAACCCCTCCACCACCCCCTCTCCATTATTAAAGTAAATAATAATAATAAATAATAATAAAATATAGTAAAATTGAGATATTCACTTGAAATTTGGTACACGTATGTATTATGTATAACGACGACTGGAACTAGATTATATTTTGAGATGATTCCGTTGAAGGGGTGGGGGTAAGAAAAGGTACATGGGGGAAATAAGTAAAACAAGCTGGTTAGAGTACAGAAACTTGAGATTTGGTGTATATACTAGAAGCCAAGGCCTCATATTTCTTTATAATATTTTTCTTCCTCCCCACCAGTGTCACTTAATTATTATTAAAGGGGTTAATAACACAAAATTGAGATATTCACTTGAAATTTGGTACACGCGTGTATTGTAATGACGTTTTAGAAACCAACAACTCAAGTTTTTTTTATGAAGTCTGCCTCAGATATTAAAATTTTATGGCCAATTATTTCCACATGCTAGAGTGCAAATATAGTCAAGATGTTTTCCTTTAAAGAAACTTGGATGGAAAATGTGGATATGGAAGTAATGATCCCTTAGGCAGCAGTTTTTTAACAATATATTAATAGTAAAATTTAGGTGCAAAATTTCTGAAATAGAGTTCAGCAAATACATTTTGACTTGTAAAATGTAAAGTTTTTCAACTCTAAGAAATATCACACATTTTCACAATTGTACACTTTTATTGTTTGCAACTCGAAATTTCAATATTAAATCCGAAAAGTTCCTGACCATTTTACACATTTGTATCTTAGAATTTTCAACTTTTAAAGTTGTAATTATTTCTTTACTTATATCTTTGAATTTACAACTATAAGGGGCAAGGTAGATAAAAAATAAACGGTTGGAAAGTAAATTATTAACTTCCCACAAATCAAAATTTTCAAGGCCAGAACAGTATTTTTCAACTATATTTGGGAAGTGTGTGTGTCTGTCTATCTGTCGGTCCATCCGTGTGTGCCTATAGCCACCTAACTCCAAGACGGCTGAACCGATTTCAAAGCGGTGGTTTCGTATTGAAATGTTTGGTAGAAATTGAATATACCGTGTAAAAGATTTTCAGGTTTCATTGTTAAACAGTCGTTGTAATCTAAGAAATGGCGACGGATCTGGTGCTATTTCACATATTGAATGTTTATCTGAATGTTTATCTGAAATGTATTTAAACAGTTTTAAAAAATATTTAAGTTAAATTAAAAATTTGAATACCCCCGTCACAAAAAATAAAGCTTTAAAAAGGAACAAATAAGAGTTTTTGTTTTACTACAGATATCATTATTATTCGAAAAAAATCATAAGTGCATCGGGGACCGCTGAAATGAACAACTTTCGTATTTACTAGAAGTAACATTATGCATAAAATCAAATATGTACCATCATCAAACAATTTGTTAAAATTCAACAGTTATATTACCTATGTAAAGTAAATTTCTATCTGTGGATATACAGGGTGGACCATTGACAATAGGCCATAGTGCAGGGGTAGATTCTTCGGACCAAAATTGAGGATTTAACCAAATATGCTTTACTAAAATGTTGTTGTGGAAAAAGATACAGGGTGTCAAAATTCAAATTGTTTTTTCGTTTTTTTTTTGCAATAACTCAACTGATCTTCGCCAAATTTGCAAGAGAACTTTTTTCATTCTAAGAAGCGATAATTTACGTATTACATCACGTTTGATCATAGAAGACGCCGCAGGACCTGTATCTGACGATGAACTTTTTCATTTTTTTTTGACAAAACGTTGTGATACTTCTGACCAGAAATTCTGATGAGGGCGTCATTTCCACGCATAAAAGGTACACTTGGTAGAACTTGATAATTCCAACTGTTTTCGAGGAAATTGTATTTAAACATTTGAATAATTTTTTGAAAGGCAAATTCAAATTTAATGAAACAAAGTCTATTTATTGAAAAAAGTACAAAACGTAAAGGAAAACAAAATCGTAATAACACCGTAAATTCATTCTCACTTTCTGATGAACTAATGGAGTATTTTCATGGTATTGAGATAAATACACAAATCGAAAGATTGTGTACAATAAGGATCTAAATCTTATTAGAAGACCAAAAAATAACATACAAGTTGACTTATTGACATTAGTATTTATTGTATAAACTTTCCCCCCATGCAAAAACCCCATTACTGCAACTTAGAGTAAATTTTTGATATGGTCTCCTCCTACTTCTATACGTTTTCTAATTCTTTTCACAAAAGATTTTCTTACACTGAAATAGTATATTAAAGTATGAGTGGATATTAAGGTCTTTAAAACACACGCGATTTTTCGAGCACGATGGCGCAGCCGGAGTGCTCGAAATAGAGCAAGTGTTTTAAAGACCAATTATCCACGAATACTTTACGCTATTTTTTTTTATTGGTACACAATACTACAAAAAATGGAAATAAGAATTAAGAATGTAAAATGTTTGAATTCGTCATGTGACATCAGGATACCTGTCAGTGTCAAATGAGGAATGAAAAAATTAATTTGCAATCTGTCACATAGGATTAATTATTGTCACTACAGTTGTTACTGATTGTATATTGCTTTAAAATGAGTTCTAACATTGATTATTTAAATAGAAAAGCAGATTCGCGGTTAATACCGCAAAAATTCCTGTCAGATCAATAATTAAAAAGTTAACATTTTGACTCGGGTTGTAGTTGTTGCCATGGTAACCTTTAAAATACGCGCGTTTTTAAAAGTTCGATTTAAACACTGTGAGGCGTACTTTAAATAAGCAAAATAGGGTGCCAATAAAAAAAAATACATTTTCCTGTTGTCTAATAATATTGGCTGCGTTTTGTATTTTGTCCCACAGTTCTTCTCTTGAATTGATAGTATTTGTATAAACTAAGAACTTCATATGTCCCCACACATAATAATCCAAAGGATTATAATCAGGAGTCCTTGGTGGCCAAGTAAACTCACTTCCTCGACCGATCAATCTGCGTAGGAAACGCTCATCAAGATAATTCCTGACTTCAATGGAGAAATGAGGGAGAGCTCCATTTTGTTCCGTATGTCTAGCATGAAAGCATGTAATATATCAGCAAGAGTATTTTGAAGAAAAAACAGATAAGACTGTCCATTTAAATTTGGAGGAAGGACAAATGGTCCCAATAACTGATCGCCGATAATACTACACCAAACGTTAATCTAAAATTCGTGCTGGAAATGCCTTTCTTTAACGACATGAGGATTTTCTACTTCCCAGTAATGGGCATTTCTCCAGTTAAAAACGCCTCAGCGAGTAAAAGTTGCTTCGTCGGTAAATAAAATTTCGATCCCTGTTTCGTTTATTTAGAACAAATTGACAAAACTGCAGCCTTTGTAGAAGATCCCTTCGAAGTAAGTTTTGTACAGGAGTGAAGTGATATGGGTAGAAGCGTTCTTTGCGTTAGGGATGGGTAACTCATGAGCGAGTTAACTCAAAGAGTCGACTCAGTACTATGAGTCAAGTGAATCGGATCACCATTTCTGCTTACCTCGACTCTCGGCTCTTTTCATCAACGCCTTTACCGCTGCGGGGTATATCGAGTTGCCACGAATCCACGATTCGCACGTCCCTCACAGAAAGACAGAACCAACGACTCCAACGAGTCGTTCGATAATTCAACAAAATGCACAGGCGCACAGCCTCACATGCAAGCGGACGTTTACTGTTTACATATAAAATATTTAATTGTTTATTTACTTTTATTATTAAAAAAGATATTAAAACAAGTTAAAAGGATATAAAATTTAAAAAAAGTATTTTTATAAAATAAATAATTTCCTCTATAGCTGCAGATCATGCCACCCTCTTCAGATCGTTCTAATTGACGGCCCTTATTCCTACACAGTGGTACGCCTATGTGTTTTGTTTTCATGTGGCGAATTAGATTTCCGGTTGAACGATTTTTAAATTTCAAAATTTGAGAACAGTATCCACATTGAACATCATCGTTCTCTATTTGAGTGAAGTGATTCCAAATTTCGCTATTTCGTCTAGACGACATTTTAACATATATATTAAAATAATTTAAATTTACTTATAATGCCAATTGTTTATTGTTAAAATCTTAATTAATTATTGCATGCGTGCCTTGTCTGTATTTATAAAACCTGTAAATAAATTGTCTCTGTCTCGCCGGAATAGAAACAATCATCAACTGAGTTGGTTTTATTTGTACTTTGTTCGGTTCGTGCCAGCTGCAGCCGACTGCCTCACCTCACCTCACCCGCCGATATAAATATTCCCCGTGCGAATGACGCACAGAATTGTGTGAGTATAAGTGAGTCATGCAGCTCTTTTGAGTCAACTCACTGAGTCGGTTCCTCTGTAAGAGTCAGATCCGAAGAAGCGGATCAGTAAAAAGAGGCACTTTGCCCATCTCTACTTTGCGTAAGACTCTTAGAACAGATTGTTTACTCACCCCTGTTGCCGTTGATAAACGACTTGAGCTGATTTCAAGATCCTCATCCACATCATTTTTATGGCGAAATTAACCCGTTTCCCTCAAACGACGGAACAGATCTTTGAAAATCTTACGTTCTGGCTGTGTTCTATTTGGATATTGAAATGAGTGTCTCCTCGCTGCAGCACGTTCGCTAAACTTTCTTTGTACGTAAACACATATCATATCCCTCATTTCCCGATTTGAAAAATTATTATGTCGAGGCATTTTAAATAAAGAAGGTAAACAAATTAGCTCGAGAAACATAAGAACAAAATAAAATGATTAACTAACGTACATGACAGAATTAAAAAATGTAACCTCGAATGTAACCAAAGCACACTTTTCAATAAATACACTTTGTTTCATTAAATTTGAATTTGTCTTTTAAAATTTTTTTCAAAAGTTTAACGGCAATTTCCTCGAAAACGGTTGGAGTTATCAAGTTCTAGCAAGTGTACCTTTTATACATGGAAATGACGCCCTCATCAAATTCTCTGATAAGATCACACCGTTTCGTCCAAAAAAAATATGAAAAAATTTCATCATCAGATACAAGTCCTGCAGCGCCTTCTATGATCTAACGTGATGTAAGATATAAATTATCGTTTCTTAGAATAAAAAAAGTTCATCTAGCAAATTTGGCGAAGATCAGTCAAGAAGCTGTTGAGTTATTGCAAAAAAATTATTTGAATTTTGACACCCTTTATCTTTTTCCATGGCAACATTTTACTAAAGCATATTTGGTTATATCTTCATATTTTGGCCCAAAGAATCTACCCCTGCACTATGTCCTATTATTAATGGTCCACCCTGTATATACAGCAGTTCCCGACGCACTTATGATGTTATTCTCGAATAATGATATCTGTAGTAAAACAAATAATGTAACTACCTACCTAACTGAAAACTATTAACCCAAGGTCTAACAATAAATTTACAGAAAAATGAATAGCCAGTGTTTCTATCCAATGAATATAAATTATTTGTTCCTTTTTAAAGGTTTGTTTTTTGCGTCGGGGGTTTTTACCATTTTTGATTTAAATTTTATTTATCATATTGTAAGTCGTCAATCGTATTTTGTGTATTTTATTTAAAAAAATTCAACGTAGTGTTTAACAATGAAAATAGAGCCACTGAAAGTTTCAAGTAAATCAAGTAAACTTCTTGTTTCCCTAACTATTTTCTGTCCTAACTGTTCCATAGTCTAATAGCTTTTTACTGAAAGGAAACTATTAAAGAACATGCGTGGAAAATGTTACCTAATTTAACTTTTGACATTTTCTTGTACATTAATATTCCGAAGCCTGCACCATAAATTCAAACTTTATAATTCTTTCCATTATAAGTTTGTACATTATATTTCAGCATATTTTAGCATGATCGGGGTTTTTAAGATATATTTAGGACCTACAAACTATAAATATTTTAAAAGTAACACCATATTTTACATTTCTTGATCTCCACAAAAAATGTATCATGAAAGTATTTATAAGTTAAGTTTGATTTATAGAAGGTAAATAAGAGTATATTCTTCAGATAACCAAAAGTAGAATTTTTATGTATATACTGAGACGCACCCCCCCTACCCCTATTGTTTCCTTGTTAAATTCTGGTTTGATTAATTACCAGTTACCCTCCCCTCTCCCCTGATTGTCTAATTATTAAAACAATTAAACTAATTTGGCTGTGTGATCGTCTAGTTTATTGGTAGGACTCAAATTTACGTTTGTGATTATGTAGTACTTGTTACCATAGTTCTTTTTCTAGGTTTGATATTACTGTTTCTATTTATTTATTGATTTGATAATTAACTAGTTATTGTGACATTTAATGATTCGTTCTTTACTCTAAATATTGCTATTAATTTATTTGGCAAAGTTCTAATTCTAGTTCTTTATTTAATTGTTCAGATTAAGCACTGAATATTGTTTTGGCACTTGTTTATTTAATTGATAAAATAAATAAGGATTTTTATAATACCCTGTATAAAGTTCAAACTCTAGATTATTCTCTTTATTTATTTACTGAATTATTTATTTTATCTTTTATGTTAACTTTTGTTTAAGTTTATCATATTTTAGTTCTCATTTTTATTCACTATTGTAATGCTCAAGTAAACCTTATGTTTACTTATTTTATTTTAAATATTCGTTTAATTTAAGCCCAAGTAAATCTTATATTTACTTGGCTAGTTCTTCTGATAATAATGCACTTTATTTTCTGTTTCTGGTAAAAGGTAAAGTAATTAAAAACAAGGAACGTTTTTATACGTATAATCAGACAATTGTTAGAAAATATCAATTACAAAAATATTGTTGTGGCAATGGCCAGAACGTAGTTGCTTACATATAAATCCAAAATGTGAACAATCACAAATTTATGTTACAGCAACAGATTTCGTTGGGACAAACAGTCACGTATAAGTTTATCGAATGGCCAATCAAACAACTCCAATAATCACTAAAAATAATAATGATTATAACGAGAATACTCGTTCAAAACTGAAGTGAAAGAATGTTGAATTCGGAACATGTAAAGTTCATACTTGGGTGGCGAAAACTCGCAATAGTTTATTTAATTGAATGCACGGCAAGTTGAAATCTCAAGTAATTGCCTATTCAAACATAGTTTGACGTTGCGAAGCGTAGAATGATGTGATCTGATCAATAAACTTGATACAGAATCAGCCAATTGGCTACCAATAGGTTTTTGTGTTGCGAAGATTGTAATTGTTCAAACAATTGAATGAACAAGCAATTTGTATCAATTTCAACTCGCCCATGACATAAATATGTCATCGTGAATGTATACAAGGCAAAACACCCAGTACAAAGTTTAATATGTGATAATATTTAAAATGATACCTACTTATGTTAAACTAGCAGAGGGCAAATCACAGGCCTTATTAGTGGATGACCCACAAAAGTCCAGTGACAGCATCCCTACAAGTAGGACATAAATAAACCGGCAGGTCCGAACAGCTGTAAAACCCTTCGAACAATCAAATATTGCAGAAGTTCATTGCCAAACGACAAAACAAAACGCAACAGAAATTATTTACCAACAGAATCTGCCACTATGTAAAGTTAAATATTTTAAAAGTTACTGTTTTAAATAAGATGTGATTTAACATACGCTGTAATTCAACAAACAGCTAATTATGCTACAAATAAAAATTAACATTATAGAAAATTTCTAAATAATAAAATTCTAACTAGTCAAAGTGCCACAGTAAAAAGATCCCCTCGCGATTCCGAGTATCCGAAATATAGAATCAGTTCGTCAATTATTTAAAGGTAAAATGAATCAAAATAATCCCGGCTTGAAATTATCAAGTTCACGTAACTAAATGTAAATACCGAAAAACCGAAATAATCATATTGATTTACCTGGTAATTGATAGACCGCTAAATGACCGGTGTCATTAGGGATGTTATCACGCGGCTCGTCCATATCCGGCGAGTCGTAGCTGGACGGCGGTGTCTTATTAGTTCTGGACATCGTCCCCTTGTGTCGTACTAATCTGCTAAGACTTCAGCAATACAATAATAGTACGGCTTTGTAGCAAGTTGCTTGACCAGTGGTCAGCAGCGGTCAATTCGTAGTGCGAGGATTAATTATCCCACTCAGACTCAAAGAGACTGAGGATTAATTATCACTCTGCTTATTGAAGTTTGCTGTTAAAGTAAGGACAATGCTTCGGAATCGGCTTGACCAGTGGATGGCGGTCAACTAGAGTAATGATAATTATCAGACTCGTATTCGAGGATTAATTATCATTCAGAATAGTGGTCTCAAAGAAGTGAGCTTTGGACGTCGGTGGTCAGCAAGTAAAGCATTGATAATTATCAGACTCGTATTCGAGGATTAATTACCATTCGTAGTAGCGGTCTCAAAGAAGTGACCCGTGGACGTCGGTGGTCAGCAAGTATATTGATAATTATCAGACTCGGATTCGAGGATCAATTATCATTCGTAGTAGCGGTCTCAAAGAAGTGACCCGTGTACAAACTTCTCGCGAGTATTTATACCCGAAAGAGCGATGACGTTACACACAAAACTGCGTAGTTTTTGGTACTATTCTCACGGGAACCGAGCCATCTGTACCTATGCCTTATCTTTGTTTATATTAACATCGTAAAATTTTAAGTGATATGTGCCTCTTCGAACTGGCCTTTACACCAAGTTTTGTACGTTTTAGGAAGACTTAAAAATATTTAAAACTATACGAATCGGACAAATTCTAAAACATTTATGTTCTAGCATGCGAATCGGGGTAAAATTTTATTAGGTACGTACCGGGTGATATTTAATCGCGTGTCGAATTACGTAAATTTGGATTAATAGAAGGGGAAATTAATTTTTAAATTAATACACGGGGTGTGGTTTTCTTCAATACATATATCTCCATAGGCCTCCTAGATTGATTTATTGATTGATTAGCTAGCCATTTCTTCTCCATTTGTTTGAGAAGGAATTATGCGTAATATTTGTACTCTGCACTGCAGCATCATTCATGTCCTACAACATTACAAGGTGAGATGTTATGTCATACATGTATGACAATCCTTACGCACTGACACCAACCTGGGGCTGGGTTCTCGAACTCACTGGTAAATGTTCCAAATCAAATCAAATAAACTTTATTTTAAATTAAATAGCAATATTTTTCCTCATCAAGCACACGCGCGAGTTCTAGTTGGGGCGTGGTCGAGAGCGCACGTGTTTATTAATGCCCCCAGGGAAAACACGAAAAGAACCGGTTAAAACTCGATAAATTTAGTCAGCGGTAGATTTTAAAAATTCTGCGTAAAATGATGTGTGGTGGTGGAGGAACAAAGCACGCATCGAATTAATAATAATAATTGAAAATTAATGAAACGCGTTTGCTAATGGTCTCTAAAAATAAAAGTAAACAGAAACAGTGTCGGTATTAGTGCACTATAGCTGGAAGGTCGTAAAATTTATACTACCTGTGACCCGTGCCTTCTCCAAGTGTATGGAAAGCAACATGGGCAATATAGACAGCCAGCCAGATGTGAATGAAGGGAGATAAGTTTTTGTTTGTTTGTTTATTGTAGCATTAGCATTGGTTTATTTATTTATCTCTTTATTAAAATTTAAATAAGAAATTGAGATTAAAATTGAAAAGGTGTTAAACATAATATATAAGGTGATGAAATGGAAAAACTGTCCTGAACTGAAAGGCGGAAATTGAAACCGATTGTTTCAAAGAAACGACATACAGGGTGAGCAAACTATCCCTTCGGACCTCTTTTCTCATAACGCGCAAAAAATGTTACCGCGAGATAGGGCCCTTCCCAGCAACTCCACCGTAAATGGATATTTTACCTGTGGAACGGTTAATAAATAAAAACAAAAATAAAATAAATATTAAAAACTGCTACCCCATGCGTCATGCGGTTCTCGCTGCTGCAAACAAGCAGGTCCAATGTCCAACCTGGCGTATGCAGCCGGTCCGGCGGTATATAAAACATCCGAGATTTGGTTCCGGCACGCGGTTCTGCCGTCCGTTGGGCGTGTTCGACGGGCAACCAAGCTGCGTGTTGGAACGAACCTCCATGGATGCCCGGCATCGCCAGCAATGCCCACCTTACGCTGGCAATTGAATTCAATCTGCACTGCAGAGTGTCATTCTTCTGTAATCGTCTGCACTTTGTGGCACTTTGGTTTTGGGGGGGGAGGTATCTGTATAGTTGTGTTTCACTCTACAGGCAGGGGTGTGGTTTCCATGCATATTTTGGTGATGCATTCTAGAATTAGCTTCTTTAGGCTGTCTGGTCCATAGTGTGTAGTTCTTTATTTATTTTGTCTATTCCGAGTGCAGTGTTTTTCTTAGCTTTGTCCATTATTTCTGGTAGTTCGTCCTTTGATGGCTATTTGCCCAAGGGCCAATGGTTCATTTCTTGTGTTAGTTCTATTTGACTTCTTTTTGCGTTTCCTTCTCCTTGTAGTTTCTTGATCTATTGCTGCAGTGGGATATATTTTCTTGGCTGCATATTGTTGTTATTTTTTCTGTATGTTTCTGGTATCTGAACATTTAATATTTGTCCTGCTGGGAGGGATTCTATGCTTTTGAAGAATTCCCTGCATTCTTTCTATTCAAGCCTTCTTTCTGACTTTCTTTTTTATTTCACTTTTAGCTCTTTGCCTAAGGGCGTATGTTGTTTTTCTATGGCCTTTATTTTCTTTAGTTTTTCGTATTTATTGTAGTGCGACTCTTTTCTTTTTGGGCTTATAGGAGATTTCTTCCGTTTCAGCATTTTTCTTGTCGCTGTTTTTATTTTTGAACTCATTGTAGACCAATTAAGTTTTTTTCTTGCATTGATATGTACCTGGGATATAATATTTTTCCCTTCAGTTGGTAACGTAATGCTCCGTATATGCAGTTCCTGTCGCCGCCGCCGTCGACTTTTAGCATCGGTAATTAGTGTATTCTCGTTTCAACGTCCTTTATTAGTGTGTCCATTTCATCCATAGATAAGCGGTATACCGCAGTAAAACAATTTTTCCGTCGGAGTTCCAAATAAGAAAGGAACCTTAGATAATATTTTGAACACCTCGTATATTAATAGTAATTAATATGTATATATTAATGTTTTAGTATTGATAAAGTTCAATTGCCGTTTGCTTTAAATTCTAGGTATTTTTCTATTTAATATATGAGGTACTTCTCTTTAACACAGTTTTTTAAAAATAAGAAATTAAGAAATTATTTTACTATTAGCTTTAAGAATTAATAAATTAAATTACTGTAAGTAAAAGATGAGATCTGAGAAAATATTTGGGGCTCTCAATGTTTTTGTAATCATAATCATAAATAAGTTCAATTAATAGACCACTTGACAATTGCATGTTCAGACGTTTATGTTGTAGAAGATTTATATGTAGACCCTAATTATTTAATAGATAGATAGATTTTTATTGGTCATAATTACACAAAAGTGTTTTGACAAGTCAGGTGAGATCGTAATATAACAATTGTAAAATACAAGATCTATAAATAAAAACGTACAACTAATTAAATAAATGTATATAACAAGATTAAGATAAGTTACACACACATATATCTGTACTTACATATACACATATACATATATATATATATATATATATATATATATATATATATATATATATATATATATATATATATATATATATATATATATATATATATTTATATACGGTATTGGTTGGCGTCCAACCTAATAACGTTCTCACTTGGCATCCGTCAATATACACACTGGTATACACAAAATTTATTTAAGGGCTTACTTAGCATCCTACCTGTTTTACGGTTTAATTGACATCCTTATGAATATTTTAATAGATTCGTAAAATAGCATCCGAATACAAAAATTACAGGTTTAATCGACTTTCCGCAATGTTGTCAGATATATGCTATGCTACTTTATCGTATTTGTCTAGAAGAGTAGCATTACAATCTGCAGTCTGTCGACACATAGTCATAAAGAAATTTTAACATATTTTAATTAAAATTTCATCTTCTGAGAATAAAAACGAATTTATGTCACAATTTAAATTTCGAAACATGAAGTTCGTCTTAGAAATTTACAAAAAAGTAATTTTTTCATCTGGTAATATGCTTTTCTGTACGAGATAGGACAAAATGTTGTAAAGAAATATTGTTCAGAAAAATAGAAAAACTGAATAAGAACCCCAATTTTTAAAACCTTCTGCCCATATTGGATATTTTGTTTTTCTGTTCTAAGTTGGAGTATGTTTTAATTAAAATTATTTGGAATGATAAACTATGCAATTTTGCTAATTTGCTATGGATTTGTTTAATTTTATCCATGTATTAGATATAATAATAACTTTTTTTGTAAATTTTCAAGACATAAGATTTCCCGAAATTGAAATTCTGCCAATTTCTACCAAAAAATGAATTTCTCATTTAATCATGCGTCGCTCCCTGACACATTGTATATGCTTTCTGAGGAAATGTAAGTCTCTTTTATCGAAAAAAAAAATGTTTAGATAGAGAAAGAACTTTTTCATTTAAAAAGAACCACCATTTTAAAATTAGATCTTCATTCCTTATCGTTTCAAGCATGTCAACTTATAGAGCAGGCGGTATGGCATATGAGTTTCGAATACAGTTCGGACGTAGTTTTTTTTGCTGGATTCAGTTCAGGAGACATCTAGAGAAAATTCATGTTACTAGACGGTAACCTGATCTGATATTATTTAGAACAATTTTGTTTCTAACAAAAGGGAATCTTGCATTTTTTCATTCAAATATATTTTTTTATATTCTTTGACTGATTTTCAATGAGAAATGTTAGATAACTTTTAAAGTTGATATTTTAAATATTATTAATTATTAAAAATTGAAAAAATCTTCAATTTTTCGTGTTTTGGTGCTCTAACAGTGTAATAAAAAATGATTTCTTTACAATACATAAATTTGTATAGTATATTTAGACCTTGCATTTGAATTTCCAAAAAATGGAATTGACGATTTTTAATTTTGTACCTATATCATAGCAACCAATTTTCTATGATGATTTTTGAAAATTTCATGTCGAAAAAAATGTATGCGGATTTGAGCGTGTAAGTAATTGATTTCTGAATCATTTTAAGACAAAACATACAGGGTGTTACATTTAAAAAAATTGAGTTATGAATACAGATTTGGCATGGATATAAATTCGGCAGCTCCCAGAAGTTACCTCACTATTGAGTAGCGTCCGAACATGGATTCGGCAGCATCCTAATATCGATTCGGCAACGCCCGGAAATTGCCTTGGTATTCGGCAGCACCCGGAAGTCACCTTGGTATTCGGTACCACCCGAATATGGATTATGTGGCGCCCAAATATAGATTCGGCAACACCCTAATTTGGATTCGACAGCGCCCAGAAGTTACTATGATATTCGACAGGGTCCGAATATGGATTCGGCAGCGCCCGGATCTGGATTCGGCAGCGCCCGGATCTGGATTTGACACCGTCTTAACACAGATTCGGAGGCGCCCGGAACTTGCCTCGGTATTCGGCAGCGTCCGAAAGTTCTGGAGGTTTGACTGGCATTCGGCAATGCCCTTTTATTAAAATTCTATGACCAATTATTTCCACACTAGAGTGCAAATATGGTCAAGATGTTTTCTTTTGAAGAGCCATGGATGGGAAATCTGGATGCGGAAGTAGTGATTTCTTAGGCAGCGGTTTTATTTCAAAAGATACAACAAAGTTTTAATGAACTATTTTGTCACAACGCATAATCCAGTCGGTAAAGTAAAAAATACACCAGAAGCTCGCAAAAAATATCTGAGATTTTCCTTCAGTAACTGTTAGTGCGAGGATTAAACATCACAAAACCACAAAAATTAGTTCTAGGGGTGCCGCGCAATCCCCCAAAAAAACCATCTCTTCGGTGAAATAAGCCTTGTTTTACTGATAACTCGTTAACCCTTGAAGATATAAAAAAAATTGCTCATCATAAAAAAGAAAGCTTGACTAACTGCCTAAAAAAAGTCCTCTTATAATTTTCTTGTATATGTCATGGTTTTCGAGAAAATCGGTATTGACAGAAATTGCAAAATTTGCATTTTTATTGCGCGCGAATTTTTGTTTATTTGAAATTTTTTGCGCGCGGCCTCTAGAAAAAATTGTTCGAAAACCAAACAAGCTAGGAAGAAAAATCAAAATGAGCTTTAAAGGGGATATAAAATACTCTCTTGTGTTGCCATTTTTGAAGGCTACTGATATTTATTACTATATAAAAATAACAATATAATATAGTTATCTCTTGATTTTTTGTGCATCTAACTATTCACAGGTCCATAAAAATAACTGAACATGATATAGGTTATAAACGCATTATCTTTTAGTTTAAGGTAGTACTTCAATGCAGAAAAAGTTGGGAATAAAAATATTCATATCTACAAATTTAACAGCATGTTAAAAGCAAAAAAATCCAAAAAATGCTGCATATTAAATTTTTTGATGATATTTTTTACAAATTTTTAACTTTTAAATGATTAGAAAAAAAATTTTGAGCTGAATTTTCAAGATTTTTGGGTCTTTTTTATTTTTAGGAAACAATAAAAAATTGGTCAAAATTTGGCTAACTTCAACATGCTGGTAAATTTGTAAATGTGAATATTTTTATTCCTGACTTTTTTTGCATTGATGTACTACCTTGAACTAAAAGATAATGCATTTATAACTTATATTAAAGTCAGTTATTTTTTATGGGCCTGTGAATAGTTAAAAGTGCAAAAAATCAAGAGGTAATATTATATTGTTATTTTTACATACTAATAGATATCAATTGCCATCAAAAATGGAAACACAAAACAGTATTTACAACCCATTTTGACTTTTCTTCCTAGCATGTTTGATTTTCGAGCAATTCAATTTTTTCTCTAAGCCGCACGCAAAAAAATTCAAATAAACGAAAATTCGTAAGCATTAAAATACAAATTTTGCAATATTTTTCAATATCGATTTTCTAGAAAACCATGGCATATACAAGAAAATTACAAGAGGACTATTTTTTAGGCAATTAATCAAGCTTTCTTTTTTATGATGAATTTTTTTATATCTGCAACGGTTAACGAATTATCGGTAAAAAAAGGCGCTTTTCACCGAAGGGGTGGTTTTTTGGGGGGGGTTGCGCGGTACTCCCAGAACTGATTTTTGTGGTTTTTTTATGTATAATCCCTTCACTAATAGTTACTGAAGGAAAATCTCAGATAACATTTTTTGTTATGGAAATCTTTATAATTATTGGAATAGCAATTGAAAGTAATACTTCAATTTCGATAGCGATAACTTTGACAATTTATATTATAGATTAACCAGATTGTAGGAAATTGAATTACTTTTCAATGTTATAATAACCACTTTTACGTAAACCCTTGGGTTTTTAAGTTATTCACGAAAAATACATGTTGAAATTTGATATTTAGAGAGGAATGAAAAGACACTAAACCTTAAAAAAATTATATCTTGAACAATCTTTAAATGGGATTAATCTCAAATTTAAGGTAAAGGTAATTTCCTATGTTTCAAGTTATACAAATACCTAACAGTTTTTGATATAATTTGTAATTTTCAAGATATATATTTCCAGAAACTCATTTCTTAACGAATTGAAACAGTTTAGTTTGAGCAACGGGGCTCAACAGTAGACAGCTATCATCTGAGGATGGCAGATATGATTTTACGGAAACGTCGCCATCGTTTGTATATCTTGGTGCCCCTCTAGGAATCTAATAAATACGTGGGACTACACCCGGAAATCCAATTACTCTTTAATTCATAAATTCTTAAAGATTTGTTTACTAGAAATTTTTTTACTTCATACCTTATGAAAAGAAATTAATGACAATTTCTAATGTAACATATTAGGAAAGAATTTATCAACTTTAATGTTTTAACTTTCTGTTAGAAAATTTAATCATAGTTTTAAAAAGTTCATTTTAAACCAAAATGCCTTTCTATGCCCTTGTTACCATGTACTAACAATAAATATATTGCGCTTCAAAGTTATACAATGAAGTCAACTACAAACAGATGTTAAAGGTAAGAAAATTAGTGTCATAAACGGGCCATTGATAGATACAAGGGTCCGAAAATACGGTCAACTATACAAATGGGGCAAACATATGTACAAAATTTTGTGACTTTTAATATACTGTATTATTCTAAATATAACATATTGTTTGGGTGACCTGGAATAAATTAGTATTATGAGAGAAACAGAAGTAAAAATTGTTGAATTTCTTAAACACTGTCAACAAGAAAGCTAGGTACTTATCTAAATGAAACTAAAATATACTTTACTTGCAACGTGTACACTTTCTGACTTAAAGTAGACATTTTAATTCATTTTATATAACTAAATATATACAGGGTGTCCCAGAATTAAGTTCTCGGACGGAAACCTGCAATTCCTGGGTTCATACTGAGCCCTTATAACCCAACTTACCCTAGTACAAAAATTGCATCCCTGGGGAAGTACACCCTCTTAAAGTGAGTCACGTAAAAAAATCCAATTATTTCCTTATATTGAAGATAAAATTTTGAAATTTTAGTGGGAGCTGTTTCTCTATAAGTACTAACTTGAAAACACCCCAAATATGTTTTTTTCTCAATTTCTACTTCTCTCGCATACCGAAGGGAAGTACTGTATTCGAGAAAAATCACCCTCCTAGATTTTTTCAAATTTACACGTTTCAGAACATGTAGATTACGATAATATAGGTTTTTCAATTCCGACAGTCTGTCTGTCGGTCCGTCCGTCCGTCTGTTTGTCTGTCTGTCTGTTGATGCATTAACTAAAAAACTACTTGACGGAGAACAGTCAAATTTGGTATGTAGCTGACGCTACTGACAGCGAAGAAATGGTTAAACTTTCACTGGAAAATATACAGGGTGGACCGTCTAAAGGGAACAAACAGTAAAAAAAAATGTTTTTTGCTCAAAGTAAAAATTTCCACGTTTCATGACGTTCTAAATCTATGTCAGAAAGAAAAATTTGATATTTTTTTACCAACATTTTTGAAACATTTACCACTACAACAGATGGAGAAAAAATTTTCTTTTGCTCAAATTTATAATTTCCACGTTTCATGGCATTCTAAACCTATTTCAGAAATAAAATTTGACCTTTTTTCCCACCACTATAGAACAGATGAAAATACTTTTTGTTAAAATGTAAAATTTCCACGTTTCATGACATTCTAAACTTGTTTCAGGAAAAAAAATTTGTTCATTTTTTTTTCCAACATTTTGGAAAAAAATTTTAAACATTAGAATAGATGGAAAAAAAATATTTTGCTCAAATTTAAATTTTCCAAGATCCATGACATTCTAAGCTAATTCCAAAATCTTTTGAAAATAAAAAAAATATTGAAAAATTTGCAAATTTTTACCCACTACAAAATACAAAATAGATGACGGAGAAAAGTTGTGTTTGCTCAAATTTAAAATTTCTACGTTCCATGGCATTCTAGGTCTATTTCAAAAGAATACAAATTTGAAAATTTTTTTACCAACATTTTTGAAAAATTAAAAAAAAAATTTTTTTAACAACTACTGTACCTCCACTCCACTACGAGAATGTGGAAATGAAAATGTGACAGATGGCAATAATATTTGGCATATGCACCTATTATAGTTTTATTGAAAAATGTACAGGTTGGTCATCCCAAGAAATAATTCAACCATGGTGGACATTTGTAAAGGTACCTATTTGCGCAAGCCTTCCATGTTTGGCACCTGTTATTTAGTATTGAATTTTTGCTGTCGGATGTTTGCCGGTCATGACATTCTAATTCTATTTCAGAAGAAAAAGATTTTGAAAATTTTTCTACCAACCATTTTGATCAAAAGTCACAGGTTTTCTTTGTAATAATATCTTCCGATTGTTATTCTTATATGTGGTTTCGTAATAAATAATTTTTTAGAGTGACCGCCCGGTGTAAATAAAGAGGGAAGTTCTTTGTAAATACCTTTACCGATTTTTTTATAATAATTAATATTTGACTGGCGATATTTTTTAATCGCCCTGTAAAATTACGGAATACTTGAACATTTTTGCAGAGCATTGAAAGTGCTGCAGAAAAAGTACTTCTATTTTTTTTTGTAATATTAATCAAAATACAAGAAATTATCTGTTTTTCCTCTATTTGCATTTAACAGTCATTTGCAATTCCAGAACAAAATTTTGTAGATTTTATGACAGAAAAGTAGTTTATTTAATAAAAAGTACATTCATAACAAATGCTCCACACAATGTCCAACTGTTTTAGTACACAAATTAATACTTTTAAAATTGTGTGTAATATCAACCAAAAATCAAGAATTATCGTTCTTTTCCTGTAGGTCATAGGTGCTTGTGAAACAGAAATCCTGTCGCATGGTCATGGCAAAACAAAAATTAATTCATTAGTAAAGTCAAAAGCATATGTTTAATTCAAAATTTTCTTCAATGCATCGGAAGTTACTGGAAAAGAAATTATTTTTTCTGTCTCACTTTAAGAGGATGTACTTCCTCAGGGGTGCATATTTGAACTAAGGTAAGCTGTAATTTATGGGCCCAAAATGACCTCAGGAATTACAGGTTTCCGCCCGGGAATTCAATTCTGGAACACCCTGTACATTGGAAAAAACTTATTTAGATGTATTATAACTATAAATTTTAAATATCTATGAACGTACATATACATGAGGCGTAGACGTTACAAACTGATTAATTTTGAAACACAATGGCATGTGTAAAATAAAAAATAAGTATATTGTAATTTACAATAGTCAATTTGTGCTCGAAAGGGCCCTTGGCAGGAAAGTTGCGGGGTAGTTTTGATTTCTTCCATTCCGTATGTTTTTTGTAGTGCTGAATTCGAATCTGAGATTTGCTAACAAAATCTAGTGACGCAAAATTGAAGAAAATGCACAAAAAGGTAAAAAATCTATTTTTTGGCAGTTCTTTGCTTATAGCTCGGAAACTATCAATTTTTCGTAAATAATTTCTCTATCCAAAAGGAAAGTATATAAAATTTACTACAAATTTTATTATTTACGTCTTTTCTCCGACGAACCGTTCGGGCTCAAGCGCAAGTTGAAAATTAGCTTTCGGAGGGAGGGGGGGTGCGAGGGTGGACTCCCACAAAATGGGCATATACGATCTCAATAAGGTATGTGCAGAGAACTGGGAGGAATTCACTATTTGTCAGCCTTTAATAATAAATTAGTTTTTGTTTTGAGTGGAAAAAGTGGTTTTGTTTTCGGAGACAGCCGAAATATGCCAATTTTCAACTTGCGTTTGAACCCGAAGGGTTCATCGGAAAACAAACCTAAATAATGACATTTGTAGTAATTTTTACGTAGATTCATTTTGGATATGAAAGTTATTTACGAAAAGTTGATAATTTCCGAGTTATAAGCAAAGAACTGCCAAAAAATAAGATTATTTACCATTTCTTGCATTTTTTTTTAATGTTGCGTCACGAAATTTTGTTAACAAACCTCAGATTTGAATTGAGCACCCCAAGAACATAGAGAATGGAAGAAATCAAAAGCACCCCACAACGTTCCTTCTAAAACACAATCTGATAGGAGTATTTGCTATCATACATTATTGTATAATTTTTAACATATTTTTAGTTTCAATTTGACAGCTTTATCTTGAATGGTATATTAATAAATCCACAACTCTTTCAACCACGGATTTCTCTATAAGTGATTATTTTTGGGCCACCTACTATACTTTTCTTAAATAGAATACAATAAGAAATCCAAAAATGAGAAAAAACACAAATCAAAATAATCTCCAGTAGAATTCTTTAACATTAACATAATTTTGTAATTTATTTCGTATCGACAATATCTTTGCTAATAACTTTTTTCTTACTTCTGTAATTTAATTAAACTACAGAACACTTTACTTATAAATAGCCTCGCTGAACCACCCTGAACAAAAAATATTTACAATAAAAAATACAAATTCCGTTTCCATTTTCATAGGTACACGAATTGTCTTCACTAAGTTTAATTTCTTAGTAGTAATATATATAAGCAAACTCAAGAATCTGGACCCACATGTGGTATTTATTAACCTACTATCACGGTGTTGCCAGCTAACTAGATGCCATCTGAACCGCTTCTGTGGTCAGCAGGTATTCAAAGTGAATATTTTTCGAGCGACAGGCACGGCAGTTAGTAGCAAACTGCTAAACTAAAATATTCACTAGGGTGTTAAAATGGGTCATTTGACCTCCAACCTAAAATAAGTTGTAATGACACTATACGGCATTTATGAATCATTTGCGTTAATATCGCTAGCAGGTCAGATGGCATCCGAATACCGGAAGCCATCTGACTTGTGGAAGCCAACTGAACCTAAAATTTTACATTGTGGGAAGCCAACTAATACCGTATATAAATATATATATATATATATATATATATATATATATATATATATATATATATATATATATATATATATATATATATATATATATATTTATATACGGTATTGGTTGGCGTCCGACCTAATAACGTTCTCACTTGGCATCCGTCAATATACACACTGGTATACACAAAATTTATTTAAAGGCTAACTTAGCATCCTACCTGTTTTACGGTTTAATTGACGTCCTTATAAATATTTTAATAGATGCGTAAAATGGAATCCGAATACAAAAATTACAGGTTTAATTGACTTCCCGCGACGTTGTCAGATATATGCTATGCTACTTTATCGTATTTGTCTAGAAGAGTAGTATTACAATCTGCAGTCTGTCGACACATAGTCATAAACAAATTTTAACATATTTTAATTAAAATTTCATCTTCTAAGAATAAGCACGAATTTATGTCAATTTAAATTTCGAAACATGAAGTTCGTGTTAGAAATTTACAAAAAAGTAATTTTTTCCTCTGGTAATGTGCTTTTTCTGTACGAGATAGGACAAAATGTTGCAAAGAAACATTGTTCAGAAAAATAGAAAAACTGAATGAGAACCCCAATTTTCAAAACCTTCTGTCCATATTGGATATTCTGTTTTTCTATTCTAAGTTGGAGTATGTTTTAATTAAAATTATTTGAAATAATGAACTTTGCAATTTTGCTAATTTGCCATGGATTTGTTTAATTTTATCCATGTATTAGATAAAATAATAGCTTTTTTTGTAAATTTCCCGAAATTGAAATTCTGCCAATTAATTTCTACCACGGGTTTCAAGCATATCAGTTTATAGAGCAGGCGGTATGGGCACATGAGTTTCGAATACAGTTCGGACGTAGTTTTTTTTTGCTGGATTCAGTTCAGGAGACACCTAGAGAAAACTCATGTTATTAGACGGTAACCTGGTCTGATACTATTTAGAACAATTTTGTCTCTAACAAAAGGGAATCTTGCATTTTTTCATTCAAATATATTTTTTTTATATTCTTTGACTGATTTTCAACGAGAAATGTTAGGTAACTTTTAAAGTTGATATTTTCAATATTATTAATTATTAAAAATAGAAAAATCTTCAATTTTTTATGTCTTGGTGCTCTAAAAGTGTAATAAAAAATTATGTCTTTACAATACATAAATTTTTATCATATATTTAGACCTTGCATATAAATTTCCAAAAAATGGAATTGACGATTTTTAATTTTGTACCTACATATCATAGCAACCAATTTTCTATGGTTTTTGAAAATTTCGTGTCGAAAAAAATTTATGTGGATTTCAGCGTGTAAGTAATTGATTTCTGAATCACTTTAAGACAAAACATACAGGGTGTTGCATTTGAAAAAATTGAGTTATGAATACAGATTCGGCATGAATATAAATTCGGCAGCGCCCAGAAGTTTCCTCACTATTTAGCAGCGTCCGAACGTGGATTCGGCAGCATCCTAATATCGATTCGGTAACGCCCGGTAATTGCCTTGGTATTCGGCAGCGCCCGGAAGTCACCTTGGTATTCGGTACCACCCGAATATGGATTATGTGGCGCCCAAATATGGATTCAGCAACACCCTAATTTGGATTCGACAGCGCCCAGAAGTTACCATGATATTCGGCAGGGTCCAAATATCGATTCGGCAGCGCCCGGATATGGATTTGGCACCGTCTTAACATTGGGATTCGGAGGCACCCGGAATTTGCCTCGGTATTCGGCAGCGTCCGAAAGTTCTGGAGGTTTGACTGGCATTCGGCAATGCCCTTTTATTAAAATTCTATGACCAATTATTTCCACACTGGAGTGCAAATATGGTCAAGAAGTTTTCCTCTGAAGAGCCATGGATGGGAAATCTGGAGCTGGAAGTAGTGATTTCTTAGGCAGCGGTTTTATTTCAAAAGACACAACAAAGTTTTAAGGAACTATTTTGTCACAACGCATTGTCCAGTCGGTAAAGTGAAAAATACACCAGAAGCTCGGAAAAAATATTATCTGAGATTTTAATTCCGTAACTGTTAGTGCGAGGATTAAACATCACAAAACCACAAAAATTAGTTCTGGGGGTGCCGCGCAACCCCCCAAAAAAACCGTCTCTTCGGTGAAATAAGCCTTGTTTTACTGATAACTCGTTAATCCTTGTAGATATAAAAAAATTGCTCATTGTAAAAAAGAAAGCTTGACTAATTTCCTTAGAAAAGCCCTGTTATAATTTTCTTGTATATGCCATGGTTTTCGAGAAAATCGATATTGACAGAAATTGCAAAATTTGTATTTTTATTGTGCACTAATTTTCGTTAATTTGAAATTTTTTGCGCGCGGCCTATAGGAAAAATTGAATTGTTCGAAAACCAAACAAGCTAGGAAGAAAAATCAAAATGGGCTTTAAAGGGGATATAAAATACTCTCCTGTGTTGCTATTTTTGAAGGCTACTGATATTTATTAGTATATAAAAATAACAATATAATATAGTTATCTCTTGATTTTTTGTACATCTAACTATTCACAGGCCCATAAAAAATAACTGAACATAATATAGGCTATAAATTTAGTTCAAGGTAGTACTTCAATGCAGAAAAAGTTGAGAATAAAAATATTCATATCTACAAATTTAACAGCATGTTAAATTTAGCCAAAAAATCCAAAAAATGTTGCATATTAAATTTTTTTATGATATTTTTTAAATACAAATTTTTAACTTTTAAATGATTAGAAAAAATTTTTTAAGCTGAATTTTCAAGACGTTTGGGTCTTTTTTTTACTTTTAGGAAACAATAAAAAATTGGTCAAAATTTGGCTAACTTCAACATGCTGGTAAATTTGTAAATGTGAATATTTTTATTCCTAACTTTTTTTGCATTGATGTACTACATTGAACTAAAAGATAATGCATTTATAACTTATATTAAAGTCAATTATTTTTTATGGGCTTGTGAGAAGTTAAAAGTGCAAAAAATCAAGAGGTAACTATACTATATTATTTTTATATACTAATAGATATCAATAGCCATCAAAAATGGAAACACAAAAGAGTATTTACAACCCATTTTGACTTTTCTTCCTAGCATGTTTGGTTTTCAAGCAATTCAATTTTTTCTATAAGTCGCGCGCAAAAAAAATTCGAATAAACGAAAATTCGTACACATTAAAAATACAAATTTTGCAATTTTTTTCAATATCGATTTTCTCGAAAACCATGACATATACACGAAAATTACAAGAGGACTTTTTTAGGAAATTAATCAAGCTTTCTTTTTATGATTATTTTTTTTATATCTTCAACGGTTAACGAGTTATCAGTAAAATAAGGCGCTTTTCACCGAAGGGGTGGTTTCTTGGGGAGGGTTGCGCGGTACTCCCAGAATTGATTTTTGTGGTTTTGTTATGTATAATCCCTCCACTAACAGTTACTGAAGGAAAATCTCAGATAACATTTTTTGTTATGGAAATCTTTATAATTATTGGACTAGCAATTGAAAGTAATACTTCAATTTTGATAGCGATAACTTTGACAATTTATATTACAGATTAACCAGATTGTAGGAAATTGAATTACTTTTCAACGTTATAATAACCACTTTTACGTAGACCCTCGGGTTTTTAGTTATTCACGAAAAATACATGTTGAAATTGGATATTTAGAGAGGGATGAAAAAACACTAAACCTTAAAAAAATTATTATCTTGAACCATCTTTGAATGGGATTGATCTCATATTTAAGGTAAAGGTAATTTCCTATGTTTCAAGTTGTACAAATACTTAACAGTTTTTGACATAATTTGTAATTTTCAAGATATATATTTCCAGAAACTCATTTCTTAATGAATTGAAACAGTTTAGTTTGAGCAACGGGGCTCAGCAGTAGACAGCTATCTTCTGAGGATGGCAGATATGATTTTATGGAAACGTCGCCATCGTTTGGATATCTTGGTGCCCTTCAAGGAATCTAATAAGTACGTGGGACTACACCCGGAAATCCAATTACTCATTAATTCATAAATTCTTAAAGATTTGTTTACTAGAAATTTTTTTACTTCATACCTTATGAAAAGAAATTAATAACAATTTCTAATGTAACATATTAGGACAGAATTTATCAGCTTTAATGTTTTAACTTTCTGTTAGAAAATTTAGTCATAGTTTTAAAAAGTTCATTTTAAACCAAAATGCCCTTGTTACCATGTACTAAAAATAAAACAATATATTGTGCTTCCAAGTTATACAATGAAGTCAACTACAAACAGATGTTAAACGTAAGAAAATTAGTGTCATAAACGGGCCATTGATAGATACAAGGGTCCGAAAATACGGTCAACTATACAAAAGGCAAACACATGTACAAAATTTTGTGATTTTTAATAAAATATATTATTCTAAATATAAGGTATTGTTTTGGTGACCTGGAATAAATTAGTATTATGAGAGAAATATAGAAGTGAAAATTGTTGAATTTCTTAAACACTGTCAACAAGAAAGCTAGGTACTTATTTAAATGAAACTAAAATGTACTTTACTTGCAACGTGTATAACTAAATATATACAGGGCGTCCCATAATTGAGTTCCCGGACGGAAACCTGCAATTCCTGGGTTTATACTGAGCCCTTATAACCCAATTTACCCTAGTACAAAAATGCACTTCCCCAGGAAGTACACAATCTTAAAGTGAGTCACGTAAAAAAAATCCAATTATTTCCGTTATATTGAAGACAAAATTTTGAAATTTTAGTGGGAGCTGTTTCTCTATAAGTACTAACTTGAAAACACCCCAAATATATTTTTTTCTCAATTTTTACTTCCCTCGCATACCGAAGGGAAGTACCTATTGTATTCGAGAAAAATCACCCTCCGAGATTTTTTCGGATTTCCACGTTTCAGAACATGTAGATTACGAAAATATAGGTTTTTCAATTCCGTCAGTTTGTCTGTCCATCCGTCCGTCCTGACGCTACTGGCAGCGAAGAAATGGTTGAACATACACTGGAAATTATACAGGGTGGACCGTCTAAAGGGAACAAATAGTGAAATAAAATGTTTTTTGCTCAGATTTAAAATTTCCACGTTTCATGACGTTCTAAATCTATTTCAGAAAGAAAAATTTGAATTTTTTTTTTTGCCAACATTTTTTACCACTAGAATAGATGGAGAAACATTTTTTGCTCAAATTTATAATTTCCCCGTTTCATGGCATTCGAAACCTATTTCAAAAATAAAATTTGATCTTTTTACCCACCACCATAGAATAGATAAAAAAAATGTTTTGCTAAAATATAAAATTTCCACGTTTTATGACGTTCTAAACCTATTCGCGAAAATAAAACAAATGGACTCAAGAGGGATTTACCGTCGATACACACAAATTCACCAATACCTGAGAGCGATTTAGATATTATGACTTTCCGCTGTTACTGTACAAACCTTTCCTTATAGGTGAATTCCTCTGCATCGAAGGTAAATCCACATTGAGTTCATTTGTTATATTTTCGCGAATTTCAGGACAAAATACAAAATAGATGACGGTGAAAAATTGTTTTTGCTCAAATTTAAAATTTCCACGTTTCATGGTATTCTAGGTCTATTTCAGAAGAATAAAAATTAGAACATTTTTTTACCAACATTTTTGAAAAATTAAAAAAAGACATTTTTTAACAAATACTCTTCCACTCCACTACGAGAATGTGGAATTGAAAATGTGACAGATGGCAATCATATTTGGCATATGCACCTATTATACTTTTATTGAAAAATGTACAGGTTGGTCATCCCAAGAAATAATTCAACCATGGTGGACATTCGTAAAGGTATTTGCGCAAGCCTTCCATGTTTGGCACGTGTTATTTAGTATTGAATTTTTGCTGTCGTATGTTTACCGGTCATGACATTCTAATTCTATTTCAGAAGAAAAAGATTTTGAAAATTTTTCTACCAACCATTTTGTTCAAAAGTTACAGGTTTTCTTTGTAATGGTATCTTCCGATTATTATTCTCACATGTGGTTTCGTAATAAATAATTTTTTAGAGTGACCGCCCGGTATAAATAAAGAGGGAAGTTCTGTGTAAATACCTTTACCGCTTTTTTTCATAGTAATTATTATTTGACTGGCGATATTTTTCTAATCACCCTGTAAAGTTACGAAATACTTGAACATTTTTGCAGAGCATTGAAAGTGCTGCAGGAAAAGTACTCCTATTTTTTTGTAATATTAATCAAAATGCAAGAAATTATCTGTTTTTCCTCTATTTGCATTTAACATTTATTTACAATTCCAGAACAAAATTTTGTAATAACAGAAAAGTAGTTTATTTAATAAAAATTACATTAATAACAAATGCTCCACATAATGTCCAACTGTTTTAGTACACAAATTAATACTTTTAAAATTTTGTGTAATATCAACCAAAAATCAAGAATTATCGTTCTTTCCCTATAGGTCATAGGTGCTTGTGAAACAGAAATCCTGTCGCTTTGCCATGGTAATACAAACATTAATTCATCAAAAGTATATGTTTAATTCAAATTTTTCTTCAATATATCGGAAATTACTGGAAAAGAAATCATTTTTTCTATCTCACTTTAAGAGGATGTACTTCCTCGGGGGTGCATTTTTGGACTAAGGTAAGTTGTGACATATGGGCCTAAAATGACCTCAGGAATTAAAGGTTTCCGTCAGGGAATTCAATTCTGGGACACCCTGTACATTGGAAAAAACTTAGTTTAGATGAATTATGATTATAGATTTTAAAATGTCAATGAACGTACATTTAATACATAAGGCGTAGACGTTACAAACTGATTAATTTTGAAGCACAATGGCATCTGTAAAGTAAAAAATAAGTATATTATAATTTATAATAGTCAATTTGTGCTCAAAATGGCTCTTAGCGGGAAAGTTGCGGGGTAGTTTTGATTTCTTCCATTCCATATGTTTTTTGGGGTGCTGAATTCGAATCTGAGATTTGCTAACAAAATCTAGTGACGCAACATTGAAGAAAATGCACAAAAAGGTAAAAAATCTAATTTTTTGGCAGTTCTTTGCTTATAGCTCGGAAACAATTAACTTTTCGTAAATAACTTCTCTATCCAAAAGGAAAGTATATAAAATTTACTACAAATTTTATTATTTACGTTTTTTCTCCGACGAACCGTTCGGGCTCAAGCGCAAGTTGAAAATTAGCTTTTGGGGGGGAGGGGGCTGCGAGGGTGGACTCCCACAAAATGGGCATATATGATCTCAATAAGGTATGTGCAGAGAACTGGGAGGAATTCACTATTTGTCAGCCTTTAATAATAAATTAGTTTTAGAGTGGAAAAAGTGGTTTTGTTTTCGGAGATAGCCGAAATATGCCAATTTTTAACTTGCGTTTGAACCCGAAAGGTTCGTCGGAAAACGAACCTAACTAATGATATTTGTAGTAAGTTTTACGTATATTCATTTTGGATATGGAAGTTATTTACGAAAAGTTGATAATTTCCGAGGTATAAGCAAAGAACTGCCAAAAAATGAGATTATCTACCTTTTCTTGCATTTTTTTTAATGTTGCGTCACGAAATTTTGTTAGCAAACCTCAGATTTGCATTGAAAACCCCAAAAACATAGAGAATGGAAGGAATCAAAACTACCCCACAACTTTCCTGCTAAAACACTATTTGACTGGAGTATTAGCTATCATACTTTGTTGTATAGTTTTTCACATTTTTTAGTTTCAATTCGACAGCTTTATCTTGAACGGTGTATTAGTAAATCTACAACTCTTTCAACCACGCATTTCTCTATAAGAGATTATTTTTGAGTCACCTACTATACTTTTCTTAAATAGAATACAATAAGAAATCCAAAAATGAAAAAAAAAATGAATCAAAATAATCTCCAGTAGAATTCTTTTTAACATTAACACAATTTTGTAGTTTATTTCTTATCGACAATATCTTTGCTAACAACTTTTTTCTTACTTCTGTAATTTAATTAAACTACAGAACACTGTTTACTTATAAATAGCCTAGCTGAGCCATCTTGAACAAAAAATGTTTACAATCAAAAATACAAATTCCGTTCTCATTTTCATAGGTACACGAATTGTCTCCACTTTTATTTTTCTTAGTAGTAATATATGTAAGCAAACTCAAGAATCTGGACCCACATGTGGTTTTAACATACTTTCACGGTGTTGCCAGCTAACTAGATGCCATCTGAACCGCTTCTGTGGTCAGCAGGTATTCAAAATGAATATTTTTCGAGCGACAGGTACGGCAGTTAGTAGCAAACCGCTAAACTAAAATATTCACCAGGGTGTTAAAATGGGTCATTTGACCTCCAACCTAAAATAAGTTGTAATGACACCATACGGCATTTATGAAGCACTTGCGTTAATATCGCTAGCAGGTCAGATGGCATCCGAATATCGGATGCCATCTGACTTGTGGAAGCTAACTGGACCGAAAATTTTACATTGTAGGAAGCCAACTAATACCGTATATAAATATATATATATATATATATATATATATATATATATATATATATATATATATATATAAATATATATACATATAGGTGAAAAAAAAACAATACAATCTTCAACCAAACAGTACATAATAAACCTACAGTTAAAAATATATAGCAAACAACAAACATTATAACGTCACAGAAAAATCAGCCTGTAAGAATTCACCAAAGTCGTAGAAAGCATTGTCTAACAAGAAACGTTTAATTACGGTTTTAAAGTGATTGGATTCAAGTTCTTGTACAGCGACTGGTAGCACATTAAAAATTTTTATTGAGAAATAGCTCGTACCAGCTTCGATAACCTCAAAAAATCTAAAGCAATATTTCTTTTGTTTCGCGTGGAGTGCTCATGAATATTATCATGTGTTATATATTTATTAAGATTATCTTTTATGTATATGAGGCACTGGAATATATATGAACATGGCGAGGTAAGTATGTTTAGATTTTTAAAAGTGTCCCTACAATCGTCTCTATATGACAACCCAGCAATTATTCTTACAGCTTTTCTTTGCATCGAAAAGACTGTTTTAGCATGTGGAGAGTGGCCCCATGCTAGTATGGCATAAGTTATAGTACTTTGAACTAGAGCATGATATGCCATTAAAAGCGTTGCCTGTGAGGCATGTTTTACTAGACTGCGTAATAGGAAAATTTTCCGAGACACATTTATGCAAACCATTTCTGTGTGTTTATCCCATGATAGCTTGGTGTCTAAGGTAACGCCCAAAAATTTAAAAGAGTTAGACGAATCAATTTCTAGATTGTGTTGTCTTAAACTAAAAATCATTTTCTCTGTCTTATCTTTATTTAACACCAACTTGTTGCTTAAGAGCCATTCTTGAACTGTGGATAAAGAGGCTCTAGCCTCGGTTAAAATAACATTCAAATCTACATGAGTATGAGCCAATGTCGTGTCATCAGCAAAAAGGGTGAAATTCGACATAGGAGCACTGTTAGGCAAGTCATTAATGTAGATAAGAAATAGAATAGGTCCCAGAACTGAGCCCTGTGGAACACCTAGTTTTACGTCAATTGAATTTGATCTAACATTATTTATATTGACAAACTGTGAACGATGTGATAGATATGACTGAATTAAATTTTTACTATTTGCAGAAAATTTGTAGAAACTTAGTTTTTTTACCAGTGCATTATGTGGCACACAGTCAAAAGCTTTGCTTAAGTCCAGAAATTGAACATATACAAATTCCTTAGTCTCAAAACCTTTATTAATCACATCTACCAGAGAATTTATGGCTGCTGTTGTAGACAATTTAGAGCGAAAACCAAATTGACAGTTATTAAACAGTTTGTACTTTTCAAAATAATTGGTCATCTGAGTTTTAAGAACAATCTCAAAAATTTTTGCAAATATAGGGACGATAGATATTGGCCTATAATTTGTAGGGTCATCCAAACAACCTTTTTTGAACATAGGAAGTACTTTAGACAGTTTAAGAATTTTCGGAAAGCTGTTATTTCTAATACATTGATTAATAAGCTTTGTGAGGGGAATAAGAATAATATATTTAATACTATTTAAAACTTTTACGTCAATATCATAGGCGTCTTTACTCTTAGTATTCTTCAAATTGTCAATTATATCAAGCACTTGAATGTATGACACCTCAGAAAATTGAAATTCCTCGTTAATACCATTTAGAGTGGAATTATTTAAGAAATATTCAGAATTAACGTTAGAGGGTGGAAGAGTGGTTATTAAGTTATGAGCAATGTTACCAAAATAGTTATTAAAATCGTCTGGAGAGATAGTTGAGGGTTTGTTATGATTAGTGTTGACATTTTTAGTTGTGTTGATTAAATTCCACATAGCTTTTTGTTTGTTATTATTCCGAAGAATGTAATTATCGTTAGCTATTTTCTTTGCTTTTGCTAGCTCATATTTATAATTACGTTTTCTGATTTTAATCAAATCTTTCATATCACTAGAAGGATTTACTCTATAAATATCTTGGAGAAAATTCAGCGAGTCTCTCATCTGGCGAAGGTTGTCTGTGAACCAGTTTACATCAATTGAATTATTGCTTGCAACGTTTTTGGATTTTACCGGGAAAAACCTATCAAAAGTAGAGGTAACCTTATTCAAAAATATTTCAAATTTGACATCAGTCGTCAAGGAGAAATTGTCAATAAATCCCCAATCAGCTTGCTGCAAGTGGTTGTATAGATTAAGTAAACCTTCGTCGGTAATAGGCCTATACTTGATTCGTTTTTTGTCATGAGAAAGTTTACAAAGTTTTGCCCTTAAAATTAATCCAAAATGGTAAGAGAGTTTCGAATCAACTGAATTGGTTTCACAAGTATCATGAGGAAAATTTATAAATACATTATCCAGACAACTGCTCTGTCAAGTTGGTGAGATATTACATGCAATGAATCCAAACGAGCTAAACAGATTAATAAGTGCATGGGTATGTTTGTCAGGTTTGTGGAATGGGACATTAAAGTCGCCAGTAAATATTATATCCTTATTTTTATGGGTAACATAGTCTAGTACATCAGAAATTTTATGCAAAAATGTATCAAAATCCCCTAATGATGGAGATCTATACACAGTTATTATAATAAAATCGTCACAGACAACAGCTGCTAGTTCACAGTGTAAGTCGACAGATAGTTTATCGATTTGTGGGATATCGGAGCATTGATGTTTCCTGTGACAAAAAATGGCTAATGTATAAGTAATACGTATATAAACATTTTAAAATTAATAAAATTTATATTTTCCGTGTTAATGGTGGTTCTATCCGCATAACCTGATTGTATTGGTCTCTAGTTTATTTTCTTCCGCTGATTTCCTTATACTAATTTTTAATCACTGCATACAGAAATTTATTATTTACACTTTCGAAGTCAATTCTTAGGATTTTATTACTAAGTACATGATAATTTGATAGATGCTTTTGTATTACCACCCACTTATATCTGTACTAACCGGTCCTATTTTGATATCTGTAGTGTACTAGTCGGTCCTATGTTATACTTGCATGTGTTCACTTAGCTGAGTATTACTATTAAAGGAAGCTTTACGAATAACACAGCCACACAAAAAAAAATGTTCTGGCCTGAAGGGTCAGACCATGTTTACCATACGTTTTTGGGGTCGCTGAAATCAAATCCGACGTCCATTTAACCCCATCATGTCAGGTTTTTGACATAACCTTAAAAAAAACCTATAATCCAAGTCCAATTAGCCCGTTATACCTAAATATATTGAAGCCATTAATCCCATAACTCCTTAATCCTATAACGCCATAACCCCTTAACCTCAAATTCCAATAATTAATCATATAAGTCTCATAGCGCAATCTATCATGGCCAAGTATTTCTAAAAACCCAAGCTACTCAGACCAACAGAAAAAGGTTTTTGACCCGGATAACTGACCATGGTACTGCTATGTATTTTTCGATGCTGAATTCGAGTCCGAGGATAAAAAAATTCGTATACCCTTTAAATTTTCGTGCAGTAGTAAAAACATCCCTTCAATAAGGTAAAATGAATATAAGTATCATTAAATCAGTAAGTATGAATGGGGATTTTTTATTCCTCGTACTCTTTTTAATGCCAACAGCTTTTAATGTTGTAGCAGGGCTCCCAGATAAAAGGAGAATAGTATAAAAAGGAGAAGCTGAGGCTGATGTATCAGCTATACTGCAGAGTAGGGTGGTCACCCTGTGCGCTGAACAAGATTTTTGTATTTTACGTGCAGTCTCCTCTCTCCATTCAATTGGAGGCTCACACGACTAGTCAAGTCCTTGGGGGTGGCTTCGATGAATTGGGGTGGTGGATGTACGCTGGTGAAAACAAATAAGCGTCTTACTAGAAACAGATTTAATAAACAAATTTAGATACGATTATTAACAATATCCCACAGAAATAATATTACACACAATAAATGTTCCTAGATGTGTGGCCCACACTTAACCCATCACAAAATGTACGACATCTTAAGACTAATAAAACCTTAGCTACTGCTATGCAATATTTGACCCCCCAAAGTGTGCTGGATTAGAAAATTACATAAAACTACTGAATAATAACAGTAAAACGAACAAAATAATGTGAAGTAGTTAAGTGACGATAGGCTAAATTGACAAAGTGAAAAATTGCAAGCGTTGTGTTCAACACTACTGAAAATTCAATTGGTTTTATGCAAAGTATTTAAATAAAACTGACAATTTAATGTGTAAAATATTAAACAAAATAGGTATAGAAACTGTAGTTACGTGAGTCGAATGACAGCCATGACATTACAATAACCATCAGGCAGTATTGTAGCGTCGCAGACAAAGAGAAGGGGTGCGAGGGGTGTCCCACCGCTTTTTAACATTGGAAATGTTACTGTTCGTATACGGGGCCAGTTACGAGTTTTATCCAAGACCGCCGACATGAAAGAGTCGAGATCAGATGACGTAATACTGAGCTAGTGTGCACAGTATGAGTATGTGCGGAGAACGTGAAGTTATAATGCGGTTGTGGTCTGCGCCAATCGTAGTCGCCATGGATTCACAAATGTTTGACAAATAGCAAATAGTTATTTTTGTAACAAGTACCTAAAATCATGTTTTTTGGGACGGATCGTAGTTGATTCCGGACGTGGCGAAACCGAGTCCGGAGTAAGTTTATGTTTTATGTATGGTCTTATAATTTCCAATGCCCGGATGGTTGCAAGGATTGCGAAATCTGTGAATTTCTTTTGGTTCACTTTTCACTATGAGAAGGGGCCGAAAAATTAAATCTTCAAAACCCTTCATTTCTGTTTTCCGGTCATCAATTTACGTCTGTCTAATAAATTTAATCTCAATAGGTGTATCACTGAGAGAGTGGGAGCGCTGTGACATACAGACGGACGGATGGATGGATGGAAAATTTGAAGCAAAAAGTTGCTATAGTAAGACAACTAATTTTTAGGCAGTTTATACCCTTAGTTTTCTTCCGCTACTCTGCTTAATTGCGGTCTTCGCACTCGTTAACAATTTTCACACCCGTATTGAAAATGATTGCTTTATGCCTTCGAAACATACAGTTGCTTGTAATTTAAACTTGATGAAGTGACATAGTTAGTTAATCAACAAATATTAAGAATTTTTTTTTTATGGTCACTGCTTTCGATGACATTTTCTAAGCGAAATTGTATCCATTAATAGAATGTATCTTAAAATTGTAATTATTTTTAGGTAAGCACCAATTGCTTACATGAAGAAACGTGTAAGTTTAAAAAAGGATATATCCTGTATGTATATATACATACAGCTATTTCCTTTTCTGTCCTCTACGACCTAACAAGAGTCTAGACCCCAAGCGGGCACAAATAATCCCGCATACGTAACAATTAGTTAGCAAAATAAAAATCAACTTAACCTAACCTAAAAGAATCACGTGAAAGAATGAAATTATTATAGGAAAAAGAAGGAAAACATTATTTCCAGCGTCAAATCAAGCCTGAATTTCCAAAAAAATAAATTAATCTTTACAAAATTAAAAAAAGTTCGGTGTGTCCAGGAGTTGAACTCGGAACCCATCTCACCCTAAGACAACCATCCAGTTGACAATCAGTGCTATAGCACGGAATAAATGACAAGCAGCAGAACTAATGCGCATGTCGGATTATTTGTGGCCGCTTGGACTCTAGACGCTTTATACGATCTATACTAATGTTGCGTGTTTCCGCCCCTTTGGGAAACCACCCCTTCAATTTCCAAATAAATTATACAAGGATAACCACTAACACTTTATTTAATGACTAACTCAGAACTACACAATACTTTTCCTTAACCAAGATATACTTCTACTGGGCTAAAACAATCTACAAATTGACACTCTGATTTCGCCTTATGTACTCTAAAGACGCTTCCAGAGTCATATAGAACCAAATCGAGGATCTTCTCCTAATACACTTCAGAATACTCGATCTCTTTCTATACATTACCAGAAAGCATACTACTGTTTCAGAGATGGCGTGCATGACTGGTTGCCTAACCATTTTTACTTAATTTCAGCTAGTTAGTAGTCATGGGCGTACAGTCTCCACTTCTTAGGGGGTGTAATGCATAACACTGCCCCCTCATTAAGCTTAATCGTCTCGGTCAAGCAATTAAGAATCACCAGTGTATTTCGCCAGTCTATCCAAATGCACGATCTTGGACTTTTTGCTTTGCTGAATCCGATAGACGACATCATTAATTCGGGTAATAACAATGTACGGTCCATCCCAAGGTGATTTTGGTGACTTTCCTTTCCTTCGCTGTGAGTTGTACAGCCCAACCAGCTCTCCCACCTGGATGAACCCTTTTGAACTACCCTTCCGATCATATCGAGCCTTCATTTGGACACTGACTGGTGATGGCTCCGCTATATCGTTAGCCAACCTCTTAAAAGGAGCTCCGGCATTGAATTGGTTCATTTTATCCTTACTTCCAGTCTGTGGGCCTTTACTGGCTGCACAAATCTTGCGTTTGCGACACCAAGCCTCCACATCCTGACAACTTTTATCCCATAAAATCATTCTAGTATGTTCTACAAGGTCTTGTTAACACCGAAGTGTCTATCGGATGTTCCATTGTGCACTTCCTGAAGGACCTTCACTACTCGACACCTGGGAATCACTAGACGCATAACCATCTGCTTTCCACCCGGGCTTTCCCATGCTCTCCGCAACAGTCCGTTCATGACTTTTAGTAAGTCCCACTGCGCCCACAGTTGCCTACAGGCCCAACTCTTTTATCAGAAACATTCTTCCATTTTGGACGAGTTCCCCTTCTTTGGCTCTCAATATAGACCCAATTGCCGCATCGTTCAGTTGTTCTTGTCTGAGCGCTTCATATGTCCTGTCATCCAGCACCTCCACCTTGACAGTATTGACTGCTCCTGTGACCTGCAGTTTCTCCTGGTGATAGTACTTGCAATCTTCTTTGAACCTTTTTCCAGATAAAATGTCTATTTTTCTGAGGTTTCGTTTTCTTCTCACATCCTTGTAGTGTGCTTCGAAGCTGGGAAATCTTTAGTTCTCTATCTGAAACGGCCTCTCTGGTACCAGCGTCCTCTGGTTTTCCCCTCGGCTTCATAGCGTCGGTCTCTACTCTCTCCAAGCTCCTCCGTGGACACTATAGCTGGATATGTCCTAATTCCCCGCAGAGATAACACTTCATACGTCGTCCACTTGGCCTTCCACTACTTTGTTTATTCTGAGTCTCTTCAATGTTCCCAGCCTTCACTCTCCTCGAGTTCCGCTGTCGACAATCTCGTTTGATATGCCCTACCTTGCCGCAGTTGTAACACTTAATACCCCCGCTTGGTTTTCCTTGTCTTCCTGCAGTATCCAGTTTAGCCAGTATTTAATCATTTTCTCCATTTTGGTCAACGTAGGGCTTTAGTTCTCCTTTTCTGGCTCGCATTCTTCGAGAGTCACAGCTCGCACTCTCGACTTTGGAGTATCCCTATATACAGCTTCTACTTCCAGTGCACGCACCAAGGCTTCGCTGCTACTATTATATCGGGATAGTCTGAATACTCGCCTGATTTCCTCGTCCCTTATCCCATCTAGGAATTCCCCCACTGCCAATTGGTCTTTGAATTCTGTTGGCGCATTGGGATACACCAAGTGTGCCAGCCTTTCCACCGCAGCTTCAAATTCTTGCAGACTCTCTACAGCTTCTTAAACGCGCAATTTCAGCTGGGCCTGGTATACTTGGGCAAGGTATTGATCGCCATATCGTAGATCTAAGGTAGTTTCTAAAACTCTGAAGTTCTTTTGTTGCTCTACTGGAATTGTCTGGAGCAACTCCGATGCTTGGCTTCGTAAAGCCAGGATCAATGCCATAGCCTTCGCTTCGTCATTCCAGGTGTTCGCACTCGCTGCTGCCTCGAACTGTCTCTTGTACGTCGTCCAAGCACTTTGACCGTCAAAGGAGGGAGGTTTTAATTGCTGACCTGATGATACTACTTGTTGGCTTCCTCTGTCTCTCAACTATTGTTTAAGCAGGTCTATTTCTCCTTCAAACTTGTTTACTTTTCCTTCGACCTTATGTACTTTTTCTTTGACTTCACTTACTTCTCCTTTGACTCCACTTACTTCTTGCTCGACTTTATTTTTAAGTTCATTGGCGACTGACAATATGGCACTTCGTTGTGTCTCGATAACTTGCCTCAGTTCGTCTCTTTCTTTTTGTTGTTTAGTGTCCAAGTCTTGCATGATTTTTCTCAATTCTTCCTGGCGTTTTTTCTCTTTTTCTTAATGTCGTTTCTTTTGATCCTCAAAAATCTTTCTTAATTCGATTTTTCTCAATTTTTCCTGACGTTTTTTCCCTTTTTCTTAGTGTCGTTTCTTTTGATCCTCAAAAATCTTTCTTAATTCTTCTTCGCGTTTTCTTTCCTGTTCTTCTTTCTCTTCTTGGCGCTTTCTTTCTTTTTCTTCATTCTCTTCCTGGCGTTTCTTTTCTTGGTCCATCATTTTTTTTGCATTTGTACGAATAAGTCCTGTATTTGTTTCTCAGATGCCATGCTTCTGGCCGTTACCGGCATATAATTACGATAAAATCAACAAAATTTAACAATCACGTCAACATCGGTAACGGAATTGTCCAGAGAAATCGCCAAACAGCACGAAAAAGTCTTTTATTTAAAGTTTTCATCATTATCCAACTACTGTCCAAATAGAAGAGTTCACTTCTCAGTTCAAAGGATTTAATTACTACCACTAATGTCCTAATAAAATGTTATATAATGTCTCAAAAATTTCCTTAACGCTATCTTCCAGTCCGAAAATAACCTGCGAACAACGTCCAATAAGTTAGTCCCCCGTATTAACACTAATTCCCAAGAATACACTGTCCAACCTTCTCGGACACTTTAGGACTCCCTTTGCTACTGACACCAAATTATTGCGTGTTTCCTCCCATTTGGGTAACCGCCCCTTCAATTTCCGTAGGTTGCAAATAAATTATACAAGGATAACCACTAACGCTTTATTTATTAACTTCTCAAAACTACACAATACTTTTCCTTAACTAAAATGTACTTCTGCTGGACTAAAACAATCTTCAAATTTACACTCTGTATTCACTTCCGATTTCTAACCTCACTTCTCACTTTTCAACTTTTTAACTTCTCACTTCTGAACTTCGAACTTCCCGCCATAGATTTCGCCTTTTATACTCTAAAGACGCTTCCAGAGTCATCTGAACTAAATCTAGAACAGGAAGTAAGAAGTCTTTTTACTTCCTGATCGAGAATCTCCCACTAGAATCCAGAAAACTCGATCTCTTTCTATACATTGCCAGAAAGCATACTACTGTCTCAGAGATGGCGTGCTTGGTTGCCTAACCATTTTCACTTAATTTCAGCTAGTTAGTAGTCATAGACGTAGAGTTTCCACTGCTTAGGGGGTGTAATGCATGACACTAAGAATAATCACATATTATATACTACAATTTAAGCATAAACTTATGTACTCGCGCAATGATCAGCATGCTTGGTGTACTGTTTAGAGAGCTAGGGATTAGATTAACAAATACAATATCACATCTTCAGCAAGAGTATAGCTTCAATTTGCGCATTTAGTCTATTCTAGGATATTTCTGACAAATGTACTGGTACTGTTTTTAGAATTTATTAAGACATTATTCTTCTGTTGGTTATGATTCTATTTTATTTATTCCTTTTGCCGTAGTCTACATAGGTATTTTCCTATACAGTTTTTTAGCAATATAATATACTATACTAGAAAGAAAGTTATGTGATCACTATAATAAATATTGACCCATCTTCAGTGTGGCAACCTTAAAAAATTAAAAATATTTAATTTAAATCTATTTCACCGAATACATCAAATATATAATAACTTGATGTGTTTATTAAGTTCATTAGTGCAAAAGTATATTACGGTATGAAAGTCTGTTCGTTAAATTTATCGGTGATTTCCTTTATGCTTTTTATACTACGATGATATGAAAGTGTGGAGTTATTTGGTCATAAACTGCTTTTCCCATACAATAATGAAGTAAGTTATAAGATGATAAAGTGTTTTTCATATCATGTGCTTCATCTTAGTGGGTCGTCATTATATTTATTATTAACTAGGTAACATTTAAATTGCAAGAAAAATAATTACGCTGTCACACTCAATTTGTAGTAAATCCTAAAATACAGTCAATTTTTGTTATCTACAGAGTGGGTCGGGAGGACGGTACCAAGCTTCGGGAGTGTGCACTATACGTGTGTATTACTAAAGAATCCTGTTCTCGCTCATCTTCTAACGGCTTGTATATCAGCGCATGCGTAGAAGGTATGTAACTTCAGGCGGAGGTTATATAGCGGATATACTATCCTTCGGATGGAATGTAAAGCAGACGGCCCCTTGTCTATTAAATGTTAGGCAAATAAAAAATTCCTACTCTTCGATAGAGAAGAGGTTCGGCAAATTTTTCAGGTTGGGGGTAGCTTGTCTCCTTGCGTCGGCGATAGGCTTCAGTAGCGGAAATAAATGAGAACAAACAAAAAAAATCAACTAGATACATTTACAAGAAGATACAATTTTGATATCTTTTCATGTTTGTCAAGTATATCAATCCCATAAACCTTAGAGTATCTTAGTGATTTACTCTAATTAAATAATATTTATCAAGAAGTAGTGAACAGGTTAAGCACCATTTGCATCTTCAGGGATGCCTAGCAAGTTTGATAAATGGGCCGTGTGTATCCTTCAATATCCCCACGTAGTGCTTTACTTACTGACCTATAGCATCTATAAGGCGATTTGTCCACTACATCCGATTTCGAGATCCGAAATGACGAACCGAAGTAGCTGCCCATATAATCAAATGGCTGTTTGTCCACACGACGTCCGACATCAGAGGTACGTCATTTCCGACTCCGAATATTCCGCTGCCTCGGATACACCGCTTGATCGGATCCGAGTTCTTCAAGGTTTGGGACTGGACTGGAGTGCAAAACACGGTCGTTTTTATGTGTTGTGTATGTTTTAAAAATGGGTCCGAGAACGACTGTAGTGGACAGACATCTTCCGTCACGATCTTTCGACGTTATTCGTCATCCGAGTTCGGATTTCGGAACCTGATATAGTGGACAAACCGCCTTTAATATGCTAAATGTACACATAACAGCGTGGATAATAAATATGCGTGGCCCAGTGGGACGATTTTTTTTTGTTTCGTAGTCCTACAGACTGAAGTATATTTTACACAGTATAGAAATTGTATTTTTAAAGCCTTTATTTGAAAGCAAATACACTATAGTTATTTTTGTAACAAGTATCTAAAATTCTGTTTTTTTTTTTTTTTTTGACGAATCGTAGCTGTTGCCGAACGAGAAGAAGCCGAGTCCGGAATAGCCGTTCTTTCTTTTTCGTACGAGCCTGCCATGTTGCTAAAATTGCACTTATAACACTTCCTCAGTGTTCAGAATACAACTAACCACTAACAAGTAAATACGCAAATCCCTGATAAATTATAAAAGAATATTGGATACTTAATTCTGGATGCTCACGGCCCAAAAAGGGTATCTATTCTATGAGGCCGATGCATCTCAACAGATGCTCGCAATTAATGAGCAATTAGTCAAAAAGGAATTTGAAAAAGGAGTCAAAAACATGCTACTTTCTCATTATTCAACGGATCATAAGCATTTTAGGTAAAATTACATTAAGGCCCCGAGGATTTTTTTTTGGTGTGTATGGCGCTTAACGTGTTAGGAACATATTGACCTTACTAAACTTTGCATGAAGGATCTGCAGTGGGTAACGCCTTGTTACCTTTCATTGCCAATCTATTCATGAGCAAATTTGGAACAGAGATAAAGGAAACATTCGAGTGCTTTCCTAAGGTATGATTTGAGATATGTGAATAATATATTCGCAGTATCCGATACAAAGGTTGCAGATGTACACAGAATTGTTTCAAAATTAAATAGTCGTATCTCTTCAGCAAGATTTACGTATAATATGGAAACCAATGAATAACTACCATTTTCAGATACATTAGTAATTAGAAATGGTGAAAATAAGTTGAAATTTGATATACATAGAAAAGGCGTCAGCACTCTAAGATACATTGACCTAATGACTCACAGCAGCACAAAATGGCGGATCTATATTTCTTGATGCATCGTTTATTAAGTTTTTCTCTGAATGAATAGATATTTGCAAAAGATAAAGCTTAAATTAAGGATATATCTAAGAGTGACGGATACCCTGTATAGTCCAGTCGGCAAGTAAATATCAGGGGAGTTACTAGGACACAATTCCAAACTTAACGAAATTTTGAGATATTGTTTGGGGATGGTGTGGGATGTGTAATCTAAGTTTTCGATCTCGAGGAGCCTGTGGAAGGGGGCAAAAAACCTCGAACTACTCGGACTTTTTTCGGCTTTTCGCTTATATCTTCTAAACCATACAAAAAAGTAATTCAAATAAAAGTTTTAGAGTATTAATTTTCCTTTCATTGGTAAAAAATATTTTGTCACCTAATACTTACCGAGATACAGCAGTTTAAACATGGAACAAATTTCTCAAAATTTAAAAAAAGCGAGTAAAATTCAGGTTTTTGCTTCATAACTTTTATTTTTCAACATATATCTATGTACACTATGCATACTATGCATATCCCTGAACCCCAACCCACTGACCCACATTTGCGACGAAAGTTTAACAGAACATGAAGTAATTATTGTTTAGAAGAGAGGGACTGCTATGCTTATTACTTCCAGTATTAAACGCAACAAGCCTCAAAATCGACAGTTACTTGAAGGATTGGAGGAAATGGTCACACGGCTTGCCAAAAAAAATATAACAACAAAAAGTTGATTTTGGCCTCTATACGTCGTGAGCAGAATACCCCTACCCCTGCCCCAAAACAACCCGCTCAGGGAGGCCATCATTTGATTTCAACAACAGATGCTTCCTATGCGAGGAAGAAGTTACTGAAGAATACAGACAAAAACAGGCCAGGTTAAATGTTGAAAGACGCAGTCCTATGGTAAAAGTGACGCTCCCAAATACGATTTTGATTAATGCAAAAGAGGGAGATGATGAATGGGGGCGGAAAATTAAAGAACGTTTAACCGTGTTGGATAGTTTCAAAATAGATCTAGTTGCAGTTAACGCTGAATACCACCACAAGTGTATTAAAATTTTTTACAAAATGCCTGCACGTGTCCAAAAAGACCTGGAAGTTCTAGTAATCCCAAGGCATGGAAATTATATTCAATTTTTCTCGAGGAGAATAGTGACGACTGGCTGTTTTCTATTGGACAGTTCCTCAATCAGGTAGAATATTCTCGTCCACACGTGAAAACTTTGAAAAGGCGTTTGGAGGAGAAGTATTAAGACGACATAATCATCAGTAATTCAGCCAACAGAGCAAGTGTGGTGAGTTTTAGAAACATTGGTCATGAAATTTTATCTGACAGCTGATACTCAAACGAAAAAATAGGAGACCCTCATGCAGAAAGATCTCGAACCGCAGGAAAAATTATTTTGGAAGATATGTAAATTTTCAACAGTGCTGTTTACCCTCTCATTGATAATTTTTTTGCTAGTTCCCATAATTTTGTCTCAGAAACACTGCTTCTCCTGCATGCAATCATTTTGACGAATAAACGGGGTTCACTGGATTCATGGCAGAAAAGATGTCTTGCTCTAGCACGTGGCATTATGCTAACCGTGCATACAAAATAATTCCTGTCTCCCATTATGGTTGGGGTCGCCACTTATGTATACAAGAAGTTTGGGTCCAAGCTTCTTCTAAACCTCTTGGCTACGTTGGGATTTTCAGGTAGCTATGAAGAGGCAGCTAGGCTTGAAGAATCCTATGTGCTGCAGGCAAAGAATGCCATTATTGTTGAGTCAGCTAGTCCATTTAGCCAGTTTATATTTGACAATCCAGATTTCAATGTGAACACGCTGGATGGACGAGGCACATTCCACCCCATGGCCATGGGAGGAATAATGGCTATCACCCCGCAAAATGCTGTGACCAGTGAAACTTATGTAATGCACATGAAAGTCACCTCCGCATCAAACCTAATCGGCAAAGCTGACACTGCTGAAGTTAAGCAGTATACCCGATCACCAAATGGAGGATTGAAAACTGTCCGACTCTTAGAGCCCTGTACAAGACATAGTGCCATCTGCTTGTAACATTGCCTGGATTTACGGGGAGGGTACCTACTCATCAACAGTTCCAGTATGGAATAGATTCATGGAACTAAAGACAAATTGACGAGAAACGTGTACCTGGATTTTGAACATTTTTACGTGAGGCGGTCGGCGGGTTGGTAGGGGCCAGGGTTATACATAGTGTGTATAGTATACATACATATATATGGAAAATACATGTGGGCACATCTATATACGAATCGTTTAAGCATAAATGAAGCGACATGCGACAGTCGACTCGTTGCGCCGGTTTATACCATGAGCCGTGTGATCTTCAAATCCGACACCCCACCCCCTTGGAGACAGACCGAGGAAGGAGATGGTAAAAGTTATCACTTTTATGGGGATAGGACAGCTAACAGCAGGGGCCGCGGTCATTACGGGTCCTTTAAAAAAATTGAATCATTAATAACCTCCTTGGATGTTACTAAGTGAAAAGTTTGGGTACCAAAGACCAAGAAAAACTTGGTTCAAGAATTTTCCAATGCGACCGCGGACACTGGTAATAGTTTGATTTGGTAAAGAATTTCCCAAATTTCATAGCGATGAGGAATCATTCACATCATGATTTTTCAAATGTATTTTTAAGAAAAAATAAGTTATTGAAGTTACTTTAATTCTAAGGATTTTCCGATGCTCCGAGCAGTTTTTAAGATAGATCAGTTGAAAACGTTACAAATCTGGCGTAAGTATAATTATCCTCGACCCGGTTAAAGAAGGAGTTAATTACGAAAAAAAAGTATGTATTAATTTTTTATCGTTTTTATATTACTTCCACATCCACGTAGTGGATTGGAAGTATAGTAATCGCAAAAAAATTTTCAAAAATTTTTATTCGTGAAATAGGTTTAGAATGTCATGAAACGTCGAGATTTTAAATTTGAGCGAAAAAAAATTTTCTATCTGTCGGTCTGTCTGTCGGTCTGTCTGTCTGTAACTTTTTTTTGTCCGCACGCTTTCTCCGGAACGGTTTAAGATAATGACCTGAAATTTTGTACACGTATATATTATAACGAGATCTGGAACTGGATTGTTTTTTGAGGAAATCCGGTGAAGGGTTGGGGGTTAAATAGGGGTAAATAGGGGGAAATAAGTAAAGCAAGCTTGTAAGAGTACAGAAACTTGAAATTCGGTGTATGTACTAGAAGTTGAGGCCTCAGATTTTTTTATAATATTTTTCAACCCCCCACCACCCCTACCCCATTAAAGGGGTTGATAAAATAAAGTTGAGATATTCATTTGAAATTTCGTACACGTATGTATTATAACGATGTCTAGAATTAGATTATATTTTGGGATGATTCCGTTGAAGGGTTGGGGGTTAATTTGGGGTAAATAGAGGAATATAAGTAAAACGTTGGTAAGACTACAGAAACTTGAAATTCGGTGTATGTACTAGAAGCCAAAGCGTCAGATTTTTTAATAATATTTTTCAACCCCCACCACCTCTACTCCAATTTGAAAAGGGTTGATAAAATAAAATTGAGATATTCATTTGAAATTTTCTACACATATGTATTATAACGACATCTGAAACTAGATTATATTTTGAGATAATTCCGTTGAAGGGTTGGGGGTTAAATAGGGGTAAATAGGGGAAAATAAATAAAGCAAGCTGGTAAGACTACAGAAACTTGAAATTCGGTGTATGTACTAGAAGCCAAGGTCTCAGATTATTTATAATATTTTTCAACCCCCACCACCCCTACTTCATTATTAAAAGGGTTGATAAAATAAAATCGAGATATTCATTTGAAATTTGGTACACGTATGAATTATAACGACATCTGGAACTAGATTACACTTTGAGATGATTCCGTTGAAGGGTTGGGGTTATTTAGGGGTCAATAGGGGAAATAAGTAAAGCAAGCTGGTATGAGTACAGAAACTTGAAATTCGGTGTATGTACAAGAAGTTAAGGCCTCAGATTTTTTTATAATATTTTTCAACCCCCCCACCACCCCTACCCCATTAATGGGGTTGACAAAATAAAGTTGAGATATTCATTTGAAATTTCGTACACGTATGTATTATAACGACGTCTGGAATTAGTTTATATTTTGAGATGATTCCGTTGAAGGGTTGGGGGTTAATTTGGGGTAAATAGAGGAATATAAGTAAAACGTTGGTAAGACTACAGAAACTTGAAATTCGGTGTATGTACTAGAAGCCACAGCGTCAGATTTTCTTATAATATTTTTCAACCCAACCACCCCTACTCCAATATGAAAAGAGTTGATAAAATAAAATTGAGATATTCATTTGAAATTTGGTACACGTATGTATTATAACGACGTCTGAAACTAGATCATAATTTGAGATGATGCCGTTGTAGGGTTGGGGGTTAAATAGGGGCAAATAGGGGAAAATAAGTAAAGCAAGCTGGTAAGACTACAGAAATTTGGGATTCGGTGTATATACTAGAAACCAAGGCCTCAGATTTCTTTCTAATATATTTCAAACTCTACCACCTCCGCTTCATTATTAATGGGATTGATAACATCAAATTGAGATACTCACTTGAAAGTTAGTACACGTATGTATTGTAGTGACATCTGCTTGAGATGACTCCATTGAGGTGGTAGGTTGTAAATAGTGGAAAATAAGTACGGTAAACTAGAAACTTCATTTTTAACGTATATGGTAGAAACCAACTCCTCAAACTTTTCTATGACATCTACCCCAAATATTATTATAATTCAATGACCAATAATTTCCACATACTAGAGTGCAAATATAGTCAAGGTGTTTCCTTTAAAGTGACTTGGACGAATAATCTGGATGTGGAAGTAGTGATTCCTTAGGCAGCGGTTTTATTAATATTAGTTTAAAATAATATGCAAATATTACAAAGTGAAGCTCATTTTACACAAGAATGTAAGTAAGTTCAATCCATCCGAAATAGATGAAACTCTAGATCGAGGTCAAAGATATACATTCAACTAATAAACAGATCTTGCAAACCAAATTCGTCAGTTGTTAAAACTTTTGGTTTTATAAATATTTATTAACGTGAACCTAAACACCTCAGGTAACAAATTAAGAAAATATTTCCGGGAATTACAATTAAGTTTGAAACATATTCTTTATAGAATTTTGCAAACAGCAGAAAAAATAACTATCTATGAGAACTAATAGAAAATCTATTTGTAAAAATATTAATGAAATCTTTGCATTCTTTCGATAATCTAAATTCTGGTTGTGCTAGCAAATTAAAATCCTAAAATGAATTTGTATAATTTCTTATTTGAAAATTCTCATTCAATAACTAGCATCCACACCATCCCCTACGGCCACGCAGATTAAACTCGTATCTACATAACCCCCGACGGTCATGAAGTTTCAGTTAAAATGAGAACAAAGGCCTAAAATTAATTTATTGAGCTACCTTGTCTTAAAAAATTTTCATTCTAATGGATTACATATTCATGAAATCTATCATTCTGTTTTGGAAATGCTAAGCCTTTGAAACGTTTTTCGCCCTTATTCTGGAGCTCATCAGAAAGGCACAAAGCCACTCATCCACTTTAGGCCTTTGTTCTCATTTTTAACTGAATTTTCATATAGGGGGTTATGTAGATACTAGTTTAATCTGCATAGCCGTAGGGGACTGTGTGAATGCTAGTTGTTGATTGAGAATTTTCAAATAAAAAATTATACAAATTCATTTTAGGATTTTAATTTGTTAGCATAACCAGAATTCAGGTTATCGAAAGAATGCAAAGATTTCATTAATATTTTTACACATAGTTTTTCTTTTAGTTCTCATAGCTATTTTTTCTACTGTTTGTAAAATCCCATAAAGAATGTTTCAATACAATTATAAGCAATCGAATAATAATTCACTTTTAAACATACAATTAAGGTGTTTGTTTAACTTTCAATTAAAAAACTACCAATTCTTTTGAGTTTTTTCAATATAGGCATAATACTACTAATTTTTCAATGGTTCAATAACTTTTGAAACTTGATTTACAGTCTCTATGCACTGGTATACATATTAGAACTAACAATAGCAGCGCGTGTCCCTTTTTGGTAAATCTTGTTCATTTTTGCGATGGGTTTCTACTATTTTCTTTGATATATCGTGTTTATCATAGTTTTATATATAGTAATACATCATTGAACCTTTGCTGGATTTAAAAATCAGAGTAAAATAAGTTTGTTTAAATTGTTAAATCTTTAAATTTTCGCCAACTATTGTATAAAATTGTTGTGTCAAATTAGGTTCAATATATCACTTGTTAAAATTATGACCATACATGACTAAAAATGTAAATTAATTTAAAAGTTAATCCTGTGCGAATATTAAAACATAGGCCAACAGAGTTTGGGAAAGCTATAAACCATTTCCAACAATTTCTCTGAAATGTGACCAGCAAATGTAAGTAGGCGATATGTCTCTTCATGTCCCAGGGTGTTTCTCCTAGATATAAGTAGCTTTCTTTTATATTATCTGCTCTGACTTTCATGTGGCTGAAACAGTATAAATCAGAACACCAGACATGATAGACTCTTTCCATTAATCGTTCAGAATGTCGCAGGCCTAATGAACAGGAGCGGACCTAGATAATCTCGCGCTACAGTCCAATACAATAGTAAAGGGTACTGCCGGATAAGCATAAGAAAAGTACACCGGCATCTTTTTTAGGTTTTCTGTCAACTAAATGTCGTTCTTTGCCTAAAGTACTCATAAGAGTAATTTCATTCCCCTACCCCCTCTAGTAAAGATGATATGAATTTGACAACCACTAATTTAAAAATAAATTTTCTCTAACTATTTGAGTTACTTTAGTTAACTGGTATGATGATAATACGTGCGATACAATTATACTGTTTCTTTTTGGTAGGGATCATTCCAGGAGTTGTTATAAAAATAATGTTTAAGTTAAGGGTTGTTATCTCCATATTTTCTCTACTAGAGGGGGTATACACTTAAAAATCATTCATATGAGTACTTTACATAAAGAGCAATGTTCAGTCGGCAGAAAACTTAAAAACCACTGCCTAAAGAATCACTATTTCCACATCCAGATTTTATATCCAAGTCTCTTTAAAGGAAAACGCCTTGACTAGATTTACACTCTAATATGTGGAAATGATTGGTTATAAAATTTTAATAATATTTAACGCATATGTCATAAAAAAAATTTGAAGTTTCTGGACTCTTATTAACTTGCTCTACTTATTTTCCCCAGTTTACACTCCCACCACCCCTTGAACAGAATCATCTCAATCAGATGTTATTACAATACATAAGTGTACCAAATTTCAAGTGAATATCTCAATTTTATTTAATTAACCCATTTAATAATAGAGTGAAAGTAGTGGTAGTGGTAAATGGGGTGGTTGCGAGTTCGATCTCGTTCCTCACTTCCACTCGTTTTTCTTCATTTAGGCTCTATTAAAAGTGAATAATTTTCTTTCTAAAATTTTTATTCTATTAAGCCGCGCCGCGAGTTTTGTTAAAACTTTATTTTCCCAAAAAATGTGTCTTTTATTACAACTAGCGCGTGTTTATCTTTAATAAAATCGACTTTCCTACGTTATGTATTAATACACGAATGGTGAAACGTGCGTCGAGTAGATAAATTGTATAAGTGTAGTGTTGTATTGTTTATGAAATCGTGTCATAAATTGTTCAAGTGTAGTGTTCAAGTGTTTTAGTGTTTATGAAAACATGCCAATGCGTTGTTCTGTCAGAATTGTTTTAATTTAATGGTTTTAAAATTATTGTTCATTTTTTGTAATATATATTTTGTCAACCAGAATATTTATTTGTTACCGCTACACGAAAGTTAATTTATTTTCGTTATTCTCATAGAGATTTCAGATTTTCTTTTATGTGAAATATTTTGTTTTTACTAACATCATTTCCCCTAGTAATACTACGACCTTATCCTTTCCTGGCAAGAAATGCCCATACCTCCCCGTGGTTCTTGCTGGATTGTAACAATATTAGTCTTTGATTTCTTTTTCTAATAACTCATTGTTATTGACTGAATTGGGCAATTCATTTTTTGTAATCCGTTTCATTTGTGCCCGAGCCTGTACACCTACAATGTCCGCCATAAAGTTGGCTACATATGGGAAAAATTTGTATTATTGAGATTTCTAAAAAATGCTCTATTGGGGGTTCGTTTCTTTTTTTACATGCATATACCTTTATTCAACTAAAATACATAAAGTTTTTGTTGAAACTGATCAAATATTTGTGAAATAGACACAAGAATTTGTGACTTTTCATATAGTAATTAATGGTAGGGGTAAAATTTGCACTTTTTTTATTTTCCTTGTATCTGCTTCAAAGTTGATATATGGGGTCCTTGTATTCTATGCACTTTTTCTTAATAAAATTATTCGATATCGTAACAATTGATCCATTTTTCGGTACCACCGTCAACTAATTTTTACAGTCCTGCCAAACCGGTGATCACATGACATGTGTCAAAATGTAATTTTTTGTATTCGGAGATTCATAAACCAACCCCCAATAGTTTTTTAGAAATGCCAATAATACAATTCTTTCCCATATGTAGCCAACTTTATGGCGGACACTGTATAATCAGAATTCCACTAAAATGACGAAGTCTAAAGTAATAATCTGAATATTTTATGACAACATCTTTCCTATATTTTTATAATTATTTAGAGACATCATTGCTTTTACCAGAGAGAACTGTTTGAGAACTGCTGGCATTTGTTATGCATCAAATAAAATCTTAGTTCAGACGTTTTAGCGGCCATGAGGCAAGTCAGCCTAAATTGTACCCGACTCTAGATATAAGTTAGACCACAAGCTCTAAGGCCAATAAGTGTAGGTAGTAGAGTAAAATATCAGCTGCATTGTGGTCAAAGGATAGTAGCTGTTTTGTAATACTTCCGTAGCATCTATTTCTACTATAAAATCTTATGTGATAATCTAGAGAAATGTATTAAGTTTTATCCGCCTACCAGAGATGAAAACCACGACTTGGTCATTATGTGTAGTTGGTACAATCGACCAAATAGAATAAATGTGTGAATGTGATGCCTGTATATCTAACAATTTTTTCAACCCGGACCTCTCATAAATGAACTTTACGACCCTAACCTACTGCATTCAGTGGCGTCACATATATATTTGCAACAGTAACGGTTCCAATGCAACTTACTAATAGTTGAGGCTGCGCTGCTATAATGCGTAGAGATAATGTTGCCAGATTCAAGTACCTATAATATTTTAAATTTAAGACATGGTAGCTCATGCATAATTAACAATCCGAGTGTTTTCATTTCTTCGAATTACGTACGTACGAATTTACCTGGCTCTACTACCTACACTTTTCTCAAAATATAATCTAGTTCCAGATGTCGTTATGATACACACGTACTTAATTCAGTTTGGATAAAACAGTCAAAGAGATTTATTAGAATATTAATAGTAATATCGAAATAAGGGACTGAAATTTTGTTTGATAGATTTAATATTTTAAATAAAAATAGAGAATGAGACACTGATTCGACTTACTAAATGGCGTTCGTGTCAAATTCGCCCCAGCTTCAATCAAATATTGTTTTTCAACGGATGATGGATCCAGCTCGTATCCAAATAACTTGACTGCAATCCAGTCGGAACTGACCAAACTAAATGTATAAAATTGGATTTGCTGGTTATTTGGAAGAATAGTAATTGGTAAATAGTTTAACAATGAAATTATACTTCGATTTTATGTGGACTGTTTTCATATATTCTGTTTACATCAGTGTCATAGATACATATATGTTTTAAACATTTGCATTATTAACAGCACCCATGCTCTTTAATTTACTTATTTTATTTTATATAAATATAACATATGGACCGGAAGCTAGGTGTTTTTCTTTTTGGAACTTCACCGTTATAAGAACTTTACCTGATTTAATGAATTCTGTTGAACATAAATCACGATAAAAAAAAATTTTGATGTCAGTTCGTCAGTTTGGCCATAGTTCAAGATAAACGTCTTTTTCGCGTAAAATCTACATTTTCTCGCTTTTGAATACGTATCGAAATTATTCTGATGGGAATTTAGTCCTGAGATGCATAACTTCTTATCTGGGAAACTTAAAACAAATTATTTTTTAATTAATTTATTTAATTGCCTTATTTATATTAACGTCCTGACGAAGTTTAGCTAATGCTATTCCACCACTTAACCAGGACGGCAAAATGATATATGGTCACCCATCCAAGTGACGGACTCGCCCGACGTGCCTTAACTTCGCCGATCGTGATCTCGCCACTGAAACCGGTACCGTACCTCACATCACTTATTAAAAATAAGAAGAACCTTTTAATAAACATACACATCTGAGATGAGGTCGTAACTTCCTCTGCCGTTAAGAGCGTGTAGTACTTTTGTTTATAACCATAACTTTCTGGAAAGGTTATTTTCTTCTTAAGGTAGCAAATTGTTGTTAAGGAAGCCTATATTTACGATTTATAAAATCGGTAAAGGTATTTACACAGAACTTCCCTCTTTATTTATATAGAGTGGTCACTCCAAAAAAATTTTTAATTAAGAAACGACATAGGAGAATAATAAATCGAAATATAGTTACCACTACTTCTACAAAGAAAACTTGATGATTTTGGTTTAAAAAAATATACAGAGTGGCCATCGGACAGAAAAAATTAATAGCAAATAAAAGGTGCTAAATATGGAAGGTTTGCGTAAATACCTTTACAAATTTTCACCATAGTGTAATTATTTCTTAGGATGACCACCCTGTATATTTTTCATTGAACGTGTGATACAGCAGATGTCGTCTTTGTCAATCTTGTAAATCTTTTTCGACATTTGTCACATTTTTCTCATTATTTATTATTTATTCTCTATAATTGGTTCACCCTGTATATTTTCCAGTGAAATTCTACTAATTTCTTCGCTGGCAGTAGCGTCAAGTACACACCAAATTTGACCGCTCTCCGACAAGTTTGTTAGTTTTTTAGATAGAGTGCAAACAGACAGACAACAGACCGACAGATAGACAAACTTACGAAATTGAAAGACCTTTATTTTCGTAATCTACATGATCTGAAACGTGAAAATCCGAATAAAGCTCGGATTTTTTCACGAATACTATACTTTCCATCGTAAGCGAGGGAAGTAAAAAGATAAAGAATTTGTAACGATGAGTTTAGAGTTCTGAGATAAAATATACAATATAAATTTGATGATTTTTCTAAATTCGGAAACATTTTTCTCTCTGGTAATTAACTGACAGGAGTTTATTTCTAAAGTTTAAAACGATGATGTGCGGAAAAGCCACCTAACCCCCGTACTAAAATCTACGCGGATTAATTTTATTACTGTTACATAAAATTGATTTGTTTACATGAACTTCCGGTAGACTGACGGTTAATATATCCGCTTGACTTAACTTTTTTACTCCATTTATTTATACCTCCAGCTTTTATAGCTCCTTACACGAAATGTTAGAGAATCAGGTAGTACATGAGACATAACTATCAAGACACCCCTAAAAATGGTTTATTATAAATAAATAAAATTTTATATCGAATATCTAGGCTGTTCAATGCAAACAACTTGTAAGTTACGTGTCTGCACTTTATAAATGAGGTTCTTTTTGTCATTAGCGTACAGCTTTTTATCAGCACAAGTTTACGTTATTGAACCAAGTAAAACGATCCATTTGAAAAAATATTCAATTTACTATAAATGTAAATTCAGACAAAAATCCCATGAAAAAATAATATTTAAACCAGTAGAAAGACTTCTAAACAACTTTGGCATCATATTAAATCGAAATCTACGTAAAAAAATATTTCACTAAAAATGACCAAAATATTGACTTAGAAAAATTTTTCATCTCGAGGACGACGGTCAATCGCCTTTGAGCTCCGTCATTCGAATTTTCAAAAGTACTGTAAAAATTTCAAGTTGCACGGAGCTTAAAACCGCTCCTCCCGACGAACTTTTCGAAAGTACCACGAATTTGGTTCGAAAGTACAACGAATAAAAGCACACAGGACGGAAACTGCTCCGTCCAACAGATTTTTTCAAAAGTACAACGAATTTGACTTTTCTAAAGTACCACGAATTTGGTTTTTCGAAAGTACAACGAATAAAATCGCATAAGACGGAAAACTGCTCCGCACAACAAATTTTTCGGAAGTACAACTAATTTATTCTTTTGAAAATCTCAAAAATTTATTTTATAAAAATACAATAACAAGAGGTAAATAAAGCAGAAAACCGCTCCTCGAAATTAATTTTTCGAAAGTACTACGAATTTAGTTTTTCGAAAGTACCCCGAATTTGGTGGTTCACAAGTCGAAATCCTCAGTCAGGATGTAGCGAGTAGCTATTTTAAACGTCAAAATTTAGGAAAATCGATGGGACGGTTTATCCAATTAAAACCAAAATCCTCATTTAATATTCCTCAAAGGGTTGAAGCATAATCCTCATACAAAACCCCAAAAACGTACAGAATAATAGTCAAAGAATTCAAAGTCGGAGGGTCGATTCCGACGAACCCAAAATACTTTTTATCCCGGCTTAGGTGGACAACGCCATACTAATCGCTCGAATGCGCGTGGACGGAAAAAAGTGTATTGGTGTTCGATGCCGTTAGTATGTTTAAAAAAGCAGGGAAACCATCGAACTCACATAGATAGCTTCATCCTAACCTAACCTAACCTTACAATTCTCTTTTGGAGTATGAATACTCCAACTGAACCCCACCGACTGAACCCCATAATAATATCAAGTATTTTAGGTATGGATAGACTGATAGACAATACCATAATATACATGTATTAACTCTGATTTCGTTATGACGTATTTCAGATTTCGTAAAGCAAAAAATGCTGAATTACACTGTCAATGTGGTTTTCCCAAATAAATGTTTCGTCTAACTGTAAACCTAAGAATTCATGGTTGATGGAATTTTGTACTGTCTGTTCTCCGGCCTAATTAAGTTAAGCAAAGGTGGTATGCGTTCCATGTGAAATTGTAAGTGAGTGGTTTTGCTTGTGTTTGGTACTGGTCTGTTGTTTTTACGCCAATTCAAAAAGCATTCCAAGATTTTATTTGCTATACCTTGGAGTTCTTCGATTAATGGTGCAGCTACACCAATGGTAACGTCATGGGCTAACGTTACCACCCGGATATGGGTTGATAATTTAAAGAAATATTGTTCTAGATCGTTTATAAACATCATAGATAATACAGCACCCTGGGGAATGTATTAATTATTTTTACTAAAAATTCTGTTACTTATATTGTCTGCGTATAGCATAGTCTCCCGGTTTCAAATGCTGAACACACTGTAAGTGGTATGGGTGTAAATCCTGCTCGTGTAGTATGCGAATCACTCTTGTCTGAAGTGTTTCAGGTTGGGCGGAAGTTTTTTTTGAGCTAGTACCGGTGTTCTTTTACCATTAATACACAATGTGTTGAAGACCCAGACAAAAATGTCTCTGCTCGGAACTCTATGGTATGAAAATCATTATAGATAATCTTCAACTACAATACAAGCATTCCCATTGTAAAAACCATAAACCAACACCATAGGTTTGTTCCAACACACAGTTTGATCGTCCGTTGAACGATCAAATAGAGCCGCCCAGTCATGGCATGAATATGTCACAGCGATAGATAGGTAGATCAACGACTGGGCGACTGCTTTTGACTGTTCAACGGACGATCAAACTGCATGTTGGAACAAACCTCATATTTACATATTCAAGATGCTAGTAGATGTGTGGCATTGTTTATCACTTTAATAAAATCGTAAACAATTTATCAGAACGTTTGACGAAGCAAATTTTTTTGTTAAATAACGTTTATTTTAAGATTCAGCATAGTGGGAAAAATGGGCACTTTTTTGGACAAAGATCTGCAGATAGTAGATTATGTCATATGTCAAAATTAATAACTATTTTTGTATGCAAATTTGGCACAATATCTTATTAGCATATTCCCTATAAATAAATACAAAAATAGAAAACGTAAATTAAAGAATTTAAATCTATAATAAATTACTAATTAATAACATCGTCCATTAGTTTCCAACTCTTTACATATGTAGGGAGTAGGCTGATCAGGCATATATCAATGATATAAATAGCCCAGAATGAATGGACAGTGGCTGATAAGAAAACATTATTTACTGTTTATTTTATATTTGTGTATTTCTGACGTTGTTGTTTGGCTGCAACCATTTTTATTATTTGATTAATAAATATGATTTACTGTTTATTTTGTGTTTGATAATTTCCAACTAGGAAAACCTCTCGCAGGCCAAGTGGCCCCTTATCGTAAGTCATAGACCAGCAATCGTGACAATATACCAATTAATTTAAATTTTAAAAATTGAAAATACCCTTAAGTCATTGTACTTTAGAGTAATGCAAAGTAACTTTGGGTTAACCTAACTCTTTTAATGGGTTGAAATAGGAGTTGAAGGTGAAAATTCGAGATTCAAGTGAAATAAAGTTAGTGATCAAAAGTACTTCTTCAGGGTTTTAATGCCGATTTCGTCTTTAATCTTACTCGAATCCCATCGATCCTTCAAAGGAGTGAAAACAGGGTTTGATCTAAAAATTATGATATCCCAAATACTCGTCACTAGTTGCGTTTGGACTTGTAAAAATACGGATAGTTTTTTATCCACGTGATTTTATTCCTATGCACTCAGACCAACCTAACTACCAGTTTTAAACCTAATATAACCTATAAGTGAAATATGGTATGTATTAAAGAACAGTCATAAACCTAAAAGTTTTAACCTTAATTTCTCATATGCGATTTTTAGGTTAGGTTAACTCAAGCCACTTTGCAGTATTACTCTAAAGTACAATGCCTTAAGGGTATATTCCCATTTTTTTAAAACTTAAATTGATTGCCATATCTACTGCCGGCAGATTTTCGTCCAAAATGGGCACAATAAATGGCGGATTACAAATTTTGCGTTTTTCAGTCATACACTTATGTCTAGTATATATTCCCGGAGTTTGGCACTTTCCTTTCGACTCGACTTGTATTTACCACCAAACGTTTAACAGTCCCTCGGCATTTAGGTCGCCATATTGGAGCAGTTATTTTGACTGCGATTTTTCATAATTTTCTTGAAGTGTTGAAGTTAGTCTTCATATTACTACTAGGACTTGCAATATTTCAAGTTCCTAACATGTCTTGAAGCGCCCAATCAATTCATACAGACAGAGCACAACTACATTGCACTATATATTATAGATGTTTCCACAATTGCACATTTCAATGCGTGTTTTTTTTTTAGGTAAGCGTGAGCCTATCATTAGGAACAGCTGTAACCTATACCTTAATTTCTAAATTGGGTGGGTAAGTAAATTATATATAAAAATAAAATAATAAAATGCAACAATAATTGTTTGTTTATTTTTATACTTCTATCTGATTAATTATTTAAAACATTTGAAACAGTGGAAATGGAAATGAGCAGTGCATGAGAATAATGAATTTGTGTACAGAAAGAAATATATTTTGTTATTCGAAGCGCATACGTAAAATAAGCTGCCTGCTCGTCCGTTCAATGTAATGCTGGCCGAACGTATATAGAATAAAATATGCTATAAGTACCTAATTTTATGAGCCACGGTTTTATTAAAATTTCGTTGAATTTTACTAAAAGTTTTACTTCTGTGTAGCCATCCCACCTTCTGATAGTAAAGAATGAAATCTATATTTTTTTCGATCTACTAGAGAATACACCCTTTCTGCAGCAATTTTCAAACAGAAAGTAACGTTTCCTGGTCTAAACCGGACTGAATATCAGAGATCGGCAAAAGCTTTTCCGATCCCTGTAATTCTCTTTTTTTCTTGTTGCTGTGGAAACGAATTTGAGTTAATTGTTGGGATACGTTTCAAATAGATAAATACACTTAAGTTATATATTGTTTGTCCTTGGAAAAATTTAAAAAAAAACGCTGCCCAAGGAATCACTACTTCCACATACATATTTTTCATTCAACTCACTTTAAAGGAAGCATCTTGACTAATATTTGCACTTTAGTATATGGAAATTATTGGTCATAGGATTTTAATAATATTTGGGGCAGATGTCATAGAAAAGTTTAAGGCGTTGGTTCCTACCATATACGTTAAAAATGAAGTTTGTAGTTTACCCTACTTATTTTCCCCTAAGATGGTGGGGTTTAAAAATATATTAGAAAGAAATCTGAGGCCTTGGTTTCTAGTATATGCACCAAATTCCAAATTTCTGTGCTCTTAGCAGCTTGATTTACTTATTTTTCCCTATTTATTCCTATTTAATCCCCAACCCTTCAATGGAATCATCCCAAAATATAATCTAGTTCCAGATGTCGTTATATATACGTCTACCAAATTTCAAGTGAATGTCTCAATTTTATGTTATCAATCCCATTAATAATGGAACGGAGATGGTGGGGTTTAAAACATATTAGAAAGAAATGAATTATTATTTGTTTGCTTATAATTGTATTGAAACATTCTTTATAGGATTTTGCAAACAGCAGAAAAGATAACTATCTATGAAACAAAAACTTTGTGTAGAAATATTAATATTTCTACACAAAGTTTTTGTTTCATAGATAGTTATCTTTTCTGCTGTTTGCAAAATCCTATAAAGAATGTTTCAATATATTAGAAAGAAATCTGAGGCCTTGGTTTCTAGTATATGCACCAAATCCCAAATTTCTGTGCTCTTAGCTGCTTGATTTACTTATTTTTCCCTATTTACTCCTATTTGATCCCCAACCATTCAATGGAATCATCCCAAAATATAATCTAGTTCCAGATGTCGGTATATATACGTCAATCAAATTTCAAGTGAATATCTCAATTTTATTTTATCAACCCCTTTAATAATGGAGTAAGGGTGGTGGAGGGGTTGAAAAATTTAATTAAAAAATCTGAGGCCTTGGCTTCTAGAACATACACCGAATTTCGAGTTTCTGTACTCTTACCAGCTTGCTTTACTTATTTTTCCGTATTTACCTCTACCTACCCCCACTCCTTCAACGCAATCATGTCAAAATATGATCTAGTTTCAGATATCGTTGTAATGCATACATGTACCAAATTTCAAGTGAAAATCTAAATTTAATTCTATCAACTCTTTTAATAAGGGAGTGGGGATGGTGGGGGTGTGGAAAATATTATATAAAAACCTGAGGCTTTCGCTTCTAGTATATACACCATATCCCAAATTTCTGTACTATTACCAGCTTGCTTTACGTATTTTCCCCTATATAACCCTATTTAACCCCCAACCCTTCAACGGAATCATCTCAAAATATAATCTAGTTCCAGACGTCGTTATAATACATACGTGTACCAAATTTCAAGTGAATATCTCAATTTTATTTTATCAACCCCTTTAATAATGGAGTAAGGGTATTGGGGGGTTGAAAAATATTATAAAAAAATCTGAGGCCTTGGTTTCTAATATATCCACCTAATTTCAAGTTTCTGTACTCTTACCAGCTTGCTTTACTTATTTTCCCCTATTAACCTCCAACCCTTCAAAGGAATCATCTCAAAAATATTATTAAAGAATCTGAAGCCTTCACTTCTAGTACATAAACCGAATTTCAAGTTTCTGTACTCTTTCCCCTATTTAGCCCTTGGGTGCTGTTACAACGCACACTTGTTCATATTTTATAAATTTTGATACCTAGAATCATATTCTTGCATTTTTACGTCTCGACGCCGACCGACGCCTAGCGTCGTTTTTGTAAAACTTGTGTATTTGATAAATTTTGATATCTAAGTTTATGTTCTTGTATTTTCACGCCTCGACGCCGACCAACGCTTAGCGTCGCTTTTGTAAAATTCGTGCATTCGATAAATTTTGATTCCTAGATTCATATTCTTGCATTTTTACGTCTCGACACCCAGCGTCGTTTGTTTTTATAACTTGTGTACTTGATAACTTTGATATCTAAATTTATATGTTTGCATCTTTACGTCTCGACGCCTAGCGTCGTTTTCGTAAAACTAGTGTATTTGATAAATTTTAATACCAAGATTCATATTTTTGTATCTTTACGTCTCGACGCCGACCGACGCCTTGCGTCGTTTCTGTAAAACTTATATTTGATTGATTTTCATATCTACATTCATATTCTTGCATTTTACGTTTCGGCGCCGAACGATGCCTAGCATCATTTCTGTAAAACTTGTATTTGGTAGACCTTTCGTAGTTTTTGTAAAACTTCTGAATTTGATAAATTTTGATATCTAGATTCATATTATTCCATTTTTTCGTCTCGACGCCAGCCGACGCCTAGGCAACGTTTTTGTAAAACTTATGTATTTAATCAATTTTGATACCTAGATTCATGTTCTCGCATTTTTACGAAACCCATTTTGTTGTGGAATATTAATGTAAAGCCTATTGCAATTACTCCGAGTTGTGTGACTTTTTATTTTTTATCCGCAGCTTAAAAGTTTGAAAATTTCTAAAACTTTCCTTTATTTCTATCCCCTGTACATTTTGCAGATTTTGTAAATATCATGCCGGGCTTGAAAGTTAGCCAAGTTCATTTTCAATGTCTTAACGAAGCTTGCTAACTTGCAGCTTCCGTAATTTTTTTATGACATCTGCCTCAAATATTATTAAAATTCCATTACCAATTATTTTTACATACTTACTAAAGTGCAAGTATAGTCAAGAAGTTTACGTTTAAAAAGACTTGAAGGAAAATCTGGATGTGGAAGTAGTGATTCCTTAGGCAGCGGTTTTTAACCTAGACGCAACAACTTCATTTTACACAAAACAGAGCAATGAGAATAATTCTATTAAGTATATTGATGTTGGGCGTTCTAAAGTTTATGAATGTAAAGCAACAAATACTATACAAAACAATGATATTTATATTCAAAATTAAAATGAAAATACTACCATCTTATTTATATGATAATTTAAGATATACCAATGACATTTATGCATATTTCACTCGCAATAATAGAAATTATATTAATACTTCACAGAAATTATATGGATAGATCTGTTTTTTCTAAAGGTTTTCTAAATGTCTATCCAACTACCTAATACAATTAAGGACTGTAAAATATTAAATGAGTTTAGAAGTAAGTTATATGAATATATTATAGGGACTATCTACAAGGACGCCGCGGCGGACATCTATTATTTCTTAGCTGTCCGCCGCGGCAATTGGTTTGGTTAGATACTATTTATTCCGAGCTATTAGTTTAAGCGGTACATCGAGAAAATCGGGAAAATCTGACGGTTAATGCAGAAAGCAAGAAAATTTGCATGTGATTTGTACACAGTCATTGTATTAAATTTACCCGCAGCACTTCGATTTCCGGACATGTAAATCCAAAATGGCGGCCAATTTGTAAAAAATTAACTTTTATTACGACGTAAAAATTGCGTTATAATTGGGGTGATGATATGATGGTATAATAGAAGCATTTGAGTATATTGCTAGCCCAGGTCTACCCCCTACCGAACGAATAAATATTATTCCCTCCTGAAAAGCACCATTTTAACGAGCCCCCAGTAAGAACAAGAAATCTAGTTGAAAGGTGCATCGGTGTTTGGAAAATGCGATTTCCTGTTCTTTCCTTCACCAGTTGATGACCAACAGCAAGAAGCTATTAACATTGTCAATGAAGTGGTGGTGGAGAATATGGGGGATAACAGGGTGATTGGCAATGATACAGACACATTACAGTTAATAAACTATTTTAATGGACTTCTGTGAAAAATGTTATGTAACAGTCTTTTAGGTTATAAACGCTCCTAACACCCATTGTACATCATATGGTGACGAGAATGTTTGTTCGTGAGTGTAAAAAATAAAGAAATATTTTAAAAATTAATTTTTTATTTTAAGAAAACTTAGCTTTTACTTAATATCGTATACAATGTGTAAATACAAATAAATAATTGACATAATAAAAAAATATAAAATAAAGGTAATTTTCTAGAACACGGCCCTCTGCAATTATAAGAGGTGAATTTGTAGATAATTTATAATTATATTTTTGTTAAGTAACGTCGCCTTTTGAATTTCTAATATTTTCAATTTCGCTCGATGATATTGTCTCATTAGCTCTATTTCCACATCTGCTTTCCTCTTCATATTCATCATCTCCAATTCATGCTTTTCTCTCATAAATTTGAGTTTTTGGCGTCGTTCTTCTTCCATAAAACGTGCCTTTGCTTTTTCTACAGCAGATTTTGCATCTGCCCACTAGGAACCTCTGCTAATTGCAGCTTCAGACTTGCATCGAGTATTCTACTTAAGGGCTTTAGACTTACTTGCCCTTATCATGGCCGGACTGTACTTTCACCAATTTCCTGATTGATTTTGACTTTGAGACACTACAAAAGTAAAAAAAAGTGTAAGAAAATCTGTGACGTAGGTACCTATTATTTACTTTTGCTAATTTCTACTGTAATTTCTATCTGTGGCTGAATTTCTTTCCTGTTTTCGGGTAAAACTTCAGTATGGAGCTGCGATGGGCTTGAAGTCCAGGCATATACTGAAAAGGAAATAACTCGAATATGGACTTATATAAGTAGTGCGAACAACTTACTGTGGTCTTCTAAAACGTTCAGAGATACAGCTTCTTCAATAATTATTTCGTTCAAATCTTCTTGGCTTGAAACAGACTTAAGAGCTTGATTCTGTCCATCGGATTGCTCCATTATTGCTGGAATAAAATGTTGAAAATGATTTGCAAAATAAACTTATTATTGTAGACTAACAATTTTTAAACAGATATGTTCAAAGTATATTTGTATCAACTTATTTGTATCTCCATCAAACTGTGAAATGTCTCTATCAATTTTGCTCTAGCCAAGAATTTCTTTGACTTCTTCATCCAGTATCGTAACTTTGGTTTCTCGATAAAGACCACCACCAGTACCTCGCACATACAATTTTTCATCAGGGAACTTCTTTTTCGTTCTCTTTTTAATATTATCGTTTTTTAGAACTTTATCATTACGGGAATTCTCTCCAGAAATACTATTAAATTCACTTTCTATCTTTCGCCAAGTCTCTCCTTTCTGGAAATTTGCTTGGGAATCAGAAAGCTTGAATTCGACGATATTTCTATATTTTCTTACTGACGAGATTAATATAGACTCCTCTTTGGCAGAAAAGTTTGCAGATCTTTTTCTATCATCCATATTCTCTCCAAACAAAAACTAAGGTTCAGGATTGTATTGTAAAACTCTTGAATATGAATCACAGGTAACTATCATGAATGCCGAATGTCTAATGTCCACAAACTACCCACTAGTTTGTGCTAATGTCACATCACAAATTCTTCAAAATCTACAGTGTGCAAACGCCGACACCACCAACTGACATTTGAAAGTAACAGAACCTAGCACTACTGAACCCGGATGAATTACGCTTTACAGAACGGGAATATACCTGAGCTCCAGTTCAGCTTGAGCCGTGGCTCAGGTGAACCTACGCTGAACCTGGTATTGTAAAACTGGCCCTTAGAGCAGCATATCAAGCAGGTCAAATCTAGGATAGATCTGATGTTTTGGAAAGTTCACCAGAGTCAAGTAAATGGGGATGGAAAATTATTGAAAATGGATGGAAGCCCATCTGGTCCAAATTGCCAGGAATCTGGCAAGGTTGTAGAGACCTAGAAAAATGCGGTTGTTCAAGCGATTGTAATACCATGTGTTGCCTATGCAGAAAAAATAATTTCCCCTGCACCCTTAAGTGCAAGAAATGCAAAGGAAAATGTAGCAGCAAAAGGTATAGGGCCTTCTACATTTATTAAAATACTTTCATGTTAATTTCTTTTTTTTTAATTATAAGCCATATGATTCCAGTAGCGATGACGAGGATTTTATTTTGTATTTTGTTAATAAAAGCCATCTTTCTAACTTCAGAATTGTATTTTTGTTATAATTCCTTTAGAATTTTATTTTTTTGACATCACCATTGGAATCAGCGACCTCAAATTATGCTTAAATGATACCTCACATAACATATTGCATTATTTAAAAAAAATGTTAAAGTTTAAAATAGCCGCCGAGTTTTTAAACAAATTCTATTATTCTTGCACTATGACTATGTTTGTTACATTTGCTAACCTTAAAGCGTTCACCTACAGTTTGATAACAGTCTTTGGATATATTTTTCTTTTGTTTTTAAACATTTTACCTGAATTGTTGAAAATGGCTGACAATTTTGTCTATGAGGTCAGGGGTCAAAGTGCTGCGGGTCAAATTACTTCTATAAATATACAAAGCATACATGCCAAAGGACTTGCTTTCTGCATTATTCGTCAGATTTTTATGCGTACCGCTTATACTATATAGCGATGTTTTCCACGTGGATCGCTGTCCTATGCGTAACGTTGTCGCGTTGTGGAGCGACAGGTCCCGGCTTCAAATACTGCGCGCTGGACTTTTTTTTTTAAATATTTTGTAACGATTAATATCCTTTTTCACAAATTCTGGTTGGATTTGACGACAGAAATGTTCTTTTTTTTCATATAATACGTTATCTCTTTCATGTGATGGTAGTTGGGTTAGTTAGGTTGATTTTTATTTTGCTAAATAATTGTTAATAAATTACCAGCGCCGCAGGCAGCATTAGCGTCGCAGACAAAAACGGGGGGTGCGGGGGGTGTCCCCCCGCCTTCTTTTTCAGAAAATTGCATAAAATATTCCAATTTCTCTGTGCGGCGGTTCAATAATAAGTCGTGCGAATGCGCATGCGCGGCGTCCTTGTAGCAACTCCCTATATTATATTATATACACCATTCTTCAAACTAAACCTCATTATATTTGTATTATGTACTAATATTATATAAGTATTATCAACTGTAAAAGTAAAAAATAGCAGAGTGCTAATAAAGGTTTTATTTGTTTTGTTATTTTATTTAGGTATGAACCTTTAAAACACGTAAATACTGCCCGTATTTCCCGAACATATCTTATTAGAACAGAATGAAAAACCCAAAAAAACCGAGTTCCATGTTGGATACAACATCAATAATTGAACGTACATACAGTCAAGTAAAAAATCCAAGGTAATAAAGTAAGTCCAGTTAGAAAAAATCGCGAGTTTGGGAAATCTTTACGGCAGCCTGAGGCAAGTATCCAGTTGGCCATTCTTGGCGCGTCGAACTCATCCGAGAATTCGTACGTGAACCACATATATCGCAGAGATCTGAGAAACTGTCACTTGCGGGGCAGCAATCGAGAACTTCAACTCCCTTAGTGATCCTGCTTGCTTTCATGTATCTTATTTGTGGCTTAGTACTGCGAACACTTCATTAAACTAAAGTTAATTCTATGTATAGTAGGTTCTATAATTGTCATAAATATTTCCTAACCAGTTAAGAACGTGGACCAATCTCACTGAATATAATCGGTTGAAATTTGTCCTAACAAATAGATGATTCGTTGAAATAAGCGATTTAGTCAACGTAGACTTCCAGGGGTGGAGTAACTGTTTCTTTGTCATAAAAGTGTGTACTACACGAGTCCGGTGGTATACTATTCAGAAGTGGTCGGTCTCCTTTTAGCTTTTTTGCGAGCTTTTCTGTATCGCTGAATTACATATGGAACCTACTATACAGACAAATATATTTAATATTCTTTCGATGTTACAGTAACCTTAGAGTTAACGTGCGATATACAGTGAGGTCCATAAATAACGGATAAATTCATGATCTACATAATTTAGAATTTATGTGTAAAATCGTAAAACACGTTAATTTTTAATTCTAAAATGACATTTTTTGAGTATAATTTTACCTCCCCCTTCGACCCCGTTGGAGTGACAGCTACCCCTTTAAAATTTTTAAATGGAACGAACTAGGGTGCTGATTTGAAAGGGTTTTTAATTCTCTATCCCTAATTTTTTTATTGAAAAATATTAGATTTTTAATGTTATTAAATAATAAAAAGAAAGTTGAATCAATTGTTCAAACAGAGCGCCCCTTGCTTCTCGACAATAGTGGAGGTGTTGCTGAAATTCTTCTAAACCATCATTTCCGGGATAATTTGATTAATTTCTTGCCTTATTCTGTCTTTTAAATCATCGACGTTATTTGGTTTGGACTTTCGATTTTAAGTAACCCCATAATAATAGTCAAGTGGGGTCAAATCGGGAGAACGGCCACTCAATTTCACCGCCTCTACCGATCCACCTGATAGGAAAAACTTGACTGAGCTAGGTTCTTACTTCCAATGCAGAATGTGGTGTAGCTCCATCCTGTTGATACCAAATATTTCTATCAATTTCATTAGGGTTGTCATCATCTGGGAAATGTATTCTTAACTCTGGAACCTAGAAATTATGCAAGAAATCCAAGGAGTGCGCGCTAGTTAATGTGCTATCAAAGAAATATGGGCCGATAATTTGAGATCCCAAACGTTCACCTTCTCAGGATATTGAGTATTGTCCTCCAATCATCCAATGTGGATTTTCTGTACGCCAGTATCTGCAGTTCTGTTTGTTGATTGTTCCATTGAAGACGAATGTTGCCTCATCAGAAAAAATAATGTGTTTTGTAAATAACGGATCATCTTGGTATCTATTTACCATGATTTCGCAAAATTTCAATTGGCGATTAGGGTCATCGTCGTTAAGTTCTTGAACCAAATGAGCTTTATATGGGAGGTATTTTTAATTTTTTAGAAGACACAATATAAACGTTTTTACTAACATCATTACCGGTGGAAACTTGTCTTGTAGGTTTACGTGGATTATCTTGAATATCTAACAATATATCCAATTTATTTTCATCGTCTAAAATGCGTTTCCTACCAGATTTAGGTAAATCTGTGGCATTTCCAAATTCATGAAATTTTTTTTCCACTCTACTAACTGTAGACAGAAAGTCGACGGTCAGGTTACTTAGTATTGAAGACTTCGCATACCTGCTTCTACGTTCTTTCTTTATCGCCACATCGTAATAATACCAAAATTTCAATTCTTTGGATAACCGAAAGACTCATTGTTAAAATAATGACAAATTTGACAATCAGCGATAAATAAGTAGAATCATAAGTTTGCACAGGGTAGCAAATAAAGAATTTATAATTTTTTCTGATATGTAGAAACTAACCCTTTTTGCTTCTTTCTTTTTGTTGGGTTGTCACCTACGCATCAGAAAAAAACGATACATTTAAATTGAATGTTATGACATGACACAGAGAGAAAAGTCAGATTTGACAGATATTTGGTACATAGGCATAATAGTTATTTATGATACAATACATTAAAAATTACTTTATTTTGTTCGTGGAGTTGCTCCACTCGCTTACGCTCGTTTCGCAAACTTCTGCACTCACAAAATAAAAAATCATTTTTAGCACGTGTATCATACAATGTTTTTTCTACAAACACCATTAAAAGAACAATAAAGTTTCTTTAAAAAGATTTCAAATCCTTTTAATGGTTACTTCGTAATTCCAGTAGTTTGTAGGATTTATGAAATAAATAAATCAAGTTTGCCCGTTGTTTGACACATGCTTATCAAATGTGAAAAACTATTGCAATATGATGAGTTCCAATACAATTTCTTATTGTGAAGTCACAAGGGAAAAATATTACTAATTGCTCCAATTGTACAATTAATATAAATATTTCTAAATAACTAAACTAACTAAATATATAAATGTCCTTATGACAAACGGCTTGTCATTTTACTTTTTGCACTAGTGTTAAAAGTAAATCATGTGATCATTTTTAACGCGAGTTTATATAATATTAGATTTTTATTTCAAGTATGCCGTGTAAAAAATATAGTTTTTAATGGTGTTTGTAGAAAAATATAGTTTTATTCTAGGAGTAGTGTCGAAAAATGAACAATTTATCGAACCACTAACCGAAGTGGTTTGATGATAGTATTTGTCCAAACAAGCAAACTTGTCTCTTGTGAATATAAGCCTTAAAGGCCGGCAATTTATAGTGCTGGCGTGTGAAATATTGTATGTTTTTCATCGTAATGAAACCACTAGGTTCGTCGGTTTGACTGTAGTTATAGGTGAAATGATTGCATTGATACAGTCGGCGAGAGTTTTCTCATTGAGCGTTGCGGTGTGCGCACTCAGAAAAGAAAACCCGAATCGCATTGTAATCAAATGTTTACTAAACATTCTCGCCGATGATAATATTATATTTTATAGGGTGCTCGGAGTATACAAAAATTTAGGCGATAGTTTTTATCTTGAATTCCTTGATTGACGACATTTACAGTGTAAACCTGGATTTTATGCTCATAATTGCCCCAATAACTCTCCCTCCCCTCTTTCAAAATTCCCGACAATTGTATTTCTTTCATTTTTTGGACAATTGAGAACATTTGCCACAAACTTTGGCCGATTTGATTACAATGCGATTCGGGTTTTCTTTTCTGAGTGCGCGCACCACAACGCTCAATGAAAAAACTCTCGCCGACTGTTTCAATGCAATCCTCTCCACTTGCAATTGCAGTCAAGCCGAAGAACCTAGTGGTTTTATTACGATGAAAACCGTCCAATTTTTCACAGGCCCGCACTATAAATTGCCGGCCCATATTCACAAGAGACAAGTTTGCCTGTTTGGACGAATACTATCATCAAACCACTTCGGTTAATAGTTTGATAAATTTTTGACTTTTCGACAGTAGCTTCTAGAATATTTAAGATACATTTCAAATACATTTTAAAATTTTCAAAAATTTTCTTGATGAAGAATATACACAATTCAAATAACCTTATATTGCTGAATAGAAAATTAAAAACTCTTTCAAATGAGCTATCACATGCACCCTCGTTTCATTTCAAAATTTTGAAGGGGTAGCTATCACTCCAGGGGGGTTGAAGGGGGAGATATAAAATTGCTCAAAATAATGTCATTTTAGAATTAAAAATTGACGTGATTTAGGATTTTACTTATAAACTGTAAATTACGTAGATAAAAATGTATCCGTTACTTATGGACCTCACTGTATAATTGAGTAAAAGAGCTGGTAAGAAAATCGCTTGACTACTTGATGTAAGTAGGGGTCTATTAAAAGTGACGTTTTTGACTTTTTCACCTCAGTCGAGTATGGAAGTTCTTGCTGACAGCTTGCGATTTCAAACTCGTTATTTTATTTATAGTAGAGTGCTCGTGTTCACAAAAATCGCTTAGTTTTTGATCCCGTTGGCACTTTTAGAGTAAAATATATGACCTTGTCAGATATGTTACTTATGCCCTGTGGATTACGAATCCACTTGTCGTCAAAAAATCGTCATGAATATAAGGGCACAAATCAAAATTTTCTAACTAACCACACCACACGATAGAGTCAATCGTGAAGCGTAGTTTAACCAAAAATCATTAAATTCCCTGTAGAATTTCTATTTTTAAAATAAATAAAAAAACGAAGTTTTGCATAGGCTTACATGGCAGTAAAAATAAAGAATCCTCATTTTCTCTGTTCGACTACGGCTGAAAATTAATTATTTTTCGTCGACTTTTCGATTCCCACGACGATATCTCCCAAACTATTATATTTATCAAAAAAATATATTCTTTATAAAATATTTGCCATATTTTCCAGATTACAATGGTTTTTAAATCAGATTTTTTGAGAATTTAATAACCAAAATATTTAATAATGTGTAGCGTGATATCAATTTTCGAAGCTTATCAGCGGCATGAGTTCGTTACAGATTCTCGCTCTCCCACTCTTTGAAACTGTTTCAACACACCCCACTTCGCACCCGCGATTGCCTATCGTTAGATAGATTGGCGCATAGTAACTCTCGTGGTTCATAATATTTTGAAATTTATACCTTGAAACTGATTATTACTATGAAATAAATGTAAGTATATTTGTAGAATATTAATTCAGTGTTACATGGACTTACATAAAAATTATAGCCTGCCTAAAATTATTGTGTAATAGATTAACACGTTATAAGAAAATCCATATAGTTCACTGTTTGCAAGATACTTTCAGCTGGTATGTATTTTAAATTTCCATATAGGTAACCGATGTATATGCTTTTTAGAAGAAATTAAAATGAAAAGTACTACTGATAGCACAAGTTCTGAAAGTGAGATTGAGAAAAATACAATTTAATGTAAAACAGATTCGTAACATATTAGCTTAATTTGTATGAAACCGGGCCCTGTAATCAAAGGTTTTGAGAAATCGTTTGTAACATTTATTGATTGTTTAAAAATCTGTGAAAAAATAAGTAACCAAGGAGAAGATGATCTATATCGTAGCATTATGTCAGAACAGAACTTCCCTCGTTATTTGTGCATGGCGGTCACTCTAAAAAATTATTAATTACGAGATGACATTGAAAATAAGAACCGGAATATCGTTCTTGCTATTATTACAAAGAAAACCTGATAACTTTTGGTCAAAAAAATATACAGAGTGCTCATCCAACAGCAAAAGTTCAATACTAAATAACATGTGCCAAATATGGAAGGCTTGCGCAAATACCTTTACAAATGTCCTCCATGACTGAATTATTTCTTGGGATGACTACCCTGTACATTTCTCAATAAAAGTATAATAGGTGCACATGCCAGATATTATTGCCATTGTCTAAATGTTATTTGTGACATTATCTTAATTTTTTTCTTCCTTCTTCAATTCTTTGGGACTTCCTGCCACATGTATGTTTTCTTTCTAAGCGGTGCTAGGGGAATCTACAAAATATATCACAATTAACCAGTATGTTACTGGTAAAAGACCTCTACGCCTGTGACGTTTACGTCAAAGGATCAGTTAAAGGTTGGTTTTTATAAATAAACAACACAAATAAGTATAAAAACTTGAAATTAAATATTTCGCCGACGTTTCGGAAATCTAATCTGTTTCCTTTTTCAAGGCTTTTTTTGAAAAATCTTTTTTGCTGTGTATGACAAATACACAGCTCTAAGAATGTTTGTTATATTCAATATCCATAGATACTTACTATTTACATAGAACTGTTGATATAGTTAACAGTTTTTTAGTTTCTATACAATGTTAAGTTTGTGAAGTTCTTCTTTTAACATTGGCAGCCAAGTTGTACAGACATCTACGGAACAATTCGACACGCAATTATCCTCATTCAATAATATTATCGCGGATTCTTTAATTTTTCTTTTTTTGCTATCTGCCTCTTTTGTTAAAATTTTTGCCGAGTCCCAGTTTATTCTATGTCCGTTCTCCCACGCGTGTTCGCAGATCTTGGACCTCTGAATTTCATTTTTTCTGATATAATTTTGATGTTCGCCCAATCTTACACTAAAAGGTCTGGATGATTCACCCACGTATTGTTTGTTGCACTCACACGGAATACTATAAATGCAGTTTTTTGAATTTTGCTATATCAACAGTTCTATGTAAGTAGTAAGTATCTATGGATATTGAATATAACAAACATTCTTAGAGCTGTGTATTTGTCATACACAGCAAAAAAGATTTTTCAAAAAAAGCCTTGAAAAAGGAAACAGATTAGATTTCCGAAACGTCGGCGAAATATTTAATTTCAAGTTTTTATACTTATTTGTGTTGTTTATTTATAAAAACCAACCTTTAACTGATCCTTTAACGTAAACGTCACAGGCGTAGAGGTTTTTTACCAGTAACATACTGGTTAATTGTGATATATTTTGTAGATTACCCTAGCACCGCTTAGAAAGAAAACATACATGTGGCAGGAAGTTCCAAAGAATTGAAGAAGGAAAAATATTATTGCCATCTGTCACATTTTCAATCTCACATTCACTTAATGGAGTGGAAGTATAGTAGTGATTAAAAAATTTCATTTTTTTTTTAAATATTGAACGTGAAAATTTTAAATTTGAGCAAAAAAAAATTTTTCCATCTATTCGTGTTAAATTTTTTTCCAAAATGGTAAAAATATGTTGCAATTTTTTTTTCCGAAATGGGTTTGGAATGCCATGAAACGTGGAAATTTTAAATTTGAACAAAGAAAAAACATGTTTCATCTATTTTAGTGGTAAAAATTTTTTCAAAAATGTTGGTAAAAAAATGTTTCAAAATTTTTTTTTCTGAAATAAGTTTAGCGTGTCATGAAACGTGGAAATTTTAAATTTGAGCAAAAGCAATTTTTTTCACTATTTATTCCTTTTAGACGGTCCACCCTGTTTATTTTCCAGTGAAAGTTTTACCATTTCTTCGCTGACAGTAGGGTCAACTACCTACCAAATTTGACTGCTCTCCATCAAGTAGTTTTTTAGTTAATGCACCAATAGAGAGACAGACAGACAGACAGACTGACGGACGGAATTGGAAAACCTATATTTTCGTAATCTACGTGATCTGAAACATCAGAATCCGAAAAAAATCTCGGATGGTGATTTTTTCTCGAATACAATACTTCCCTTCGTTATGCGAGGGAAGTAACAAACAATTTTGATTGGTTTGGCACCGAAATTGCTATTTTAGTTTTACTAGCCAAAGAAAAATAGAACATTGAAGGAAAGAAATAAGGAAAGAAATTGAAAAGAGTTCAGATGGGTCCAATGCCTGTTCATCAACTTCTTCCGATGTGTATTTTCGTAAAATAATTTTTTTTTAATAGAGACATGTATTTTTGTCAAAAGCATCAACAATAAAGCTTTCTTAAGTAATGACCACAGACCCAGAAAGAAAAATAAGACTACTGGCCCACCAGAATCCCAGAATTTTCGAAAGAATTTGTGCTAACGATCTAATACCTATGGAAATTGATCATCATATCTCACGTTTCTGAAGTCGCTATATAAAATGCAGAGGTCTATCTAACAATAAAAGTACAAGTGGAAAACGGACAGGCAACGAACAGAGTTCTACTAAAATATGTAAAATTCTTGAGAAACGGTTTTTAAAGCAAAAAGGATATGGTATGTCGTCAACTTATTACGAAAAGTATCTAGAATGGATGGATATAAGTTTAAAAGAGAGATCAGTGGACTATTTATAAATACATTTGCCGGCAAGGGAGTCGAAATTGTTAAATCTACAATAAGGAACGAAAAATATGTTCTAATTCCAACAGAAAACGAGGCATGAAACTTTACATTTTCTATTGTGACTATAGAAACATTAAACATGATATTTTGTTTCTATAGCATTTAAATCGTTATCACAAATTCTTTAGAAAATTATGGGATTTTGGTGGGCTAATAGCCTTATTTTTCTTTCTGTGTTCGTGGTCATTACTTGAGAAAGCTATTTTATTGAAAAAAATTGATTTTACGCAAGGACACGCCTGAAGAAGTTGATGGACATGCACTCCGTCCATCTGAACTGTTTTTAATTTCTTTCTCTTTCTCCATTTTTCTCCTTGAATGTTCCATATTTCTTCTGCCTGTAAAATTAGAATAGCGATTTCGGTGCCAAACCAAGCAGCCAAAATGATTTGTTTTTCGAAATCGCATAGTTCTAGAATATACATCATCTTCTCTTTGGTTTCTTATATTTTCACGCAGTTTTAAACAATCGATAAATATTGCAACGGATTTATTAAAACTTTTGTTTACAGGGCCCGGTTTCATACAATTTAAGCATAACTTCTTACGAATCTGTTTTTCTTTAAATTTTATTTTTGTCTCAATCTCACTTTCAGAACTTGCGCTATCAGTAGTACTTTCCATTTTCATTTCTTCTTCAGTTACCTATATGGTAGAAAATTCTATTAAAAAAATACATACTAGCTGAAAGTATCTAGCTAACAGCGAACTACCGAGTTTCTTGTAACGTGTTAATCTATTACATAAAATTTTTATGTAAGGCGAAATAACACTGAATTAATATTAAACAAATATACTTATATTATTTAATCCATAGTAATCATTTTCAAGACATAAATTTCATTAATATCATGAACCACGAGAGTTACCATGCGCTAATCTATCTAACGATAGGCCATTGCGGGTGCGATGTGGAGTGTGTTGAAACAGTTTTAAAGAGTGGGAGATAAGCTTGATATCACACTACACATTATTAAATATTTTGGTCATTAAATTCTCTAAAAATCTGATTTAAAAACCATTGTAATCTGGAAAATATGGCAAATATTTTATAAAGAATATATTTTTTTGATAAATATAATCGTTTGAGATATATCGTTGTGGGAATGGAAAAGTAGACGAAAATTAATTAATTTTCAGCCTTAGTCGAACAGAGAAAATGAGGATTTTTGATTTTTAGTGCCATATAAGCCTATGTAAAAGTTAATTTATTTATTTATTTTAAAAATAGAAATTCTACAGAGAATTTAATGATTTTTTAATAAAATATACGTCATGATTGACTCTATCGCGTGGTGTGGTTAGTGAGAAAATTTTGATTTATGCCCTTATATTCATGACGATTTTTTGACGACAAGTGGATTCATAATCTATAGGGCATAAGTAACATATCTGGTAAGGTCATACATTTTACTTTAAAAGTTCCAACAGGGGGAAAGATAGAAATTGATTTGCACTCTACTATTATTCAATTTGCAAAAATTTGTATTGCAACTTAACTGACATAAATTGTTAAGATTTTAAATACTTAATACAGTGTTACGGATTTCCACCTTTTTGGGAACACCCTGTATGAATCCGTGGGTTCTAAATAATTTCAACAAGAGATTAAACACTACTAACACTTTATTTAACTATTTACTGACTACAATATTTCAAATCCACTTTATTTACTATTTATCTAACCTCACTTTTCGCTTTTCTACTTGTTCACTTTTATAAACTGCTTTCTTCATAAAACTTCCTCTTCCGCGCTTGTAATCGCGCCTTATATACTCCGAAATTAGCTCTAGATCAATCCAGAATCTTCTCCAACCATAATCTAGAAAAGTCCTTGGCTCTTTCTAGAGCCTTTCCAGTCACCATCAGAGGCATAGGCGTACCATCTCCTTTTCCAAGGGGGTGTAATTCATAACACTGCCCCCTCCTTAAGCCTGATCGTCCCGATCAGGCAACTCAGAATCATCGATGTATTTCGCCAGCCTGTCCAAATGCACGATCTTCATCTTGGACTTTTTGCTTCGTTGAATTCGATAGACGACGTCATTAATTCGGGTAATAACAGTATACGGTCCATCCCAAGGCGGTTGAAGTTTCGGTGACCTTCGTTTTTTCCGCTGTGGGTTATACAGCCAAACCAGGTCTCCTGCCTTGAACCCTTCTGAACTACCCTTCTGGTCGTATCGAGCCTTCATTCGGTCACTGGCTGGTGATGGCTCCGCTATATTGTTAGCCAACCTCTTGAAAGGAGCTCCGGCGTTGAACTGTTTCTTTTCACCCTTACTCCCAGTCTGTGGTCCCTTACTGGCTGCACAAATCTCGCAGTTGCGACACCAAGCCTCCACATCCTGACGACTTCTTATCCAATAAAATCGTTCTCGTATTTTCTTCAGGGTCTTATTAACACCGAAGTGTCCATCGGATGTTCCATTGTGCACTTCCTGAAACACCTTCGCTACTCGACACCTGGGAATCACTAGACGCATAACCACCTTTTTTCCATCCGGGCTTTCCCATGCTCTCCGCAACAGCCCGTTCCTGACACTCAGTGAGTCCCACTGCGCCCATAGTGCCTTCAGTCCCACTCTTTTGTCCGAAACATCCTTCCATTTTGGACGAGTTCCCCTTTCTTTGGCTCTCAATATAGGCCCAATTTCCACATCGTTTAGTTGCTCTTGTCTGAGCGCTTCATCTGCCCTATCATCCGGCACTTCCACCTTGACAGTGTTGACTGCTCCCTTGACCTGCAGTTTCTCCTGGTGGTAGTACTTGCAACCTTCCTTGTACCTTCTTCCGGATGAAATGTTTGCATTTCTCTCAGGTTTCGTTTTATCGTCATATCCTTGTAGTGGTGGCCTTTCTGTAATGCCCCGAAGCTGGGAAATCTTCACTTCTCTAGGGGCACCACGTTCGTTATCTGTCACAGCCTCTCTGGTACCGGCTTCCTCTGGTTTTCCCCTTGGCTTCACAGCATCTCCGGCCTTCACTCTCTCCAAGCTCCTCTGTGGACATTCAAGCTGGATATGTCCTCGTTCTCCGCACCTGTAACATTTCATACGCCGTCCACTTGGCCTTCCACTACTTCTATTCTGTGTCTCATCCATGTTTCCAGCATTCACATTCCTCGAGTTCCGCTGTCGACAGTCTCGTTTGATATGCCCTGCGCTGCCACAGTTGTAACATTTAATACCCCCGCTTGGCTTGCCTTGTCTTTCTGCAGTATCCACTTGAGCCAGTAACTGATTGAACATCTTATGTATGTCGGCCAACATAGCGTTCTGGTTCTCCTTTTCCGACTGCGATCTTTCGAGACTCATAGCTTGTACTCTTGGACTCGGGGTATCCTGAAGGACAGCTTCCACCTCGAGTGCATGCACCAACGCTTCACTGCTGTTCTTGTATCGAGATAACCTGAGGACTCGCCTGATCTCATCATCCTGTATACCATCCAGAAAAGCCTCTACTGCCAGTTGATCTTGGAATTCCTTCGGTACATCCGGGTAAGCCAGGTGAACCAATCTCCACACGGCAGCTTCAAACTCTTGCAAACTTTCCCCAGCCCCTTGAACACGTGATTTCAGCTCGGTCTGGTACACTCGGGCAAGGTGTTGATTGCCATATCGTAGATCTAGGGCAGCTTCTAAAACTTTAAAATCCCGTTGTTGGTCTACTGGGATCGTCTGGAGTATTTCCAATGCTTGGCCCCTTAATGCCACGATTAACGCCATAGCCTTTTCTTCGTCATTCCAGTTGTTTGCACTCGCTGCTGCCTCAAACTGCATCTTGTAAATGGTCCATGAACTTTGGCCGTCAAAGGAGGGAGGTTCAAACAGCTGATCTGATAATACCACTTGCTGGCTTCCTCTATCCCTCAACTGTTGCTTAAGCAGGTCTATTTCCTCTTCTACCCGGTGCATTTTCTCTTTGACTTCATTTACTTCTTCTCGATGCCTTCTTTCTAGCTCTTCCAACACTTTCTGGAATTGTGCAAATAAGTCCTGTATTTGCTTTTCGGTTGCCATACTTCTGGTTGTTATCGGCATATAATTATCAACAAAATTTAATAATCACGTCAATATCGGTAATAAACTGTCCAAAATCTCGAAACAGCACGAAAAAGTCTTATCTAGAGTCTTCGTCACTTAACCTCTAATGTCCAAATAAAATGTTCCAAAAATGTCTCAAAAAATGCACTTGACACTATTTTCCTGTTCGAAAATAACCATCGAACAACGTCCAGTAAATTAGTCCTCCGTGTTAGCACCAACTTCGAGAATACACTGCCAAACCTTCTCGAACACTTCCGAAAAATCCTCTTGTCAAAATTCCGCTTCCGACACCAAAATGTTACGGATTTCCACCTTTTTGGGAACACCCTGTATGAATCCGTGGGTTCTAAATAATTTCAACAAGAGATTAAACACTACTAACACTTTATTTAACTATTTACTGACTACAATACTTCAAATCCACTTTATTTACTATTTATCTAACCTCACTTTTCGCTTTTCTACTTGTTCACTTTTATAAACTGCTTTCTTCATAAAACTTCCTCTTCCGCGCTTGTAATCGCGCCTTATATACTCCGAAATTAGCTCTAGATCAATCCAGAATCTTCTCCAACCATAATCTAGAAAAGTCCTTGGCTCTTTCTAGAGCCTTTCCAGTCACCATCAGAGGCATAGGCGTACCATCTCCTTTTCCAAGGGGGTGTAATTCATAACAACAGGTTGTAATTGATACAAGACATTTATTTGACTCTCTAAAACGTGTACTTGGAAAACCATATTATTTTTATGGCAATAAATATTTTATTCAACTTATTTCATGTTCGTCTTCTGTACCATTAAAATGGAAAGGAAATCTATCACATGTTGAGTACTTTTAGTGCGGAGTTGACTGGGTCTTTCTCATAAAATGTCAACAATGCTGTCATCTAATAGATATTCTAAAAACATTAATAAATCAATAAAACGATTAATTAAAAAAACGAAATCCTGTTGTTTACATATTTGTATTATAACAACAGCGATTACCGCATAGAAACTGAACTGTGTACTACTGTAGTAAGCCCAGTCCCGAAACGATATGTGAGAATAATCGGAATGTAGTTATCACTAATCATTACAAGGAAAACTAGATAAGTTTGGTAAAAAAATATACAAAGTGGTTATCCGAGAGCAAAAATTCAATATTAAATATGGAAGGCTTGTGTATATACCTGTACTTTCCACCATAGTTGAATTATTTTTTAGGATCACCGCCCTGCCCTGTATATTTTTGAATAAAACTATAATAGGTGTCTTTCTTGCCAATTGTGTTAACTATATGCCAAGTATTGTTGCCATCTGTCGCATTTTTAGTTGCATGTCCACGTAGTGGAGTGGAAGTATAGTAGTGGTTCAATGTTCAAATATATATTTTTCTGAATAGGTTTAGAATTGAAACATTCTTTATAGGATTTTGCAAACAGCAGAAATAATAACTATCTGCGAGAACTAAAAAGAAAAACTATGTTTAAAAATATCAATGAAATCTTTGCATTCTTTCGATAACCTGAATTCTGGTTATGCTAACAAATTAAAATCCTAAAAAGAATTTGTATAATTTATATTTGAAAATTCTTATTCAACAACTGGCATTCACACAGTCCCCTACGGCCATGCAGATTAAACTGGTATCTATATAACCCCCTCTTAAAAATGAGAACAAAGGCCTAAAATGAATTTATTTACCTACCTTGGCTTAAAAATTTTTCATTCTAATGGATTACATTTTCATGAAATTTATCTTTCTGTTTTTGGAAATGCTTAGCCTTTGAAACGTGTTTCGCCCTTATTCTGGAGCTCATCAGAAAGGCCACCCATAAAGAATTCGGGTGGCCCATATCATAATATTTTTAAAAAAATGAGTTATGTTGAAAATGTGATTTTAATGAGTTTACAGCACGCTGTATGATGACATATTGACATTTTCGTATTTAAGTTTTGTTTCGAAATCAACATAGTTAGCCATGGAAACAATTGAATTTTGACATTGTTAGTAATGTTCAATTGGAAATACTGTTATTTGTCATTATGTTATTAGTTTTTATTTTATGCTATACTTATAAATAGATTTACACTAATGAAGAAAAATTGGACATTTACCTTTGTAAAAAAAGTATACATTTCCATAAAAAGAAATTCAAGAAAATTAATAAAATATGATAAAAGTTCATTCAAAAGTTTTGTTTCGGAATCAACATAGTTAGCCATGGAAACAATTGAATTTTTACATTGTTAGTAACGTTAAATTGAAAACACTGTTATTTGTGATTACGTTATTAGTTTTCATTTTATGCTATACTTATAAATATATTTACGCTAATGAAGAAAAATTGGCCGTGACATTAATTTATGGACAATTACAAATACATAATAATTACCAATAAAAAAAACTACTAACACATAAGAATACTAATTAACAATTGAGAAAATAAAAACATTATTTATTACATCACATGTTCGAAGAGGCCTCCGTTCGCTTCTAAACATATAGACGAGTAAAATTGGGGAGCAAAGTCGCTTAGTTTCCGAGAAAAAAAAACTGGCGTAGAACCAAACCAGACCTGGTGCGATTCTTTAATTAGGTGATCGTGTACATGAAACCATTTTTCACGACATTTTCTGGTGGTCAGGAACTTTTTTATTTCTAAAAAACTGTAAAAAAATGATTTTTCCATGAAACATGAATTTTACCGTCACCACCGTTATATCTTTAAAAATAATTGTGCTGTGGAACTGATTTTTTTTTTTTAATTGAAGTAGATACAATGACGCTTCTAACTATGTACAGTGTGATTATAGAATATATTTTTTTTAATTGTTAAAATAATATCAAACTTAAAGTTATTTTCGTGAATGTATTTTTCAGCTATCGAGAAAAATTTTTATTTATGAAAATATGTGTATACATGCTGTGAACAAATTGAAGCCAATATATGAAAAAAGTTTTTAGAATCATAATTTTTGATGTGCAGGTTATAGTATATAGTCAGCGATTTTTTTAAAACGGACTAAAACATATTCTGGCGCGCCTGGCTCTCATTATACTGCTTACCGCTTGCGGACTACGGTTGTTGGGTTCATGTGTACTAATCGGGCCTTTATTAACTGCTCCAAAATAGGTACGAACCTAAGGTATAAACCTACCTTTTGTTGTTTTAAGGTAAAAAATATTTTAAAGCAGGTAAATATAAATCATTGTTATTAAGTAAGTACCTACCTAATAAGTAGGTTATTACACATTTTTGATTGAATTAAACCAAGACGCAGGAATAAAACAAGTTTATTTTTTTGCAACTATTTTTCTATTGACAAATGAGTATTTAGTTACGTAGGCCCTGCGTTAAAAGCATTCTAGTTCGTCTGTACATCCATCGAAATCTTTAAATAACAGTATTTCAAGTACGACATTTACACTCGTTACAACATTTTAGGCCTTCTTTAACACAGTCATATTTTCGATTTTCACAATTTTTATCTGAACAATAAATTTAATGAAAATATTGTTCAAACATCGTCACTTTAATTTCGTCCTGAACTATGTGCATTTATAAGTGTAGTGTGTAGTTGGCATATTGCTTCTGTACGATATTCTAAGTTGGTACATAAACCTGCAATAAACTAAATGTATTAGATAGGAAATCTATTATTTAAATATATATGTTTACCTTAAGAATGGGTGGTAAAAGGTGCCTTCAGTTGAAGGAAGCTCCGTTTGTTGTTGTTGCTAATTTGATAATTAGGTCGTTCAATATCTGAATTTGTTTATTTTTGTTTTTGTACAGTACTAGAATCAATTTTGTAAAGATTTTTAAAGCTTCGTCTTTAGACAGCAATGGCAGTTCCGATAATTTTTTAAAAACAGCAATATTCTTTAAGAACATCTAACGCAGATTTTTTAAATATTTAAAAAAAACCATTAGTGGCGACGCAACCAGTAAAACAATGAAGACAAGAACAAACTGTAGTTCATAAACTTTGCACTACCTTCTATATTGACAAAAATTGTCTGCTAGTGCCGTGTCCAAGTTGCATAAATAAATTAGTTCCATTTCAGTCAGAGTCCGAAAAAAAAGAGTAAGTAAATTTAATACATCTATATCAACTGACTTCACCAATATTTGTTTGCTAAATTTAGTTTCGTACATTGCATGCAAAACCATTCTGGTATCTTCCTGTTTGCTAAATAGATTTTTGGTCATTTCTGAATGACCTTTACTCTAGTGAAACTACTTTTTCTGTTAATTTAAATCCTCCATCTATTATTAATATTTCGTATTCGATTAAGCACTGTGCAGCATCTGTTGCAAATTGGCGCGGCGCGGCGGCACTGTATGATTGCAAAAAACGTTCATGTTTTCAAAACTTGTCTACCCATACGACAGTCTATATGATATTTTAATTAAATTTCGTCATTTAAAATATTATCTTTTCTGACACAATATTTCCGCGATGTCGTCTTTTTTCAGCACTAGATATTAGTGACAACAAACCTTGTATCCTAGGTCTTAATACCACAGATTTGTCATCATCCCGCGCAATATTCTTACAAATATTTTAGAAAACTAAATTGCGAATATTCTACAGCGTCGCATTTATTTAAAAGTATTTATAGGTACACTCTAAATTCCGCAAACTACTAATATACCATTCAAATGTATTGACCCCTCGTTTTAACCGCGAATATCTCAAAAATGGCGGACCAGAGAAAATTTGAAAAAATATGTGTTCATTATGTGTCTATTGTAAATTATTTACTGAAGTTTGAATAATGTACATTGGACGGTTTTGAGGTTCTGCTAAGTTATATTGAATGCCCTACTTTTTAAGGAAATTTTGACCATACCAGTTTTAAATTCATTATATCTTGAAAAATATGCCTACTATATGAATAATATTTTAGATACCGATAAGCACGGCATTTCTTGCACGAAGAAATTCTTTCATAATTTTTTTTTTCTAAAATTTGGCAGTTATTGTCAAAAACGTGACCTCATGTTTATTCGGCTATTTATCAAGGTATTTAAAAGATTTTTAATAAAATGGTCAATCATATAAAATGTAACGATTTTCAGGAAAAAGAATTGGTAAGCATATATCAAATATTAATTTAGTTATCAAGTGCAATAGATAATATTGCAGAACGCGGGCAATAATATTATCTACTGCACTTGATAACTAACTTAATATTTGATATATACCAATTATTTTTTCTGAAAATGCTTACATTTTATATAATTAACTATTTTATCAAAATTTTTGTAAATACCTTGATAAATAACCGAATAAACATGATGTCACGTTTTTTAGAATAACTGCAAAATTTTATAATATAAAATTAAGAAAAAATTTGCTCGTACAAAAATACCATGCCGTATCGGCATCTAAAATATTATTTATATAGTAGGCATATTTTCAAATATATAATGGATTTAAAACTGGTATTGTCAAAATTTCCTTAAAAAGTAGGACATTTTTCAATATAACTTAGCAGCACTTCAAAACTGTCCAATGTACATTATTCAAATTTCAATGAATGATTTACAATAGACATAATTTTTTCAATTTTTACCGTTCCTCCGTTTTTGAAATATTAGCGGTTAAGGTGAGGGGACAATACATTTGAATGGTATATTTGTTAGATGCATCTTATCCTACCTTCCACACGCGGTGTACGTACCTAGATTGTGAGCCGCAATAATACATATGACTAATTTAGCGCGCTGTTGCCAAACGATACACATTGGGAAAAAAATAATTATATCAAAAACTTTTCTAATGTTTGGGCTACATTTGCTTCACTGCATGTGTATAAAAATTTTCAAAAATAAAAAAGTTTATCGATTGGTGAAAATTGTAATACGTATAATTCAATTTCTAGTTTTCCTAATTTTTAAGGAAATGAAAATGCGAACTGTGTAAAAACCATTAGTACAGTTAAAAGCGCTATTGTGTGTACTTTAATTAAAAAAAAAAACAACGTCGATAGCAACATTAGTTTTGAAAATATGACGGTGGGAACAAAAAAAAAGCACATTTTATTTAAAATACAATATTTTCCCTTTTTTTTAATTTAAAAAGGTCCAGACCACGAAAAAATGTCGTGAAATACGATTTCATATGCCCAGTGACATGCTTAACAAAACCTACCATATTTGACCTGGTTCTACGCCAGAAAAAAAAAACGGCACGATAGAGTCTCGAATTCGCTCCTCTAATAATTGCTCTGTGTTTATCACGTCTTGGTTATATATATATGTTTAAGAACTTCAACATTCACGACATAGATGGCGATATCACGGCGATATCGAAGAAAGTTATTTGGCAAAGTTGCTCAAAATAAAATTTTCATATTCAAGGTCGAAGTTTAAAATACAGGTTTTTTGCAAATATCTGTATGTAGACTTCATCGACGTCGTGAGCCAATGCACAGGGAGCGAGATATTCACGAAAAACAGGTTTTTAGAAACTTTGACCTTGAATATCTCGAAAAGAGCGAGGTTTTGGGAAAAATGCAAAAGACCAATCGTGTGGATAACTGAATTTTCTACAACCTTCATGTTAACTGTATTACTGTCAGATTTTTTGGCGCGAGATGTTCGTAAAAAAACATATTTTTGAAACTTTGACCTTGAATATTTCGAAAAGGGGGAGGTTGGTAAAAAATAAAAAAGGCAACTTGTAGATAATGTAATTCTCTTCTTTTCTGTACAGAATTTGCCCTTCTACAAAAGAACACACATTTTTCTTTAAAATCACCTGCCTATTTATTAGGATATTCAAAATAAAACAAAATTTTAAAATGTTTACCCTAAAAATAAGATTGCGTAGCACAGCGACTAGATAAAACTAGGCAACCCATGAAATTCCTTTGGAAAAAGATGTATATTTCATTTTTAATACACGCATTTGCTTGTTTTCGATGATCTGAGTCGTTTCTTAGACTATACGGGAGACCATAGTATCATCTCTATATTTATACCACCCAAAAGTAATTCTCCTTGCATCACCTTCAGTTGTATTTGCCACTACAGATAATCTTCCCACCTGATAGATCAAACTCTAGAGAACACAATTAGCAAGCAAGATTCTAGATAAAACATACTGCAACTGTAACACAGACTTCACACGAAAGTTTCGTTTGTTTAATAACGTTTAACATTAAAGTAATTAGTAATTTTAAAAGAGAAAGAGGATATTCATGACAAGTTAATATTTGTTTTAATTAATGTAGACAGAATCGCAGTTATAAAATGAAATTCACTTAGAGCTTTAATGATAGAAGAGAAGTTGGCACGAGGATCTGCCTTAGGGTTTACAAACATTGCAGTTACTGCATCGTGACAAATGGGTCCGGAAAGAAGAAAAGAAAACTTTGTTAAGACAGACATATCATTATTTATATAGAAAATGGAATTAAAGGACTGAGCTCATTTTTATTAATTGCACAAAGTTGAAATTCATTTATACCGGGTGTCTAATTAGTGTTACCTCGGAAGATTGTGCGAAAACAGCTAACTTTATAAAAAACTTTCTTAACAAAACTTTCAATGTTTCATCTCTACTACAACGTAAAATTATTTTCAATTATACAAGGTGTCACAAAAACGAGTTACACAAGAAAGTATGATTTTTTAAATGGAAGACCCTGTATTTTTTAGGCTCCATTTAAGCCTCCAAGGGTCCTGTATTGCGCTCTAAAATATTTTGCCAATTGGATGCAGCGTTGCCAAGATACGATTTTTTTCCTGTCTTTTTTGCCAATTTACAAACATTTTTTTGACTGCCATATATAGGCATAGCATTAAAAAAAAAACTGAGAAAAATAATAATTAAATATCAAGAAATATAAACAAATATTTTGGACATCCGGTACAAGAATAATTGATTTCAAAAATGTTTTTCAGTAAATACATCATTACTAAATAACATCCTACATTTTTAGAAAAAACAATTAATAAATCGCGGAGATATGGCAGTCAAAAAAATGTTTGTAAATTGGCAAAAAAATCGTATCTTGCCAACGCTGCATCCAATTGGCAAAATATTTTACAGAGTAATACAGGACCCTTGGAGGCTTAAATAGAGTCAAAAATACAGGGTGTTCCGTTTAAAAAATCATAATTTCTTGTGTAGCTCGTTTTTGTGACACGTTGTATAATTGAAAATAATTTTACGTTATAGTAGAGATGAAACATTGAAAGTTTTGTTAAAAAAGTTTTTCTGTAAAGTTAGACGTTTATGCACAATCTTCCGAGCGAGCACTAACTGGACACCCGGTATATGAGATATATAATTTTTGGTAATTAACAAAAAACTTGTTTAGACAATTTGCAATTTTCCTAGCTACAAACGTATATTTCAATTATAAGTTAGTATTTAAATTACTTACTGTATTAATCGACTGTTATTTATCGGTATTTATTTATTAGATAAATTTGAATTCAAATACAGGGTGATTCACGTAGGCCATTCATTAGAAGTTTTTCAACTTGCAGTTGGATTAAAAACTTGAAATTTGGTATGCAGCCATAATCGATCATGCCCGTTCTATCTAAAATATTTTCAGTCCTCCAACTATACAGGGTGTGCCAAAAATTGGTACCAACTTTCTTATTTTAAATGGAAACCTATATTTTTCTTTACATGGTTCGATTGGTCTTCTAATTCTGAGTTTAGAGAACCTAAGTTATGTTAACTTATCTATTATAATTTTTGACATATGTCCAATTTTTTGAAAAAACTTGCCGGTGTAGTAGTTTAGGAACAAATTTGTATCTCGCAAACCTTTCAAAATTATGAAACCAAATTTGTGAAGCAGTTAGCTGGAAGTCCAGGCTAACTTTTGATGTCCCAACGGTGGTCCCATTTTGTACCATATGGGCGCAGTCGATTTTCAAATGTCGCAATAAAAATTGTCAAAAAGTCAATTTTTTCAAATGGCACCTACTATTTTTTTTCACACCATTCGAAAGAAAATGGAATTTTAGGGTCAGTTACTTAAGCATTCCCTATACCTAACCTCACCCCATATCGAGTTATTCAATAAAAATCAAGAAATACCTTATCTTGCCGAGAGATTCCTTACTTCATCAAGTATGCCATGGAAACAAAAGACAGTTGTCATAATTTTTAAAGAAAAATATGGATTCTTATTTAATTACACACAACACCAACAAATTATTATTAACGAACAAGAACAATGTTGACGAAATTCTGACGTAAATGTGCAATGTGACCACCATATTTTTGTTTAAATATTCTATTATTCTACTTTCAACAGATTGCGTAGCACATCTTTGTGTCTATCATTTCTGACACCAGAAATCAATGCAAAATTGAATTTTAGGACCACTTTTAATAACATTGTGTATGTCTATCTACAGTCGTTTTTGAGTTATTGGCATTTTTTTTTAAATATTGTTTTTTTTCTCAAGGGTAGTAGGCTTTGGAAAGAATCATTTCATTTTAATTTTTATTCAAAAATCGTATTGCAATAATAAATAATAACAACAAAATAACAACAAGTAAACAGATTAACAAAATAATTATTTCAATACAAATGCTCAATGTGTGCACCGTTTTCACTGACAGAATTTCGTCAACATTGTTCTTCTTCGTTAATAATAATTTGTTGGTGTTGTGTGTAATTAAATAAGAATCCATATTTTTCTTTAAAAATTATTACAACTGTCTTTTGTTTCCATGGCATACTTGATGAAGTAAGGAATCTCTCGGCAAGATAAGGTATTTTTTGATTTTTATTGAATAACTCGATATGGGGTGAAGTTAGGTATAGGGAATGCTTAAGTAACTCACCCCAAAATTCAGTTTTCTTTCGAATGCTTCACAAATTTGGTTTCATAATTTTGAAAGGTTTGCGAGATACAAATTTGTTCGTAAACTACTACAGCGGCAAGTTTTTTCAAAAAATTGGACATATGTCAAAAATTGTAATAGATAAGTTAACATAACTTAGGTTCTCTAAACTCAGAATTAGAAGACCAATCGAACCATGTAAAGAAAGATATAGGTTTCCATTTAAAATAAGAAAGTTGGTACCAATTTTTGGCACACCCTGTAAGGTTGGAGGACTGAAAATATTTTAGATAGAACGGGCATGATTGATTATGGCTGCATACCAAATTTCAAGTTTATAATCCAACTGCAAGTTGAAAAACTTCTAATGAATGGCCTACGTGATGTAACGTTTGTACTGTGGTATAGTTAAACACACAACTTATTATAACTTCTTTATTAATACTTCTTATGACAGTGTACATCAGGAAAGAGGGCCGTCGCAGCGGCGCACATTCTTTTTATTTGGCCATGTTGCCAACCTTACAATTTAAGTATTTAATTTGCTTTGCCAACTTAACTATTATGTTACATCCTCTCTTATAAGTTAAATATTTACATATTTTAATTTAAAAGTAATGTACAATTTAAAATACAATATATCTAATCTAAACTATAACTAAACAATAAAATAAATTACATAAATATATATATACAATACGTTTACAATTTATTTGTGCTACGTAAATAATAAGGTTCTCTAATATTATTGCAATTGGTAAATTCTGGTGGTTTTTCTTTTATAATTATATGTTGCCTATTTCTCCTATACAATTTATTACAATTATTTTTTACTATATATGATCTCGGTTCTCTACATTTCTCTACTATCTTTCCTTTTTCCCACATGTTTTTGTTTAAAATATATTTTATCATTAGCTATTCCCCCTGCCAAGTTTTTTGTATTTTTGTTATAATGACGTTTTTGTTTTAATTGCCTATTTTTTAAAGTTTTTCTCAATTGATTTTGATTATTAATACAAGGTTTGAGTAAAGAATCAACAGTAGGTAAATTGTCTTTTAATCTTCTGTTAAATAACATTTGAGCTGGTGATAAACCTATATCAGGAATTGCAGTGTTACGGTATTTCAAGAGGTACAAATCAATATTTCCGTTTTCATAATGACATTTTTTTAGCATGTTTTTGCAGATGTTTACTGCTTTTTCAGCTAGGCCGTTACTTCTTGGGTAATTCGGGCTAGAGGTTATTAATTTTGCATTTATTTTGTCTAAGTAATTTTTAAATTCAAATGAGTTAAAAGGATTATTATCTGACATTACGCAATCAGGATACCCATGAAAAGAAAACACAGTTTCTAAAATTTTTATCATTTCCTTGGCATTTTTAAATTTAATACTTTTTAATTCGATCCATTTACTAAAATAATCCATTATGACTAAATATGCACGTCCTCTAAATTCTAAAATATCCATGCCTATTTTTTCCCACGGTCTACTAGGAACATCAGACTGAATTATAGGTAGCTTGGCATTGTTATTACTAAACCTACTGCAAATATCACAATTTGAAATGAAGTTTTGTATGTCATTGCTAATATTCGGCCAATAAATGCTTTCTCTTGCTCTAGCTCTACATTTGTTTATGCCAAGATGACCTTTGTGTAATGACTGTAACATAAAATGTTTAAGCTTGTTTGGAATTATTACTCTGTCTGAGAAAAAAATTAATTCATCATACATACACAGCTCATCTCTAATATTAAAGTATTTTAATAACTCAGGTTGTAATTTTTTTGATTTTTTCGGCCAAGTCCCTTTAATATATTTTTTTAACAAGGACAATATGGGATCTTTTTGTGTTTCAGTTATTAATTCTTGTTTTCGAGTATCTGACAAAGGTAATCTTTTCTTTATATCATGAATAAGTAAGTTGTTTTCAGAATTAGGATTAACCATATCATTTTTTAAACTTGCTCTTGATAGAAAATCTGCTATATACATTTTTTTACCAGGTAAATAAGAAACTGTAAGTTCATATTTCATTAACCTGAAAAGCATTCTTTGCAATCTACTAGGAACTTTATTAATTTCTTTTTTAAAAATATTTACTAGAGGTTTATGATCGGTGTGAACTTGAACTTTTTTTCCGTAAATGAAGTAATTGTAACGTTCTGCAGCAAACAAAATGGCACCCATTTCACGCTCTATGGTTGCATGTCTTTTTTCACAATCAGTTAATGCCCTAGATGCAAATGCTATGGGTTTATTATCTTGCAATAAACAAGCACCCATTCCTTCAGAAGACGAATCACACTGTATAACCAAGGGTTTATTAACATCATAATGTGTTAGTACGGGTGGTGATGTTAAAATACTTTTTAATATATTTACTCTGTCAGTGTGAATTTTTTCCCAATTCCATACCACATTATTGTGTGTCAACTCTCGTAGTGGAGCTGAAATTTTTGACAAATTTGGAATAAACTTGCCCAAATATTTTACTAAACCTAAGAATCTTAAAAGTTCTTTTTTATTTTTAGGATTTTTTACCTTCAAAATAGCTTCAACCCTGTCACTATCAACTTCAATACCCTTCTCAGATACTTTAAAACCAAGCATTTTAATTTCCCTTTTTTTATATTGAAACTTGTCCTTATTAAAAGTAATTCCATGTTGTTTAGCTGTATCTAGCACCTGTTTTAAAATTCTATCATGTTCTAATTCAGTATTACCTGAAATAATTAGGTCATCAATGTAAACTTTATTACCAAGTATACTGCCAAAAATTTGTGTATTTTTTCTTTGAAATACTTCCGCTGCTGTATTGATGCCAAACGGCATTCTTAAAAACCTATATCTACCCAGCGGAGTCGCAAAAGTACATAATTTTGACGATGTTTCATCTAATTCTATCTGATAAAATGAATCTTTTAAATCTAATACTGAGAAATATTTTTTACCCACTAAATCTGACATTATTTCTTCAGGAGACGGTATCTGAAAATGTTCTCTTTTAATATACTGATTTAAAACAGAAGGATCAAGGCATATTCTTAATTTGCTATTAGGTTTTTCAGTAATTACTATGTTATTAACCCAGTCTGTTGGTTCTGTTTGTTTACAAATTACCCCTTCTTTTACCATTTTTTGTAAATAAATCTCAAATTGAGGTAATAAAGTTTTAGGAATTCTCCTAGCAGGATATACACAAGCTTTTACATCATCTTTTAAAGAAAACTTATAAGGTTCCCCTGGAAATTTACCTAAACCCGTAAACACTTTATTATATAGTTTTAAAATTTCATTCTTACTACTGAAATTTACGTTATTACTATTATGTTTATTATTAATTTTGTTATATACGAAATCAACTTTTTTTATTAAATTAAATTTTAAGCATGTTTCCAACCCTAATATGGGCTTACCATCAGCTTTAACAATTAAAAATTCTATTAAACAGGTCTCACCACGTATTTTGCAATTTAATACTGTAGATCCTTCAACTTCAATCCTGTTTCCTCCATAGGCTGTCAGATTAACATCTACATCCATTTTTCTTGCGTTAGGGGCCACTTCTTTAAAAATCTTGGCAGGAAGAATGTTGCACTCTGCACCAGTATCGACCTTGAAACATACAAATTTGTTATTAATATAAATATTCTCTACCATTTCTAATGATTTGGTGTTTAAATTGCACACCCTGTAGTTCACTTCAGAATTTTTTAGTTTTTTGTTATTGATGGTTAAGCAGTCTATAAAAAATTCATCATCGGAACTTTCCTTATCAATGTAATTGACATTCCTTTTAGTTTTTACAAATTTATTATTTTTATTAGAATTTTTAAATAAACAACCCGATTCAAAATGATTGGGTTTATTACAAAATCGACAAATCTTACCAAATGCGGGACAATTTCCAGCAGCATGCCTTGTGTTACACTTGAAACAATTATATAAAAAGTTAGGATTATCATTTTTATTTTTAAAACCTTTTTTACTATGTTCTATTTTTTTACTAGTTGAAGGCATATTAGAATAATTGTTATAATTTTTACTTAACTTTCTATAAACAGGAGCTCTTCGAACGGCGTCCACACTGGGCTCTGGTTGTCCATTGTTTTCCATTTCGGCTGTATGTTTCCTACTCTGCTCATAAATTTGGCATATTTCTTCCGCCTTGGCGAGGGTGAGGCTCTCATTCCGCAATAATTTCTCGCGAAGCGTATTGTCCAGGATTCCCATTACCAGCTTGTCTCGAACCATATTCTCACATTCTTGATATTCACACGTCGAGGATAGCGATTTTAATTCGGTTATGTACTGCACCATAGACTGATTTTGTTTTTGCATACACTGTAAAAACTTATATCGCTCGTAGATTATATTTTTCTTCGGTTCACAGTATTTGTCGAATTTTTTTATAACATCTTCTAGCTTGGGTTTTTCTTTCATTTTAAACGTATTAAATATTTGAACTCCTTCATCGCCAATAATATTTAGAAATATTGCAACTTTAATATTATCAGCGGATTCACCTTGACCAGATGCCGTTAAATAGATGTTAAATTTTTGTAGCCATGTGGTCCAATTTTTTGCTACATTACCCATAAATTCCATAACGGGTGGGAGTCGTAAACCGTCCATTGCCATATTATTCTTATAGATTTTATTACTATATTATTATCAACTCAGTTTTTAACCTGACACCATGTAACGTTTGTACTGTGGTATAGTTAAACACACAACTTATTATAACTTCTTTATTAATACTTCTTATGACAGTGTACATCAGGAAAGAGGGCCGTCGCAGCGGCGCACATTCTTTTTATTTGGCCATGTTGCCAACCTTACAATTTAAGTATTTAATTTGCTTTGCCAACTTAACTATTATGTTACACGTGAATCACCCTGTATAGTATTTGATAAAATACAAATATAAATAAAAAAATATATAATTTAAAAAAATTAAACTAAATCCTCATTATGGTCAAAATGAGCGACTAAGTACTTTTAAAGTTGCCAAACAAACATACAATAGCTAATAATAGTCCGGCCAACACTTCAAGCTTGAAGCCTGACGTACGATTTCTCATTACAAAGAAGCTGTCAGTTATGTACAAAATGGGGAAATTAGGAAGTCAGTTCGTGTTTCTCAGCTAGCACGTGCCACAGACTTCACATCAACCGGTAATACTTACCTAACATTTAAAGTATCGACTTATATACCTCAGATCGAGGATACATTATTCTAATAAAAGTCCACGCCGTTCATTCTTGAAGTACTTATTCAATCGTATTTCGTAATTTTTTATGTATCCAACCCATTTTTATATACAGAAGAAGTTCAGGATCATCGAAAAAGTAATTTGAAAAAATCAGTTAATAAATGTCTCTTCCTGTCTGAAATTCACAAACTCATATATATTTTTTTACATACTAGCCCAAGCAAAGGACCCTGAAAAGGTCTAGTTTTAAAAAAGTGCCAAGTTTTTCAGCGGGAATGTGTAACCCTCCATATGCATAACTATTGTATCTAAAATCCAACAGCTGGAAAATAGTGCGTCTATGTTTAATTATGAAAAACAAAGGTTTGTCGAAATTTATCTTTGGGTTTTCCGAGAACACGTCTGAGAAAGTTGTAGATTAAACATATCTACAAAATAAGCCCAACCGCGTTAATATCTGTTGTGACGTGCTTTCTTCCAGTTGCCTAGCGAATAGGCAAGTGGAAGCGTCACTTTGGCGCTGAGCTGTATTTCGGTTAAATTCGGTAATCTCGAGCGCCACCTTTGCAATTTTTACGTGGGGCAAAGGTCCCACATTAGCCTCCTAAACGCAGCCTGTTGCAGTAGGGCTGGGATAGCTACAGTGGAGACACGGTATGTCCAGGAGTCCGGAAGGCAGATTAGATTTTCACTCACATTCAACAGTAAAAGGCGGATGTCGGTAAATAACAAAGTTTATTAAGAAATTTTTACAAAACAAAAAAACGATTAGGCACCAAAATACGGAGTTTCTGATAAATACAATAACAAAAACTTAAGATATGTCATTTTAATTTAATTTGAATTAGGTAGGGCGCCATCTTGTGACGTACGGGTAACCAGGCAGTGAGAAGCTAGTTAGCTACTCATTAATGCGGAAACAAGCGGTGATAAGCAAGCCAACGGTGAAAGCGGTAAAAAAAAAACAGTAGTAAAAGCGGTATAAAAAAAACCAGTAAACGGAAAAAACTACACAAGTAAGTAATTAAAAAAAATCGGTAAAGGTATTTACACAGAACTTCCCTCGTTATTTGTGCATGGCAGTCACTCTAAAATATTAATAATTACGAAATGACATTGAGAATAATAATCGGAATATAGTTATTGCTATTATTACAAAGAAAACTTGATAAGTTTTGGTCAAAAAAATACACAGATTGCTCATCCAACAGCAAAAGCTCAATACTAAATAGCAGGTGCCACATATGGCAGGCTTGCGCAAATACCTTTACAAATGTCCACCATGACCGAATTATTTCTTGGGATGACCACCCTGTACATTTTTCAATAAAACTATAATAGGTGCATATGCCAGATATTATTGCCATCTGTCACATTTTCAATCCAACATTCACGTAATGGAGTGGAAGTATAGTGGTGGTTAAAATTTTTTATTTTTTTTATTTTGAAGAAATAAAAAAAAATCTATCTATTTTAGTGGTAAACAAATTTTCAAAAATGGTAAAACAAATTTTCAAATTTTTTTGAATCAGGCTTAGAATGCCATGAAACGTGGAAATTTTAAATTTGAAGAAAGAAAAAAAATTATTTCATTTTAGTAGTAAAAATATTGGTGAAAAAAATTTTCAAATTTTTTTTTCCTGAAATAGGTTAAGCGTGTCATGAAACGTAGAAATTTTAAATTTGAGCAAAAAAAAAATGTTTTTCTTGGTAAAAATTTTTTCAAAAATGTTTGAAAGAATTTTCAATTTTTTTTTTTCTGAAATAGGTTTAGCGCGTCATGAAACGTGGAAATTTTAAATTTGAGAAAAAAAAAATTTTTTTCACTATTTATTCCGTTTAGACGGTCCGCCCTGTATACTTTCCAGTGAAATTTCTACCATTTCTTCGCTGACAGTAGCGTCAACTACCTACCAAATTTGACTGCTCTCCGTCAAGTAGTTTTTTAGTAAATGCACCAACAGACAGACAGACAGACAGACTGACGGAATTGAAAAACCTATATTTTCGTAATCTACGTATTCTGAAACGTCAGAATCCGAAAAAATCTCGGAGGGTGATTTTTTCTCGAATACAATACTTCCCTTCGGTATGCGAGGGAAGTAAAAAACGGACAGCGTGCAAATACCAGGCAAAAGCAAGCGGTTAGCTACAGCAATAATCATGCCTACATGATACATTAGAGTGTGGGTGTGAAGAACTTGGCAAAATTAAATAAAACTGATACCAAATAAATAAAACGGTTTTCGGATTCGGTGCGGTGTGTAGCTTAAGTCACACTCGGATCGGAAAATAAAACGGTTATAGGATTCGGAGCGGTGTGTAACATTGGTTACACTCGGTTCGGAAAATAAAACGGTTATCGGATTTGGTATCAGCTTACGGCGGAGATTATTCTGCCTAGACGGACAAACAGCAATAATCAGAACGGTGGTATTTCGGTTCGGTTCGGAAATGTTGAAATTTCATCAACACTTGATGCGGTGTTTGCCAAGCGCCTCAAACCCCACAGCTGGGTGCCTTCAGTTCGGCCACGTGGCATCTTGTCGAATTTTATGCGGAAAATGTCTATGTATCAGAATATAATGTTAGTTAATTTATTTACGGTAGCCTAGATTCTATTTTCAATTCCCGGACTATAATAAATTTCTATAAATTATTTCAAAGTAAGGAATTTTGTTCCATTTCGTATCAATACGAAATAATGGGAACAAAATGAACGGTAAACTAACAATAACACTACAATAAATTTCACAAAAATAATTTTTGCAAGGACAGATTTTATTTTGCTACGAACTAGCTAAAAAAAAATATACGGTAATTATAACTTCTACCCATTTGGTAGAACAACATATTATTCTATCGCAGTACCATCACAAATGGTCTGGATTAAAATAATATAAACGGTAAACGGTACACATTTTCTCTCGAAATATCATCTATATTCTTTTTCCCAATTGGAAATTCTTGCGAATATAGCTATTTGGATAAAATCGGAGAAGTTGACAGGTCCTAACTTGGACTCTCTTACTATTGTAATAATTTAAATTCATTTAATTTCGGCAAAGTCGGAAAATAATAATTATATTCTGATACATTTAAACGGAATCGGTTTCAAAGTATTGCTTTAAAACACACATTTCACTGAATTATTCTTGTCGGTGTTAATATAAAAAGGTCGACAAGAAACCAGCGGCGATGATAAAACGGTGTACTTACATGTTGAGAATATACGGAATAGTACCCGACTGGACTGTTTGACGGATCGGACAGAAGTGATATTCAAATGTGCTCTAATGAAACTGATTTACGCAGCTGACTTACCAACGCCATCAGTATCCAATCTTGTAATTAATGTTAATATTACGGACAGCCCTCTCACTGCCAGGTTTATCAAAATTTCTATTTAAAGTAGAAATCTGTTTCGCGGTTTCAGCTAGCTAAATTAGGAGAAATCTATAATATTAATTTACAATACCTATGATTCGAATGTAAGCGGAGCAAATAACGAAGGATATTAGTAATTTAATCTGCATTTTGGCAACGGAAAATTCACCTCGTTACACTGTTAATTAGTTTTTTAAGAAAATGCAAAATACTGCTAAAAAAAATTATTAAGTTTTAACTTAAAAATAATGGACGTAGACGTAACAAACTTTGATAGATTATAGATTTTGCTGTGTATAATTAGTGTTTTTTTTTTTCGAAAATCTGTACTTGTATAATTTTTGCAAAAAAGCATTTGTTTATTAAGAGGAATACCCTTAGTAGTTCCCCTGCGAAGTTTCAAGGACTATGGTTTAATTTATCCCCGGCAACACCAATTGTAGGACAAATAACTTAACATTTTATTCGCTGCTGAAGAGAGAATGATACGCGTCTTCTCTTTCCATTACATTTTTCTAAGGTTATTTCTAATTCGATTTTTATTAAAATGAAAGTATTGGTAAATCAAACAAGGTAGTTTTGTTGTCACATGGTATTTAATATATCCATACCTATTGTTATTAAAATTAGAATATTACAGAAACGAAGCTAGACGTCGGTCGTCGTCGAAACGAAAAAATGGAAGAATATGATTCTCGGTATCAAAATTGATCAAATTCAGAAGTTTTACAACAATGACGCTACGTCGGTCGGCGTTGAGACGTAAAAATCCAAGAAAATGAATCTAGAAATCGAAACTTATCAAATACACGAGTTTTAAAAAAACGACGCTAGTCGTCGGTCGGTGTCGAGACGTAAAAATGCAAGAACATAGATTTAGATACACAAGTCTTACAAAAATGACGTTAGGCATCGGTCAGCGTCGAGACGTAAGAATATGAATCTAGGAATTAAGATTTATCAAATACACGAGTTTTACAAAAACGACGCTAGGCGTCGGTCGGCGTCGAGACGTAAAATGCAAGAACATAGATTTAGATATCAAAATTTAACAAATACACAAGTTGAAAAATATTATAAAGAAATCTGACGGCTTGGCTTCCAGCATAGATGCGCACCAATCCTCAAGTATTTGTACTCTACACAGCTTGCTTTACTCATTTTCCCTGATTTACCTATACTTACATCGCCACCCCTTAAACGGAATCATCTCAAAATATAATTTAGTTCCGAATGTCGTTATAATACATATGTGTACCAAATTTCAAGTGAATATCTCAATTTTTTTGTATCAACCTCTTTAATAATGGATTAGGGGCGGTGGGTGGTTAAAAAATATTATAAAAAAATGTCAGGCCTTGGCTTCAAGTACATATACCGTACTTCAAGTTTCTGTACTCTTATCAGATTGCTTTACTTATTTTCCCCTATTTAACCCTATTTAACCTCCAACCCTTCAACGGAATAATCCAAAAATATAATTTAGTTCCAGATGTCATTATAATATATACGTGTACCAAATTTCAAGTGAATATCTCAATTTTATTTTATCAACCCCTTTGATAATGGAGTAGGGGTGGTGGGGGGTTGAAAAATATTATTAAAAAATCTGAGGCCTCGGCTTCTAAATATAAACAATTTTGAGGCCTTGGCTGCTAGTACATACACCAAATTTCCAGTTTCTGTACTCTTGCCAGCTTGCTTTACTTATTTCCCCCCATTTATCCCTATTTACCCCCAACCCTTCATCGGATATGTCCAAAAAACAATCCAGTTCGATATCTCGTTATATATACGTGTACAAAATTTCAAGTCAATATCTTAAACCGTTTCGGCGAAACCGTTCTGACAAAAAAAAAGTTAGACAGACAGACCGACAAACAGAATTTTTTTTACGCCCAAATTTAAAATCTCGACGTTTCATGAAGTTCTAAACCTATTTCAAGAAAAAAAATGATTTTTTTTACGATTACTATACTTCCAACACACTACGTGGATGTGGAAGTAATTCCTCTTTTTTTTCTTGTACCATATTGGTACACTTTGCGCCTTTAACTATTGTTCATACCCATTACGCGGAATTAAAATAAAGTTGTGTGCAAAATATAACATTCAAAGCGGCATCCCTTAAGAATTACATCTCAAAGAGAGCCGCCTCGCGCTTGCAAACGAAAACAATATTAAAAAAAAAGAATAAGGGAAGCCGCAAATGCTGCTTATATTTTGGATTTGAGTTTTACCATTAATAAGTATCAGTATGTGCTCCATTAGTGACTCTGCACACGTCAAAACGATAGTCTATTTCCGCCATATACTTATTAACTATATACTATGAGTTTCGTTCCCAATTTGACGCCAAGGAAAGCCTGTCTCTCTATCCTTTAAGAGGACTTGGTATTGTGCGCATGTCTTAGAGGGCGGAACATCGACGCGAGAATGTGACAGTTCAACTAAATATAGAAGATGAGTGGTCACAATCTAATCGGAGAAATTGTGCACTATAGGCATTATATCAGTGGTTCCAAGTTCCAATTCCAGACATTAATATTATAAGCGCTTGTGTGTTCTAAGATTGTGAAGTTGTTTTATGTATTTTATTGTTTATCAAAATAGGGATTTGTATTTACATGGTGTAAACCTATATCCACAAAAATGAAATGGTGTTTTTTGTGTAAAAGCCAGCCGAAGCAGGACCCTAACCTGTCATATATCATCGGTAATAAATTTTATTTAATAATCCAAAATCTAGTTACATGTTTTTAGTTTTCCCAAGAATATTGAAACCCGCTTGTTGTGGAGTAAGAAATGCAATTTGAATGAAAAAAGGCATAATATTTCTGTGTTGTATATATGTTGTATATATGCTGGAGGAAGAACCCTATTGTTTTCGATCGATCAATAAATAAAAAAGGTATACATTTTTTTAAATAAAGAAAAATGTACACATTTTTTTTTATGTTTTATAATTAAACTAAAAATGTCTAAAACTAATATTATTTACAAAAACACTGCGAAGAGTATCCTACAGAATGTGCAACAATTATATAAAAAGTGCAGCAAATCGGCGAAGAGTGTAGTGGTTATAGCTTGTTTAAATATATATACGTAAGATATATGTATGTGAAATTGTATAGCTTTCATTAACCAAATAAATAAAAAAGGATATTGCAAGAAATTTCCAAAAATTGATTAAAATATTCTGAAAAAATTCAGTTATTCTTTGACCTCTTACAAACAATTTTTGTTTTATCTTTGCATAAAGTGCGTTGTTTTGGGGTTAAAAATTCTCAAAATTTTAACATTGAAGATTTTTTCACCAAGTTTTACTGAAAAAAGTTGACTTTTTAGAAAAAATATCAAGAACAATTTTTTTTTATTCAAAAAATAAGATGCCGTCCCAAGAACTAAAGAAAAAAAATATGTACCATTTCTTTCAATGTCAAATTGTTTTTTAACAATCTTGCCTTTTTACGGCTGAATCACCCATAAAACATAAAAATATAAATTGTGCCACTCATATTCGTAAAGTAGAATTTTTAGCTGAACATCGAAACTTCCATTAGTACCCTAAGACCCACTTTTTTGCTAATTCCACTGGACTATAAGTTTTTCTAATTACTGCTTAGGTATTCATTTATTGATTAAATAATTTAAATACCAAGAAACGAAAGCTTCCTAATAGCATGTGAATCATTCCAAAAGGGTGGTATATATTTTACCATAGTATACGAAATCTTCGTTTTCTACGGTTGCCGGTAGATTTCTTTGTTTTGGGACCACTGACCTGTTACAGCGCGCGCTTCCTTCTTCATCAGATCGTATCGTCAGAGTCCTCCATAGAGATAGAAAACTATCTCGTTCTCTAGCCTCAAATCCGTACATAGTGGCTTATGGAGTATTACCAGTATATAGTTAATAAGTATATGATTTCCGCCCAGGTATGCTGAAGCATATTCGGTGTAACTGTGATGATGGCGGCAACAATCCGCTTCCGTAGTTGGTTTAAGTTCGGAATTTTAACACTATAAACTATGTGTTTTTTATACATCTCCACAAGAAGAAGTCCACTGGTGTCTAGTCAGGACTTCTATGAGGCCATTATATTCAACCTTCCTTGGCAACCCATCGATTAGGGAACCTTGCATCAAGAACGCGAGGGCTTGCAAGATTGACTTTTGCGTCAGATGTTTTAGTTCGCCCAGGAGATTTCTTGTTGTCAACAATGCCTGTTTCTGTAAATTGTTTACACCATATTGTATGTTGTTCTCATAAGGAGGTTCAGTACCTTAAACATGTCAAAGAGCCCTTTGCACAATAACCACAGATTTAAATTCGGTTAACCATAACACGCATTGTGCTTTCTGTTAAACGGTTGCCGTCGCACTGGTTTGACAGCAATGGCCGTACTGCGCTCCGCGGGTAAAGGTCAGCGCTGCGCTGGGGTATTAATGCTAAAAATAACTCAAGTTGACCTGGAATATTTCTCTGAAATAAATATCCTCGAGTTATGATTTTTTGAAATTGGTGTAACATATTTCGATGACCCTGTATATTACAAGTTGTCATTAAGGGAGCCCGCAGAGTCGTTGTGAACAGTGGCTCTCAGCTAAATTAGCTTATAGCCTAAGAGCTGGCTACGGAAATTAATAATGATAGGGTGAAGTGACAATTTTTATGTAAAATACCTCCTTATAGCCCAAGAGCCGGTGACATTGAAAGTACCGTCATCGCGGATTTTAAAATTTCTAGTGAATATTGACTATAGAAAACCATACGTTCAAAATGAACCCCGGTAAATTAATTATTATTAAAAACAATAATGTTTTACCGTTATATTATCGCGGAAATTGATTTCAGTTAGAGCATTTGCTAGGAAATTTCATGCTCTTTCAGAACAACCGGGTATGACGAACTCTACTCGGCCGAAAATATCTGTCGTACCTATTTGAAGAAGGTGATAGGTAACAATATTTTACCGTTATGGCGTAGAAACATTTTTTTTAATTTGTTCGTTTTTGTGCGCTGTTTCAGAATATCATGGTATGACAGGCCAAAAACCGCCGGAAATACCTGTCATACCGGTTTTACTTATAGTGGAGGTCAGAAGTCGGAACACGCAAGTATCTGCGACTGGGCAATTTAGTCCCCCCCCTCCGTTTTCGAGGGTGCTGAAACCGATTTCGGGGTTCAAAGAACTGTTTGACCGCGGCTACCTCCTGAAATCGCCCCAAAACCACCCTTAAAGTCTCTTTCCTGGCGCAGACAAATCCAATCCTGTATTTTGGTAAATTGGCCGTCCCTATAACTTAAAGTGGTAATCCTAGAAGAGTATCACCCCAATCACCCCTACCACTCGGTTTAACCCCTATAGGGCATTGAATTAATTTTTTTTGTAAAAGATATTTACAATTTTCAAAAAGGGGGTTTATTGGAGGGAAGATGAAGGTGACCAGGGTTATAACCAGGAATGGTTTTAGTCCCTCCAGGGGGTTGATTTTTGCAAAAAATAGTCAATATTTTGAGAGAGGAGGTTTGATGGAAGGAAGACGAATGGCAAACCCTCAAGAGTGGAAATCCACCCCTTGGAAGGGTTGTAATCACCCTTGGTTATAACCCCGGTCACCTTCATCTTCCTTCCATCAAACCCTCTTTTTAAAAATTGTAAATATTTGAAAAAAAAAATTAATTCGTGGGGTAGGGGTGATTGGGGTTGTAGATGAACCTAGTATCGTTTGCTCTGGTGGACACGACAAGAATTTTATATAATTTAGGCCGGAGCCGTGTCGTCGCTACGATACTGATCAACTCTACTCACAAGGGGGATTCAAGATACCCTTCAGACTCCCCAAGACGAAAATAGACAAAATTATACTTACTGTAATTGCTACAGTCTGCTCCGTCGAACTCTCATGTCGGGTAGTGCACAAGTCAATATTTTGGTCATTTTTAATGAAATAATTTTTTATGTAGATTTCGATTTAATATGATGCCAAAGGTGTTTAGAAGTCTTTTTATTGGTTTAATTTTTGTATGTATTTATTTTTTTAGTAAATGGATATTTTTTCAAATGGATCGTTTTACTGGGTGCAATAAGGGTCATACCCCTCTAGACTTACCCCCATCAAAATACAGGATTAGATTGATGTCTGCGCCAGGAAAGAGACTTTAAGGGTGGTTTTGGGGTAATTTCAGGGGGTAGCCGGGGGTCAAACAGTCCTTTGAACCCCGGAATTGGTTTCAGCGCCCTCGACAGCGGGGGGTGGGTACTAAATTGCCCTGTAGCAGATACTTGCATGTCCTTCCGACTCCTGACTATACGTACAACCGGTATGACAGGTATTTCCGGCAGTTTTTGGGCTGTCATACCATGATATTCTGAAAGAGCGCACAAAAACGAACAAAATTTAAAAAAATGGTGCTACGCCATAACGGTAAAACTGGGTTACCTCTCACCTCTTTCAAATAGGTATGACAGACATTTTCGGCCGAGTAGAGGTCGTCAGACCAGGTTGTTCTGAAAGAGCATGAAATTTGCTAACAAATGTTCTAATTGAAATCAATTTCCGCGATCACGATAAAACATTATGGTTTTTTAATATAATTAATTTTGTCTTTTGGGTTATTACTAACTGAGGAGGAAAGCGTGGGCGGGCGGTCAAACGCGTTAATCAAAATAAAGTCTTACGCGAATGCAGCTCTGGAATTTTGTGTAATTATAGTTTTTTAACTGTAGAAATTGCGTAAAATTATTTCCAGAGGTCTAGGTCGGGGATTAGACGTCGCCAGAAGTCGGTAAAGTTGTAAGAAAATTGTTCAAATTATTAGAAGACATTGGTTAAGGTGCAGTTCTGGTGATTTGGTTTTTATATTTAAAATATCCCTATTGCTGTTTTCTGTTCACTTCTGTCGGCTTGAATTTTCGATTTCGCCCATGCAATTAACGATGCCGTGAAAATGCCAATTTCGATTTTTCGATGTCGACATTACGAGGCCATCCTGCTCATGTATTTAGTTAGTTATGAATATTTAAAAATTTCATGTTTTGCTTTTTCCGACGAGACTAATTGAAATTTCAAGTCCATCCCGACCGTAACACATCACGTTAGGCGATGACATTCGCAGCGGATTTTTCGGTTTTTCGTCCTATACGGGTGAACTTATTTTAATTTGTTTTGAACTTTTTGGCTGATATTTTTTATTCTGTAGTTACACCACATTTATTTATTTATTTCTACAGTTATAAACTATAACTACACAAAATTTCAGAACTGCACTCAAAGATTCCTGAATCGAGTAGTACTGGTCGCCGACGAGTAAGAGAATCGAAGGTATGCTGTCTTCCAGCAGCACAGAAATACCTTCTTAAAGCTGAACATAAGAAAGCTCGATCGGGATTTGCGCTTGAATTTTGAATGCATGATATACATTTTTAAAACAATCTTTACAGATGAAAGAACTTTCCAGTGTACACATAGCGGTCGTATTCGTGTTTACCGACCTCCGAATACGCGATTCGATGAGAAGTATATATCTAACAATGATAAATGTGGTAGATTTTCCGTTAACATGTGGGCTTGGATATAGGCACATGGTCCTGGTGTTTTGTGGCATATTGAGGAACGATTTAATAGTGAAACGTATGTTAGGAATTTAGGCAATAATATGCTCCCTTCTGTGTCACAATTATTTCCTAATAATGAATTCATATTTCAAACAAGATAATTGTTCAGTTCATACTGCTCATACCGTGACTAACTGGTTTCAAGATAACAACATTAATGTTCTTAACTGGTCCAGTCATAATCGAAATCTTAACCCTGTGGAAGACGTATTGGGACTACTCGTAAGAGGTATCCAAAAACGAAATGTGAGACAGTAGATGAACTTATTATCGTATGGTCTGATGGACACGACAAGGATTTTATATAATTTAGGCCGGAGCCGTGTCGCTGCTACGATACTTATCAACTCTACTCACAAGGGGGATTCAAGTTACTCTTCAGACTCCCCAAGACGAAAATAGACAAAATTATACTTACTGTGATTGCTACAGTCTGCTCTCTCCGTCGAAATATTGTCGGGCGGTGCACTTTTAATGAATATATCCTATAATTAGCACTTTTTTAGAAACACCTCTTAATAATTAAGACCGTCGATGGATTCTATGAGTATTCGGACAAGTGCACAGACGTGGCAGGATCAAAGGTAACCCGCGGTAAGTAATTGTCCGACTCACGCCACAGAATCGCACGTCGGTCAGAAATCTTATAATTAGTGGATCAATAAGAAATCTAATTTAAAATATATTTTCATTTATTGAAATAATTCATAAAATGTAAAAAATATAAATATTCAATACTTAACTAATGTATATAAAGCTGTAGCATTTGAAAAAGCTACATTAATAATTTCAGTTTGAATACAGTAGATTAACCCATTAGTTCATTTGTTTGATAGGCTACCACTCGTACTTCAAAGGGGCATAGCGGGTCGCATATCTGAAATTCTCAACAAGGAAAGAAAGCGTGTTTTCTTTTATGTATTATTTTTGAGTCAGAGGTGTTACTCACATGTTCTTGTTATTGGGATGTTACACAATGGTGTAATTCAGTCTTTTAAACGCAAGGCCCTTTGTTGGCGCATTTTTATTGGCTAGAGAAAGAGTTCTCTAGATGCTCAAGTTGGCAACACTGAGAACTGGAGAAGGACATTTCCAGCTGGGCGTTCGTCTTCTCGACAGCGACGAGATAGCGGAATGGCGGCGGTCCCGTAGTGAAGAATTTGGGTTTTACATCGCTGACACTGAAAAGGGATTTGATTTGATGTACCCAGTGTTTCTTTACCGTCCTGCCAGAAGCATTTTGTAAGTTCCAGGAAGGAATTCTGTTGCTTGTCGTAATCCGATCGCCACGTGTTTCGTGAAGGTTATGTAATACTCTCTATAGGAGGTAAGCTTTTATTTTACTTAGTTGATGTTCTATTTAGTTCTTATTTATTGTAAATATTACAGAGTGTTTGGAGGGACTGGCCCTTTGAAAATAAGTTATGTTTGGAGAGGTTTATGTTCAGAATGAATGGTGCTGCCATTTTGGTTATGTAAGGGGGCCCAGTATTTAGAGGAGTGATAGGAGGAATTCCATTACTCAGACATTTGGTTTTATGTGGGTTCGGCTGACATTTTGAGTAGTTTTGGTTGGAGAGTTGTCCGCAGCAGTCTCCAAGAGATTTAGGCAGAAATTTAGGAGTGACGCAGAGTCGGAGTTGTAAGCAACGTAGAGAACATCTTAGGAAGTGGTGACAGGTCACGATGCAGTTGTCAGAGAAAACGCCAAGGCTCGAACCAGGTTTTACTGTTTCATTTTAGTCACATAATTTTAGAGAAATTTTTATAGTTTCATTCAGTGTACACAACGATTTTGCAACTACACACCTAGTGTATGAAGTATCTTAAGATTTTTTACTGTAAGTAACGCATGGTACCACGTGATACTAGTTTACTTTCTACTATGTCATATATGAAGTATTTTTTAATAGAACATATTCTTTTAGATCAGTCTGTAACATTCTAGTGCACACAGCGAGCATTGCGAAAATTAGCTCACAGGATCTTGTTTGTTACGTAATATTTTATTGATGAGCTGTAATTTTAATCCATTGTGAATCTTTAAGTCGCTGTTGTGAATCTAAAACTCATTGTTGGTATCATTTAAGCGTAGTTGCATTTCTATAAAAAGAGGTCAAATCACTGAAATAACTTTAGAAGGGGTCATTACATATGTTGCATTTCTTTTGCACATGTAGATTAAGTTTAGGGAACAATTAGGGAACTATTTGTTTCTTATTGTGGTACATCTCATGTCTGTGTTTTAATAAATGTCTAATGTCCACACGTTCTTATTATTTGCACTGGTACTCCTGATATTTTAAATTTTGAGATTTCATAGAGTAAAGCAAGAGTTTTGAGATCATAGAGATATTTTGAGAATTCCATCGCATGGTTGCTAGTAACTTAATTTTGTTCCGTGCTGGCAAAATTATTTAAGTCACATTACGTAACATACAGCCGGTGGCGCCCCTTTGAATGTCCACACACAATCCTAACCCGCGGCCTATGCTCTCCAACAAAAATCGGCTGCCGTCCGCACCGGAATAACATGTTTTAATATTTAGGTATCAAAATATGTTACAAAGCAAACATCAAAGAACACCACCACTCGGCAAACCGTTACCTCCCGTAGGAGTGTAACTCATCCAGCGCAGCGTCCAGAGAACTATGACAATCGACTGTACAAAAAGATTCGGACTCCCAATTAGTAATGATTGTAAAATGTATACGGAACTTTTTTTTAAATTATTAACTTTTAATTTTGCACTGAAATTATCGAAATGATTGTCAGGATGCTTAAAGAAGCTATCTATATGAGTTCGATGGTTTTCCTGCTTTTATAAACGTACTAACGGCATCGAACCTAAATATACTTTTTCTCCGTCGACTCGCCTTCGAGCGCCTACTATTTATATGAGTAGTACTGTTACTAACATTATTTATATTTATTCCTGGAATTATAAGTTCAGATGTGCGAGAAATATTTGGAATGGTGGTTGGTCTGATTTTCACCAACGACTACATCGGCAGATATTTCTGTAGTTTTGTTTGAAAATATCTCTTTTGAAATTTCCTCTTTGTTCTGGGTGCTATCTTCTATATATCCCTCAGCAACTGTTCCCCAACAGTCGCCTTCGGCTCGTACTATAAACGCCCCACAAACAGAACGTCATTTTAGCCACTTGTTATAGGAAATACTATTAACCTTGTTTTTTTCTTATTTTCAACGTTTAGATACAGCAGTGAATTCAAAAAATATGCCAAGCCAAAGATTAAAAGATCAGTTCCATATATCTAATTGTTGAAAATCAAATTGGAATCAATAAATTATTGTTTAAACTTAATTGCCAATTATCTAAAAGCAATACGTTTGTGTCTTGACTCACTATGCATAACACCACATCCAAAACTGTATAAGAATTTTAAAATATTATTTTTGACAATGTATTCTGCTATGGAATTTTGATTGGCGACTTCTTTTTAGATCCCATTTAAAACGAGAATGAAAGAATATATAAAACGTCCCTGTCATGTTCCACTTTGTTTTATAGTCCGCCTGAGCCGGGATAAAACTATTTTGGGTTCGTCGGAATCGACCCTCCGACTTTGAATTTTTTGACTAATTTTTGTACGTTCCAGTGGTTTGGATAAGGATTATGCTCTCTGACTTTGAGGATAATTAAATGGGGATTTTGGTTTTTATTGGAAGAACCGCCCCATTGATTTTTCCTAAATTTTGACTTTTAAAATAGCTACTCGCTACATCCTGCCTGAGGATTTCGCCCTGTGAACCACTAAATTCGTGGTACTTTCGAAAAATTCATCTCGAGAAGCGGTTTCTTGCTTTGTGCAAGTCTCTTTATTGTACTTTCGAAAAACTAAATTTTTTATATTTTCAAAAAATTAAATTTGTTGTACTTTCGAAAAATTTGTTGGACGGAGCAGTTTTCCGCCCTGACTCTATTCGTTGTACTTTCGAAAAACCAATGTCAATTTTTTGAGTACTTATGAAAATTTGATCGACGGAGCCCAAAGGCGATTGACCGTCGTCCTCGCGATGAAAAATTATAGTCACTATTTTGGTCATTTTTAGTGAAAAGATTTTTTACGCAGATTTTTGTCTGAATTTACTTTTATAGTAAATTGGATATTTTTTCAAATGAATCGTTTTACTTCAATTAGTTATCGTTTGATTCGAAAGTCAAAAGAAGAAATCTTAGAATCTAATACGTTTTTTTAGTAAATGTATTTTATAAACAATTAGTAAATAAAAAACTTTGGTTAAATGTAATTAAATATTAAATTTTTTAAGAAAAAACATTATTTATTCATACATTGTGCTTTTCTTTGAACTTCTATAGCTTTCAAAATTGGGCCCAAGAATTACCAATTTCGGCCAAAAGATGATCATTTCTAATATCATTTAGGTATATGGTTTCGGACTCTTGAAATTCAAATTCTGCAAGTCAAAAATCGTGATATAATATGATATTGATGAACTTTCAAGGAGTAATGTTGGAAATAATAGTGTCTAGATGCGGCCTTGAGAGGGTTTTCACATTTTTACAGGCTTTTGGCAGCTGTCATGTGTTAAAAATAAGCTGGATTGCAATTTTCGCAGTTCTTTATTAAAGTGTTCAGTATTTTGAGCCTAAATAGATTGATTTTGTCATCATCTTTCATATATGATTGTGTTTTATTTCTTACAGCTAATGCTGAATTACAACTTTGCTTTGCTTTGTTTAACGTCAGGTTACCGATGCTTTAGTATATTATAAATATGACCAATGGACGCTTTTATATTTACTATTATACTCACTTTCATATTTAACTTTTAAACTTACATTAAAACTCAATAACACAAGTTCAAATATAACATATGTATTCATTTTTAATAATGAGGACACTTTGAGAACAGTTATTTAAATAGGGCGTTCGATACATATTTTTATATAACAAGCAGAATACAGTTTCTCCAGTAGAGGTAGATTGTATAGTTTCTTTTAGGTATATCCTTCAAGGAAAAGTTGGGTCCCATTTTATTTCTACAACGATGTCACCTGGGAAATTTAGTGGGTAGGACTTCACTGCACACAGAGCCACGATATCCCTCGTTATCATTGTTGTAATCCCTTTCGACCAGAACTGCAAAATTTTCAAATGGAATGGTAAATAAATTCAAGTGTGACAAATTTACATATACAAATAGAACGTTTGGAATGTCACGTATAAAACCATCTACTTGTTCAAGACATTGAATAAAAATCTCAACCACAGAGAATATCAATATTGGGAAGGCCATTCTGTAATATATAATTTAATACTTTCTAATGATAACACAGGTCTACAAAAAAAGGTCTTGTCCTAAGATTCTAATCTAACTCTTTGGAAGTATGATGACGCGCTGCAGCCAATTCTGACAAAAGAAAATGTTTCTATCATGTCAGTTTTCCTCTACACGCCCTTTTATGCCCTAAAAATGAGATTTTCGTTAATATGTCGATAATTAATAGACTAAATTTTTTGTTTTATAATGTTCCCAAGTAGCAATAAGAGACTGCTTATAACTATAATAAACGTTTGTACAACTTATGTTATTTAAAATTAGCTAAAGTTAACGATAATTATTCAACCACCACCACCAATTCGCCACTATCTAAAGTTTTGTAAACGGTTTTTACACGTCGTTTAATAAAGTTTTTGTAATAACTTAATTTTATTTTTTATTAATGTTAATACAATTTTGTATAGGTGAATTGCTTTATAGTTCTTGTTTGAGGTTTTATACCATGTCTTTTATGAAAGTTATTTAGTGGATCGATCTGAAGTTATAGGTACTGAATTTTATGCGACGTTGTACAAGATGTTTATTAAGTATAATTTTTGGTTTTCTTTATAGATGCCATAATAACGTCCTTTTTTAGTTCTATTTGCAGTTTTATAATGGTTAATACATAAAAATGCCTCGAGAATAACAGAAACATGTGTATTATACGTATTACATCATTAGTATTATTCTCAAATAACACGATGAGGCATCATCAGTGTTTTTATTTTTTTCAACTAATAACGGAAGATCACTGAATCGATTGTTATAATAGGTCATATTCTTAATTAATTTGACTTTGACAAGACGCTGTCTCTTCCCATTTGCTTTAGAAAAATATCTGAAGAGCATTATTACAAAAATATTGAATAATTGGAGAAAACTTTAACTTTACTTTTATTCTCCTTCAGCATCAATAAATTCAACCAGTTTCTATTCCACATAGTACATAACGGGAATAAATTAAGACTACGGGGAGTTTCTCTCGAAATAAATTGAAATACATTTGCACTGTGACGAATACTGAATTTACGAAAATTGAAGGTGCACTATGCATCTTCAATTGTTTTAAATCCACTGTTCTTCACTGTGCATTTAGATCTTTCTCAGTATATTTCTGGTGCTGCTCCGCTTAGTCTTAAATATTTCCAGTTTCCTCTTCAAAAATATAATGGTGTACCGTTACTAGACGACCAGATTTGTATCTTGTAGAATCATCGGGATTCATAAAAAATAATTTTATAATAGTTACATCCACTTCAGTTTACGTACCTACATGTAAGTACTTTGTATCTTAGCATCAATAAATTATATCTATCTATCTATAAGTTCTATAACTGAATTTTTAACCAAGTAAATGAGAATATTTCGAGATACTATTTTACGACAGTATTAAGACTTGTGAGTTGTAGTGTGGCTTTTTCAACCACTTTACAACTATGATATAGCTTTACAAATTACTAGTTTTAGAAAAGTTTTAGTTTAGTACACTGAACTGAACTTGTGGTAGGTACCTTGTGAAACATCTTGAAAATAATTATTGTTAATTATAAATTAAACACTGTTTTTAGATGAATCAATCAATATATTATAAATACTCTACATATGTTTCGGCTTATTAATCCTTTATCAAGAGTATTACATAGTGAATACTAATGTTTCCGACGTACTTATTCTAATTTATACCTAAAAGTATTTGTCTTAATCTATTTATGACTTAATCTATTTAAGACTTAATTTAACATCCTTAATTATGGGAATGTTTGGAGTGGGCCTAAACTGATTATATAAATCAATGGATAGTTCTTATCAATTTGTTTATTATAGGGGTATTCAAGAAATTTTATTGGTCGTTTGTGGTACAAGGGTTGTACTTGAAAGATTTTTTGATTTCTAGTTGTTCTAGCAGATCTAAACGTTTACCGTTTCTTTCTGAATGAAGTAAATTTGTTTTCAGTATCTATGAAATGGTTGTTTTCAATACAGTGTGTTGACATTCCTGTATTTTTATTGTTATTTAAGATAGATTTTTTATGTTCTTTTACCCTGTTCACAACGCTTCTACCACTCTGACCGATATAGACAGCATTACAATCTTTACAATTAATTTTATATACACCAGATTTATCCATTTTATTTAGTTTTTCTTTGTTAATAACCAAAATGTTTCCTGTATTTGTTTTGTTCACACTTATTGTAGAGATACCTAAATTATTTAACTTTCTAGAAATTTTGTTACTATATTTCGGAACCTAATTAATACAACTATATTTTGGAGTTTTGTTAGGCACAGTGAAAAATTCTTTTTGGAGCATTTTGCGTGGTTTGTTTTTGACCATGTTATCTAACGGATACAACGAGTCACTAATAGATAACATGGTCAAAAACAAACAACGCAAAATGCTTCAAAAAGAAATTTTCACTGTGCCTAATAAACCTACAAAATATAGTTTTATTAATGATGTTCCGAAATATAATATAGTCTCACGTGACTATGGAAATACATAAACAAAGAACTGTCATGGTTGACGGCCAAAAAAGTTTTGAGAACGTAAGTAGATTCTCTTAACGTTAACTACCTATAGCTTTGATTTTGAGTTTTTAGTTTATAACATTGTTCTAGTTTATATATTTTTATGTGTGAGACTTTTTGAAACAGTCAAGTACTCAAGAACCAACCTCTGTCTGATCCGTTTGGCGCAGAGGTTTTTTCATTAAAATTTTTAAATGTTTTTCAGTGGCAAAATACCCAATAAAAAGTAAGAAATTCTGAATATGCCACAAATAAACAATTACAGACAATACATAGTAACAACATTTCTAGAAAATTAAATAATTTAGGTATCTCTACAATAAGTGTGAACAAAACAAATATAGGAAACATTTTGGTTAATAACAAAGAAAAACTAAATAAAATGAATAAATCTGGTCTATACAAAATTTAATGTAAAGATTGTAATGCTCTCTATATCGGTCAGAGTGATAGAAACGTTGTGAACAGGGTAAAAGAACATAGAAAATCTGGCATAAATAACAATAAAAATACAGGAATGTCAACACACTGTATTGAAAACAACCATTTCATAGATACTGATAACATAAATTTACTTCATTCAGAAAGAAAAGGGAAACGTTTAGATCTGCTAGGACAACTAGAAATCAAAAAATCTTTCAAGTACAACCCTTGTACCACAAACGACCAACAAAATTTCTTGAATACCCCTATAATAAACAAATTGGTAAGAACTATCCATTGATTTATATAATCAGTTTAGGTCCACTCCAAACATTTCCATAATTAAGGATGTTAAATTAAGTCTTAAATAGATTAGGTCATAAATAGATTAAGACATAAGTACTCTTAGGTATAAATTAGAATAGGCACGCCGGAAACTTTAGTATTCACTATGTAATACTCTTGATAAAGGCCTAATAAGCCGAAATATATTTAGAGTATTTATAATATAGATTGATTCATTTAAAAGCAGTGTTTAATTTATAATTAACAATTGTTTTAGTTTAGATTTAAGAACTCTTAATGAAACATATTCTTTATAGGATTTTGCAAACACCGGAAAAAACTATCTATGAGAACTAAAACAAAAAATTATATCTAAAAAATATTAATGAAATATTTACATTCTTTCGATAACTTAACTTCTGGTTATGCTAGCAAATCGAAATCCTAAAATAATTTTTTACAATTTCTTATTTGACATTCTCATTATAACACTAGCATCCAACATAGTCCCCTACGGCTAAGCAAATTAAACTAGTATCTCCATAGTAGTCTTACATTTATGGAAAAAGTGGTATGGTACAAAAAATAAGATTATACTAAATTACAACTATTTAATTTTTAACTTATTTCTGTATGATGCGTTCTGAAAATATGATAGTTTGAAAATGGCGCTCGAACTTTTATCAGTCGAGATATAATGTTTAAATCCCAATCTTGAAGCAACCAGTATGATGTTAAAAATACATGTAAGAAATATTAAGGGGCTTGAAGTACTGTTTCATAGAATTTTTTTTCTATCCATACAGCTTGAAAGATAACAATGTTATGTGCAAAACAATAAGTGCTTTGTAACTTTTGTTGAGCAAAAAATTTAGGATTCTCCTGCTGCCATTGGCTATATATAGGCCAGTCAAATTGTCAAAAATACCTCGTTTTTTGCCAACCGAGCCATCAGCAGAATAAAATATAGAAAAGATAGGAAAAACTCCGTAGAACACTTACCGAAACGTTTTCGTGCTTAAACTTTCCTGAAGAGTAGTACTAATATGTGCATTTAGTGGGCGCATTGTTAAATAATTGCAAATATGCGAAAAAGTGACCGAAAAAGGAAAAAAAATTCGGTAAATCGGTAAAGTTATTTACACAGAACTTCCCTCGTTTTTTGTGCATGACAGTCACTCAAAAAACTTATTAATTACGAAATGACATTGGGAATAATAATCGGAATATAATTATTGGTATTATTACAAAGAAAACCTGATAACTTTTGGTCAAAAAAATATACAGAGTGTTCATCCAACAGCAAAAGTTTAATATACTAAATAACAGGTGCCAAATATGGAAGGCTTGCGCAAATACCTTTATAAATGTCCACCATGACTCAATTATTTCTTGGGATGCCATTATTCAATAAAAGTATATAATAGGATATGTCAAATATTATTGCCATATCTCACATTTTCAATCCCACATTCACGTAATGGAGTGGAAGTATAGTGGTGATTAAAATATAGAACAAATTTTCAAAAATGTTTTCTGTCTATTCTAGTGTTAAATTTTTTTCCAAATTGGTGAAAATATGTTGCAAATTTTTTTTTCCGAAATAGGTTTAGAATGTTATGAAACGTGGAAATTTTAAATTTGAGCAAAAAAATATTTCGTCTATTGTATAATGGTGATAAATAGATTACTAAAACATGTTTCCATTTTTTTTTTATTTTTCTAAAACGTTTTTAAATTTGTTTTAATAAATTTGGAATGCCATGGAAACGTGGAAATTTTAAATCGGAAAAAAAATTCCATCTATTTGTGGTAAATTTTTTTCAAAAATTTTTAAATTTTTTTAAATTTTTCTTTTAATAGATTTAGAACGCTATGAAACGTGGAAATTTTAAATTTTGAGAAAAAAAAAAATTCATCTATTTTGGTGGTAAAAATTTTTTCAAAAATGTTGGTAAAAAATTTTCATTTTTTTTTTGTTTTAAATAGGTTTAGAATGCCATGAAACGTGGAAATTTAAAATTTGAACAAAGAAAAAATTTTTTTTTAGTGGTAAAAATTTCTTCAAAAATGATTGTAAAAAATTTTCAAAAAATTTTTTTTTCAGAAATAGGTTTAGCGCGTCCTGAAACGTGGAAATTTTAAATTTGAGCAAAAAAAAATTTTTTTCACTATTTATTCCGTTTAGACGGTCCACCCTGTATATTTTTCAGTGAAAATTCTACCAGTTCTTCGCTGACAGTAGGGTTAACTACCTACCAAATTTGACTGCTCTCCGTCAAGTAGTTTTTTAGTTAATGCACCAACAGACAGACAGACAGACTGACGGAATTGAAAAACGTATATTTTCGGAATCTACATGTTCTGAAACGTCAGAATCCGAAAAAATCTCGGAGGGTGATTTTTTCTCGAATACAATACTTCCCTTCGGTATGCGAGGGAAGTAATAATAATTTATCCCAAAAACTTCGATTATCTATCTTTTGAGTATGAAATTGTATCGGAATGCAATCAGCACCAATCGATAGCCACCAATTCTCTACAATCAAAGAAAAAAAATCCACGACCCTTTGGAGCTAAGATACTTTTTCGAAAAATCGGTACTCCTTTAATTACCGATTTTAAGTGCTGAAAATTGCACACATATTAATTGAAGACTTACAGTTTAATATAAATACTTCCCTTCGGTATGCGAGGGAAGTAAAAATGATTCCCAATCATTGACCGCACGTAAGCCAAACTTTGTTGGGCTGCGTAAAATCATGTTCTGCGACCAAGCAGCCGCGACCGATTCGTCAAGACATCTCCAATGTATTTTAACCTGAATGTTTTCCGTTTTCCTACTTGCAACTAAGTAGTTACTATCAGCGAATTGTCGCCGTTCTTCCGTTCGCGAGTCGCCGCTCATCTCCGAGAGCAGTGCTGCAACTAATTCGTCGACGAATATAAATTAAAAATAATATTTTTAACTGGTGTGTTTGTAGTTTTTACTTGTCATAGCTATATAAAGTAAAAGGATGGCACGTGCATATTACTGTATTATATTATACATTGCATATTTCATTGGTGGGTACAGTGGCGAGCAGTTGAAAGTAAATATTTGTTGTTATTTTGTAATAGGGTGTTCTCACATTTTTTAAAATGTCGAAATATAGAAAGTAGTTAAGGCATATAATATGCTGATATAACTTTTTTTGTAAAATAAAGTCTCTAAATAATTTTAAAACGAATTTAAATTCAAATCAAATATGTTCCCGCCAAGAACGCCGAATCGCGTTTCGTCGGTTGCCTATTCCAATTATGACGTAGCACCTCATATCAATAAAACGTCTTGTTTTTGTTTTGTTCACAGTTTTCAGCCTTATTTTATTATTTCTGTTATTCTAATTATCTTTATTTTATTGATTATTATTATCTCGCATAATAGAATACGCTGAGACATGTATAGATCACAAAATAAGTGGTGTTTTGTGCCAGGATGCAAGAATACCTCAATTAGTGCTCCAAACAAGCTCTTTTTACCTATTCCCCAGGATTATTCACGTAAAGTTTTATGGTTCAAAGCTGCTAGACGTGATGTTCCCAAAACAAAATCAATGTTCTTTTGTTGCGAGGATCATTTTAATGTAAGTACGTACAAACAAAAAACAATATAAAGAGTAGGTTATAACCTCAAAACTTAAATGCAGATTCTTATTTCATTAGGAAATCTTTCTGCATACGTTCTACACGCTAAGCGTGCATTTCTATCACATTCACCATAAATTAGAAGCATTTCCCTTTTTTCAATATTTGTAAATTGTACCATCATGTTTCCTTGCTGTGAATGACTAGGATTCAATAAAGACCACAATAATAACAATTTTTTTCTACTTTGACAATTCGTAACTTTGGTTTTCATGGCAGGTGTGATCAAATCATAAAATAATGACACAAGAATGGACTACTAAAGAGCATCAACTAAATGTCTAATTTATCATATCAATGATAAGTAGACACTATCAGCTAGTAAAACTACATAGATACAAGTTATTATTATTATTTTAATGGAACATTAAATTCGGATTTTTTAGAAAATAAAAAAGATCAAGTGAGGAAGAATAATGTTTATTTGACTGTCGGATATTTTTTGACATTCAGTCCAGTCCATCCACTACGTGGATGTGGAAGTAAAAGTAAGAGGGCCGTGACAAAAAAATATGTTTTAGAATTTTCTGCAAGACGTTCTTCACTAATTATAAGTGTGAAATATCAATTGAAAGGTAACTAAATTCCCTATTTAAATATGTTAAGAACGGTTTTTCAAGTTGTAAGGGAAAACAAATTTAAAAAAACCAAGTTAGTAAAACTAATAACTTTTTCATGGTCAAATGTTTTGGACTTACAGTAGTACTACCTAAAAGAGTTTTGATTGATCTACCATTTGGTACCGAGCACGTTACGATATCTCTTTACATAAAAAAGTTACAAGCCCGGGGACCTTTAAGCGGCGGTATAGGTTGCAAAGTATAACTGACGACCTTCCAGCCCATTTTTCGGGATCAAGTTCATTTCCAAGCCACGTTTACAATTGCAGGTAAGTCCGATGGCAATGCTGATCTGCAGAACTTTCAGTTGGTGGAAACCTCCCTAACTGAAAAGATGACCTCGATGTTGACCTTCGAAATTGTAAGTATCTCAGTTCATTCAGTCGACCAGTATCATTCTTTGTCGGGTACAAGGTTGCAATAATTTCACATCCGACTTTTGCCATTTGTTTATATTGAGCTTTTTTATCGTAAACAACATCCAACTTACGTAGCGTATTTTTTTCGTAGAATATTTTTACAATGCTATTTCTACCTTTTTTTAAATAGCATGGTGTTATGTCGCATCCCTTTATTATGTAAAACAATCCAACATATAACTGCGCCAATAATACTAAAAGATCTGTGTCTTCGACAAAAATGAGCTGGCCCGTAGAGTTGAGTTACCGAAAACGCCGATTCAGAATTCCTGACGCGTCGAACGGAACATGATTTTACGGAGCTCAACACAATTTGGCTTACAGTAAATAATGTGCAGTCAATGACTGTGAAATATTTTTTATATTAAACTGTAAGTCTTCAACTAATATTTTTGCAAATTTCAGCCCTTAAAATCGGTAAGTAAAGGATTACCAATTTTTCGAAGAAAAATAGTTTCGTAGAGTAATTTTTTTTTTTTAACTTCGTCGAGAATTAGCAGCTATCGATTGGCGCTGATGGCATTCCAATACAATTTCACACTAAAAAGATAATCGAAGTTTTTGGGGTTAAGATTTTTGCAATTATTTAACAATGCGCAAACTAAATGCACATGTTAGTACTACTCTTCAAGAAAGTTTAAGCCCACAGACGTTTCTGTAAGCGTTCAGAAACTTGAGTAAATCGAATTCTACAAAATCGTCTTTTTCTCGAAATAATCGATTATTGCAAAAACTGATCAATTGTTTGCCATTTTTTTAACACGCTCTTGTACTCGCTAAGGACTATACTTTCAGCGAGTTTCATTAAATAATTCTAATTTTTTTTAAGATTTAAGCAATTGAAAAAAATACGATTTTTAGCAGTTTCTACGAGATAAATAATTTATTTGTAAATTTATAAATATCGATCTGGGCTTATTTTATTGCTATTAAAAAGTTCTATAAATTTTATACAAACACCTTTTCTATACAAAGTTTAGATTTTTTTTAACGCGAAAAACTGTTTTTGGGCTCCTTTAGACCCCATTTTGAATAATTTCTGCAATGGACTGCTAGTCCAAAACTAGATCATCAAATTCTACGGAATTTTTCCTATCTTTTCCATATTTTATCCTGCGGATGGTTCGCTTGGCACGAGAAAATCTAATTTGATTGGACTAATAATGGAAATTAAAAAAAATCTTTACAAGTTTTTATTAATACATAGCATTACTATCATGCTCTAATTTTTTGACATTTCAAAAGCAGTCGTTTTTAAAAATTTGCTACTTTAAATTAAATGAAATTTTATGATTTTGCTGAAAAAATTCCTCCTTTTTGTAAATAACTCCAAAACAATCGCAATAAAGGAAAATATGACAATACAGACAAATAAATTTTAAGAAGCGATATATTGATATGTTTTTTAAAATATTTGTAGAATTAATAGTTTTAGAAATATGACAAATGTGGAGCTTGAACTTTTAGTGGCAAAGAAATACATTAAGTCTCATATTTCTTCAAAACTTTTGATAAATTGAAGCTCTGAAAATTAGAGCATGAAGGTCATATTATACAAATTCAGAAAATGCAGTTTAGGGTATAGGAATAACGATGTAATTGACCACGCCCCGCTAGTTCCATAAATCGTGAAAGCAGAGGCACACAATGCGGATGTAGGTAATAATTTCAATACGAAACGAGAAAATATCTCTTCGTCAAAAGCGAAGAAGTTATTTGTCACATTTTTGACAAATAATTTCTTCTATTGAAAGCATTTCTGCAGTTTCTTTTTTTAGCCGTAAATGCTATGGGCATAAAATAATAATTCTTATTAAAACCGAAATGAAAATAGAACATTAAAATAAAATTAAATAACTCGGAAACTAAAATCAACTAATAATTATCAAACAATAAGTTAATGAAGTAAGGATTCAAACAAACCACCTTCTTGTGTCAAACAATAGCCAAACCGATTATACAATGAACCTCTCATATCATTGAGTTGATTTGGAGTAATGCTTGCACAAAGTTGGATAAGTTTTTCCCGTAATTCAACTAAATTATTGGCTCGTTCAAACGCATGTTTGTACTCGGTTTCCTTTAAAAAGCCCCACAGAAAGAAATCATGGGGTGCTAGATCAGGTGACCTGGGGGGCCATGTTATCATTCCCCTCGTAGCTATTAAACGATTGGGAAATGTTCTTTCCAGAAAATTAATAACAGTTAAGGTATTGTGACTTGGGCAGCCGTCTTGTTGAAACCAAATGTCGTCAAAGTTGACAGGAAGATTTTGAACTGCAGGAATTATTTGATTTTGTAAAAGCTCTAAATATTTATTGCCATTTAAATTGCCATCGATTAGCAGTGGGCCTATAATATCATTGTCTAAAATTCCCGTCCAAAAGTTCAACTTTTGAGGATACTGAGTTCGCACAGCAACACTCAAATGTTTATTTTTTCTTGCCCAATATCGTACTACGGATGAATTGTGTTTTCTATGTAATGAAAAGGATGATTAATCTGTAAACAATATATTCTTTAAGAAGTTTTCATTCTCATTCACTTTATTTATCATGATTTCACAAAATTCTATCCGTTTGAAATTGTCCTCGGGAAATATTTCTTGCGTTGTTTGAACTTTAAAACTGTACCCATTTCTTTTCAAAATATTTCTTACAGCCTTTTCCCTCATGTCAACTTTATCAGCAATTTGTCTGCTAGAACAAGGTTCACTAGTTTCAACAAGTGCACAGACAATATTTTCGTGAATTTCACGTTCTTCGCTCATTTGTTGATGACGGGGTTCGGGTTGACAGCAATTTTTACAATAATTCACGACACACCCGAAATTCTCAATTTTTTAAATAATGTATGAAATTATGCTAGTTGAGGGGATTGGTCTGTCTTGATATGCCACAGTAAATAAATTTATTGTGTCATCAGTGGAATGGCCCCCGAAGTACCACTTCACAATTTGCACTTTTTCTGCAGTTGTATAAACACACGGCATTTTAATAACGAAATTGAGATTAATTTATTTTATTCCCACACGTCTAAACAGCTACGCTATTAAAAGCAGAATGGGTGCGCTCGCGCTGTTTTCAACTCGTCGCGGTCAAGCGATGGCGCTATTGTCTTATACCAATGCCCTGCATTGTTCTACGACAAGGCGTGGTTTATCTGCGCAGAAACAAGTTTACGTACCTAAAACTAAATTTGCTGAATCTGTATATTATTAGAAACTGGTACAGATTTTTGGAATTTCTATTCTGTGGTCAATAACAGGAAAATCCTAAATTTTTTACTTACTTAAAAAAATTACGAAGCACTCATTGTTTTGCACATAACATCGTTATTTTTTAAGCTGTAAGGGTAGAAGAAAAATCATATCAAAGAGTACTTCAAAGCCTTTAATTTCTATTACATGTATTTTTAACACCATACTGATTGTTTTTGACATATTTGAGATAAACAATATATCTCAATTGATAAACATTCGAGCGCCATTTTTAAACTATTATATTTTTAGAACTATTCAACAGTCTCAAGGTACCAATTTTTTAAAGCTAAAATCGTAATCTTGAAATCGTTATAACTTGTAAAGCACCCTTTTCTCTTACAATATGATTCTATATCAGATTCGGTGGTTTACACTTTTACTTTTTTGCCCGCCCCTCTAGGAAATGCGGCAATTTTTAAAGGGTAAACTTTTTTGTCAGTATTAGAAACTCAATGCAAAAAAATAATGAAAATTCATTCGTTATAACTGGATTCCGTCATTTTTAACTTTTTGTGTCTAATTGCACTTGACTAGATAGTTTAGCATAGTTTCGAAACCGCATAATGTTAAATAAAAATTAAGGCATATTTTAAGAAATAAATGTATTATGCTTTTATTTTAAATTGTTTTTGAAGAGCTTTGTTTCTTATTGAGGTAAAACAATTATACCTATTCACAAACAATATCCTTTTGCAACTAAGTTTCAACATCGGATTATTCACAACAGTTCATTATTATATTACATATAATGTCTAAGTGTTTTATGTACAGCAAAATATTGAGGACATAACAAAGTTATCATTTAACCGTATGTGTTCACACTATAATTGGAGATAAAGACAAATTACAATAGAACGCTTATAGAGCCTCGTTATACCTGTTTTGGTTTCATTAAAGTTTTAGTAAAAGTTGCGTAGTTTTTGTAACGTTTATTAAACCGTTGTGTAACCAGTCTGTGCTACTTGCGTTATGCGCTATCTAAAAGTACTGCCTCCTCTTCCTCTTTAATTTTTTCCCAATATCTTTCGTCCTCTCCTAGAAATCGTTAGTTGATGAGTTTGGCATATTAGTGGGTATTCGGAAATTGAGTGGCATCAGGTGAAGACAGAAGAATCAAATTACAAACACCTGAATTTCCACCTTATTTACCATCCAAACATCTTTAAATGAAAGCATCTTAATATTAAATTGTAGATTGTTTAAGGGGTCGCTCGTCTCTGATCAACTCTTCACATCGACCTAAGAGATCTTTTGTGAGTTCCCTTCAATTAATTATTGTCCAAGCTTTTGCAAAGCTTGTGATTTTCCTGAGGGCTAATTTCCCTATGTCTTCAGGCTTTATTCCACCTTCCCTAGTTAGCATAGTGTGAACCTGTTGACGTCGATCGGGTTTCGATTGGGACAATTCCCAGCACGAAATAATTAGCGTGAATGCTACAAATTTATTTCGTATGGGCGCCAGTAGCACCACGCTTGGCTGGAAGCAATCTGATCGACTCTCAGGGTGAGTTCTTTACGGATAGGCACTGTGATCTTAAACTGCAGTCGAGGACCATCCCCCGCCAACTGCTCAACTACTATTTTGTGGTAAAAGTAAAAGATCAATTTTACTATTGCGAGATTTATTGCCTGTCCTAGGCTATGTACAACAAAACAAAATAAAAAATAAAAAATTAGGAAACAAAAAACAAACAGTAAAATAAAATAATTTGGCGTAATGTGAACCAATTGGAAATTAACCAAAAGTTAGCAATCAATGGTGAACAAAAACAAAAAATGAAAACAAACCTATGAATAAACAATTGGGCGTCGTAACAAGGACCAAAATGAACTAGCCGTGGTTTTGAGATGATCTAAGTTTCCCCAAAGCAACAAAAAATAATAAAAATAAAAAAAAACAAAAGTTAATTGGGCAATTGGCCTTAACTTAATTATTTATTAATTGAATTAATAAAACGGTATTGTTATGATAGCTCTGGGAGTATTTACATTTCTCAATACCAAAAGAAAATTATAACGATTTAAATCAAATGCTTTGACACAAGCCTTAACTGTAAAATGTTATCGAATCCCTGAGTTTGGATATCGTGAATAATTAATTATTTAATACACCCATCCAACAGTTATAACTTTGCGAAATTATTATAACAACCCGATAAAATAAAATTCAAGAGAATCAGTAGTTTAATTGCTCATCGTAACTGATGAAGTCACGAGTCCTTTGTACACTGAATAATTAATTAATTTAAAGTGCCAAAGCCAAAAATTATTAACAAAATGTATTTATTCAAAAACAAAAAATTTTAATGAGAGAATTTAGATAAGAAACAATTTTTTGAAGTAATATTGTAACTGGGAATGATACTAGGTAGTTAATAAATGGATCGACGTAAAGCAACTAAACGAACTTAGAGAGAGAACTTTTTTTTTAACTAAAACAAACAAAAAATTAACCATAAGCGTGACGTAAAAAGAATTTAGTGAAACGGATAATTTAACTATAAAAAAAAGTAAAACATAGTCAGCGCGTAGTCCGTGACTGTCGAAAAGAAACAAAAATTAAATAAAATGGGAATTATCTCACCAAGTCCTGACTGTTAGCCCAGTGACGCTATATTCACTGCACACCCTGTACACTTTTATAAATGTGTATTTTAATTCACGGCGCGTCGCGATTTAGTTTAGTTTTTATTTTGATGTGGGAAGCTGGCCCCGTTTCAGTCATATAATAAAAAGCACTCTGTATAGGAATTTAAAAAAAATTAAGCGAAATTGAAAGTGGCACTGCAAAAAAAAATGGAAGCTAAGAACACTGTTTGCGGAATTCACTTCTTTGGGCGAGTCGACGTTGAGACGCTTTCCGCTCAGACAATTATTACATCTTTTTTAGACAAGACGTAATTTTGCACTGCCCTTAGAAAACATCTATCTTTTAAAAAAATCGTGGGCTTACTGACCACCCTAGATTTTTTTGTCAGGCGACTCTCTGGCGCCAATTTCCATATGAGCTGGTATTCAATGACTATGCCATGTGTGCTTTACTTGAGTGGCCTCAGTTATCGGCAGTTTAGCAATTGCCCTTTGCTAATGCCTTTTTCGTCTAAGTCAGGTACCTAAGTAGGTACATTGGCTTAAGAATACTGAAGCGTTTTTATCATATGGCTGTTTGTAAAGAATATATGTCTATATTTCACTGATTTTAACTTAGTTTATGTACAGGGTGTGTGATGAATAGAAAACACGCACGTTACGTTAACAAACCAGCATTTTGCATTCGCAAATAATATGTTTCTCAGTTTCTATTGCAGCATCGCAGTAAGATGATATCTTAAGGGGCACTGGCCTGTTAAATTGCCTGTCATTAGCCTTAAGTCGGACTTTTCGAGTTCGAGAAGCCTTGTGGCTTTCTCTGTCGAATAAGTTGAACTTTGGCCTTTGGCCTGGAATATTCCTCCAGTAGAAGTCTTTTTGTTCCTTTTCTCATTCTTGGATCTCCTCCATTATGTGCCCCTTAGATAAGCCACAAAATGGTTCGGGTCCAAGATATGTAGCTTCAGTTCCATTTTTGCAAGGGCGTCGGCTAATTCATTTCCTACTATTCCACTCATGGCACCCACATCAAGATAACCTTGTTGTTTTTTGCCAGTAGCTTCAGGGATTATTTGCATTCCTAGGCGATTTTAGACTGAAAGGTATAGGACCTAAGAGCTTTTAACGCCTGGCTGTCTAAAAGTATAGGGCCGGATTTACGTTTCAGAGGCCCCTGGGCACTTTTCTTGGGGGGGCCCCTTGTAAGGTGGCCAATTTTAACAGAATGGAAATATAAATGTGTAAGCATTAATAGTACAGACAAATTAGCCATTCAGGGTAACAAAAATTAATAAAAGGAACATCTCCGGGATTTAAGTAGGTAATAACCTGGAGAATGAGATGATCCATTCTTTGCACTTCCAAGTTCCGGGAAAATTCAGAAAAATTTGGAAAAACTTTTTGATTTTCGTTTTTTTTGCTCTAGCGGCCAAAATAATGAAAAAGAGAAAAAAGTTTTCAACAAAAGTTGTAGTTCGTCTCTTTCTCTCAATTGTGTCTTAGTTAAGCCGTTTAGAAGATAAATCGAGTTTTCCACTTATAGTTTTGAGCCGCTTCGAAATGCGCGAATAATGATTTATTCGAGAGTTTCATACGACCAGGCTCATCGATCGATAATTCTTATTATTCAGAGCCCCTAAAAAATGAAAATAACATAAAATGTAGCGAAAAGTCTCAGATTTAATGTGGAACTAATCACAAAATCATACAAAATTTTATCACGGTGAAAAAGTGTTAGAAGATGGCTTAGTAAACTTTGCACAGTTGATCCACAGATTTGCTCATATCTTTGCCTGGAGTCGTTAGAATGATAATTAATTTTGCTAATATATTCTTATATAATGATATACTAATCCAATTAACATTTTATTGCAATTATTCTTGTTGAGCAAATATGCCTTGTGATCAAAATAGAGGGTATATTTCTCATCGATCAATCACCGCCAATTTTTTAGTTCAGTTCGCTATATCTTAATTAATAATAATGGCACAGTCTTAATTTTTGGATTGTAAGTACAATAAAACATATTCTATCGAATGACTTTGGGGTTTTTTAAATGCGTGCAGTACTTTTTGAATTTGTCTGCATTATTCATATACCTTCAGAAAATGCACAATTATATAGTAAAACATATGCAACTTATTTGTTTCTTAACATTCTTCTATGAGATTTTTACGAAATATGGATTAAAATGCGTGGAATCGAATCCATGCAGTGAAAGAGCACCCATTGTTACGGGAGAAGTAGGGAGGGCGCATAAAACCCAAAGATATGAATAAATCAACTGTATAAAGTTTACTAAACCATCTTCTAACACTTTTTTCTCTATGATAAAAATTTGTATGAATTTTGTGATTAGTTCCACATTAAAGCTGAGACTTTTCTCTACATTTTATGTTATTTTCATTTTTTAACGGCTCTGAATAGTAAGAATTATTATCGATCGAACTCTCATTTTCCGCGCATTTCAGAGCGGCTCAGAACTGTAAGTGGAAAACTGGATTTATCTCTCGGCTTAAGTAAGACAAAAATGTGTAAAAAGTACAGAAAGAGACGAACTACAACTTTTGTTGAAAAGTTTTTTCTCTATTTTCATGATTTTAGCCGCTAGAGCAAAAAAAAAAAAACGAAAATCAAAAAGTTTTTCCAAATTTTTTTGAATTTTCCCGGAACTTGGAAGTGCAAAAAATACATCATTTCATTCTACATGTTATTACCTACTTAAATCCCGAAGATTATCCTTTTATTAATTTTTGCAAGGTTTTTACAAAAGTTCATTGCCTGTACTATAAGCCCAAGCAAGCTTTGACTTTTTATGTTTAGGGATCATTTGTAGGCTGTGAATTTATAACGAATTAAAAAATCTTTACATTTCCTCTCTTTGACATTACATTGGTTATTTTTACTATCTATTCTTTGTTTTTTTAATATATTTTTTTACTAGATAACTACTTATTCATAGATATTTAATTGCGAATTATCTAACTCGCAATGTTCGTTAAATTATCTGAATGAAACCATATTGCAACAAAACAAACATTGATTTATAACTCCTAGCATTTACTTTTTAATAAACTTTCTATATCATAACTCATTTATCTCACTCTTTCTCCGCTTACTCAATTTTGACTTTCTTCTTTAGTTTTCGCTTTATTTTAATCTTTAAACTTTTCTAGCTTTTTCTTCAGCAAAACGGTTTATAATTTCATCATATTCATATTTATTTCCTTAGTGATATCATGGTGGGAGCTCATATTACTTAAATAATTTAAATGAATTTGAGACATACTAGTTTGTAAGAAACTTATTATATCTTTTAACTTTAAAAATGATCTTTCCCCAATGTAATTTGTAATCATCAAAGTCAAATATATTCACAAAACCATTTCTACATTTGGAAAAGATTCTCTAACAATTTTTTCCATTATCAATGAGAACATTACTTGTTTTTGACTAAAACTTCCTAACGTGGGTACGTCATGTTGCAAGTTCTAATGTTGGCAGCGATGCCCGCTGTTCCGCAGAAAAAAGCAATGATTTCAAACATCAATTTTATATATAATTATTTGAGATTTAGATTTTACTCTGAATGGAGAGTTTAATTTTTTAAATTTTCAAATTAACTTTTTCTTGCGTTTTCGTCTGCTTTTTTCATTTGTAATTTTTCATTTATTCCTCAAAATTTTTTTACCATTTTTATACATTCGGGGGCCCTGGGCACGTGCCCCAAGTGCCCTTATGTAAATCCGGCCCTGTGAGAGTATATAGATGTTTGCCCTCCGAATGCCTTTATTTGTGCATTGCAGGGCACATAGATTTGAAACATCAATTTTATAAAAAGTTATTTGAGCTTTAGATTTTACTCTGAATGGAAAGTTTAATTTTTAAAATTTTCAAATTAACTTTTTCTTGCGTTTTCGTCTGCTTCTTTTCATTTGTAATTTTTCATTTATTTCTCAATTTTTTTTACCACTTTTATACATTGGGGGGCCATAATTACGTGGGGGCCCTGGGTACGTGCTCTTATGTAAATCCGGCCCTGTGAATGTATATAGATCTTTGCCCTCCGAATGCCTTTATTTATGCATTGCTGGGCACATAGATCTATAGCATAGATTTCTGCTTGGAAGATGGTTGGGGTCACCATGTTTGCATCTCTCTACATTCTTAAGTGATTGAGTAGTGTATGTATCCAAAACCACTATACTATACTTTCTTGCATTACTTAAAATTTTTGTTAATAGCAGATGTCCCAAATCGTTAAAAGTTGAAATGTAGATGACTTCAACTCTTGAGTTAGTACCATGCCATCAATAATATTTGAATTTACTGGTGGGCAAACTAATAAAGGGCTAGTAAATGACTCTACCTTTTTTGAAAGTTCAGATTTTGTTGTTTTGCGTATTGAAGCATCTTTGCGAAAGAAAGAAGTCGGAGCAGCAGACCATTTCTTGGTTCATTTTAAATATTTTAAAACAACAAAAACACGCGCAATTCGCAATAAAATTATGACCATAATGTATGTACAGTCGTACAAGTGCTACGTAAAGACTATTTCGTTCGTGCATATTATATCGCGTCATCCGATATGCTCAACGGCGCGCTGTGTTAGCGAACGAACCGAATCTTTAAATTGCGCGCGCGCGCGCGCTATAAAACATCATACAGCCTAAACTATAAACGTCGCAATAACGATCATGCTATCAAAAACTTGTTTGATCCTTTGGCTACATTTTATTCACAGGATGTTATATAAAATTTCCAAAAATAAAAAAGTTTCTCGATTGGTGAAAATTCACCTGCTCATCTAAACTTCCAAGATTATCTAAGTTTTAAGCAAATTTACAACAAAAAATACCAAGTCTATTATGTTCAAAGGAGCGCCGAAGTGTGTGTTTTAAAACAAAACAAAAATCATGTCGATAGCTCAATTAGTTAGCTAGATATTAGAGCAGATATATAAAAAAGCAAGATTTTTTAAAAAGAAAATGTATCAAAGCGAACCTGTTCCTGAGGACTAAGAAGTAAAAACCTTCAGTGACTCGACTATTAAAATTGCTTTTCGTATCATAAAGGCATTACATAAAAATGTTTTACACAGAGATCTACAACATGCGTGTTAGAGCTCCTTATGCACCTAGCAGAAGCGTAATTACATTCATGTCATGTCGGCATGTCACTTTAATAGAGCACATGCATCTCTCTGAAATGCTGTTTCGTTCAGAATATAAGCATAGGACCACTCTGGTTGATGAGAAAATTTCACGAGTATCCCATGTCATGTAGCATGATCAAATTGATTGTGTAATATAATCGTATTCGATAAAATAACCCATCAGCTATTCAAATCACATGTAAATTTTACTAAGATTTTTTAGCTTTATCAATTACTCATTCGAACATGTATCCATATTATTACAAGCTTTTTTTCAACTTCACATGATTGTCGACTGACTAAGACTGACAAGTTTAGGTCAGAAGTAGTACCGATGACAATACAATTATCTGATAATCACGACCAGATGCTGCAATCAAAACAGTCAGCTTATTATGTAATTCCTCAATGGTCAATGGTAGACAGGCCGTGCTTGAGTTCGTTTTGGTCGGCACACGATTTTGATGGTGCAGTTAGGATAGTCAACCTCTCAACGGGCAATGGTAGACATACCGTGTTTGGGCTTATATTGGTTGGTACACAGTTACGATAACAATACCTTAGTGTCATGAGCTTGATCGTTTGGTCCAATGGTACGAGCATCGTTAGCATTGGTCTGTAATCTGTCTAGGAAAAGGAGTACTCACAAACTAAATCCTCAGTGAAGTCCCTGTTAGGCGCGAAATCTATACATTTCAGGCTAAGTCCAGCTACGTTTCAGCCGAATGTACAATGTTGCCCATAGTATCATGCTGGGCTTCAACACGATAACCTTGAAAACAAATTTTTATCTTTCCATTTTATTCCCGAAACTAATCAATAAAATCAAAATTCTATTTTGTGTACTTCACGTATGTACTTAGGCTACAACTGTGCCTTTCAACTTTCTACGTCAATCTGGGAAATATGCCTGTTACTGATTCCATAAATGTTCCGTTTTACCAATTGGTACGGACCACTAAAAAGAAATAATAACTTCTTTCATATTTTGATAGAACTTTAATTTTTTACCCATATTCTGGAAACTCTGTATATTTATTTACGTTAAATACATCCCCTTCATATAATTATGAAAACTGTTGGGCTATATATTTTTCATTTCTTTAGTTTCACGAAAAAGTTGACATCCAATTACACATTTTTTTCTCTTAAGAAACAATACCTATGTGAAAGGATCACACTTTATCATCTCTGCTTGATTGAAATCCTTATTTATGTGAGCTCATCCTACGTGTTCAAATCACAAACGAGCACTGCTTGTTTAGTCAGTGTTAAACAGAGCCGTTCTCGCGACGACATGAAGCGGTTAAGTATATCTTTTAAAACAAGATAAGTGTTTTTCTACCGCTAAGAGTACACCTTTTAATGTTACTTTATCGTATGTGATATCACTAATATGCAATTGAAATGTATTATCCCCTCACTTTAACCGCGAATAACTCAGAAACCGAGGAGCGGAAAAAATTGAAAAAATTATGTGTTCATTATGTCTGTATTCTAAATACTGTACATTGGACAGTTTTGAAGTTCTGCTAAGTTATATTGAAAAATGTCCTACTTTTTAAGGAAATTTTGACCATACCATTTTTAAATCCATTGCATCTTGGAAAATATGCCTACTATGTAAATAATATTTTAGATACCGATAAAACACGCCATTTTTTGTACTAGGAAATGTTTTCATATTTTTTTATTTTAATATGCAGTTATTCTCAAAAACGTAACCTCATGTTTACTCAGTTATTTATCAATGTATTTAAATAATCTTTGATAAAATAATTAATAACATAAAATGTCAGCATTTTTAGAAAAAAGAATTGGTATACTTATATCCAATATTAATATAGTTATCAAGTGCAATAGATAATATCACCCAGTTTTGATAATTGCCTACCCAGTCACAAGGAATTGCCCACACGGCCACACACCCAAAAAATAAAAATAAAAGTATTCAGTAATAGCAAAAAATATGAAATAAATAAGATTAGAAAAGAAGTCGGTATTTATTTATAACAAAATACCTCATAGGTCAGAGCCTTCCCGATAAATGTTTTTTACAATCTCGGTGGGTATACAGGGTGAGGCAATAGTGCGTCGAACTTCGATATCTCGGGTTCTACGATAGCTAGAAATTTTTTAAAAAATTGCAAGTAAACTAGATAAAGAGGTCTATAACTGGAAATTATTTTCGAACATATAGGGCGAGCCAAGACGAAATTACAGGACCAACTGCCTTTTTTAAATGGAATGCTATGTATGTTAGTACATTTTTTGACCACTTGGATGTAATGAATTTTTTTGTTGAAATAATGCAATCTGCAGATGGATATTAAAAAAATCACCACAGTCACAATTATGGGTTTTAAGAAAAGTGTATGTGAATACCAGTTACGAGACATCTAATTAATATTTTTGAATCATTTTCTATTGGATTTTGGTTATAGAAAATAAAAGTCCTTTTAGAGTTTAATTTGAATTCAATGCTTTTATTAATATTATTTTATGTTCGACCACTCGGAAAGCTTGCTAATATTAAACTGAACTTGAAATGTTGAAATCGTTTCTTATTCTTTTCTTATCATATTATTTCCTAAAAATGCTATCGTAAATGTTATATTTCATTCTCGGTTAGAGTTCATGAATTTAATCACTGTTTATAATTAGACCTACGGCCAAGGGGCAAATAAGTTACCTCATCGGGTACAAAAGGTTTGAGTTTTTGTAGTAAAAGTACCACATATAATGCAAATAACCGACGGTCTGCCGTTTCTCAATGGTCAACTTCTCATTATGACAGCTTGTCAAAAAGGCGAAATAAATCGCTAAAGTTACCTCATTGGGTACATGCTTAAAAACGTGACAATTAACTGGGAAAATCATTACAATTGTTATTTTGTGTGGCAGACGTCAGTATTTGAACGCATACGTAGAGTAGACGCCCGTCGCGACGCCCAGAATTCCGACGTTTCTTACCTCATGGAGTACATGTACAAACTTGGGTTCAAATCAAAGGTGTTTTTATGTAGATCATAGATATTTTTGAAAAAGATCGGCAGACGGTCAACCATAAAGAGCAGACGCTCTAGAAAATGTAACCTTAAAGAATAATGCCAAATTCTATACAGAGTTTTATTGAGTACATATTCGGAAATTTGAAAATACGCTAGAAAAACTATTACACCTATTATCTTGTTTGTCAGACTTCCGTAATTATGTAAGCAAAACAACTTCGTATACAAGAAACAACAGCAATACATAACAATAAATAAAAATAGCAACAGCAAAATAGTTTTATTAAGTACATGTTCGGAAATGTGACAATGCCCTAGGAAAACTGTTACAATTATTATTTTGACTTCCGTGAATATGTAGGCAAAACAACTTCGTATACAAGAAACAACAGCAATACAAAACAATAGTAGTAAATAAAAATAGTAAGGTTTTGTTTCATAATAAATCTAAAGAAAAATAACTATTCGTCACCATCGTCATCAGATAAATTATGAAAACCCTTTTCATTTTCATCATCAATATCCCTCTGCTCCATGCCAGTTTCGCGTACAACTATTTCGTCGAGGGTACTAGGTAACTGAGGTCCATCAAACCACATCGGCGAAAACTTACTATCATTTAAATTCCAACCATTTTCTGAGGGATTATAAAATTTTGGTTGTTTTTCAGTGGCACTATTCCATATGGAACATATTTAATTCGTTCTTTGTACTTTTAAAAGCAATACGTTCTCGCATGGAGGTAACATACTACTATCAAACTTCTTTAGGTTACCGATTAGACTTGGTTTTGGTCTACAATGACAGTAGAGAATGTCGAATCGAGCTTCATTGACATCATATAACTTGGATTTCCCATACATAGCACAAATTAATTTTTCTACATACGTAATCTGCTCTTTGGAAATGCTTTCATTGTTGCCAAATGTACCAAAGATGTCCTGCATTTTTTTGTCTTTTTCAAGGAGCTCAAAGGGTTTTAGTTTCCCTTTTCTGGAGAAAGCTGCCGTGTAGTCACACCCTGTTAAAGGATGGAGTGGTGGTAGAGATTTACAAACATTAAATTCTAATGTACTGAAAATTGCATTAAAATCAACAAATCGACAAGTATTTTTGAATAAAATTCCAACTTCTATCCATACAGTTACAGACTGATAAATGTGATGCATATCTCCTAATAGAATTATTGGGATGTCTATGTCAGAGGCTCTAATTACAACATTACTGCTTTTTTTTTTGATAAATGGTAAATAATGCGGCTATCAGCCTCTTGACCAAAGCTTGTTTAAAATTGTCGTCACGATGTGCTTTCATGAAGTCTGATGACCGTCGTTGTTCACAACCTTGAATTAAAAATTCGGCACTTCTTTCATATAAATTAGCCCTTTTATCGCGCTCAATATCTTTTACAGATGGGCTAACGAAGTTATCGAAAAATGTGTGAACTTCATTGCCTTTATGTTGACAAATTTTCTTTAACACATATCCAGCTAATTGTCCAAACGTTTGTGGCGTTTCCCCTAATAAATGTAGTAAAAAGAAACCGTCAATAATTTTACAATCGACGTGGTTGGGTGGAATAGAATTAACTTCTTTTTCAAGAGCCTTAAATAGGCTAGATTTGTGTGTCCTATTCATGGTACCATCCATATGGCACAATGGACGTGGAAATGGAGTTAATGGAAAGGACAATATAGTTACAAGGTCAATTTTATTCTCTAACGATAAGGCTAAGTTTCTACTCATTAGTCACGTTCAAATCTAACTTCTACTATTTTTCCATAGCTTTTCTTCAATTTGGCTTTATTGTCGGAGGCAAATGTTGATTAGGCTGTTTTCTAATGGTATCTTCAAATATCTTTGAATCTACGGAACACTCTTTAATGAAAGTATTTCTCCTTGTGTCACCGATGGATGTTATATCTAGTATTTTTACTAGACAACCAGAAAGTTTGCTTTCTGGTTGTCTCAGTTGCTGATTTTCCAGTGGATATATTAAAGATATTGCTTTTATCGATTTCGGAATTAAAAGGATTGATATTATTTTCAATTTCGTTAATTATGGCTTTTAATGCTAAAGCGGAAAAAACTATCTATGAGAACTAAGTGAAAAACTATATGTAGAAATATAAATGAAATCTTTGCATTCTTTCGATAACCTGAACTCTGGTTATGCTAGCAAATTAAAGTCCCAAAATTTCTCATTTGACATTCCCATTATAACACTAGCATCCAACATAGTCCCCTTATAATGATAATATCAAATAATAAATATTAGGATTTTAATTTGCTATCATAACCAGAGTTCAGATTATCGAAAGAATGCTAAGATTTCATTAACGTTTCTACATATAGTTTTTCTTTTGGTTCTCATAGATAGTTTTTTCCGCTGTTTGCAAAATCCTATAAAGAATATGTTTCATTACTATAAGCAAACAAATAGCAAATAATTCACTTTTAAAGAGAAAGGAAATTATTTAACCAGAAAAATTGGTTTGCAGTTAAGGTGTGCCGTATTTTAGCAAATACTTACCTACGGATTGTTAAAACTTTAACACTTTTCTCGACTAGAACTAATCAAGTATCGACCAATCCAACCATACAATTTTATTCAGAATTATTACTATCGTATTGTTATTTGTTTGTTATGGTTATTCTATATCACTGCACTCTCTACGCAAGTACCGTGCCTGGTCATCTACAGGTCTACACGTGAATGAATTGCCTTTCTCGCTACCACGGAACGATAGCAGTGCCCTCGGTCATAGGTGTAAAAAAAAATTGATATTTTTTTACGTTTCTTTTCCTATGCCTAAAGAATAAAAGCTTGAATTTAATGTATTTCAGTGTTTGAGATTAATGAAATTTCATTTTTACTCCTACATAATTTCCACAGCGTCTGCTCTTTATGATTGACCGTCTGCCGATCTTTTTCAAAAATATTTATAATCTACATAAAAAGACCTTTGATTTGAACCCAGATTTGTAGATGTACCTCATGAGGTAAGAAACGTTGGAATTTTGGGCGTCGCGACGGGCGTCTGCTCTACGTATGCGTTCAAATACTAACGTCTGCCAAACAAAATAAGAATTATAATAAATGGAACAAACGACTTACCTTAAGGAAGTTCGTTCCATATTATATGAACACAGTCTTTTCCAAATTTGAACACTCTGTATAGTATCACTACTTTATGTTTCCGTGCACAATTTTTAAACAATGATGATTCAGTAGGTTTTTATCGGCGCGAAGTTACATCACCACGCTGGATCCGCCAGAACACGATTTGTGGCGATACCTCGTTTTGCTGTAGGGAGTTCAGGGAGGGTGGGTACGAAATTTGGAAAAGACTGTGTTCATATAATATGGAACGAACTTCCTTAAGGTAAGTCGTTTGTTCCATTTATTATATTTCACTTACAGTCTTTTCCAAATTTGAACACTCTGTAATTGTTTAACTAATGCAAAACGAGGAGTGTACATTTTTCTTATTCTGGCCTCAGTTAATTATAAATCAACGTGTCCTCAACCCAATATGACAACCATTATTCATTTATTTATTTACTTATTCGACACGTAATACTGTATCTGAATTTTTTTTTTTCCCGTTGAGTGGCGATTGGAAAATTTTGCGAAAGTTTAACATTGCTTTGTCCATCCGGCGGCCGTTCTTATCCCTTCTTAAGTCTCGAGTTGTTAGCACACTTTACAGCCCAAGTGGAAGCATATGCGTACATACGGATGCATGTGTATGTCTTATAGAAAGATTCGTAAATAATTACATATTTTTGTCACTGCCTTTAAGTACTGATTTAGGCCCTCTGCTAATTGATTGTGTTATGGGGAAAAGAATACGAGTTCAAGTGAGGAATTTCTCCTTTGTCCAGTCTCTTGTAGATAATGTTTAAAGATTAATGCTATATACAGTGTGTTTCACTTCTCGTGAAGACACCCCTGTATCTTCTTTATTTGTGGCCCAATTAATTTCAAATTTTTATGAGGTATACAACTCTGTAAGGCGACTTTAATCAACACATAAATGTCGTTTAGATATAAAACCTCGGCTTACTGCGATAAAAAGAAAATCGCGATTTTCGAGAAATCATAGTAGGCTTAGATATAGACGAAAATTTTGTTAATAAAAGTTGTTCAGAATCACTAGATATGCCCCCCTATAAAATTTGGTGAAAATCGGAATACTTTGAAAAAAAAATTTTTGTTTCACTTCTCGTGAAGACACCCCTGTATCTTCTTTATTTGTGGCCCAATTAATTTCAAATTTTTATGAGGTATACAACTCTGTAAGGCGACTTTAATCAACACATAAATGTCGTTTAGATATAAAACCTCGGCTTACTGCGATAAAAAGAAAATCGCGATTTTCGAGAAATCATAGTAGGCTTAGATATAGACGAAAATTTTGTTAATAAAAGTTGTTCAGAATCACTAGATATGCCCCCCTATAAAATTTGGTGAAAATCGGAATACTTTGAAAAAAAAATTTTTGTTTCACTTCTCGTGAAGACACCCCTGTATCTTCTTTATTTGTGGCCGAATTAATTTCAAATTTTTATGAGGTATACAACTCTGTAAGGCGACTTTAATCAACACATAAATGTCGTTTAGATATAAAACCTCGGCTTACTGCGATAAAAAGAAAATCGCAATTTTCGAGAAATCATAGTAGGCTTAGATATAGACGAAAATTTTGTTAATAATAGTTGTTCAGAATCACTAGATATGCCCCCCTATAAAATTTGGTGAAAATCGGAAAACTTTGAAAAAAAATTTTTTTTTCATCTCGTGAAGACACCCCATCTTTTTTTTATTTGTGATCGAATTTTAAGACTAATTTATTTTAAAAAATGTATCAATTATACAACTCTATAAAATGACTTTATCCAACCCACAGAGAGAACTTTTTCCAACAAACGAAAGTCGTGAACAAAAATCATGATTCAATAAAACGCTAAAAGGGCCACTTTTTATTACATATCAAGTTGTAACACTGTTCCTTTTTTTTTGTTTTTTTCGTTGTCAATGTTCTTGAGGAGTAACTTTCCATCATATCCTTCTTATCGACTCAGAATTTTAGGAACATTAGGGGTTTTTTGATTTTTTGTTTTAAATGTTAAGAGTGCCGTGAAATTAACTGTCAATAACTATTTTGTTTATTTCTCCATTCTTACTTTTATGACAGAAGTGATTATTGTTATTTATTGTTCAGTTCGTAAGTTTAATTATTTAATTTTTTTAATCATAATGGTTAGAATTCTTTTAACCACTGATGAAAAAGTAGAAATAATAAAGATAGTCGGTGAAAATGTACGGTCTTCAAGAGAAGCTGCAGAAGAATTTAATTTAAGACATCCTCTAAGACGACCAATACACCATGGTACCGTTGCAAGAATATGTCACTTGTTCAATACAACTGGTAATGTGCTTAAACCGAGAGTACATCTCAGTCGAAGACATGGAGAGGATGACGTTATATTAGCGGCGTTTAACGCCAATCCCACTACCAGCCTTAGAAATATGGCTCGTGACCTCAATTTGTCGGCGTCAAAAATTTGGAGATGTTTAAAACGCCATAAGTTACAACCGTTTAAACCAAAATTTGTACATACCTTGGAGGAAGGTGATGAAGAGAGAAGACTAGAATATTGTTTATGGATCCAAGGTAATTATTTAAATAATAGAGACTTCTTGAAGAAAGTAATTTTCACGGACGAAGCAACTTTCTCCACCAACGGGGTAGTATCATCACAAAATTCTAGATACTGGGCAGTAGAAAATCCTGATTGGATAATAAATTGTAAAAGGCAATATTCCCAGAAGGTAAATGTGTGGTGTGGAATTTTTAATGAAACAATAATAGGGCCGTTCTTCTTTTTTCAAAATATAAATGCGTTACATATGCTACAATTTTTAAATAATGATCTGTGGAATGCAATAGTCGATTTTCCTTTGGAACAATTGTATTTCCAACTCGACGGAGCATCTATCCATAATTCCGTAGTAGTAAGAGCATGGATGAACGAACATTTTCCCCAAAGATGGATAGGACGAAATAGCCCTCTAATACATTGGCCACCCAGATCTCCTGATCTCACTCCCATGGATTTTTATTTTTGGGGTCATATTAAAAATAAAGTTTATAAGACCAGACCTCAAAATGTGGAGCAGCTTTGTGTGAAGATAAGGCACGCGTGTTTAGAAGTTACGGCTCAAGAACTGCGAAGAGTTGTAATAAATAACAGAAAGCGGATTGAGAAGTGTATTACACTTGAGGGTGGGTTAGTAGAAAGGGGCCGAATATAATAGTATAATAAGTGGCATTTTAGTCATTCACTGTAAATACTGTTTCATTACCTTTTATTTAATAAATAATTTTAATAATAATTGTGCACGACTCATTTGTTGGAAAAAGTTCTCTCCGTATGTTTGGACAATATCGCTGTGTAACTGATAATTTTTTTAAAATAAATTAGTCTTGAAATTCTGTAACAAATAAAAAAGATACGTGTTTTCACGAGAAGTGAAACAAAAAAATTTTTTTTCAACGTATTCCAATTTTCACCAAATTTTATAGGGTGGCATATCTAGTGATTCTGGACAACTTTTATTAACAAAATTTTCGTCTATATCTAAGCCTACTATGATTTCTCGAAAATTGCGATTTTCTTTTTATCGCAGTAAGCCGAGGTTTTATATCTAAACGACATTTATGTGTTGATTAAAGTCGCCTTACAGAGTTGTATACCTCATAAAATTTTGAAATTAATTCGGCCACAAATAAAGAAGATACAGGGGTGTCTTCACGAGAAGTGAAACACACTGTACAATATAGGATTTTCAATTTAATTCAGTTTTAAAATGGGCTATTGTCGATTCGAATTTGACTTCTTGATTATTTCTGTGATGGATATCTGCAATTCCGGCCCGGTATTGATAATATCTTTTATTTTGATATTTGCATTCGGTGCCCCGTTGATAACGTCAATAAGTATAATTTTCATTATTACATTTTTTTTTTTCTATCCAAATTTAATTCTTCGACGAGGCATTAAAGAAGCATGAAGGGATGCTATGCCATTTTATATTTCGGATTTTTTTTTTTTTTTTTTCTTTTCCATTTCAAAAAACGTCTTTAAAATATCGTTTGACTAGTTCCTTCCTCTTTGCTACGCTATATTTAAAATAGGGAAAGTGCCGATTTGTGACGTGTGGGTGTTCATGGTGTTGTAAGTTCTTTTTCCACAGAATAGTTCTGAAGACACTAATAATATCTGTGACGGCTAGTCAAAATTATTGACATTATTGGTCTACAATGTTCAATGTCACCTCTAATTAGGAATGGTATATTGGTGCTCGTTTCCTCAGAAAGGCCCCACTCATAATTTTCCAATTATAGAGTAAGTTACCTCCAAAGAGGATCACTTCCATTAATAGTTTCCAATATATCGGTACTACATGGATTGGTATAATAACATGCTTTATCTGTGAAAATTTGATTAGTATTTTATTCGCTATTGAAAATGAAAGGAGAGTGTAGAGAATAATGGCAGTTGGCCCCAATAAATGCCTCTGTCTCTATTGAGTGCGGGTAGGACAAATTATACGAAGTGTGAACAGCTTGCTTGTATTGGAATGAGAAGCAAAAAAGGAAAATAATTTAAAGTCGAGAACCTTAATAAATTTAAATCCTTCTATTCCATTGTTATAGGATTTCCGTCCATTGGAAGTTGTCAGCAACTCCAGGTGATTAATATGACATTTACCTTCATATTCCCTCTAGAACCTATGTGTGCATATTTCATTACGATGGCATCCTAAACTATCTTTGTTACACCACCGAAATTTTGCAAGTAATTATTATTATTACTATTATTATTATTGCTATTATTATTATTGTTATTATTTGCTTAATGTAATTACAATTATTTGGAGACGTGTCAAGTAACCCATTGGCATTAACAAAAGAGAGCAATGTATTAGTTTTAATATCTCCTAACATATTTAAATCATTCAGATTTTACTGCTATGCTTGCGGCTGCCAATATTCCAGTGATTTTAGCTATTTCTCTTGTGAAGTAAAATTTAATGTCGCTAAGAGGATTTATATTTGTTATTCATTCAATAAATTCGTCAGTTAGTTTATGTGTTAAAGTTTGTATATAGTAACATTTGTAACTGAATCCGACAATCACAAATAACTGTTTGGATTGTAACTACTTTTTAGCATAATTAGAATGAAGCCTAACGATTTTTTATATGTTTTGATGGCAGTTCATTTTCCAATTATTAATTGGTTATCAATTTACATGACAGATTATTTGGTTACGCTGAAGTAATGAATACCTATTTCATTATCTTAGTAAACGTATAGGCACCCGTGCATAAACCAATTGTCGGCAATTGTATTCGTAGATTTTTACTTGAATATGTCGCATATATCTATAGTGTTAGTAAGGGAGAACCAACTCTAAGAAATTCAGACTAACAACAATATTTATTTCTATTAATATACGCTAGTTATAACATCGAATTTATTATGTGACATAGCGGTTTATGAATGAATCAATTCATCAGTTCACAGAGTTCTTTCATTACCGCGCACCTGAGCTACCAAATTTGCTTATCTCAGCTTCTCGCATTTCTCAGATGACCTTGGTCATTGGCGACGCCAGCATATACTTTTTGCTTAATTTGTGTATACCATATTATAATACTCGCCTTTCAGATTGATAATACTGAAATATGTGTTATTTGTATAATAGTATTACAATTTTAGAATATTCTAATTTACGATGTGGCGCTCAATTAAATTTGTTTAAGTGAATAATATAAATCAAGTCATCGTTCGGTCCTCCATTAGAAAATACGATAAGAGTAACTTCTTTTCAATTTTACGTCATTTATTTGTCACACTTCTATCTAATAATTATTGTACAGCTAGTTTATTTGTTTTTTATTCGAGTAATCTAGTATTCAGCACTGACACTGATAAGTGATAATAGTTTTGAAAAACCATAGCTGTAAAATTTATTTTGTAATATTGTATCGATTGTATCGATTTCGGCAGTCCCGAAATTCAATTTTTGTAAAATATCTCAAATGATCGTAAATTGGCAAGAATTCCTGGCATTTCACAACAGGCGCCGAACCGCCCCCCCCCCCCTTTTTTTAACTGATAAGGAGTTTTCTCTAGGGCGGGCGTTAGGACTTTAAAACAAAGTTCCTTTTTGGTCGGTTTTTCCATGACATTCGAAATATTTCAGAAGCATTTGACTGTAAATTATTATTAGCCAGAACGGCTCCTGTACTCATGGCTGTAGTAAAACGGCCTTGCAGTTTTTGCAGTTTTGCAGTTATCCTATTCTGAAATTACATTGATTAGTTTTGGATTCGTATCGGCTGGATGAATAGACAATTTTAATTTTCTTCGTTTTTCCGGAGCATTTCCATTTAACTGAAGCATTTATCCGATCTGGAATTAAAGGATGAATATTTGTGGAGGAGCTGTGAATTTTTTTTTTTTTTTTTGACATATTTTAATGTAATAAAGACAATAAGGCAATGTTAATTGTTTGTTTGCTAGCACAATGGCTCGCTTCTCTGCTCGGAATTTGCTGAGATGACATCCATTCTCCAGCAACTTGTTGAGCAGTTAAGTAGCTCTTTCGCAAAAAAACACAAATAAAGTTATATACTCGATTAGAGAGTATGACGACAATGGAAAATTGTTAATTTAATACCTTATTTAAAATTATTTATCCTGCTGTTAAGTTAACTTGCGTTCAAAGACATATGTACCAATGAAACTTATCCAGGTTGACTAATTAGTTTGTACTTATAATGTGGTTAACTTTCATACCACAGAAAAAACCCTTCCTAGGAGGCTCAAAAAACCTTAAGTCGTAGGCAAATGTTGATTAATATTTATATCAATAAAGCAGAAACTGTTTCACTCACTTTTCTTTACACTTATTTAAGCTGCTGTTAAGTTAACCTGTATTCTAGCAGGACATGTGTGTCGATTAAGGCTTATATCGACGGTATTGGAGAATGGTAGAACGTGGTTAGAGCTTATACCACAGAAAGTAAATATGTTGATTACAGCTTATATAAACAAATCTGGAAATCTGGTTTATTCACTTTTTTTTCCCTTTACGAGTAGTAATCTGCTGTTAATTTAACCATTTGTATTTAACAGATGTGTGTCGATTGAAGCTTATATCGACGGCACTGGATTAATTAGTATGTAAAATGTGGTTAAAGCTTATACTACAGAAAGTACCTTTTCGTAGACGTCGAAATTCTTTATCGGAAACAGGAGGCAAATGTTGATTAAAGCTTATGTCAACAATCCATGGATTGGTCCACTCATACCACAATCATTTACAATTATTTAACTGCTGGTAAGTTGACCTGCTTTCTAACAGGATGTATGTGTCGATTGAAGCTTATATCGGCGATACTGGATTGGTGTTTGGGATGTGGTTAAAGCTTATAGCACAAAAATTTGGCACTTCTTAAGAAGGCCGAGCATTATCACGATTAGAACCATCACTCATAGTAACCTGCTGTTAAGTTCACTTGCCTTCTAACAGGATATATGTATCGAGTAAACTAATATCTACGTTTCTGGATTAGTTTGTATGTAGGATGTGGTTAAAGCTTATACCACAAAAAAAATTTGGCACTTCTTAAGAAGGCCGAGCATTGTCACGATTAGAACCATCACTCATAGTAACCTGCTGTTAAGTTCACCTGCCTTCTAACAGGATATATGTATCGAGTAAATTAATATCTACGTTTCTCAAATCTCTTAATTTCTCTTTTTAAACTTTTGAAACTCACCAGGTTTTGTACCGTAAGAATTAAAATTTACGAACGCTTTTACACGACTAACACGGACGACACAAAGAAGTGTTCTGGCGGATCCAGCGTGGTGATGTAACTTCGCGCCGATAAAAACCTACTGAATCATCATTGTTTAAAAATTGTGCACGGAAACATAAAGTAGTGATACTATACAGAGTGTTCAAATTTGGAAAAGACTGTAAGTGAAATATAATGGTGTTCCCAGTTAACTGTCACGTTTTTAAGCATGTACTCAATGAGGTAACTTCAGCGACTTTTTTCGCCTTTTTGACAAGCTGTAATAATGAGAAGTTGACCACTGAGCCCCGGCAGATGGCCGGTTTTTTGTACCTTATATGTGGTACTTTTACTACAAAAACTCAAACCTTTTGTACCCGATGATGTAACTTATTTGCCCCTTGGCCGTAGGTCTAAATACTCGGCTTGCCGCCAGTTTAAGACCTAAACGCTTTTACAAAGAACTCTTTTATTCATTCATTTTTGCTATTAATAATACATTTGAATATATACTTTCAACATTTTCATTTCGTAAAACTGTACAGGGTGGCCAAAAATTATTTTTCAATTAGGTGTTTTCACTATGTGCAAATTTGCTTTTTTGGTATTATTAAAATGAAGTACTTGTTATACTAAAACCCTTATTGATATTTAAACAGCATTCTATCGTCCATCAAATTAAAATTGCAACAAATAAATAACATAAAGTTTGAGTAATTGATCAAGTACGCAAAACACGCGGTGACGTCATCGGTTATATTAGTTTCTTCAATCGCGTTTAAAAATTGTTAAACACAGCATTGTATTCACTTTATTTACGTTTCACATGTGATTAAATAAGTAACGCCTACCTAATATGGGATTTGTAAAAGCTACTTTAGAAAATTTATCTGCAAAATAACGTGCTTATAACACAAAATGACACTGACAATATAACTGATGGCGTCATGAGTGCGTAGTGAATTGATGTAGTGTTTTTAGCGAAAAAATTTAAATGCAAAATGAAAATGGCTTATTTTAAGGTATTATTCGAGTGTTTCTCAAAATTCAAGTATTTTTATCTATAATAAAGCATTATCTTCACAGTGAAAGTAAATTTAAAATTTGTGAAAACACCCAATTAAGAACTTTTAAAATTGAATTTTCTCAATTTTTTCCAATGGAACACCATGTATATTTTTCAACGACGTGATGTAGAAATGAAAAACGAATATTTTTTGTAAGTACTTCCCTATGGCTAATTGCAACTATGTTCGTCTTATAACTAAATAAGTGTCAAATTCAAGAATAAACTTAAAAAAACAGGTTCCCTCAAATAATCCATTAGAAAAATTTATAATAGGTGTTCAACGTGTTTGATTGACACACGTCTTTATGTAAGTTTGAAATGAGGCCATTTAGTGGGACCATTTCTTCCAATCCATTAAAATGAGTAAATAGTATTTAACAGGTCCTTTACTGTAATGTTTTTTAAATGAATTAAATAAGAAATGCGATAAGAAATGCGAATTAAATAAGAAATGCGATGAACTTGAATCACATCAGTTGACTTTAAGATCGGCAATTACGGAAAAATAATATTATTATTTTTGGTCTTAAAGTTTCTAAAGAAACAAACCTAGTATCTTTTGTGACAGAAAACATCAAAAAGTTATTGGATATTGACGTTGGAGAATCAGATCTTAACAATGTTTCTGTATTAAAGAGCGAAAAAGATAACCCCATTAAAGTTGAATTTACTTCATTTTTGAAAAAACGTACTGTCTTCAACAACGTAAATAAGTTGAGAGGCTCGAGAATATTTATTGCAAATGATCTGTTATACTGATAGGCAGGATGATAAAATATTAAGACAGCACTTAAGATCAGCCAGATCGCAAAACTTATTTGCGAAAATTAAGGGGAAAACATTACAAATTAATAATGACATTTACAGTTTGGAACGACTCAAAGAGATGAATGATACTATTGGTGAAGAATACATTGGAAATCAAAATCAAAATAGCGAAATAATACCACCTAAATCTAACAGTGCGCCTCCCACACCCAATCCTGATCAAATCAACCCCGAAATTGTTAAGGATGCCATCCAAGAAAGTCACTCTACTTCTGGTATAGAGGTCCAGGTTATTGAAAATAGAGTGACACCAGTTACTAGACAAAAGGAAACTGCAAAAAAGTACCTTTTCTTAAGTTTGAAGCTACTAAGAATATAGAGACGGATAATATCAAAACAAAATCAACAACGCCCACGGACAATAAGAGAAAATATTTAAGGTCAAACTCGTCTTATAGTAATAAAAGTTTAAGTGCCAAAATAAATAAATAAATAAGAAACTGAACTATATAATTAATATTATATAATTACTGTTATTATTTTTATACAATTTAATTAATTATCAACCAAACACTAAAGTTGTAGTGAAGTAATAGGCACTTGTAAACTATATAGATATACATATATATTTTTTTTTTAATTTTTAAATTGCTTGTTTTGTCTTAATAATTAGAATTATATTATATTATTGTTTATTTACAGGTAGGATATATAGGATAATTTAAAAAGGATGAATAGAAATATAATAAATGATATTGAGGATATTGAGGACATAAAAACCAAATTTTTTTCGGATATAAAAGAATTTTCAAAGGACATCAGAAAGGATAGAAAATTGAATATTATTCATTTCAATATAAGATCGATTAAGAAAAACTTCGATGAATTGATTATGTATTTAGAAGCTATTAATATACAAAATATAGATATAATTATATTATCAGAAACGTGGAAACTAGAGGCAGTAAATAATTTTAATATTCCTAATTTTGCGATACATTATAATGAATCCTATTTTAATCAGAATGATGGTACTATAATTTATATAAATAATAACATAAATGCTGATGTAAGTGTATTCCCATTAACACAAACTAGATTATTAAGAGTAACTTTTGATATAAAAAATATTACGTATGGCATTACTGCTTCTTACAGACCTCCTTCCACAAATGTTACGCAGTATCTACAAGATCTTGAAGGGTATATGCATAATCTGGCAAAATGTGATATTGAAGTGTTTGCAGGGGATATAAACATAAATATCTTAAACAATAATGATAACGATTCAACTATGTACCTAAACCTACTAAATCAGCATGGAATGTTCTCTTATATAAATCAGGCAACACGGGAAACAGAAAATTCATCCAGTTTAATTGACCATTTTTTTGCAGAAATAAGAGGTAAAGGAATACAAAAACAAATTGGCATTGAATCAACTTTACTTAAAAATTCTATAACTGACCATTACACTATTTTACTTTCTATACACCCAAAATGCAAATTGAATAATATAGAGTATAATCAAAATAAGCAAATTAACAAAATACATTTTATAAATCTAAACAATGACTTAAAATCGGAAACGTGGAGTGAAACTTACGAACACAATTACCCAGAAACATGTTACAATGCTTTTATTAATAAGCTAAAATACTATCTTAATAAAAACACTAAACAAATCAACATTAATAATAACAAATACTATAAACTTAAACCATGGATTACAAATGGACTTATTAATTCTATTAGACATAGGGATTACTTAAAAAGAAAATTATTGAAATACTATAATAATGAGCTACATAAAGAATATAAACAATACCGTAATATGATAAATAAACTAATTAAGACTACTAAAAATGACTATTATAAACAAGAAATATTAAGTGCAAATAACAACTATAAAAGGATCTGGGCATTAGTAAATGAGGCCTCAAACAGCGAACAAAAATTTAATAATGAAAAATTTAATATTGTAAATAATGAAAACGAAAATATATGTAATGACAAGGACAAAGCTGATTTCTTCAATAACTTTTTTGCCCATATTGGTGAAAATATGTTAACAAAAATTAATAAAGATCCAAAGTTACACCAAACAACTAACAAATCTTGTACTATTAATAATAGCAGTAGTAATGGTAATAATAGTAATGATAATAATATTAATAATAACGAAAACATTTTCCTTCACCCTATTACCGAAAATGAACTAATTTTATACATATCACAGTTAAAACATAATTCTGCAAATGGACTTGATGGAATATCTGTTAAAATCATAAAAACAATACACACATATATTCTAGCCCCTCTTAAATTTATATTTAATTTAATCATTTCCAATGGACAAATACCTAAAACCATGAAAGAATCGATCATAACGCCTGTATATAAAAAAGGTGATAAAAAACTGGTAACAAACTACAGACCTATATCGGTCATAAACCATTTTGCAAAATTATTAGAAAAGTGTCTTAAAACACGTTTAGTAAATTTTTTGGAAAGTAAAAACTTACTAAATAATAAACAATTTGGCTTTAAGCAAAATCTAGGTACACAACATGCAGTTATGGAATTTTTAAATGAACTTATAAATGGATTTAATGGAAATAAAAAATGTCTGGCAATATTTTTGGATTTGGCTAAGGCATTTGACACTGTCAATCATGAATTGTTATTGAAACGATTAGAATCATTAGGCGTAAGAGGTCAACCATTAAAAATTTTCCAGGAATATCTTACAGAGAGATATCAGATAGTAAAAGTAAACAACATATACAGTGATCCACTCCCCGTTACAATGGGTATCCCCCAGGGTACTGTACTGGGGCCCATTTTATTTTTGGTATATATAAATTCAATTTCACAGATACAAAGTATAGATGGGGAAATTATATCATTCGCTGATGATACTGCTGTAATCTTTGTAAGTGATTCCTGGGATAGCGTATATAAAAAATCAGAACAAGGAATGGCAAAACTTAAAGTCTGGTTGGATGACAGTCTTCTAAGCCTAAATATTGAAAAAACTACATTTGTTACTTTTTCCTCGACAGTTGCTGATCAACCAGAAATAAACAACATAAAAATCCACTCTCAGCCATGTACCAATCAAACGAACTGTAAATGCGCCGCGATTGAGAAAACAAATAGCATCAAATACCTAGGTGTACTAGTTGACCAGCATCTAAAGTGGAAAGATCATGCGGAATACATAACAGGACGGCTCAGAAGACTGTTACATAAATTCTATCAAATAAGAGATATTTTAAATAAAAAACTGTTAATGATAATCTATAATGCCTTAGTTGAATCCATAATTAGATATTGCATATTGATATGGGGCGGACTTTTTAATAATTCTATAAATTGCCTTCAAAAAATGCAAAACACCATTTTAAAAATATTATTTAAAAAGAAATATGATTATTCCACTAAAATGTTGTATGAGGAGTTAGGCTTATTCACAGTAAGAGAACTTTATACTTACCACACTTTACTATGGGCATTAAATAACACTTCAAAGATGTCAAAGCTACCCCATAATTATGCAACAAGAACGAAAGATAAGATTTCTGTCACTTTACCATTGTGTATAAAAAGCCATACCCAACGATTTATATTTTACTACGGACCAAAGTTATATAATATGCTTCCAAAAAATTTAAAGGAAATTAAAAATAAAACTAAATTGCAGAATAACATAAAAAAAATTTATTACTGAAAACTTTGAAATCATTAAAAAATGTACTACTAGTACAATATACTCAACCTCTAAATAAATCTATTGTCACAACAACTACGTTTCTCTTAGGCTGTCACTATACTGAAAATGAGAGAAAAACATAAAATCTCCCCTTTTTTTATTAGGAAAGTAAATAAATATAATTATTGCATCTATTACAATATCTTAAACAGTCCTCAATACCCTCAAAAAAAAAACTAATAAATTATTAAATTGTTCCTTTTTCCTCTATGATACTGCAAACAAACTTTTATAGTTTAGGCAGGTCATAGAGGGAAAATTAGTATTGTACGTTAAAATAATACATATTAAAACTTAATATAAAATTGTACATAAATATAGTGTCGTAAAATTGTACTTAAATATTAATAAACTGAACTGAACTGAACTGAACATTATTTTTTCGTTTTCGTTATTCGACAAGCAATAAAACCTCAGTTTGGCATAAATTGTAGTGTACAACGGAGCATTTATCACACTTATCGGTCGTTAGTTACAATTTGTATTGAATTTGAAATATTTGGAATTTTACAATATGAATTTTAATAACGCGGAAGTCAAACATAAATTGTTTACTTGTCAATAGAATTTATCAACGTTATCCTGAAAGAAGGATTCCTGATGTTAGCAGCTTCCAAAACCTCGATAGATTTCTGGAAACTGGAAATGTCGAATATAAAAAAAGTGAAAGAATAAAACGTGTTGTGAACGAAGAAAATGAGTTTTCTGTGGTGCTGTCTCTTAAATATCTAAGAATTGGATATACTTATGAAACTGAAATTTTCACAGCTCATCTAGATGATCGAATACTATTAAGTAAAGACCAAAAAAAAATTACGAAAAAAAAAAATCGGTAACAAGCCCATTTTATAATACTTCACGGACAATGGGGTTGGAAAATAGAAAATTATTTGCCGCCAATAAAAATTACGCAACCAGCAGCATCGGACATCTTAAAAATAATTTTCTGTTCGTGCACAACAGGATGCGGTGCAACATGTGGAAGCAGAAAAAGTGGTTTGTATTGCTCACCTGCATGCATTGTGTGTAGTGGCAATGACTGCAATAATCACCCACCAGTTAGTTCCTTCCAATTAGTAAAAAAATCGCTGTTTTCCGGAACTTCCCACAGCTATGAGATCTGTAAAAAGTGAAGCATTTGGATTGTCTTAACATGATTTTTTTCACGCTTGGCAGTTCTAAAAAAAAGGGTGGTTTTTAAAAAATATATACGTACAGGGTGTCCCGAATTGCATAGGCCAAACTTCACTAAGCAGATTTTAATCCAAAATATGCATTTTGGGGGAAAATATCAGGAGAGTGTAGAGCATGAAATTTCTCACAAATTTTGTCTCTAAATTTTTGTTATCGAGATTTGAAAATTTGTAGGTAATTTTATGGTGTACAACTTTACTCTCCTGATATTATTCACCAAAATACATAGTCTTTCCTCAAAATGGAAAACAATGCGAAAAAGCGCTATAATTCATAATTATATAGTATTTCTCAAAAACCACCCTTTTTTAGAACTGCGGGGGTTGAAAATCATGTTAAGACAAGCCACATGCTTCACTTTTTTCAGGTCTCATAGCTGTGCATAGCATTTCTTTAATTTTTCCTGATTTAAAGGGACTGAGTTGAAGAAAATCAAGGGTTCGGTTCTATAGACTTGAATGAAAATTAGATCTTGTTTTTCAACTTTTGTAAAATTAAAATTAATAAATTACTTATACTTAAATAATAATAAAAAAATCGTTTCGTAATGTAATCATCAATTCCATATTTTTCATATTATACCTAAATTTATTATGAAAAAGAGATGGAACCTTATATTTTTCAATAGTGCTTCAATAAATAATAAATATAAATAATAATCAAGAACAAATAAATTATATTTACAAAATATTTCTTATATTAAATTTTCAATAAAAACAACTCACTTTTCTATAAATAAATATAGCGAAGAAACATTAATAATTGATTTTTCGTGTAAAAGTTTGTATTATTGTTTAAACAGTTGATAGACTCGACCTTTACTTGGTGAAAATCCATTATCACTAATGAAATAAAAAACACTAAACTGTTTTTCACGTTTTCACATGTATTACGTCAACATGACGATCGTTTCGCTAAAACATTAGCTTCATCAGATGAGCGCACTGTAACACTACTCCCAAATTGAACTTATTGAACCTTAAATACATGAAATTGAATTACCTGAAAACTAATTTGCATAAAATTGTGATTATTTACTTATAATATAAAATGTACTACTAGGAAATGGAATTAAAATAGATTAACAAGTGGAGAATTATTTATGTCTAATTGATCGTTAAGTAAAATATTATCGTTTTTATACCTATTAATTTCTAAGCTCTCAAGTAACGACAACTTTGATCCTTTACTAGCTGTATGAAGGATATCAAAATCGTCGTTAAATAAGTGCTTTTCTTCCAAAAGGTGATTTGCAAAGGTAGAATTATGTTTATTATTCAAAAAAGATTTTTTATGTTCCATTATCCGTTTTTTAAAATTTCTACCTGTTTGTCCCACATATATCTTAGGGCAAGTCCCACAAGTTAGTTTGTACACTCCCGACAACTCTTCTTTTTTATTCTTATCTTTATTGTTTTTAATAATAGAGCCTAAAGTATTATTAGTTTTATAAGCTATATTCAGACCTTGCTTCTTTAAAAAGGTACTAATCTTTTCTGACGGGTCCCCAATGAATGTTAATGACCTGAAATTAGATTTTGAATTATCATGATCTTTATAGGTCGGATATACTGCATTTATCGCGTTATTGTACCGTTTTTTGTGCAATAAGTTATCTATAAAAGAGGCTTAAAATCGCGGTTAATAACGGATTTCAAGCCTCTTTTATAGATAACTTATTGCACAAAAAACTGTACAATAACGCGATAAATGCAGTATATCCGACCTATAAAGATCATGATAATTCAAAATCTAATTTCAGGTCATTAACATTTATTGGGGACCCGTCAGAAAAGATTAGTACCTTTTTAAAGAAGCAAGGTCTGAATATAGCTTATAAAACTAATAATACTTTAGGCTCTATTATTAAAAACAATAAAGATAAGAATAAAAAAGAAGAGTTGTCGGGAGTGTATAAACTAACTTGTGGGACTTGCCCTAAGATATATGTGGGACAAACAGGTAGACATTTTAAAAAACGGATAATGGAACATAAAAAATCTTTTTTGAATAATAAAAATAATTCTACCTTTGCAAATCACCTTTTGGAAGAAAAGCACTTATTTAACGACGATTTTGATATCCTTCATACAGCTAGTAACGGATCAAAGTTGTCGTTACTTGAGAGCTTAGAAATTAATAGGTATAAAAACGATAATATTTTACTTAACGATCAATTAGACATAAATAATTCTCCACTTGTTAATCTATTTTAATTCCATTTCCTAGTAGTACATTTTATATTATAAGTAAATAATCACAATTTTATGCAAATTAGTTTTCAGGTAATTCAATTTCATGTATTTAAGGTTCAATAAGTTCAATTTGGGAGTAGTGTTACAGTGCGCTCATCTGATGAAGCTAATGTTTTAGCGAAACGATCGTCATGTTGACGTAATACATGTGAAAACGTGAAAAACAGTTTAGTGTTTTTTATTTCATTAGTAGTATTGTTTAAACAATATAAATAACTATTAACCCCGACTGTGAGAAACATATTTAAACTTAATTTTCAATAAAAACAACTCAATGTTTTATAAATATCGCGAAAACAAATATTTAAAATATTTTTTCCTGTAAATATTGTTGTTATTGTTTAAACAGTATAAATAATTATTTGCGCTACTTGGGATGTTTCTAATTTTGAATAATATTAAAAAACATGCATTTAAAAAGGAATGATCAAAATCGGAGCTGTTGCTGAGAATTAAGAAGTGAAAACCTTCATTGACTCGACTACACATAAAGACAGCAGGTGTAAAAATAAACAAATAGCAAAACCAGTATTAGGTAATTCAGTTCAATTAACCGAACAGCGGTAATATTTTATTTCATAATTGAATTGACGACCGAGGAAAATAATAGTTGACATGTGGTGGGCACAAGTGTTAAGTAGGAATCCTGCTATACTTTTAGAGAAAAATAGACAGGGTGGTTGCTTTAAAAAATAATTAGAAAGCGCAGGAGGAGAACAATATTTGGAAATGCCATAAATTCTGCATTATTTTCTGCAATATTCTCTTAGATTTAGAGCCGCACCTGAACGTTTCTATGTTTGTTCACAACACGACAAATTCTGAGCTAACAAATTGGTACACTACAAGAGGCGCTTCAATTTATTTCAATTTTTTTTAATAATTAGTCTTGTTACCTTTTTCAAAATGTATGAACCACACATAACTTGTAGGAATTTTATTTATAAAACATGATTATTCAATTATTCAAGCAGGTCTCAAACCATATAATTTTAATATTGTCGTTAAATAAACCTATTTTGCATAATTGTTAAAGTTCTGAAATAATATTAATTGTGGATTTTACTATTTCGTTTTGGAATTTCCCACTCCTAAAAATGAAATCCTGGGAATCTACAAACTAACAATACATTATTATATACTGGGAAATGGCATGTACGTTCGCGATCGCAATCGAATTGACCCTGTCTATTTTAAACGTTGAAGAGTATTGGAATACTGATCAGGTTTCTTAGGCTATTTTCGCGATTTACAAAAAATTGGTGGGTGATGGATGGAGCTAAACGGACATCGGATTCGCGTTCAGCACGCCGAAATACATATAGTCACGTCATTTTAGCATAAAAAATCTGAAAACCTCTAAAAATTGGCTATTAATATTGGCCAATTATTGGACAAAAAATCGGTAAAGTTATTTACACAGAACTTCCCTCGTTATTTGTGCATGGCGGTCACTCTATAAAATTGTTAATTACGAAATGACATTGAGAATAATAATCGGAATATAGCTATTGCTATTATTACAAAGAAAACCTCATAACTTTTGGTCAAAAAAATATACAGAGTGCTCATCCAACAGCAAAAGTTCAATACAAAATAACAGGTGCCAAATATGAAAGGCTTGCGTAAATACCTTTACAAATGTCCACCATGACTGAATTATTTCTTGGGATGACCGTTTTTCAAAGTATAATAGGTGTATATGCCAAACCTTATTGCAATCTGTCACATTTTCAATACCACATTCACGTAATGGAGTGGAAGTATAGTGGCGGTTAAAAAATTAAATTTTTTTTGAAATTTTTCAAAAATGTTGGTAAAAAATTTTCAAAATTGTTTTCTTCTGAAATAGGTTTAGAGTGTCATGAAACGTAGAAATTTTTAATTTGAGCAAAAAGGAAAGTTTCCCTCTATTCTATAGTAGTGATAAGAAAAGTTTACAAATTTAAAAATTATATATATTTTTTTAAATAGGTTTAGAATGCATAAAACGTGAAAATTTTAAATTTGAGCAAAAATTCCATCTATTTTAGCGGTAAAAATTTTTCAAATATGTTGGTGAAAAAAAATGTCAATTTTTTTTTTCTGAAGTAGGTTTAGAATGTCATGAAACGGGAAAATTTTAAATTTGAGCAAAAGGAAATTTTTCGTCTATTCTATAGTAGTGATAAATAGATTAAAAAGGTTTTCAAATTTTTTTTTTCATTTTTGAAAAACATTTTTAAATTTGTTTGAATAGCTTAATAATGCCATGGAAACGTGGAAATTTTAAATCCGAAGAAAGAAAAAAAATTCGTCTATTTTAGTGGTAACATTTTTTCAAAAATGGTAATAAAATTTTCTTTTTTTTTTTAATAGATTTAGAACGCTATGAAACGGAAATTTTAAATTTGAAGAAAGAAAAAATCCATCTATTTTAGCGGTAAAAAATTTTTCAAAAATGTTGGTAAAAAAAATTTTCAAAAAAAAATTATCTTTTTTTCTGAAATAGGTTTAGTGTGTCATGAAACGTGGAAATTTTAAATTTGGGCAAATAAAAATTTTTTTGACTATTTATTCCGTTTTTTTTTTTTTTTTTTTTTCCCTTCTTCAATTCTTTGGGAATTTCACTGCCACATGTATGTTTTCTTTCTAAGCGGTGCTAGGAGAATCTACAAAATATATCACAATTAACCAGTATGTTACTGGTAAAAAACCTCTACGCCCGTGACGTTTACGTCAAAGGATCAGTTAAAGGTTGGTTTTGATAACTAAACAACACAAATAAGTATAAAAACTTGAAATTAAATATTTCGCCGACGTTTCGGAAATCTAATCTGTCTCCTTTCTCAAGGCTTTTTTTGAAAAATCTTTTTTGCTGTGTATGACAAATACACAGCTCTAAGAATGTTTGTTATATTCAATATCCATAGATTTTTCAAAAAAAGCCTTGAGAAAGGAGACAGATTAGATTTCCGAAACGTCGGCGAAATATTTAATTTCAAGTTTTTATACTTATTTGTGTTGTTTAGTTATCAAAACCAACCTTTAACTGATCCTTTGACGTAAACGTCACGGGCGTAGAGGTTTTTTACCAGTAACATACTGGTTAATTGTGATATATTTTGTAGATTCTCCTAGCACCGCTTAGAAAGAAAACATACATGTGGCAGTGAAATTCCCAAAGAATTGAAGAAGGGAAAAAAAATTAAGATAATGCCACAAATAACATTTAGACAATATTTATTCCGTTTCGACGGTCCACCCTGTATATTTTCCAGTGAAAGTTTAACCATTTCTTCGCTGACAGTTGGGCCAACAACCTACCAAATTTGACTGCTCTCCATCAAATAGTTTTTTAGTTAATGCACCAACAGACAGACAGACAGACTGACGGAATTGAAAAACCTATATTTTCGTAATCTACGTAATCTGAAACGTCAGAATCCGAAAAAATATCGGAGGGTGATTTTTTCTTGAATAAAATACTTCCCTTCGGTATGCGAGGGAAGTAAAAATGAAACCAAACATTTCCGGCAAAAAATAAAAGGTACTGTTTTTTCTAAATGCCTTTCTGAACTCTGAACTCGCATACCGAACAGAAGTATTGTATTCGTGAAAAAATCTCCCTCCGAAATTTTTTCGGATTTTCACTTCTCAGATCATGTGGATTACGAAAATATAGGTTTTTCAATTCCGTCAGTCTGTCTGTGTGTCTGTCTGTCTGTTGGTGCATTAACTAAAAAAAGTACTTGACGGAGAACAGTCAAATTTGGTAGGTAGCTCACCATACTGCTACTGAAGAGATGGTTAGACTTTCACTCAAAAATATGGTGGACCGTCTAAGGGGAATATATAATGGACAAAAAATGTTTTTCCCTCAAATCTAAAATCTCCACGTTTCGTGACATTCTAAACCTATTCCTAAAATTTTTTTTTTTTTGAAAATAAATAGATGGAAAAAGAATTTTTGCTAAAATTTAAAATTTACACGTTGCATGATATTCTGAACCTATTTTTTTTAAATTTTTTGACAATTTTGATAATTTGAAAAGAAAACAATTTTTTAAATTTTTTTTACCGCTACTATAGAAAGATGATGGAAAACATGTTTTGCTCTAATTTAAAAGTAACGCGCTTCATAACATGTTAAACCTATTAAAAAAAAGTTTAAACAAAATTCTTTTGAAATTTTTTTTTATTGAAAGAAGTTAGAATATCATGAAACGTCGAGATTTTAAATTTGAGCGGAAAAAAATGTCTGTCTGCTGTTGGTCTGTCGGTCGGTCTGTCTGTCTGTCTGTAACTTTTTTGTGCGCACGTTTTGAGATATTGACTTGAAATTTTACACGGATATGTATTACAGCGAGTTCTGGAACTGGATTTGAACTTATCCGGTGAAGGGTTGTGGGGTAAATAGGGAAAAATAAGTAAACAAACTGGTAAAAGTACAATAATTAGGGATTTGGCGTATACAGTAGAGGCCAAGGCCTCAGATTTTTTATAATATTTTCCATCTGATAAAATAAAATTGAGATATTCACTTAAAATTTGGTATACCGTATTGTAATGACGTCTGATTAAGATAATTCAGTCGAAGGGGTGGAAGGGGATGTAATTGGGGAAAATAGGTAGGGCAAGCTAATAAGAGTCCAGAAACTCCAATTTTTGGGTTATATGCTAGAAACTAATGCCTCAAATTTTTTTATGACATCTGCCCAAAATATTAAAGTTTTTGAATAATTGTTTCCACTTTCCTTTAAACGGACTTGGATGGAAAATCTAGATGAGGAAGTGATTCCTTGGGCAGCGGTTTTTTTGATATCACGGTATAAAAGAATTAATTCAGTAAATACACAGCAAAAAAGATTTTTCAAAAAAAGCCTTGAAAAAGGAAACAGAATGAATTTCCGAAACGTCGGCGAAATATTTAATTTCAAGTTTTTATACTTTTTTGTGTTGTTTATTTAAAAAAATCGGTAAAGGTATTTACACAGAACTTCCCTCGTTATTGTGCATGGCGGTCACTCTAAAAAATTAATAATTACGAAATGGCATTGAGAATAATAATCGGAATATAGTTATTGCTATCATTACAAAGAAAACTTGATAAGTTTTGGTCAAAAAAATATACAGATTGTTCATCCAACAGCAAAAGTTCAATATTAAATAGCAGGTGCCACATATGGCAGGCTTGCGCAAATACGTTTACAAATGTTGACTGAATTATTTCTTGGGATGACCACCCTGTACATTTTTCAATAAAAGTATAATAGGTTCATATGCCAGATATTGCCATCTGTCACATTTTCAATCCAATATTCACGTAATGGAGTGAAGTATAGTGGTGGTTAAAAAATTAATTTTTTTTTGAAATTTTTCAAAAATGTTGGTTAAAAAATTTTCAAAATTTTGTTCTGAAATGGGTTTAAAATATTAAACGTAGAAATTTTAAATTTGAGCAAAAAGGAAAGTTTCCTTCTATTCTATAGTAGTGGTAAAAAAAGTTTAAAATTTAAAAATTATGTATTTTTTTTAAATAGGTTTAGAATGCTATGAAACGTGAAAATTTTAAATTTGAGCAAATAAAAAAAATCAATCTATTTTAGTGGTAAAAACTTTTTGAAAAATGTTGGTGAAAAAAATTTTCAAAATTTTTTTTTCTGAAATAGATTTAGAATGTCATGAAACGTGAAACTTTTAAATATGAGCAAAAACAAGTTTCCATCTATTCTAATGTTAAATTTTTCTCCAAACTGGTAACAAAATGTTGCAAATTTTTTTTTCCCGAAATTGGTTTGGAATGTCATGAAACGTGGAAATTTTAAATTTGAGCAAAAACAAGTTTTTCGTCTATTCTGTAGTAGTGATAAATGTTTTCAAATTTTTTTAACATTTTTCATTTTTAAATTTGTTTGAACGGTTTTAGAATGCCATGGAAACGTGGATAGTTTAAATTTGAACAAATAAAAAAATCTAAGTGGTAAAATGTTTTAAAAATAGTAAAAAAAATTCTAATTTTTCTTTTAAACAGATTTAGAACGCTATGAAACGTGGAAATTTTAAATTTGAAGAAATAAAAAAAAATTTTCATCTATTTTAGTAGTAAAAAATTTTTCAAAAATGTTGGTAAAAAAAAATAAATTTGAAGAAAGAAAAGAAAAATTTTTTCAATTTAAAAAAAAATTCAAAAATGTTGGTGAAAAAAATTTTCATTTTTTTTTCCCGAAATAGGATTAGCATGTCATGAAACGTGGAAATTTTAAATTTGAGCGAAAAAGATTTTGTTTCACTATTTATTCCGTTTAGACAGTCCACCCTGTATATTTTCCAGTGAAAATTTTACCATTTCTTCGCTGTCACTGGGGTCAACTACCTACCAAAGTTGACTGCTCTCCGTCAAGTAGTTTTTTTAGTTAATGCACCAACAGACAGACAGGCAGACAGAGAGACAGACAGACCGACAGACAGACAGACTGACGGAATTGAAAACCCTATATTTTCGTAATTTCCGTGATCTGAAACGTCAGAATCCGAAAAAATCTCGGAGGGTGATTTTTTCTCGAATACAATACTTCGCTTCGGTATGCGAGGGAAGTAAAAAGCAACCTTTAACTGATCCTTTGACGTAAAAGTCACGGGCGTAGAGGTTATTTGCCAGTAACATACTGGTTAATTGTGATATTTTGTAGATTCCCCGAGCACCGCTTAAAAAGAAAACATACATGTGGCAGGAAGTCCCAAAGAATTGAAGAAGGAAAGAAAAAAATTAAGATAATGCCATAAATAACATTTAGACAAAATATGTGTAGTGTGGTAGTTTCTCATTTCTGGTTATTCATGTTCGCTTATGTTACATAATCTCTCATTTCACCACTTTCCTTTGATTTCGGCAGTATACGTAAAAAGACTATTCTATCAAAATCAATTACTTAATGTTTCGGTTCTTTCTAAGCCATAGTGGAGTAATAAAAATAAATGAGATTCCATATAACCAAAAGAAAAGTAATAAAAGCTGACAGACTATGTAAATTTATTGAAATCTCTCAGTTCGTGAATTTTTCCAGCACTCTGCATTTCATCGGTGGCGTACCTAAAAATAACAAAGGTAAATACAAATTTAGATTTTCAGGATTGTTTCCCAAACTGTGTGAATAGAGTGTATTATGAAAATTACTTGACAAATTTTATAAGCGATTTCAACTTGCAGTTCTATGTTCAGTAAAGCAATTTATCATTTAGCGGTTCTTTTCAAGCTGTTCTCAATAGTTTACAGTGTCTATAAATTGACAATATTGCGCTAAGAGATCAAAAATGGAAAATTTAAAATTCTCGAGGAGAATACGCAGTATTGCGTTGAACTTTGAAAGGAGTGTAAATTAATACATGGTCTTTGCCAACATTCACATCCAAATAAATATATTTTCTGCAGATTTTACTCTTCACCGTTACTAATGCATTTTGTGAAATAACTTGGCCATGTCGTAAGTAAGTCCAATAATGATATATTCTTAGAGAATTAGGAGTTAAATATTAAGCGTTGATTGATTAATTGATTTGCCAGCGATTCCGGGCATTAATCTACCGATTCGTTCTAACATCCAGCTCGATCGCCCGTTGCACGGCCAAATGCAGTCGCTCAGACGTATACTACATATTCATTCCATGACTGGGCGGCCTCACTCGACTCCCCAACCGACGATCAAACCGCATGCCGGAGCAAACCTCGGACGCTTTTATATACTGCCGGACCGGCTGCATATGCTGGATTGGAGATTGGACATGCTTGTTGCCAGCTGCGAGAGTGACCTAATGCATGAGGTAGGAATATAGGATGAGAAGTGTAGGTGTTTGTGAGATGCTTCTTTTATGTTTCCATGCTTCTTTCTAGTTTCGGCCTGTCATCTTCGGATGGGAAATGTATGCGTTTGCGAGATGCTTCTTTTTACTGTCCATCTATCATCATCTCATTATCTATTCTTCTTCTAAGTTTTCTGTGTCTTCCTTTTCTGGCAGTATGCACCACCTCCCGCCTGCTTGCGTCCATAGGTATACGGTTTCCTGTTTCCCAGAAATCTGCGTTTACCTCGCCGCAATAAGCTTTTATTTATTTATATTAACCGTTCCACAGGTAAATATCCATTTACGGTGGAAGTGCGGCGAAGGGCCCTGTCTCGCGGTAAATAGAGCTTTTATCAGCGGGTTATGAGAAAGAGGCCCGAGAGAATATGTATATTGGTTTGTAATCAGTTTTAGTTTAACACGTTAGCTGCGAACGGAAAATTTGTTATCGTTTCAATATTACGGGACATATCCTCCAGGATGTGTAAGAAAATTTTATTAAAATGCGGTACAGATCTCCGGGGATATGTAATTTTTTTTCGAAACTATTGCCCTCTAGAGTAACATAGATTGAATTATAAAAAATTTTAAAGTTGAAATCTGCTACTAGATGATCGATTAGTATGGCACTACAGTCATACATATCTTCGAGGACTGGAACCGCATACGAGTAAGAAAAATTGAATAATGGCAGTTTAGCATTTGTTTATAAGGAAAAACAAATATTTATTTATTTATTTATTTATTTATTTATTTATTTATTTAATCATACATCATCCAACAGTACAAAACTATTTATAGGATGGAAATCTTAACTAACTTAACCTAACCTAACTAAAAATTACAACTAGAAATTATGAAGGCGATTAGACTGCACGACAGTAGATGAAATTTCTGACTGCTCGGCAAATATGTCTAACTCACTGCAATGAGTATCATAACTAGTACAAATATTAAACAGAGGAGAAAACTTTAATACGTTAGATCTAGGAGTGGATAAATAAAGAGTATGAGAATGACGAGAATTAATCCGTGGGACACAGAAGTTCAGTTGGCTTAATATTTCACTACAATCTATTTTATTATGCATAATTTTATGTAGAAAACGCAAAGCAGAGGACTCACGCCTTTCGGAAAGACTAGTAATATCAAATTTTTCAAGTAATTGATTTTGAGAAGCTCCAATTGGTGGATATGTATCTTCAGTTTTCCAGTTTAAAAATTTCAGGAAGCGGCGCTGAATGTTTTCCAATTTATCATTATGAGTATTATACCCAGATTGCCAGATAAGTGAAGCATACTCCAGTTTAGACCGAGAGAAAGCAAAATAAAGCATCTTTAAGGTTTTCGCATCATTGAAATCATGGCTGTTACGCAAAATGAAGCCTAACGTTTTGTATGCATGCGAAATTACAACATCAACATGGTTAGTGAAGGTTAATTTTTTATCAAAAGTTACACCTAGATCCTTGAACGTAGATGGTTTGTTCAGCATGTCGCCATTAACATTATAATTATATGTAATTGGGGATTCCTTGGTTGTATATCATAACATTGCACTTGCCAATATTTAGGTGAAGATCATTTTCATCGCACCAAGTCGATAACTTAGGTAAGTCGTTTTGAAGTTTTTTGCAGTCATTAAAATCAAATCCTTTGGAACATCTTGACGTCATCTGCATATATTAAGAAATATACGTCTAAGTGATCACTGATGTCGTTAATAAAAATATTAAAGAAAAGGGGTCCAAGTATTGATCCCTGGGGTACTCCTGACGTGGCTCGGTATTCAACAGATTTATATCCATTATAAGATACGAATTGAACTCTATCAGTCAAGTAACTCTCAAGAAATTGAAGTAAACCGTCAGATAATCCGAATTTGTCAAGTTTACAGAGAAGTTTCCTATGGTTCAGTCTGTCAAACTCCTTAGAAAAGTCAGTATAGACTGAGTCTACCTGTATTTGAGAATCAATTGATTCAGCAATGTACTGAGTAGCGCAGATTAAGTTCGTTACGGTGGAGCGACCTTTCATAAAACCGTGTTGTTGCGTAGATATTTTCAGGTGAACATGTGCATAAATGTTATCATGTAGTAAGTAGGATTTACCAAAGTTACATAATATGATTGTTATCGGTCTATAATTGGTAACATCATTTCTTTCACCTTTTTTATACACAGGGCACACTTTGGAGTATTTCCAAATATCAGGAAAATAGCATTTCCTAAGACATAAATTAAAAATTATGCAGAGAGGATATGCAAAAATGCTGGCACAGTCTTTCAGTAGAAATGCTGGAATTCCATCTGGGCCCGCAGTAAGTTTAGGTTTAATTCAATTTAACGCCATGCAAACTTCAGCCTCGGAAAAGCGTTTAATGTCCAAACAGTCAAACGAAAGATTATTAGACTCGGTTACAGGGGCGTCCGAGATGTTAAGGAAGTAAGATTGCTCGAAAAAGTTAGCAAATGCATCAACGATATCATTAGGGATCTCTAGATGCTCATTGTTATAAGTCATGTCTTTAGAAGGTATGCTAGTTTTCCCTTTTTTTCCATTGATGTAAACCCAGAATTTATTGGGTTCAGATGTGATATTATTTTCGATTCGATTTGTATAAATTTGAAATGCAATTTTAATATCCGACTTGATTTGTGATTTAAGTCTACGAAATTCAGTTAGCGATTCATTATTACCATGACGTTTAAATTATATCAATTTTTTAAGCTTTAGCTTTATATTTTTTATTATTTCACCGTTAAACCAAGGGGGAAACTGTCTTTTATTACTTCCACATCCACGTAGTGGAATTTTCAAAAATTTTTATTCGTGAAATAGGTTTAGAATGTCATGAAACGTCGAGATTTTAAATTTGAGCGAAACAAAAATTTCTGTCTGTCTGTCGGTCTGTCTGTAACTTTTTTTGTCTGCACGTTTTCTCCGGAACGGTTTGAGATATTGACTTGAAATTTTGTACACGTATATATTATGACGAGATCTGGAACTGGATTGTTTTTTGAGAAAATCCGGTGAAGGGTTGGGGGTTAAATAGGGGAAAATAGGGAAAAATAAGTAAAGCAAGCTTGTAAGAGAACAGACACTTGAAATTTGGTGTATGTACTAGAAGTTAAGGCCTAAGATTTTTTTATAACATCTTTCAACCCCCCACCACCCCTACCCCATTAATGGGGTTGATAAAATAAAGTTGAGATTTTCATTTGAAATTTCGTACACGTATGTATTATAACGACGTCTGAAATTAGATTATATTTTGAGATGATTCCGTTGAAGGGTTGGGGGTTAATTTGGGGTAAATAGGGGAATATAAGTAAAACAAGTTGATAAGAGTACAGAAACTTGAAATTCGGTATACGTACTAGAAGCCAAGGAGTCAGATTTTTTTATAATATTTTTCAACCCCCACCACCCCTACTCCAATATGAAAAGGGTTGATTAAATAAAATTGAGATATTCATTTGAAATTTGGTACACGTATGTATTATAACGACATCTGGAACTAGATTATAATTTGAGACGATTCCGTTGAAGGGTTGGGGGTTAAATAGGGGTAAATAGGGGAAAATAAGTAAAGCAAGCTGGTAAGACTACAGAAACTTCAAATTCGGTGTATATACTAGAAGCCAAGGTCTCAGATTATTTATAATATTTTTCAACCCCCACCATCCCTACTTCATTATTGCAAGGGTTGATAAAATAAAATTGAGATATTCATTTGAAATTTGATACACGTATGAATTATAACGACATCTGGAACTAGATTATTCTTTGAGATGATTCCTTTGAAGGGTTCGGGGTTATTTAGGGGTAAATAGGGGGAAATAAGTAAAGCAAGCAGGTATGACTACAGAAACTTGAAATTCGGTGTATGTACAAGAGGCAAAGGCCCCAGATTTTTTGATAATTTATTTCAGCCCCCACCACCCCTACTCCATTATTCAAGGGGTTGATAAAATAAAATTGAGATATTCACATGAAATTTAGTACGTATATGTATCATAACGACATCTGGAACTAGATTATATTTTGAGATGATTCCGTTGAAGGGTTGGAGGTTAAATAGGGGTAAATAGGGGAAAATAAGTAAAGCAAGCTGGTAAGACTACAGAAACTTGAAATTCGGTGTATGTACTAGAAGCGAAGGTCTCAGGTTTTTTTATTAGTATTTTCTATTTCTCCCCACCACCCCCACTCCCTTATTAAGAGTTGATAAAATTAAATTTAAATATTCACTTGAAATTTGGTACATTTATATATTATAATTATATCTGAAACTAGATTATATTTTGACATGATTGCGTTGAAGGAGTGGGGGTAAGTAGAGGTAAATAGGGAAAAATAAGTAAAGCAAGCTGGTAAGAGTATTGCAACTTGAAATTCGGTGTATGTCCTAGAAGCCAAGACCTCAAATTTTTTAACAATATGTTTCAACCCTTCCACTACCCTTACTACATTATTAAAGGGGTTGATAAAATAAAATTGACATATTCACTTGTAATTTGGTAGACGTATGTATTATAACGACATCTGGAACTAGATTATATTTTGGGATGATTCCGTAGAAGGGTTAGGGTTAATAGGAGTGACTAGGGGAAAATAAGTAAATCAAGGTGATAAGAGTACAGAAATTTGGGATTCGGTGTATATACTAGAAACCAAGGACTCAGATTTCTTTCTAATATTTTTCAAACTCCACCACCTCCGCTTCATTATTAATGGGATTGATAACATCAAATTGAGATATTCACTTGAGATTAGTACACGTATGTATTGTAGTGACATCTGATTGAGATGCCTCCATTGAAGGGGTGGGAGGTGAATAGTAGAAAATAAGTAGGGTGAACTAAAAACTTCATTTTTAACGTATATGGTAGAAACCAACTCCTCAAACTTTTCTACATCTGACATCTGCCCCAAATATTATTAAAATTATATGACCAATAATTTCCACATACTAGAGTGCAAATATAGTCAAGATGTTTCCTTTAAAACGACTTGGATGAAGAATCTGGATGTGGAAGTAGTGATTCCTTAGGCAGCGGTTTTTTTTGGAGTTTTGAACTTGGGTATGTTCTCATTAAAAACTTCAGTTAATAGTACGGGAGGCCGTAACCAAGATTTTCACCTGATCGCCTGATGAATCACGACCATATAGATTGATAGATTATGACATAGCCAACAAAAAAGTCCCCGGTGACGGAAATTTTTAGTGGGGCGAAAACTATTTAATTATTTATTAATTAAAATGTAATTCCCTAATGTCCGTTTGCGTATTGTGTGTCTTTATTTACATGAAAAATATACACAGAACATGGTAACGGAAATTTGTAGTGAGGCAGAACAATACTGGAGGTCGGAACAAAAAATTTATAACAATTTTTTTTGGGGTCTAATCGCCTAATGTCCGTTAAGAAAATTATTATTTAATTGATAATATTTTAAATAAATAAAAAATACAAACGGACGTTTGAAGTGGGGCGTTTGTCTGTAATTAAATTTTGAATATGAAGAATTTCTCGGTGTAATTTTGTTACCCCCTAATGTCCGTTCTCTATCGGAAACGGTTTTTGTTTGTTTAAAAAAGGCCAAAAAATTTACAACGGACATTTTCAACGAGGCTGGGCTAAAAAAAATCGATTTCCGTCGGGCTAGAAAAAAAAAATCTCAATTTTCACCCAGTCCCAAATAGGAATCGAAGGGTATTTCTTCTTTGCTCTAGCATTTACTTCCAGCGAGATGGTTAGCGCATAGGTTACGCCTTAGCTTATGGGTGCGAAGGGTCCCGGGTTGAAATTCATATGCCTGCACAATTTTTTTTTAAATTCTGTAACGATTAATATATTTTTTTACAAATTCTTTTCTGATTTCTTTAGGTTTTCCTTCTTTTTATATAATAATTTTATTCTTTCGTGTGATTTCGTTAGGTTAGTAGGTTTTTATTTTGAAATCTAATTGTTAATAATTATTAGCGCCGCAGGCAGTATTAGCGTCGCAGACAAAAAAATGGGGGGTGCGGGGCCTTTTTTTCCACAAAATAACAGGAAATATTTCCATTTCTCCACTTGCACGAATTTATTACACATTTACAAGGTAATGCGCATGCTCGAAGCTTTCGCATTTCGGTCTCTCTAGACTCTTGTCAAGATATTGGCTGTGTAGCGTCTTTCCAAGCATCAACCGCTGGGTGGAGTGGCATGTGCCAGAGCGCACGCGCAGAGCACTAAATACAGATGCCGTCACGCAGTATCACAGACCCCTGTACATTTCATTTCATGTGAATACGCCCCATGAGAAATGTCCGTTTAGCATTTTTTTCTCGTGTATTCGGTGTATACCTCAATTTAAAACAAAAATTAGCCATTAGGGAGTAACTTTTTTACACGCATTTTCTTTACATTCTCCTTTCTCACTTTACCGATTTCGTCCCATGCAAAATGTCCGTTCTGTGTGAATTCTTATTATTTTATATATTTTTTACAAGATTCCACTGAAAACGGACATTAGGTGATGAAAAAAAAATGACATAATTTGTTACGGACGGAAAATTGTTTCCCAATTAATCGCCCCATTTTTGGGCTTTTTGTAAGAGAGATTTTCTGTTTGTTTTGTAAAAAACTACCCATTAAACCTCGTCATATCCATTAGGGAATAACAGGCTTTTTTGGTTACGGCCTCTCGTACTATACTTAATTTCTTATAAAATAAGTCAACACAGATTTTAACATCATCATAGTCATTTAGGAATGACCAGTTAATGTGCAGCAATTGTTCATACAGAAGAGGAAAATTTGCCTCTCGAAAGTTGAAAGAATTAGTAGATTTCATTGAAAATTTGATATTCGGATTTACAAACTGAGTTTCGAAATATGTGTCATTTATTAATTATTATACCTTTATTATTTGTAATATAATACAATACAAGATATATAATTACGCATATTTCAAATATGACCTGTATTGAAACAGTTAAGGCAATAGGTAGGTTTCTGTGGACAATCGTCACAATAGCTTATTACACGTCTAACTTTCTTATCCGCTTCCCGACTTGATAAAGTTTCTCTTAGCTTATTATAACACCCTCTGCAGGGTCTCCTTTTCTTTCTACCAGGCCCCTCTGGTTTGATAAAAGTATATAGTCTTTTTCTTGGTTTAGGTGGAATATCTTCCGTGTTCTCGGAGAGTTCCACCAAATCATTTGATAATCTTTTTTGAAATTCTGTTATGCCTAATTTTGTGTCAGATAAAATGTTGTACACAATCCATGCATTCACGATTGATAAACTCTAACGCGCAGAATCATTTATCAACTTGTTAATACCTGTACAATATCCTCAAGGATATGTACCGCAAGTGAACCATGTTTTTATATTCACATGCGTTACATAGCCCCTGCGATATGTATAACCTTTTTTTTCATATGAATTCAGCAAGCTATACTTGACATAGAAAAATTCTAAGTATAAGTGGTTAAAACTGGCTTTGCATGCTGGCAGATCATGCTAGATTTGTGGCTCGCATATCTAAACAATTGCTTATATATCGCGAGGGACATGTATCGCAGCTAACGTGTTAAGTTTCCGTTTTCCAATTCCGGGTATTTTTCTATTTTATTCTCTATGTTTAATACCTTTTCCATTTTAATTTTAAATTTTTTCAATTTAAATAAGGAAATAAACTATATTAATAAACTAAACAAAAATAAACAAAACTTATCTGTTTCGTCCACAGCTAGCTGTCTGTTGCTTATTATATCACCCACTTGAAAATGGGACCGATCCAGGTATAGATTTTACGGTCAGGCACTATACTTTCTCGGGTTATTTATATACGCTTTTGTTCAACCAACATAAATTAATCAAATATCAACAATATGAAAAAGCCAGACTCGTGCTAATTTATATCAATCAATGTAGAATTGCTTGCGCTTTAATTCAATACTATTTCGTACGTTTTGTTGCCGTTTTATCCGGCTTTATCTCGAGACTTTATAGGAGCCACAAAACGCGCCTGTCGTCGAACTCGACACACTTTCAATCGTTAAATATTAAGAGTTAAAGAAAAATTGGGCGTTTCATTTAAAAAATTCAGGTACTAACTTGCCACCAATATATGAAACACCCTGTAGATTTTAAAACATGCCACACTTGATATCTTATAATTTTTAAGCAGTTAAGGATATATTGACCACGCACCAGTGACCCATCCGGTATATTGCTGAAATGTCCTATTGTATCCAAGAAAAGCTCAACTTCGGCAGATCACCGCCATCAAGTTCCTTTCTAACAAGTTTGGAGAGTTTTATATAAAATTGAAAGGGATATTTATATTAATACCCCTTCTCACTGGGAGCTTGCCGATTTATTTCCTTTGAATACTTGGAGTAAAATGTCTTAAATAACTTTGAGGAAAAGTTTAAGAGAACATTGGCTTGAGAAGGAAGTTGTTTTATTTGACAAAAATGAAAAATACTTTTTTTTCTGCCTAGCGTCTTTTTATGTCCCGGCTACTTTACAATGAGAAGTTAATTTAACCCTTATTAGGTTTTACCTGTATTTGAATCTCTTTAAATTATCTGAATCTCAGAATTTTATTTACCTCTCTTATTATTTTTAAAGAAGTTGTAACAACTGCCAGTTAATACTAAACTTAATAACTGCATTTAGACTATACATTGCCAACTACTAATTATTAATTAATAATAACTATTTCTTTCTCTCGTAACATATTATCGATTAATTTGATAGACCCTGAACTAGCGTATGTAACCGTCTTCATTTCCTAGTTCTGTAAATGTATGGAAACATTCTACTTCCGGTAATATTCATAAAAAGTTTAAAGCAAATAAAAACACAGTACCTGCAGTCGCAATCGCTTCCGAAAATAGCATAGAAAAAATGCCTATTGCGTCTACCGCTAGATTTAAGTAGATTTAATTCACGGTTCGCACTTGTTAGAAGTATTCGGGAAACTAAAATTGGAGGTGTATCCGGTAGGCCATCACTTCACTTCAAAAGAATATCACGAGGCCAACATTTGTAAACTTCCAGTTCCTATATACTTTGATGATAAAGACTGGCAAACTTGGAAAAGTTTTGTTAGGTAGTTTTATAAAAATTATGATTTTATAAATTCGACTACTCATGTATCTCCACTTTTCGCAAAAAGAGATTCAGATGTTAGACCTCACATTTCAGTTAAGTTATTTGATTATAATATAGTAGGTTTGTTGGATTCCGGTGCTACCATGCCATTTGTAGGTGCAAAAGGAATTAAATTATTAAATAGGTTTAACTTGAAAATGAATCGTTCTGTGCTTGAACATGTTTATACTGCAAATGATACACAGCAACCCGTCCAAGGTTTAGTAGATTTGTCGATTGTTATAAATAATAATAATTATTAGCGGTATGCTTTTAGAATTCGTGACTAGTTGTTTATATTTAAAATCTGCTTTATATTCAGAATGTTCTAAAAGTGTCTAAAAAGTCCGCGCTTAATACTCCGTCAATCTAAATTATGAATGTGTGAAACTTTATGTAGATTATCCGACGTGGGGGAATAATAGTGAGTCAATAATATTAATTTCTTTAACATTTTTAGAATATCTGTAATTTTCTGCAGTTTGTGGTCTAAAAATTGAAAATAATTGTTAATAAATTAAACACTGCTTTTAGATGAATCAATCAATATATTATAAATACTCTACATATGTTTCGGCTTATTAGGCCTTTATCAAGAGTATTACATAGTGAATATTCACTATGTAATACTCTTGATAAAGGCCTAATAAGCCGAAACATATGTAGAGTATTTATAATATATTGATTGATTCATCTAAAAGCAGTGTTTAATTTATTAACAATTATTTTCAAGATGTTTCACAAGGAACCTACCACAAGTTCAGTTCAGTGTATTAAAAATTGAAATACCTGCACCTGTATCTATCAGAATTTAAAATTTATTCGTGGTCTTTCATATATTAAAGATTTTTTTGAGTTGACGGTTAATAAAATATGTGAAAAGTACATGAACTTCTGTTCTGGGATATTCAAGAATGGGCCGAAATTGTCGTTGAGGTTTATTTACTGTGTGGTAGCATCCGTAAGATACTCCGGATTTGCGCAAAAATCCTGAAAATTAGCAACATAATCATCTTGCGGCATCTGAGAATTAGCATTATAATTTTCGTACTGTTTTTCTCGAAAACTAGTTGCATAATTTTCTGAAAAATTTGGACTATTCTCCAAATTAAAATTTTTATAAATTTTGTTTACATTTTGATATTCTAAATAATATTGATTAGAGTTATATATTGGCTGTCAGGTTATGGGAATTTATTAATTCGGCAGTTTTACCACGCAATTCATTTTTTATATCAAGCTCTAGGAAAAGTTTCTGATTGTTGGCATGCTTTGGGAATAAATAAAAGAATTTAGGAACGTTTGTGAATTGATTGCGCCATCGAACTCCGGTACAATGGAAAAAATATCAAAAAGCTTGTAAGGCTCAATTTGTTCTACTGGTGCTGTTTGTGTTTGTGTTGTTTCTGGCATTTTGCTGCTTTTATTTAGGAATTATAAAAAAATTAAATGTTAAATGAGATTATTATAAATGCCTATTTTTTTAAAATTAGCTTGAAATTCTTAAAATAGTTTGTGAATTAGCTGTATAACGGTGTTGTATTAGCAGTATACGTTTCTTATTTTAACTAAAATTAAATTAAACTGGTTGCGTTTAGTTTGCGAAAGGATAATTATTTGATAAGAAAACTGTCTGTCTTTGTTCGCTGTATATAATATAATTGTAAAATAAATAAAACGAGATGATTCTTAAAAATGATTTACATCAATGGCTTCATTAGTAGATTCTTCTTCTAGGATTGTAATTCACCGTCAGAGCTAGGAAGGTCTACTTATTCTTCTGACTCATTTCCACCTCTTGTAGCTCCTCGTTCCTTTGGGTACGTTTATCAATAGTTAGATCCCGAACCGTGCATTTTCACTAGATCCGCCACGGGTTTTTCAAAAATATTTATTTTACCGAATGAAGTCATCGATGACTCTGAATAAAGTACAATTGTAAGTTGAAAGGTTTCATATGAATGTGAGTATTATACTGAGTATAAAAGCGTCTGCTGATCATATATATAATATTACGAAAGCAATGTCATCTAGTAGTTCATTGAAGTGCTACAACATTTTTGCCGAACCTTGTATTTTGGGTAGGACAAGATTTTTTATGGAGGTGTTTAGGGGGTTCAGTGTGAGTATAAAACTCGGATTTCGGGGTTGAGAGCTTCTACATTTGTCCGCCATCTTGAGAAAGGGGGTCTAAACAGTTTTGCCGCGAGAACCGTAAGTCTCACAAAAATTTTTTTTGTAGAGAATTGAATTCTCTATAATCTTGGTCTTGACACTTCTTACCGTAAAATTGAAAATGAAAACGTTCTAAATAAAAATAGACTAAAATTTTCATTTAACGCTTTTTTCTACTAATTTTATTGAAAAAACACGTCAGATGTATTTTGTATATCATTTTATTGCCAACAATTTTCTATACTCATTTTTTAAATTACTTTCTTTGGAAAGGTGTTAGGACGCTGCAAAGGTATCAAACCAAATACTCCATTCAAAACGCCCGAAAGGGTGCAGGAAAGAACACCGGTCTGAAACTACTTTGACTAGACGTTTTTTGTGTCGCTGATTACGAAAATCAGAGTCCCGTAATCCTAAAAGTTGGGGAACACTCCTAAAATAGCAAAAACACCCCTTTTAGAGGGTTTTTCACCGTAATATTAATAAAAATAAAAATGGATCCTATGGAATCCCCTTTTTTAATGTTAATTTACACGGATAAGATTTATACCAGATATAACCAAATTATATGATTAGGTATAATCAGAGAGGGTTAAAACCACCCCTTTATCGACTTAAAATTTAAAAAATTGGTGAATAATATTCCTTTTACTTTTTGCTTCAAATTTGATAGAATGAGCATTGCTGCAAAAGTAAATTATTGTCAACCTTTAGGGGGTAAAACTACCCCCTCCTACCCTTAAATTGAAACAGGCTTTGAGAAACGAAGTAAATTATTTTTTTTGCATTTTCATTTTATTTTTGATGAAATTTTGCTAAAACAGATTTGATTATTTAACCCGTTTGGAGGGTTAAACCGCCCCTAAGTCGAAATAAATTAAAAAAACATATTTAAAAAATATTTTTTTTACTTTTTGCTTCAAATTTGGATCAATGCGAGGAAAAAAGTTATAACCCTTAAATGATATTTTTCTTGAAAGTTTTAGTATATTTTTAATTTTAACTTTTTAGTTTTCAATTTTCCGGTAAGAAGTATTTGGACCAAAATTCTGGAGAATTCAGTTCTCTACAAAGAAGCCCTAGACAATTTTCTGTGAAACTTACGGTTCTCAAGATATTGCTGAAAAACTGTTTATACCTCCTTTTTCAAGATGGCGCCTTTCAACCCCGAGAACCGAGCTTTATACTCACACTAGACCCCCCTACGCATCAAAAGAAATCTTGTCCTACCCAAAATGCAAGGTCAATGTAAGATTTAAATGGACTATATACGTTAAACAAAAACAAGCATGTTTGCAATTTAGCATTAGCTGTGAGAAAGGAACTGCAATATATGGACTTTGATACATAGATAAGCTGTTACCAAGAGAAGCAGTTATGTACTATATAATTGGATACTACTGTGAAGTCTGCTTCATATTGTAGATGAACATAGTATCGCGCGTCTGAGGCACACGGCAGAAATTTATAATAAACAGGCGCAAACCGTGCCTTCGCAACAGTATATCCACTCTCAAGGGGGATTCTAGTCACTCTTAAAACTCCCCAAGATGAAAATGAAGATTATACTTACTGCGGTTGCTACAGTCTGCCTTCCGTAGTATTTCGTTGTCTTACGGCACAGTTCTGATCAGATCTTATTTATAAACTAGCTCTTGAGAAACACTTCTTAGACTATTAAGACCATCATAGATTCTGTGGGTATTCGGATTGCTGCACAAACTGGGCGAGATCGTAGTCGACCGTGGTAAGCAGTTATCCGATTCACGCCACAGAATCGCACGCAGGTCGTTAATCTTAGATTTAGTGGATCAATAAAGAATCTAATTCAAAATATACTTTCATTTATTGAGAATACATTTCAACAAATTCATATAATAGAGATATTCAAGTCTAAGCTGTATATAAAACAACTTGTCAGGGAGCACCATCCGTAGCAAGATGTTACGTTTCGAGGAATCGTGACTTATAAAGCAGCGAGAGTATTGTAACAATCGGCTGCACAAAGAAATTCCAACTACCAGTCAGACTTGATAGTAAGATACATGTCGAATCTCGTGTTAGTTCAACCGCCACGGTAGCTCAGTCGGCTAAGCGTGTTGTACAACACCCACTGCCCTGGACATAGTGGTCAACAAAGGTGTGAGGGACTCCACGCAGCCGGTGGCTCTGGAAGAACTCACATCTGACCACAACCCTATTCTTTTAGAATCGAGTAATATGTCAAGGGAAGACATATCGATGCCAAACGGAGTGTTGCAAATATCATAACAATAAATACATACAACGACAGACTTGACGACGCGGTCAGACAAGATATTAGGGATAAAAATCGGTTTAGGCGACTTTGGCAGCGAAATCGTGATTTCAACGCCGCGCCGGGGCCGAGATGATCAGACTGCAAAGGCGGATCAGGACCGCCATCAACACTGCAAAAACCCAGAAATGGCGGGATAGACTGGAGGCGTTAAATCCTCAAGACAACTCGCAATGAGAAATACGCGGGAGCCCATGCCCGCCTTGACAAACGCGATCGGACAGACGGCTCTGACAGACTCGCAAAAAGCGAACCACTTAGCTAATTTCTTCCAGACACTACATAACGTAAACCCATCAAACGATTTAGACCAGGACCGTATAGAAAACGGCATTAACGAATTAATCGGCCATGACATCCAATTGACTAGACAGCAATTTCTAAAAGTCATGACCAAACCCTCGGAAGGGGCCGGCATTGTCCGGACATTTCCTAACGAAAAAACGCCGGGGAAAGACGCTATCGAATATAAGCTAGCTACTCAAATATCTCCCGAGGAAGGGCATTGTACAATTGACGTACATTGTGAAAGCCATCCTGCGGCTTCAACACTGGCCCAGCCAGTGGAAATGCGCTGTGGTGGTGCCGATCCCAAAACCGAACAAGAACTCGAAGCTCGTCGGCAGTTATCGACCAATCTCGTTACTGTCGGTAATCTCCAAATTGGTGGAGAAGGTCATCTTGATTAGACTAAACACTGCCCAGGATGAGCTCCACATCGATGACGAGTGTCAGTTCAGCTTGAGGAAAGGTAGGAGCACTAGGCACCAAGCTGTCAGGATCGTGAATGACGTCAAGGTGCAATGCAACCTCAGGAAGAGCACCGCCATGATGCTCCTAGATGTTGAGAAAGCATTTGATGCCGTCTGAATATCGAGGGGCTTATTATACACAAACTTAACCAACTAGACTTTCCAATATACATTACCAAACTGATTCACTCTTTCCTGACAGACAGATCGCTGCAGGTCAGGGTGAACAATAAACTATCAACACGACGAGACATTCGCGCGGACGTCCCCCAGGGATCGTGTCTGTCACCAAAACTGTACAACCTATACATATCGGATTTCCCGGAGTTCCCAAATACCAAACTTGCCAAGTACGCCGATGACACGGCCACGTACGTGCATTCGCACAACGCTCAAGCAGCGAATATGCTGCTGAAGGCACGCATGGCTGGTGCCATGGAGTATTACGACAAGTGGAAGATTCGGGTCAACGTCGAGAAATCCGAAGCGATATTTTTCACACGCAGGTTTACAGAAAACCGTATTTTAACACCAATCTCGATCAGGGGCCAAGAAATTCCTATTAAAAATTGTGTGCAGTATCTGAGGGTACATCTAGACAAAAGACTTAACTTCAATACCCACATCAACGAGACAGTAAGAAGAGTCCTCTCCGCATCCAGGAGTCTGTATCCGCTCCTGGCAAGGGGTAGTGGACTAAACAGGACAAATAAAAAACTGTTGTACACGACGGTGATAAGACTGGCCATCACATACGCGGCACCGGTATGGTGCAGCATACCAGCCACGACCATACGAAAACTCCAAGTTTTGGAACATAAATTTATGCGCCTCATTTCAGACTCGGGTAGGTACACCTCACTCAGAGAATTATATGATCGATGCAATGATGTCACACCACTAGTGGACTTCGTCCGGGAAACATCGTAAAAATTCTACGCCTTTCGACTGGGCGAAAGTCCACTTACACGCAACATTACCCAAATCAGAATGCATAATGCCCCTTTCCAAATCAATCACCCGTTACCATACCAGGCGTTGCCTATCTTTCGGCAACCTCTTTAGCCAAACCCTTTTCTACCAAAACTTCTCACTATCACACACTTTCACCACCATAATTTTATTCTGTACCTATCTCTTTTCTATCTCTAACTGTTTGTATTCTGTTTGTATTTTTGTAATTTTTGTTATTTTGTCAGTTTTTGTTAAAAATTCCTTCTTGACCTAGAAACTTATAAAAATTACAACCTCTTAAAAACTTGAATTTCCTTTCCATAACCTGTGGCATTCAAAATTACCTGAATGCCACTTGTTAATTTTTATTCTAATAGCCATGAATTTTTGTAGTCTTAAACCAGAATTCAGTAAACTTATTAATTAATTTTTCAGTCCAATCCCGAAGCCGTCCTAGTCTTACTGAATCTGGAAGAAATTGTGTTCGTCAATCCAACTTTAAATTATAAATTAGCATACAAGCGCCATCTGTTACTTCTCTTGATAAACACCTACAAGTCATCTGGTACAACAAATATTTAAAAGAAGAAATCTGTATAAGTGAATAAATCCCAAAAATCAATAAACAAAATTATAAATCGATAATTCTGATTAAATTGGAACTCATGAATGCATAGGAATGATACAGTACAGTAATTGTGTAGATTTGTATTATAGAATATATTAAAGAATGATTTATGTTCCCACTACCAGCGACATCTCGCGTATAGAAGTGTAACTAGGTTTTTTTAAGATCAAACACGGTATCCGAACAGGTCGTGATGGCCATTTTCCTTTTGACTTCGAGCAATACAGACGTGTGGCTGTCCGATTAACACCTCATCTGAAGTGGTATGTTAATAGATAGTTGATAATATAAATATAATTATCTTCTGTAGTATTTGTTGTACATGTATTTGCAATTTAATTGTTGAATTTATCATGATTAAACGAGATGTTTGTTGATCACAAATTACCTTCATTCGCAGCGCGTGGCTTGAAAGAGACGCGGTGATGTTAATGTATGAACGGGGTATTTCGAGACATGTGTTTAACTCAGTATTAAGATATATTTAGAAGTAAATTTTATTAATGAATAATTGAGGTTTAATAAGGGTTTAAAGACAGTTCGAATTTATTAAATTACGTATTCGTAACCTTGTCGAATAATTAAAATTCAAAAGAATTTAACTCGATATTAGTAGGGGCGAGAAGGGCATGTTAATGTAATTTATTTAGAGAGATACCAGTAATGCATTAACGTGGGGATTTTATCAAACGCACTAAAAGTGCCCACTAGTAAACAAGTAATTTCAAGTGTAGTAACAGATGATAACTCTTGTAGGAATGAGCTGTTTAAGTTGACCCTTCAGATTTGAAGTTAAGTTAATCCTTAAATTGGGAATTTTACCATACATTTGGCTTAACTGTGTGCCAGAAAAATTGGGTGGCTGCTATAATCCAGGAGAACCAGACTATTTGCCAAGGAGTTTTTGTAATCCAAAGTTGGAGTGTCTTGGTATGGAATAGTCGTCGCTGGATGAGAGCACCAAGTTGTTTGGTTTGGTAACCGCTCAGACGTCTAAATTCTTAGGATCTCTGCGGAGTCAATGATCGAGTGGTGGTAACACAAGAAGATTCAGTGAGACGAGGACCAGGGTTGGTTACTGCAGAACCCAGCCGGTGGTAATAGTATCAACTGAATTTCTTTTCAACATTTCTTTTCAACGTTCAACTTTCAACGACATTATTCAACTTTCGACAAACTTTTATACATTTCTAAATTGTTACCATTGTTTTATGTTATATATTGTCTTCAGCTAATTATTAATTTTCTTCCATTTAATTATTTAATCACAGCTTAGCGATAATTAGTCATATTTTATAAAAAATTTTTTGTCTTCAACCTAGTCAAACTTATTAATTAAATATATAAACTTTCTGTAAGGAAGTAGCTACATCCAACCATAAGGTGTAACATTTAAATTAATCAAAATTAAGTCATTTTAAAATTTATAATAGAGTCAATAAACCAGATATATTTAACTTAGTGTGTTTATCTGTGAGAATCATGAGTATCTATAACAAATGAATTATCTCTGAGTAGTCACAGTCGTACAGTTAGACAAGTACGTTATAGATGCTTTTTTAATATGACTACTGGCGCCTAACCTAAAATAAAAAGTTTTTTCTTGAATAATTTCCGAACCACGACCCAGTCTCCACAAACTAAACGAGAACCGGGCAACCTCAACTTCCTAACCTGCTGGGGGCAGAAGTTGGTGGTACAAACCACAACTTCCCAACGGTGAGCAGGCTGTTGGGACACAGTTGCCTCAAACCTGGTTTTTCATTGAGTTTTTTCCCGTCTCAGCAATCCAAATTCTAAAATGTTAGTGCGGTTGGGCAAGAATTAAATAAATTTGTTATGATGATGGTGACGAGCGCATTTAGTCAGACTGCCTAACGTGTATTGGGTTCGATCCCCAGCACCGGCACTGGCAATGTTGGTGAGTCATGGATGTTGTCTGCGTTTTTCAAATATGAAACTCCCTTCCGGACAGCCTATGAGAGGTTTTGGATTTGGGGGTTGCCTACTAAGTGTGGTGTTTATGTTATGTTTTTAATGGTTTTCCAGCTAGAAAAAATGTACTAACGCAATTGAACCCAAAGATACTTTTTTCCGTCGAGTCGCATTCGAGCAACCCCTACGGCGATATCCGCCTATGCCTTTAATTTTAGGATATCTTGGGTCCATCTGAATCGATTCCTCTGCTTGGAATTTTCAAGTTATTCGGTATGGGTGCTCGGTGTATTCTCCTCCACTTTCAGATCTGGAAAATTTGTTTAACGGTTTTTATTGAAAAAACCGCCTCATTGATTTTGGTTAAAATTTGTCTTTTTGAAATGGCTACTCGATACATCCTGACTGTGATGCTCGAACGACGGTGCCCAAGGGCAGTTTTCCGTCGTTCGCAATATGTTCATTTTCAAGTGAGTTTTTAATGAAGTTATTTTTATCGGGCTTTCGACGAAAGAGCATTTTCCAGTCTTTCGCGAAGTAAGAAATTTAATTTTTTATGTACTGCGAAATTTATTTGAATGGAGCATTTTACAGGGTTCATTAACCAAATATCAGTGACATAATGTGATTTTTTTTAATATAACATATATAGTACTCTATGCTTCATGCTTCGGAAGCATTTCAAAGGGTGAATCGAAGCGATTAACGCTATCAAAGCAAACTTGTTATTGTAGACTTCGGTTTAGGACGTATATTGTATTGTATATTAGTTAAATTAAGCCAGAGGCAAGCGCGCAGCGACCGCAGAATAGTGGTGTGAAGCAGTGAGAATTTGAAGGCTATTAGTGCTAACAGAATGTCCTGTTGGGATATGTATTTTGAAGGCATAGGGAGAATAATAATTGACGTTATCTTTTTATCATACTTTTGGTTGATAAACGCGTGACTCATATAATTTGTATGATTTAGAAAAAATATAATAACTTTGCAATAATAAAAATAATCATACAAAAATAAGTTTGTCTTGTCTAATTGTAATTATGTAAGAAAAGTTAAATTTCTATTAGCTGATAAAATTTATCATCTGTTTTCCTATCATTTAAAATAACATTTATATTTTAAAACCTAAATTTAAAACTAGTTCTAATTTTACAATAAATCAAAAATATAAGAATTTATTTTCTGTAACTTCTCAACAAGAGAACTTTAAAAAAATCATTTGAAGTATAGCACGTCGAACAATTGCTTCACTATAATAAGATTAATCCTACTCTTTGAAAGTTCCCGTTCCTTGATTCATTCAGTTTCCAATATAAATGTATATTGGAATTGAACGGACGATCGCTTTGATTGTTCCTGAATGAGTGAAGGGTCAGTGTGCTGTGTGATAAATGAAAACTATGTGGAAATATTAAGTCTGTCGTATTAAAATTACCCAAAGCTGATGATCGCACATCTCTACCTAAATGACAATACGCCTTGCGACAAAAGTAAATTTGATAGTTTTGTAAAGAAAAACCTGTGCCTAACTAATTACTACCTCCACATCCAGAATTCCCATCCAAGTCTTTTAAACGAAAACACCTTGACACGATATTTGCACTCTAGTAAGTGAAAACAATTGCTAATTTTAATAATATAATATTTAAAATAGTCGATAAATGTTATAAAATAATTTGAGTCTTTTGCTTCTGATATAAACACCAAGTTCAAAGTTTTTAGACTCTTGCTAGCTTGCTTTACTTATTTTCCTCTATTTACCCCCCAACCCTTCAAGGGAATCATAGCAAAATGGTCTAGTTCCAATTCCTTTAATAATGAAGTGGGGGGGGGGGGGGGGGGGGTGATGCGGAGGTGGCAAGTGTTAAAAAATATGGTCTATAATTTATACACCATATTCCAAGTTTCTGGATTCTTACCAGCTTGCTTTACTTCTTTTCCTCTATTTAGCCCCATTTATCTTCCATCTCTTCTTCGGCGTAATCTCAAAACATAGTCAAGTTCCAGATCTTGTTATACTACATACGTGTACCAAATCTTAAGGTGGCCATTCCCTAGAAAGAGACATCCGATAGGGAAATATTTATTAGTCTTGCCCATAACTTTTTTTTCTTAGTACGCGTATTTACGAAAAACTATAAGAGTACCTAAGTAGATCCATAACACGACTATTACTATGAATTATCACTCAATAATTTCAGCGGTTTGCAAAACAGCTAGATTTAAAACTACGAAATAGGAAGATTAACATAATCTCTAAATTTAAATCTAGCTATTTGCAACCCACTGAAATTATTGAGTGAAAATTCATAGTAATAGACTTGTTATGGTTCTACTTATAGTTTTTTTTAAGTACACGTACTAAGAAAAAAAAGTTATGGCCAAAAATAATATATATTTCCATATCGGATGACTCTTTCTAGGGAATGGCCACCTTAAGCCAATATCTTAAACCTTTACAGAGATAACGCACCCACAAATAAAGTTACAGACGAACAGACAGAAATTTATTTTGCCCAGATTTAAAATGACATTCTAAATCTATTTCAACAAAAAATTGCTAATATTGTATTGATGCGGAACTATTTTTCTACAATCCAGCTTTTTTCTTTTCCTAGTTATACAAGATACACTATAGTGTAATCCAACATCTATTTTGCTGACTTACTATACAGGGTGATTCACGTAGGCCATTCATTAGAAGTTTTTCAACTTGCAGTTAGATTAGAAACTTGAAATTTAGTTTGCAGCCATAATCAATCATGCCTGTTCTATCTAAAATATTTTCAGTCCTCCAACTATACAGGGTGTGCCAAAAATTGGTACCATCTTTCTTATTTTAAATAGAAATCTATATTTGTATTTACATGGTTCGATTGGTCTTCTAATTCTGAGTTTAGAGAACCTAAGTTATGTTAACTTATCTATTACAATTTTTGACATATGTCCAATTTTTTGAAAAAAATTGCCGCTGTAGTAGTTTACGAACAAATTTGTATCTCGCAAACCTTTCAACATTATGAAACCAAATTTGTGAAGCAGTTAGCTGGAAGTTCAGGCTAACTTTTGATGTCCCATCGGTGGTCCCATTTTGTACCATATGGGCACAGTCGATTTTCAAATGTCACAATTAAAAATTGTCAAGAAGTCAATTTTTTCAAATGGCACCTACTATTTTTTTTCACACCATTCGAAAGAAAATTGAATTTTAAGGTGAGTTACTTCAGCATTCTCTATACCTAACTTCACCCCATATCGAGTTATTCAATAAAGATAAAGAAATACCTTGCTTTCCGAGAGATTCCTTACTTCATCAAGTATGCCATGGAAACAAAAGACAGTTGTAATAATTTTTAAAGAAAAATAAGGATTCTTATTTAATTACACACAACACCAACAAATTATTATTAACGAACAAGAACAATGTTGACGAAATTCTGACGTAAATATTCAATGTGACCACCATATTTTTGTTCAAATATTCTATTATTCTACTTTCAACAGATTGCGTAGCACATCTTTGCGCCTACCATTTCTGACGCTAGAAATCAATGCAAAATTGAATTTTAGGGCCACTTTTATTAACATTGTGTATGTCTATCTACAGTCGTTTTTGAGTTATTGGCATTTTTTGAAAAAAACATTGTTTTTTTTCCTCAAGGGTAGTAGGCTTTAGAAACAATCATTTCATTTTAATTTTTATTCAAAAATCGTATTGCAATAATAAATAATAACAACAAAATAACAACAAATAAACAGATTAACAAAATAATTATTTCAATACAAATGCTCAATGTGTGCATCGTTTTCACTGACAGAATTTCGTCAACATTGTTCTTGTTCGTTAATAATAATTTGTTGGTGTTGTGTGTAATTAAATAAGAATCCATATTTTTCTTTAAAAATTATTACAACTGACTTTTGTTTCCATGGCATACTTGATGAAGTAAGGAATCTCACAGCAAGATAAGATATTTCTTGATTTTTATTGAATAACTCGATATGGGGTGAAGTTAGGTATAGGGAATGCTTAAGTAACTCAACCTAAAATTTAATTTTCTTTCGAATGGTGCGAAAAAAAATAGTAGGTGCCATTTGAAAAAATTGACTTTTTGACAATTTTTGATTGCGACATTTGAAAATCGACTGTGCCCATATGGTACAAAATGGGACCACCGATGGGACATCGAAAGTTAGCCTGGACTTCCAGCTAACTGCTTCACAAATTTGGTTTCATAATTTTGAAAGGTTTGCGAGATACAAATTTGTTCGTAAACTACTACAGGGGCAATTTTTTTCAAAAAATTGGACATATGTCAAAAATTGTAATAGATAAGTTAACATAACTTAGGTTCTCTAAACTCAGAATTAGAAGACCAATCGAACCATGTAAAGAAAAATATAGGTTTCCATTTAAAATAAGAAAGATGGTACCAATTTTTGGCACACCCTGTATAGTTGGAGGACCGAAAATATTTTAGATAGAACGGTCATGATCGATTAAGGCCGCATACCAAATTTCAAGTTTCTAATCCAACTGCAAGTTGAAAAACTTCTAATGAATGGCCTACGTGAATCACCCTGTGTATACATTTCTACTTATTTGAAATAAAGCTTTCAATTTAATTCCATCTCTTATTATAACTACTATAAAATTGATCAAGAAATGTTAATTCCAGTAAATTCAAATAAGACCTTGGAAGGACTTATTTAGAAACTTCACTAAATAGGTTTAAAAATGACATGGAACGTCAAAATTTATTTCGTATGTTCATAAATTCATGTTTTTGTATGGGAAATAGTCATTTATTTCATACTGTCCGTTAAATGACTATTTCCCGGATTCATCTGCGACCAGTAAATTGAACATTACAGTATCTGATACCGTAATGTAACACATTACGGTATCAGATACTGTAATGTGTTACCTAGTAACACTATCATATTATTGTTATCAGTAAACAAATATTTTTTAGTTTTGACCTTTACTTAAAAATATAAGAAATAAAATATTTAAATACACAGTTTTAGCAATTATTCAATACATGATCAGTTTATTTTCCTCCGAAGTCTCCATAATACAAAATAATGCAAACATTATGGCTTTATATATTTGACAATGACAAGCGAAAGCAATCATAATTAAAAATGAATTATTATTTGTTTGCTTAAAAAACATATAAACGGGTTGACAAAATGAGTTGTGCCTGGCCCCAAACGACGCGTATGGATAATATCTTTCGATTGAATCAAGATTTTTTCGGTTACGTCGAACCGTTTTCATTTTATTAAATAAAAACGAAAAAATTTTTGTTTAGACAATTATTTAATCATGAAGCTCGCGGTTTAGGAAAATTTTGCATAAGAAAATCTTGTTCAGCGGAATATTTCCATAAGAATCCGTGGCTAACTCAAATGGTACAGAAAATTTTTGGAAGAATCCCAGGCAGACTCGCCTATTAGGCGAAATTTAAGTAACTTTTTGTCTTTAAAAGAAAGTAACCGTATGGTGGTTTTTTGCCACAAGTACGTGAAATGATGTTAGAAAAAGTAAAACTATGAATTTATTGGAGAAGTCGTGTGGTTAGCCATCCAGGTATCTGGTCATATTCTACAAAAAGTTTCTCTCAGAGAAATGCTTAACACAAGTCTTAGCTACAACGCAACGGTAACGACAAGAATGTACTGCGAACTAACAAGATTAACAACAACAATGTATTTACTATGTTTTTCATTGATCAATTGATTGATTTGCCAGCGTAAGGTGGGCATTGCTGCCGATTCCGGGCATGGACATTTGTTCCACCATGCAGCCCGATCGCCCGCTGAACGGCCAAATGCGGTCGCCCAGTCGTCTATTACTTATTCATGCCAACGAACGATCCAATCATGTGCCGGAACAAACCCCCGATGCCTTTATATACCTCCGAACCGGCTGCATACGCGGGATTGGACATTGGATATGCTTGTTGTCAGCGGCGAGAGCCGCATGACGCATGGGGCAGGAATATAGGATGGAGCGTGTAGTTTTTGTGAGATGCTTCTTCTTGATTTCCATCTGTCTTCATTTGATGGGAAGTGTAGGCGCCTGTGAGATGCTTCTTTAGGCTTATGTGCTTGTTTTAACTTTCAGGTTTTTGTGAGATGCTTCTTTTTAGTTTCTGTCTGTGATCATCTTCTTTCCTATTCTTCTTCTGAGTTTTCTGTTTCTGAGTCTGGCAGTATGTATATCCTTGATATTTCTTTATTGTATTCCATCTTTTGTTGTGCCGTTCTTTTCCATTGTGTATAATCCTTTCCTAGCTTATTCATAATCCTCTCGATTGTTGTTAGCCATGTGTAGCGTTTCCATCTATTCTATCATCATTTCCCCATTCATTCTTCCTCCAAGTCTTATGTTTCTGGGTCCAGCAGTGTGCACCTCCTTCTGTCCGCTTGCGTTCACTTGGTTTGTCTGCCAAGATATACATGCATTCGCTCGCCGCAGGGAGCTTCTTTTTTTTCTCCTTTTTTTTCTTTTTTAACCCTTTCACAGGCAAATAACCATTTACGGTGGATGTGCCCTATCTCGCGATAAAAAGCTTTTTATGGCGGGTTGGTCATGAAAAAGAGGCCCGAGAGAATATTTTGTACACCCTGTATATTAGTTTGTTTCTACAGTAATTACTTTCAACTGGAGAAAAATTAATTACTGCAACTTTTATACAATATACAGATAATTAATAATAATTATTAGTTTATTTATAAACATGAATTACAGATAATCTAAAATACATTTATTTCTCATTCTGAGAAATTCTTACATGTATGTGCTAAGGATGCCAATATATTGTATTTAACTTTTTACACCTCACGCCTAAATTACTAAGGATCCTTCACCTTCCACTTAGATTTCGGGTCCTAGTAAGATGCCTAGGATCTAATAACGAGGGCGAGTCGAGGCTAAATCGACCAGTGAGCCCTAAGAAGCTTTTAATCAAACAGACACGGTTTCTCCAGTCGCTGTTTCGGCTTTACTGACGATGTCAAATGTTAGAACATTTGTACGGCATGATAATAATCTCAGCGACAGTTTTAAATCCACTCGGTACTAGTTCGCATGCATGAGATCTTTCCCTAGGAATTACGCTCATTTATCTCAACCATCTTATTCATTAGAAAAATTATTCACCCTGACGTTTTCTGGTACAACGGGTACGGGCTAGTTTTAATTATTCTAATTAAATTTTGCTCCAAAATTTAATCAGTTTTTACGTTTAATTAATGCTTTTAGTTTCTTTGATTTATTTTGTTCTTGGAATTTAACTTGAAGGTTAATTAAACATTAATTACCTACCGGGCCTACTTGCTCCAAATTTATTGGGTTTATTCTCAAGGAAATATACATCAGCCACGGAAATCATAATCTATGTAATATTACATATGACACCCCAACGTGTATTATTTAAAATATAATATACGTATTTATTATAAATTTTTTTTATACAGCCCCCGAAGAAAATGCAAAAAGAATCAGTTAAAATCCCGTTATAATCGATAAAATTTAAGTCAGCGGTAGGTTAAAAAATTCTGCGTGAAATGAAGTGTAATAATAGAAGAATAAAGCACACGCCGAATTAAAAATTGAAAGTTAATGTTTGTTAATAAATATAATACCAAAATTTTGAGAAAGTGGTAATATTTGACATGTATAACTAACTTTAACCACCTATTACTCGGGTTTAAATCGCGTTACTAGATTTTTGTAGGTGCGATTTTTAAACCTTGAAATGTGTACTTTAAGATGCTTTAAGGGGATTTGCCTTAAAAATTAAATACACTCTCTTTATCGTACGAAAATAAAAGAACATTTTATATTTGCTTCAATTTCGTGAAACTAGGGGTAACATAAAAGATAATAACTTTTATTAAACAAATTATTTGGCACACCTATCCATCGGATCTTTTTATATATTACTTCAAGAGTAATATGTGAAAGTTACAGGTTTTTATCTTAAGAATTGTAGAAAGGGTAAAGCTTTTACCAATTTCTTCGGGAATCTTTTTATGTTTCGACTTCATATATGTATTATTTCTACATACATTCATTTTTATATTTGAAAATATGAGAATCCAAGAATCACATGTTTTTTTTTTCTTTCATTTAAACTTTGTTGAGCCCAATTTCACTAATTAGTTCAAAAGTTACAAAGATTTTAGTGTAGCGCGCCCGAGGACGTTTTTTTCGATAAAATTAAATTTTTAAAATTATTCGCGAAAAAACGTACTATTACACCTATTTAGTTTAATAACTATTACAGCGGCACTTTTTAGGAAGCGGATTTTTTATCATATATTATTGATACAATTTAGAAGAGAATGGAAAAAACCAGGGTTGGCAAAAATTGTGTTTTTTTTTTATCAAAAAACACGTTTTTTTTAATTTGAAACAATTCAATGTGTTTTAAACATGGATTTTTAATTGTTGAAAAAAAAAACATGTTTTAAACAATAAAAAATATGTTTTTAAACTTAAATTTATACGGGCGCGTCAACCCAATACATTGTTTATTCTATAAGCCATGCCCATATTGCATCATAACAAGACGAGGACGATACTTAACAACGGCTCGGCCAATTTGGTGTAATAAATACGTCATGTTGTGCAACAGTGTAATAATTGTTTGTTGAATGGGTATTGACTACACAGGCACATAAAAAAAAAGTCGAGTGGGAGAAGGCAGACCTAAGTATTCTCATGAATTCTGACCAGCTGAACATGAATCCGATGTCCGTTTTGCCCGATTGGCTCTTGCATTCTTTCTAATTTCAAAAAACACCGTAAGAATGCCCGAAAAAATGAAAATGTAGCTAAAAATCTGAACAAATTCAGGGGTACATAGGATGGCGATAGAAATCGAATGGCGCAAACCACACATCCCTGCAGTCCTTCGTTTTCGAGATAGAGCAGCTCAAAGTCACCGGAAGGAAAAAATTTGTTTTTTTCGCACTCCTCGAGGCTCTATATCGGAAACCAAAACAGCTATAGAATTCTAGTACGCCATTCGATTTCTCTCGCCATTCTACGTACCTCTGAATTTTTTGAGATTTTTAGCTACACTTTCATTTTCTCGGGCATTCTTACGGTGTTTTTTTTTTTTTGAGGTTAGGAAAAATACAAGAGCCAATCGGGCAAAGCGGACATCGGATTCGTGTTCAGCAGGTGAAAATGCATGGGAATACATAGGTCTACCTTCCCGTACTTGACTTTTTTTGTGTGTACCTGTGCTATTAATCGCTTTAAAATTAACACGTAAGGAAATAAATAATAACAGGTATATCTTCTATATAACAGTAATATGTTTCGTTCGTTGTACTTATACTACTGTATTATTATAACTAGTTTTATTGCATTACATAAAAGTTCATATTTTTTTATTTTATTATATTTTTTTTACCTTATCAAATACAACGATGTTCCAAAAATTATCCATCAAACACACTGAAAAAACGCATTGAAAAAAATCATGTTTAAAACAATTGTTTTAAACGTGTTTAAAACTAATGTGTTTAAAACAGGTTAGTGTGTTTTAAACACTTAAAAAACATTTGTTTAAAACATTTTGTTTTAAAACTGCCAACCCTGGAAAAAACCGCTGCCTAAGGATACACACATCTAAATTTTTCATCCAAGTCTCTTGAAAGGAAAACATCTTGACTATATTTGCACTCTAGTATGTGGAAATTATTGGGCATAGAATTTTAATATTTGAGGCAGATGTCAAAAAAATTTGAGGTGTTTGTTTCTAGCATATACACCAAAAGTGAAGTTTCTGAACTCTACCTACTTTTCCCAATTTACAACCTCCTTCTAACGGAATCATCTCAATAAGATGTCAATACACGTGCACCAAATTTCAATTTAATTTTATCAACCCCTATAATAATGGAGTGGAGTTGCTGGTGGTGGAGGGTATGAGAAATATTATAAAACTATGTGAGGCCTTGGCTTCTGCTATACACAAAATTTCTTTTACTCATTTTATTTTATTTACTTCTACTTACCCCCACCCCCTCAACGGAATCGTCTCAAAATATAATCTAGTTCCAGACGTCGTTATAATACATATGTGTACCAAATTTTTCAAGATAATATCTCAAATATATTTTATTAACCCCTTTAATAATGGAGTGGGGGTAGTGGAGGGGTTAAAATATGTTATTAAAAATCTGAGGCCTTGGCTTCTAATATGCATCAAATCCCAAGTTTCTGTACTCTTACCAGCTTGCTTTACCTATTTTCCCACATTTGCCCCTATTTAACCCCAACCCCTCAACGGAATCATCTTATAATCTAAATACAGATGTCGTTATAATACATATTATGTATCAAGTTTCAAGTGAAAATCTCTATTTTATTTTATCAACCCTTTTAATAATGGAGTGGGGGTAGTGGAAGGAATTATAATATATTATAAAAATATCTGAGGCCTTGACTCACAGTATATACAGCAAGTCCCAGTTTTCTGTACTCTTACCAGCTTGCTTTACTTATTTTCCTATATTCACCCCTATTAAACCCCCAACGCTTCAACGGAATCTTCGGTAAATATGATCTAATTCCAGGTGTCGTTATAATACTGAATATATAATTTTATTTTATTTAACCGCTTTAAAATGGAGTGGGGGTGGTACGGGAATTGAAAAATGTTATACAAAAATCTGAGGCATTGTCTTCTAGTATGCACGCCAAATTCCAAGTTTCTGTACTCTTACCAACTTGCTTTACATATTTTCCAATATTTACCCCTATTTAACCCCCAACCCTTCAAAGGAATCATCTCAAATTGTAACAGTTCCAGTTGTCGTTACAATATATACGTGTACCAAATTTCAAGTGAATATCTCAATTTTATTTTATCAATCCCTTTAATAATGGAGTGGGGTTGGTACGGGGGATAGAAATATTATAAAAAAATCTGAGGCTTCCACTTCTGGTATATACACTAACTCCCAAATTTTTGTACTCTTACCAGCTTGCTTTATTTATTTTCTCCTATTTACCCCTAGTTACACCCCAACCCTTCACCGGATAAGTTCAAAAAACAATCCAGTTCCAGATCTCATAATAGCACATACGTGTTTATACACATATGTGTTTATACACGTATGTACTATTATTTTAAGTCAATATCTCAATCCGTTCCAGAGATATCGTGCGCCCAAAAAAAAGTTACAGACCGACAGACAGATTACTATACTTCCACTCCACTATGTGGATGTGGAAGTAAAGCCATGTTACAATGGATTCCGAAGTTAATTCCGTTTTTTGTTTTATTTTACTACACTAACAGAGTAAGAGGCTAGAAAAGTAAATGATTTGCGGAATGCAGCACTGTTGTGTCGAGGAATTGAGAGAGATGTCAGTTTGTCTTAATTCTCTTTCATGAACATCATCATCATTCTTCTTTCTATCTTTGCAAATGGGTATTTAAGGGATTTATAAAGTATAATATTGTTAACAAATATGACTGTATGAAGTAAACGGCGATCCACAAGTTTAAATATTTGTAAATCCTTTAAAAAGGAAGTTATATGATGACATTTTGGGACATTAGTTATAAATCTAACAATATGATATTGCATTTTTTGACGACGATATTTATCTTCTTGACTAAGACACGGGCCGTATACTACATTGGCATAGTTAAAGCGAGACAGGACCAATGCGTCTGTTAACATTGTTTTAGTTTTTGGATCTAGTCGGTTTCTATATGGATGCAGACTACATGGAGTACATACTACACTAAACGAGACATCTCTCACCTCTGTCGTTGTATCAGAAGATTTAGACGTTTTGGTCTTATTATGCGGTCTAAACTTAAGCGCCAAAGAAACATTATTTTTGAAGATAAGTAGAGGTAATGTTGATAGTAAAATATTTAGCTTCAGGATTTTAGATGAAAACTTTCCAAACTGCCAAGATAATATTCTTTTTTGCACAGCTTCACAGGTTGTGACACTCTTTTTTTAATAAAAGTAAAATGAAGTTTTTAAAATTTTTGAAAACCGATTTGATTAACAAAATGCCACTGCAGTTTTTAAAAACAACCGTAATTTAACGAACATTGTTGATGCTGGAGTCAAGTGTACATTGGCTTTGTATGGAGCCAAAAGCTCAGAAATATATATAAATAGATGTCGATATGATATGCTTGTCAAGTCAACCGTGAAAAGTTCTAGCACAAAATTATCATTATTACCGCCAACCATTGATGCTTTAACTCTACATTTAAAAGAGTATACCTGCAAGTTCAGTTATGGCTTGGCAATAAACTGAAACCAATTGATTGGGGATGGAAGAACGAGGAACATTATTATTCTCCAATAACTATGACACAAAATTCTACTTCGCAAAACATATTGAAAATTGTTTTTTGCAAATGCAAAACTGGCTGCGGTAATTCATGTGGATGCAGGAAAGCAGGATTATATTGCAATTTAGCTTGAGAAACATGTTCTGACCAAGACTGCTCAAACACTGGGCCTATTTATAATCGAGGACACTGAGGAAATTGAAGATTGAAATTAGTAATGTATTTATTTATATTATTAGAATCTTGCTTAATACGATTTGGTTTCTCTTTTATTTCCCCTCCATTAATATTATTAATTTTACGAAATACGTTGATTAAATTATCTATAATGATATGCAAATAACATTATCATATTTCTGTACATTTTGCACCATATTGGATCCGCCATATTAAATTAAGCATCATATTCGTAATCGGCGACCTCGAAAACCTTCTACTAGCATTTTTCCGGTGTCATTATTTTAAATTTTTCACGCAATATCAATAATATGACATATGTTCCATTTTTCCGCCATATTGGATCTGCTATTTTGAATTTTAAACATCATATTCGTAATCGGCGACCTCGAAAATCCTCTAACATTTTTCCGGTGTTATTATTTTAAATTTTACACGCAATATCAATAATATGACATTTATTTCACTATTCCGCCATATTGGATCCGCCATTTTGAATTTTAAACATCAAATTCGTAAACAGCGACCTTGAAAACCTTCTACTAACACTCTGCCATTTTCATTATTTTCAATTTTGCACGCAATACAATGTGTCATTTAATTTTGCAATAATTGTAACAATAAGAAAGCAGCGTCATTGTTAATGGGTGGCCTTTTCTACGTAGAGCATTTATAACAATTTAAAAAAAGTTTGGAGACGATACGACCTGTTACACGGAATTCCGAAGTTAAGCCTGTTTTTTGTCTTATTTTACTACACCATATACAGTGTGTTCCAGATTTGAACGAATTTTTCGTAAGTTAGGTAGATATATCAGTCATACTTTAGTATATTTGTTCCAAGAAATGTTTAATAAAAATATTATGAAGGAGTTGCAACGCCCTACTGTAAGGGCGTTGCAGAGAATGCCTATCTGAACAATAAAAGTATATATACTTATTGGCTGTGTACTTAATTTCAGCGGCATCACATAAAATTGTCATTGTGTTGTATCGAATGTAAGTTATAATCAAATTAGCATTCACAGTCGGCCACGCCCGGCTGCAACTTCTACTTGCTTTGTAATGTCCGTTCTTGTATAAAAGCCAATTTATTTGTGACGTTGAGAGTACCTGTTACCAGAAACTGAAACAAATGCTGGTAGGTCCTTTAATGTCATTCTGAAGGAAATGAATATACCTACCTCTCCAGAGTTTCTATTGTCTTTGCTCTTGTATCTCATTCCTGCAGCAAAATTTTTAAAGTTTTGGAGTTTCCTCTTTGCTTCTAGGGTATATCGCGCCGAAGTGAAAATATAATAGCTGTACTGTGAGTGGGTACTTGGTTTTATCGTATTTTATCGAACACAAATTTAATAATTTTATTGTATTCGCTTTATACTTTAACAATTAATCAATTGATTATACAGGGTCGTGGATATGTATGGAAAATTGAGATTGTTATTGTTCGGGAATAATCGTCCAGGCTCTGGAATGATATACTCTTACAAAATTAATAAATACCGTTCAGAAGTAAAATTTCCGTTTATAAAATAGGGTCCTATGACATATCCACCAATAATACCACAAATAATTGAAGTTTTTTTCAAAGAATCTCCTCTATAAAAGTTTATGGGGGTGTAGAGAAAAACTGACGAAGTAAAATTTTTTTTTTGTTTGCAAATTTGGTTTCAGCGCATCCAAATACTTAGGAAATTATGGGTCTGATTGCAAAGTCAGACACTATTTTTTTGTAGACCTGTGTTATTTTTAAACAGTTACTGTTCTTGTTACGCGGTATGTTGAACAGGGGAGGAGAAGCTGATCGCGCTTGTTAAATTTATAGACAATGTCTCCATATAGTTTTACTAGTTCAATGTTCTCTTGTTAGTCTTAAACGTTACCAGCAGTTTTCGTTTTACTGCTAAAATGTGAACTGTTGAAAACTGTCTTGAGTGACAGTTTATTAATTGATCATTTATATTGTCACGAGTTTTCACATCTTAGGAAACCCCTTAAGAATCCGTGGGTTCCAGAAATTACAAGTGATAAACACTAACACACTATTTAATAACTTACTAGAAACTTAACAATACTTTCTTTAACTTTACTTACTAAAATAACCTTTAACAATGTTTATTACTTGATATTTCCACTTTGTATTAACCTTACATTTTCTAACCTTCAATTCATTAAAAACTTCCCCTTCCATCTGTGCTTATAGAACAGAAAAGAATAGAATATAATTTATTTGACCAATTTTTGATACTCTAAAAATACTCTAAAAGTGCTTTTAGATCCATCTAGAAATCTTCTAGTAAAGTATTGAATATTGTAGAAAACTCGATCCTTTTCTATAAGCTTCTAGAAAACATATTACTATTGTCTTAGAGATGGCGTGCATGAACCCAGTTGTGGAGACATGATATTGCAGTTACCTACACCCTTACTACTTCACCACTCATGGGCTTTCAGCTCCAGCCCCTAGGGGGCACAAGCGGGTCACAATATGGTCCGAAATAGTTTCCTTTCTCCATAGCATACTAGTGAAAACAATGACCAAAATTGAAAATAAATCAGCTGATAATCGGTACATGGACTACACAGTTTTGCGCATAAGTACAGGAGAAATATAATTTATGTGATAAGAACTGGAACTGAAATAAAACACAAAAACGTAATGGAAACCGATAGATGAAGCTAATAGTTTTATTAAGCTGATAATATATTATATATTTTCACTTATTTCACGTGCACTCTATTAATTGGGAAAAGTTGATGTTGAATTAATATTGAAAAAATGTACATGTGGGGAGCACACTGAACATATTCTTTTAATTGAAAGTCTCTAATTAGAAAACTATATTACTGTATTCTTACATGAAACTAGAAATGTTTCTAAGATGATACAAAAAATAGACAATATTCCTAGCACTGGATGCAAAAGCTCTTGGTAGTGAGTACAGGAAATAAAAAATGCATAGAATTAGGCAGGCGCTCAAACGGTCAAATCGCGGGTTAATACTTGAGACACCCTCGAAATTTTACTTACTTGGAAAGCACCCACTTGTCTAGTTTTCAGATTGAAATCTTAAATTTTGTGTAGCTTAAGAACTAAATAGAAAAGTAGAAAGGAGAAGTCTGCATTATTAAATGAGTTAAAGGAATGTCAATTTATAAAGAAGCTTAGTATTTATTTTGTTCTCAACTTTATTGAGGCTATAATTATGAAAGATTTCCATATTTTCCATGAATGAAAGAAAAACACTTTATGCATAAGTTTCATAAAATATTTTTTCTATAGTACAGAAGCCAGCGTGCAAATACCTGACACATTTGTATCAGCTACAGATATTAATAAATTCATTTTCTTATAGCATGGCAGAGAAAAAAAGTGAAATGAAAAACTTTCTTCATTATGCAAATTACATTAAATAATTTGAAATATCTTTTACTACAATTAGCGTAAGTATTGTCTTAAGCTAATGTTTTTTATTATTACTTATCACTTAGTGAATACAAAAATAAATTCGATTTGATTAAATTACTGGAAGTCTAGAGACAAGCATTCTAATCTTCCAGGCCATGTATAATATGACACACAGTGACCCATTACCAGTCACCATGGGCGTGCCACAGGGGACGGTAATAGGTCCAATATTATTTCTAATATATATAAATGATATGTCCAGACTAAAAAATACAAACAGTTATGTAATATCATATGCGGATGATACAGCAATAACTTTCATTGGAGATACATGGGAGGATGTCCACAGTAACGCAGAAAAGGAATTAAAAATCTATTTAAATTGGTTAAATAAAAGTCTCTTAAGTCTCAATGTAGATGAAACAAAATTCATGACATTCTCTTCCACAATAAAGGATCAACAACATAAAAACAATTTAACAATACACAGTAGCTCCTGTGACAATACAAACTGTACTTGTTCTGTCATTCACAAAGTAACCTCAATCAAATATTTAGGAATAATGATTGATCAATTTTTGCGCTGGACGGAACATGTTCAATACACCATAATGAGACTCAGAAAATTAGTTTTTAAATTTTACCAATTAAGAAATATTCTAAATAATAAACTTATGCTTATTGTGTACGACGCTTTGGCAGAATCTATCTTGAGGTACTGCATAATTGTTTGGAGTGGCCTCTATAATACTCTGCTCCATAACTTACAGGTTGTCCAAAACACTTTATTAAGAATTATGCTAAAAAAAGATAAACTATACTCTACAGAACTGTTGTATCATGAAAGCCAAATATTTAGCATAAGAAAACTATACACTTATCAATGTTTGCTATGGATGCTAAAGAAACCAATATGCTGCGTATCTCATCCGTATAATACTCGAGCGACAGCCAACCAAATAAAAGATATTCCATTATGTAGGAAAAGTCACACTCAACGATTCATATCGTTTTTTGGGCCAATACTTTTTAATATACTTCCTAAACAAATTAAGATATTGTCAAAAACACATATAATAAAAAGGGAACTAAAAAAATACCTGTGAGAGAAAAATTTACTAATATAAAATTTATTTTTGATATATAGCAAATGTAATAATAATAATAATAATAATAATAATAATAATAATAATAATAATAATAATAATAATAATAATTGATCTTAAATATATGTAAAAATCAATTAAACTTACCTAACATAACTTCCTATTTCTTGTTTTTAAATTATATAGTTTACGATTTTGCACACTTGTCTCTTTCTCCCTGTTCATAATTATTAATAATCTGTTTATTAAGTTTATGTTGTATTGATATAATTAATTAAAATTGTCCTTAGTATCTTCTGTTATTTTATGTTAAGTACATGATTTTTACTTTACTAATAATTATTAATAATAATAGTTCTATTTAAATAGTATATATAATAAGTAACGCTCTAAGATGAGGATGAGTCCCACAACACAAGCTTTGCTTAGGTAACTCACCCTCATTTAAAGAAAATATATAGTTTGTAAATATAATCAATAACATTATCAACTATTCATTGTAACTGTAATCATTGTAACAAAGTTATATGAATAAATTACTTATCTACTTAAAAAAAAAAAAGTCAATGGTTTCAGATCATGTAGATTACGAAAATACAGGTTTTTCAATTCCGTCAGTCTGTCTGTCTGTCGGTCTCTTGGTGGATTAACTAAAAAAGTACTTGACGGAGAACAGTCAAATGTGGTAGGTAGCTGACGCCACTGCCACCGAAGAAATGGTTATACTTTTACTGGAAAATATACAGGGTGGACCGTCTAAAGGGAATAGATAATGGAAATTTTTGTTCCTTCAAATTTTACATTTCCATGTTTCGTAACATTCTAAAACTATTTCAAAAAGACATTTTTTTTGAAAATTTAAAATAGATAAAAAATTTGGAATTTTGTAAATATTATATAAAATGGATGATGGTAAAACTTTTTTGTTTGCTCAAATTTAAAATATCCTCGTTTCATGACATCCTAAACATGTTTAAAAATACGTAAGTATATATTTTTTTAAATGGATGGAAAATTTTTTTTCGTCAAATTTAAAATTTCCACGTTTCATGACATTCTAAACATATTTAAAAAAAATTGCATTTTTTTCCCACTACATGGAAACTTTTTTCAATTTTAAAATGTACGTGTTTCATTATATTCTAAATCTATTTCAACAAAAAAATATTTTGAAAATTAAAAAAAAATTAAAATTTTATCCCCCACCACGAGTAGATGATGGAAAAAGTTATCAGGCTAACCACATTACGATTATAATTATTCTTATGTCATTTCTTAATTAATAATTTTTTAGAGTGACCGCCCTATATAAATAAAGAGGGAAGTTCTGTGTAAATACCTTTACCGATTTTTTTCCTTAATAGTTCATTTATATTTAACGAGTAGAAAACTAATGTCGCATTTTTAATAGTGCTGAATCGTGATATAGGCCTTTGAAGTCGTGAACAAATTCATTCACTTTCTATTACTTGTAACAAGCTAATTTTGAATTCATCAAGCTGATTTTTTTAAATGTTTTTATTACTATGTAGCGAATACATCAGTGAAAAGGGCAGATATTCCTGTAGAATATCCATCGAGATATTTCTTAGTAAATGTTGTGTCCGGATAAGCAGGCAAATTGGTGCTCCCCGCTGCCCCGGGACATAATAGCGATTAATGAAATATTTATACTTTTTTATAGTTTTTAAACATTTATTAGTCGCGTAGAAATAAATGCGATGTAATTTTAAAATAAAAAATATCAGCCAAAAAAATGAAAGGAAGTTTAAAAATGTACCGGATTCGAAACGAGAAATCCGTTTTGAAAGTCGTAGCTTAGAGCAATGTGCTACGGTCCGGGTAGAGTTGAATATTCAATTAAATTAGTCTGAAAAAGCAATAAATGTTTATAAAATACATTAGCAGGAATGTCAATATCGAAAGATCGAAACTGGCATTTTCACGGCATCGTGAATTGCAAGGGCAAAATAGAAAATTCTTGCCGACAGGAGAGAACGAGAAATAGTTCTTTTGAGATTTTACGAAATTGATTTGTTTTTTTGTTTCATTAAGATCATTAATAACCGAAAACTCTGGAAGAATATTTCGACGAAAGGACCCCGCACAATTCTTATGGAAAATAGCTCCCAGCGATATATGTTATTCCTCTCCAACTTCTCATCAAAAAGTTGTCATGAGCACAAAGTCGAAAAATGGACAGTTATTCAGATATCGAGGGTACAAAGGGGGTGCTCATTACTTATGGGAAGTGGCCCCCGGTGAAATTCGCTGGCATCGATATCTGTTCCCTTCGAGGTCCTAATTAAAAGTTCTCATGGACACAAAGTCGGAAAATGGCCAGTTTTCCAGACATCGGAGGTTGCATAGTCGACTTTGGGGTTGATGAATATTATAAAGAAATCTTTGCTTCTAGTGTATACACCAAGTCACAAATTTCTGTACTCTTACCAGCTTGCTTTGCTTATTTTCTCTTATTTATCCCTACTTACCGCCACCCCTTCAACGGAATTATCTTTAAATATAATTATATATAATACATAAATAAATACAATAATAAATATAATTATATATAATACATAATGTACCAAAATTCAAGTGAATATCTCAGTTTTATTTTATCAACCCCTATAGTGATGAATTGGGGGTGGTACAGGGGTGAAAAACCGTTATAAAAAAATCAGACACCTTGGCTGCTAGTATATACACCAAATTCCAAGTTTCTGTACTCTTGCCAACTTGCTTTACTTATTTTTCCCTATTTAACCCCCATACCTTCACCGAAACTAGCGCAAAATACAATCTAGTTCCAGATCTCGCCATGATACACATGTGTACCAAATTTCAGTTAAATATCTTAAACCATTCCTTAGAAAACGTGCACATATAAAAAGTTACAGACAGCATTTTTTTCGTTCAAATTTAAAATCTCGACTTTTTATGGCATTCTAAGCCTATTTCAACAAAAAAAAAACATTTTTTTTTACGATTACTATACTTCCACCCCACTACTTGGATGTGGAAGTAATATGACATGAAAAAGATGTGGAGTTTTAAAGGTCATGTAGTGACGTTTCTATCACTAAGAGAAATTCTCATATCACTTTTTTTGTCTGCCAAGCTCTATTGACTAGGATAATGTCACTAGTTACAAAACAAGAATAAAAAATATACAGATTATAGCAGGACTTCCATACTGGAAATAAGACAAATTAAGATTTATTCAGTTTGAGCATTTAAACATTTTGTTCTATTCCAGGTTGGCACTGAATTTCTCGAAATATTTTATTATGTATTATTATGTATTTATAGATCACTGCCTGTAAGATATTTAAATTTTTTACCTTCATTTACTATCTGGATATTCATTTCCAGTTGCCCCCCTGTAGATATTATTGTATTTTTTTCAGGCTGTACGATTAATAATAAATAATACATCACTTTATTCATATTGTATTGTATTTTTAAAATAAACCTTTTTGTCCTATCCAGGCTGACGCTGTGATTTTTGGGAACATTTACCATAATATGCTGTTTCCCGTTAAATTCGTTTTCTTAATTTCCATGAAACAGTAACTGTACTCACCATTATATTGCTAATATTTGAGTTCAATTCATGAGTTTGTGTCAGATATTAAGTCAGTCATGTTTTATGTACTTACTAATTTTAATTATTTGTGTTCATTAAATATTTAGCTGTACTCAAATAGTTTTTTGTTTATACATACAATTTGACGCAAATAAATTATTTGGATCGAGTAATAATGATGAAATTCCTTAAAACGTAAGTACTTTTGCACTATCTTTTGAAATTTCCTGTGTATATTACTGTATACTATTTCTGGTATATTCATTTTGTTTAATTTCAGTAAATAGTATATTGTGTATATTATTCCCGGACGACGATGTAAATACAATTCTTTCTGAAATCGCAATCAATATTATTATAAATTAAGAAATTTTCATAAATGCATAACATTAAACCGGTACGGGAAAGTTGCCTACTTTCCCGGCCTAGGACGGAAAAAACTTTTCGGGACTGTTTTTAATGGTTGCTTAGCAACGAACTAAAATACTAGAATAGGGTATTTTGGGATCTGAAATTGCGCCGAGAAAGTAGACATTCTTGATCAATTTCAGAAGAATTGTTTTCCCTGAGCCTAATGACTGATGAGTCATTTGACTCGTTAATTTAGTTATTAACTTTATAATCTTACTAACCATTTAGTTTATTTATTTTTCCTCTGAGACAGTTGGCTCACTGAGTAATTTCGTCCTTAAGTTCGATTATTTCCATTACCATCTGTGACTCTACAGCCCAGGGCGGGTCTTGGCCGGTTCCAATATTAGTTTCCATTCTTTCGTATTTCTTGCTTTTTCTCTCCAATTTCTGATTCTCAGCATCCTTAAGCTATCTTCTACCTGGTCCTTGAATCTGGCTCTGCGCCTACCTCTCTTTTGAGTTCCCGCCGGTGTTTGGTGGAATATTTGCTTTGGGAGTTCCATTTTATCCATCCTTTCTAGGTGGCCAAGCCACCTTAGTCTGTTGACTTTGATGGATCGGGCAATATCAGGCTCTTCGTAGAGGCAGTTCGAAATTATGACGCCTGAGCCAAGTTTCGTTCTCCTGCACACCTTTGTATATATGACGAAGTATCTTTCGGACAGACTTGATAAGGGTTTTATATATCAATACCTTATTTTTTTTAGTTATTATGCTAGATGTTAGAAGCTTTTTTAATCCAAGGTATGCTCTGGTAGCCAGGTATATTCTTCTCTTGATTTCAGCACTTGTTATTTTCATTTATTTGAGATCCAAGATATGTGAATTTTCTTACCCCTTCAAATATTTTTATCACCAGATCTTCAGGTGGCGCTAAATTGTTACTATTAAAAACTTTTGTATACGTTGTTTTGGCAATGTTAACCTGTAACCCTCTTCGCAGCTCTTTCTAATGCTTTGAGGGTTTGTATTAGGTCTCTTTTTGATCTTGCTATTACATCAATGTCATTAGCGTATGCTAGTATTTGTACGATCTTAGTTAATAGTTTCCCTTGTCATTATACCCGACTCTCTTATGGTTTTTTCTAGCGTTATATTAAACAACAAACATGATATTAAACAACAAAAACTATCTCCTTGTCGTAGTCCTGTGTGTGTTCGAAAGGATCTTGACGTGTTGTCCTGGACTTTAACTTTGCATTCGACTTGTGAGAGGGTTTCCTTCACTAATTTTATTAGGTGTATTGAGATATTAAATTCTATCATGGCATTATACAGTGACTTTCTATCAATGCAGTCACAGGCACCTCTGAAATCTATGAAGTGGTGGATATCAATCACGTATTCGTGTATTTTTCTAGCACATGTCTAAGGAGAAATATTTGGTACGTTGTTGACTTCTCTTTACGCGCTCCACTTTAATATTTGCCTATTATATCTTCGCTACATGCTATTAGGCGATTATAGAGTATGCAAGCTAGTACCTTGTAGGTACGTCACGCTTAGGAGAGTGATGCCTCGGTAGTTCTCACATGTCATCTGGTCTTATTAATTTTGCCAGTTTATTTTTGAAACAAGCAATTTTGGATAATTGTCCAATAACAGAAGTCGCATTTATTCAAAACCTTTTAGAAATATATACTTTCCTTTTCCACAATATTTTGTTATGTAACGTGTCCGTTATATTTATTCTTCCCGCTCCGTTTTAGCAAAACAGTTTTTCGAGCCTATTGACTCCCTGAGACATTTGGCTTATTACTTGTCCAGCCTATCTTTAAACCAAGCGTTTTGGATAATTATTCAATCAGAAACATCAGGTTTGATCAGAACCTTTCAGAATATTTTAACATACATAGAAAATTATTCTAACTTTAACTAGCACTATCACTGTATATGTCTAACGCACTCTTTCAAACTTTTTTATTTTTTATTTTGCTTGGTCCTCAAATTCTGGAATTGCATATTGCGGCAATACACGGTTGCAATTGTAGCAAATAAAAGCATTAGCAGCGAAATATTTTATTCGTCTTGCTATTAAAGTGTCTCTTTCAGGAATTCTGATTACGGATCTTCATAAAAGTCTGCCCGCTTAACTGGGATGGAAAATGTAACAGTATTATACACTGACCACGTTCCTGTGAGAAGGGCGAATCCACTTTACTTGCCTTTTAAAGTCTTTTGCGATGCAGGGAAATATCCTACACAAATGGTCCACAAAAGATGGATTATCGGTCTTTGTGAATTGAAATTTGCAAGTAAAATTATATTCTGAGAATCCATTTTAACTAAGATGCTTAGGATGCAAATCTTCTTTTGCTATTAATTATAACTATATTACACTCTTATGCATGAGTTTAATTGATACATAATTTATACACAAAGATATCCCAAGAAAATAACAGCAAAATTTCGTATATATGAACTTATATTGTTAATATGTTGTTATTATTATTGTTATGAGTGCACAAGGGCTTAATTATTAGAGATACAGGAAGCTGAGACTTTATGACTGTTTTCAAGGAAAGGACAATCATTGTGAATAAAGCTTTAAAATAAAATATACCACCGCACAGTGGACCGTATTGCCGATCTAGGTGGACAAAATTCATAGCGCCTCATAAGACTAATATACCGGCTTTTATAGAGTTGTATTGTATTTTACATATTATAATTGTTGATTGACTACAATTATAAATCATAGGCGTACACAATTTTTTTTAAAGGGGTTGGAATTAGTAAAAGTCGATATTTTTTACTACATAAAAAATATTGTTTTTTGTGTGTATAAGGAATACGTTCCAAGATTATAAATTACAATTAACAAAGTAATATGTTTCCCAAGTACTTAAAAATATGGACACATAACAATTATAATTTCTTAAAATATTACAAGATATACAACATCATAAAGAAACTACCTTTAAAAACGAATATATTTTAACAAGCTAATTCGTGTAATCAGAATCGTCACTGTCAGTATCAGATTCTGTAGAATCCTCTATGACGTATTCGTCCGGGGCCTCAAAAGTGGATGGATTATTGGTATGAGATTGTGATGGAATTCTTGGACATTTTAGGAGGTTTAAGACATCAGAGGAAATCGCTAATGTTGATTTTTTAGGAAGGGTTCGAAAACTGTTTATTATAGGATCGGAAGTTACTAAAAGCATTGTGAGCAAATCTCTGTTTATGGAAATACGAGACGTTTTTCTGGTGTGCGATTCCCGAAACCTCCTACAATCTTTATTTCTGGCTTCCTGGACTTCTTCTGACAATTGCCCTATGGGTAAAATACTATTGATAATGACGACACTATGCATAAGAAGTTTGTGCACAATAACAGGTATATAATACCATGAATAAAGACGTAAATACAGACTTCGCCAATTCATTCTATTATTTATGAATATAATTAACTATATTCAATTGTATTTAATTTTTTTAAGAATGAATAAAGTCGCTTTATTATTATTATTATTATTATTATTATTATTATTATTATTATTTCCCTTGTTTCCCTAATATATTTTTCAAATTCATCAATATTTATTTCGTAGCCTGATGATAATGCTTGAAGTACAATCCCAAATCTACTAATAATGTTTTGATCCAATCCCGTAATATCGGCACTTTTTTCGGCATTTGCAAAAAAACTTCGAGCAGTATTTCCATCATTTGTGGAGCCATAACCTGGTTTTGGCCTATCTACTTTTAAGCCCATGTCTTTGTTTTGTCAGATTCATATTTTATTTGCCATTTTTTTTACGTCGAGTCTATAGCTGATATGTAGGAAAGATTCTAAACATCTGATCCAACAATGTAACGTAGATGGGCCAAAGCTATAATGTTCACGTTTATCATCTTTATCCCCTCCTGATAACACATCCATTTCTTTAAGTGTGGCGCCACAAATACAGCAGGATTGGTTAGAACGATGTTCCGTTAGAGAATTACAGACTTTTCCGTCAATCATTGTCAATCATCTGATGATGGACACTTATCTCTGAATCTCCTAATATTATTTTGGTTGGTCGTAAATGAACTATTTGGTCTTAATTAATTGGGTTTCACTCCGGGTTAATTCATCAGTTTCTTTAGCAAATCAAAACTTTATTGGACGACACAATCTCGTTGAAGAAGATCTTGTATTTTGCCACACTCTTATATTTTCATCGTTCACCGGACTTAACTTAATTGGAACAAAAGAAATAATGAATAAGTGTTCATCATCACTAGTTGCGTCAGAAAATTTTTATTTACAACGACTATGGCCCGAACTTCCATCACAACCCCACTTAATAAAAATATTGAAATTAGTAATATCTAATGATTTTAAACGTTTGACTACATCTTTTTAAACACTGAAAAGTCTGTGGACAGTTAAATCTAATATAGCTTGAACGGATACTCCAGCACTACTTTCACTTATATTCACAAATTCTTCAGCAGGACAACAAGCTCTTTTTGATTTTTATAAACTATAATACGAAGGATAAAGAAAATGACCTACGTGCATAGCCGTTTTCCTCTGTAATTTATAAAAATGCTTTGTTTGCTTACCATCAACATATAGAGCAAGTGCTTCGTCACTACTCAATGCACGCATTTCATTTTTTTGGGATCGCAATGTTTTTATATTCATTGCTTTTTTAGAAGAAGCTGAACATAACTTCTTAATAATATTATCAGCATATCTTTTACCTGAAGAACGAACACACACCTCAGCTGCATAAGTCAATTTGTCATACGAACTCGAGTCTAACAAATGTTGAACTTTCCTTCTGTTAGTTTTCTCGCTAGATTCCTCAAAACTTTTTACTGGGCGAACAGAACTTGTACCACTCGATATCGATGGCTGAACTTCATAAGTATCTGCTACGAATTCGATGCCAAATTTTGAAAATTTCTTTACGACTGCTACCACTCCACTATGTGAATGTGAAACTAAAAATGTGGCAGATAGCAATAATATTTGGAATATAGTTAACACAACTAGAAAGGAAGTTTAAAATTGAATTATTATTTGTTTGCTTAATTGTATTGAAACATGAAACATTTATGGGATTTTGCAAACAGTAGACAAAATAACTATCTATGAGAACTAAAAAAAAGCTATGTGTAAAATATTAATAAAATCTTTGCATCAAATTAAAATCCTAAAATAAATTTGTATAACTTTTTATTTGAAAATTCTCATTCAACGTCTAGCATCCACACAGTCCCATACGGCCATGCAGATTAAACTAGTATCTACATAATCCCCCACGGTAATGAAAATTTAGTTAGAATTGAGAACAAAGGCCTAAAATGAATTTATTCACCTACCTTGTTTTAAGAATTTTTCATTCTAATAGATTACATTAAAGTTGTATAAAAACTAAAAAAAAAACTGTTAAATATATCAACAGTTCTATGTAAATAGTAAGTATCTATGAATATTGAATATAACAAACATTCTTAGAGCTGTGTATTTATCATACACCGCAAAGAAGATTTTTCAAAAAAGGCTTGAAAAAGGAAATAGATTAGATTTCCGAAACGTCGGCGAAATATTTAATTCCAAGTTTTTATACTTATTTGTGTTATTTATTTAAAAAAGCAACCTCTAACTGAGCCTTTGACGTAAAGGTCACAGGCGTAAAGGTTATTTACCAGTAACATACTGGTTAATTGTGATATTTTGTAGATTCCCCGAGCACCGCTTAAAAAGAAAAAATACATGTGGCAGGAAGTCCCAAAGAATTGAAGAAGAAAACAATTAAGATAATGCCACAAATAACATTTAGACAATAATTACATTCTCATAAAATCTATCATTCTCTTTTTGGAAATTCTTAGCCTTTGAATCGTTTCTCGACCTTATTCTGGAGCTCATCAGAAAGGCACAAAGCCATTCATAAAGATGTTCCATGCAAAACCAAGACAATTTCTATGAATAAGTATGAAAAATTATATTTGACATTGACTGATAAGAACAACAGATCTTCATCTATCTATTAGCTAACTAGTTCTCATAGATAGTTATTTTTTCTGCTGTTTGCAAAATCCTATAAAGAATATGTTTCAATACAATTAAGCAAACAAATAATAATTCACTTTTAAACATGCATAGAGTATATAGGTTCCAATACTAGTTAGCTAATAGATAGGTGAAGATCTGTTGTTTTTATCAATCAATGTCAAATATAATTTTTCATACTTATTCATAGTGTAATGAAGCATTTTTTAATATGGAAATTGCAACGCAAACCGCCGTGTATTTTTATATTTAGAATATTAAGATTTTATACTATAGGTACAAAGTGTAAATAATTGTTGTAATTTGATTATTTGCTTAGAGATATAAATTATTAAGTAGAAATAAAATCCGCTAGGAGGCGCTAGTTACGCACTATTGACCCGATTTGATTCCACGGAGACAAGCCAACGGTATTTTCCTCCTGGAGTCACTTCGCTCAGTTGTGTCTACCTTGTAGATACAGCTAGAAGTAGGCAGGAAACCTCTAGTCAGACCAGACCGCCAGTCCGAGTAGTCCGCAGCAGAGTTCCTGAAGAGGTGCACCACAAGTGAGGAAGTAAGTAAACATACATATTGGAGTTTAGTAAGCAACTTGGCTGATGTTAAGTACCGTGTTTATTAATTATACTTTGTTTGGTTTTCAGCTGAGACGCCCGCCACTTTGCGACGTCCCCGAACGGTGTAATTTATCCGCTTGCTGAGGGGGATTTGAATGCGGCAATTTTCTGTGGTCGCAACTGTCATAGGTTCGTGTACGCTTGCGGGATTGCAGGCAAATTCTGGTCGGGAGTAGGCCTCGTGAGTGTACTGGTGTAGTTTTTCTGCCAGTATCACGCTGTCATAAAGGCCCTCTACCGTCCGGCATACTGTCTGAAATCCTTGACAGGAGCGTTCCGAAGCCACCTGGACGCCGAATTTAGCTTAAGTGTTAAATAAGACTCAAAGGTGAAACCGACCCAGAGGACGACAGTTTGTTATTGTAGTTGGTATCTTCGCTGGGATGTCTTGGGCAGGAACGGGCCTCGTGAGTATACTGGTGTAGTTTTTCTGCCAGTATCACGCTGTCATGAAGGCCCGTTAACACCTAAAATATTCCCGGTGAAGCTTTACGTGAGCTTTTTGACCTTAATTTATCCCAAGGGATAAATTGAGACAAAGAGCCGGGACCGTAACCGTTTATTCTTGTTTTTTTTTTTTGTGTATGCATATGTGTAATTTAGGCGCTGCGCATTAGCCAAGTTGTATTCATATTTTTGATATAATTTGTTCTACGTAAATTTTTGCTTCCTCCCGCCTGGTGACCGACCGTACCGACCGATCATACCGCATTACCCCCCCCCTCGCTCACCGCTTCAGTGTTTTCATTAACCGCTTAACTGTAACCACCGCCTGTATTCCTCGTGGTTAAGCTCCGTTAATTACCGCCTAGCTTTAACTGCATAACTCTTGGTTGTTTTGTTTACCGTATAGTTTTAAGTATTAGTATTGTAAATAGTAGGTAAAGAGGCAATAAATATTTTATAGATTTTCTAAAAAAGGTCTTTTACTATGTGTGTGTGTGAAGTCTACTATGCCTAGACCCCCGGACGTACCGTGTCTCCTCTGACGCTATCCCAGCCCTACTGAAACAGGCTGTGTTTGGAGGCTATGTGGGACCTTTACACCACGAAAAAAAATTGTAAAGGTGGCGCCCGAGTTTACCGCCGTTTGAAAGCTCGAGTGTCAAAGTGACGGGTAAATAAAACGTCACAATAGAAATTGTCTTGGTTTTGCATGGAACATCTTTATGAGTGGCTTTGTGCCTTTCTGGTGAGCTTCAGAATAAGGGCATTTCCAAAAACAGAATGATAGATTTCATGAAAATGGAATCCATTAGAATGAAAAATTTTTAAGACAAGATAGGTAAATAAATTCATTTTAGGCCTTTGTTCTCATTTTTAACTGAATCTTCATTACCGTGGGGGGTTATGTAGATACTAGTTTAATCTGCATGGCCGTAGGGAACTGTGTGGATGGTAGTTGTTGAATGAGAATTTTTAAATAAGAAATTATACAAATTTATTTTAGGATTTTAATTTGCTAGCATAACCAGAATTCAGGTTATCGAAAGAATGCAAAGATTTCACTAATATTTTCACATAGCTTTTCTTTTAATTCTCATAGATAGTTATTTTTTCTGCTGTTTGCAAAATCCTATAAAGAATATGTTTCAATTAGAAAGGAATACATCTATTATAGTTTTGCTGAAAAATATACATACAGGGTGGTCATCCTAAGAAATAATTCCGCTATGGTATGAAAGACTATTAAACTAAGTATGAGTCGCAGTAGCGCGTTTCCGACTGCGAATACATATTTGGTCAATAAAGATAAACAATATTGTGTATTTAAGGTGGCCATTCCCTAGAAAGAGACATCCGATAGGGAAATACTTATTATTTTTTTCTTAGTTCGTATATTTAAAAAAACTATAAGAGTACCTAAATAGAACCATAACATGACTATTCTATGAATTTTCATTCAATAATTTCAGCGAGTTGCAAAATAGCTAGATTTAAATTTAAAAATTATGGTAACCTTATTTCGTAGTTTTAAATCTAGCTATTTTAGAAACCACTGAAATTATTGAGTGAAAATTAATAGAAATAGTCTTGTTATGGTTCTACTTAGGTACTCTTATAGTTTTTTTAAATATATGTACTAAGAAAAAAAAGTTATGGGAAAAAATAGTGAATATTTCCCTATCGGATGTCTTTTTCTAGGGAATGGCCACCTTAATGACACGAAAAGGTGAAGCGAGATGTATTCGAACAAAATGTTAATTGAATATAATCAAATAGGTATCCAGAGTCGGCCACGCCAACTACAACTTCCGCTCATAATTATTTAGAAGTACATAACACTGCATAAGACAATAAATAATTGAAATAATTATTTTACATAATTATTCCGTCTTAGAAACACACAAAATTCAAGTTTGAGATATTCTTCTAATTTCGTTCGGTATATCGTAAACACAGTAGATTTTGTGGTTTTATTAATATAGCGCCTGCTAAATGGCCCGTCATGTTGGGCTTTGCTTAAAACGATAATTCAATATAATTGTTTAATTTAAACAGGATTTCCGCCTAATTGTGCAAATTTATTTCACACACTGTGGCGGTTTATGGAGAGGTCATGTGTTTCTTAATTAGCTTAATGGTGCATATCAGCCGGGCACACGAACAATACCTGCTTTTAGTAAATATGAGCTAAGCCATAAAGTGATAAAATATGTTTAACGCTTATAACGCTTCCAAAATGTCTTATATTTTCTTCTTAAAAGGTTTGAAATATTGAATAGAAAATATTGATGTTGCGAACCAATTTGTAAAAAACAAGGTAACTGTTATATTCTTCGCCGATATACTGCACTTTTTATATAATTGTTGAACACTGACAAGAATACTCTTCACATTTTATTTGTCAATAATATTGGATTTAGACATTTTTTGTCTAATTACGAAAAATTAAAAAATTGATTTTTAAATTTTATAATTAATAACATTTTTATTTATTGATAAATTTTGTACAAAAGAAATAGAGTGCTTCCTGTAGCTAACACTAACTTACTGTCCAAATTTCAACACAATCAAACTATGTGTTCTTGAGTTATCGTGCTTACAGGAAACGTGACGGTTAGACAGACAGACGGGCGAGTGGGCAGGCGGACGGACAGACGGACGGACATTTTGAAAGTTGTTCAGAATTCGATCACCGACACAGTCGAATTTTTTTCTCTACTGACGATATTACCGGTTTTAGAGAAATGTACTTCCGATCAAATGCATTATATAGAATTTCTAGTATCAATTGAAAACGACGTTGATCTTTACCGCGTCGGTAATTTGACGGCTGCACAGATCAGACGTCGGTGCTTTGTTGGTCTTTTTTTACGAATTTCAAATTGACTTTGGACAGACTATACTCTTGGTTTTGTAATTGCGAAGAGTATAATAATGTTTGTCCACGACTATTAAATAATGTACTCAATATGTATGTGTTTCCTTAAGAATAATGCTATCTATTATTCTCTGCAGTGAATAATGATTTCATTATTCACTGATTGCAGAGAATAATGAGGACAGTCAATTGCAAGAAATGACACTAGTGGCTTTTTACTATAAATTTAAAATGTCAAAATTGTAGTAACCAATAGAGAAGTGTTGTCTCTCTAAGTTTTCTAGGAAGCACTCAAATGCCGAAGAGGTATTTTAATAAACACTCTAAAACTATATTAGTAAGTTCTTTTCAAAGCATCATCTATTTCTATTAGCAACACGCGGAAATCCCCAACATTGTTTTTGAAACCAGACCTACATGTCTACAAACTGTATTATTTTATTAGTAAGCCACGACAATGTGTCAAAGCGTAAATTGATTTGAAACGTCAACATTTGTGCGATTTCAACGCCAACGTTATTTACAATAATTTTACATTTTAGGTACTCAAAAAGAGAATATAATTAAATAAATCGATACTGACAGTGAAAACGAGATTTCAGAGATAACGCCAGAGATAAAGGAAGCTGCATAAATCGCCTCATTAAACTTGTTGCCCGAAAAATCGAGAAAATTATGTATGAGGACTGATGACATATGAATTTTTCCTAAATAGGAGAAATTGAATGAAGATGAATTAAATAAATATTAAATATTTAATAGTCGTGGACAAAGTATAGTATTCTACTCGCATATAGCCATCATTATATGCTCGTTGAATAATATACTATTAACGTATTAAAAGCAGCAGAAGACGAGGATTAATGTAATCCGTCAAACCCCGGGAGTGTTTGATACACATAGTGTGTGACTAAAAAACGCAAGAGTTGTAATACAATTTTCATTTGTTTTCGAATTACAAGGTCTTAAATGGTTATTAACAAAAGAATTTCGTATCGGTCTTTATAAGTTTAATCAGCAGGCTAGCACTTTTGAATGGTCAAACATTAACTTCTCATTTTTGATTGGTTGTTTACAATTTTATAAAAGTGATAAACAGAGGCACACATCTACTCGCATCTTGAATATGCAAATATGGTGCTTGTTTATAGTTTTTGTAATGGCAATGCTCGTGCTGGGATTAAAGATATCGACAATGATTTTCACACCATAGAATTCTGAGTAGAAACATTTTTGTCACGGTCTTCAGCACATTGCGTAACAATGACAAACTTCCCGGCGCTTGTCGACAAGGTACAGACGAAGAGGAAAACATTCTTGATTTAGTGGACGAGAGCCCTGGTACTAGGTCACGAGGAACTGTCACCCAACTTGAAATTTCTCAGACAAGAGTGATCCGCACACTACATGAACAGGGCTTATACTTATACCATGTACTATGTATGTACTTACGCGATCGTTGTTGGGTTCCATCTTTTTACTTCCCTTGCATACCGAAGTATTCGAGAAAAAAAATATCCTTCCAGATTTCTTCGAATTTCGAGGTTTCGGAACATGTAGATTATGAAAATAAAGGTTTTTCAATCCCGCCAGTTTATCTGTCTGTCTGTCGGTCTATTGTCTGTCTGTTGACGTATTAACTAAAAATCTACTTGAATTAGTACAGTCAAATTTGGTAGGTAGTTGGCGCCACTGCCAGCGAAGAAATGGTTAAACTTTCACTGGAAAATATGCAGAGTGGACCGTCGCGTCGAAAGGAAATAGATAATGAAAAAATTCTGTTCGCTCTAATTTTATTTCATGACATTCTAAACCGTTTTCAAAAGAAAAGATTTTGTAATTGAGTAGCTTCCAATCCGTTCCCGTAGTAAAATGTGAACATTTTTTGAAATCTGATGGCATTAAGCTTTGATGAATTATGACTACTATACTATGTATCGATATGCCAATAACAATTAATCTTAAAAAAAACTTACATTTGTATATCACAAGTCCCCAATTTTTTTTATTACTAGTAGTTATACGTGTCAAAAACTATCCCTGTCTGGTAGAATGACGAATCATAATGAAACCTTCTCAGAAAAATAATGTTACACGATATAAAACATGCTATAATATTACTTATTTTAAAAATGTGCCTATCAAATGCAATATACTCTTCGTTTTGTGTTTGCGAGTATAACAACTACAGTGCAGTAGGTTAAGTCGTTCTAGAGATCTTGTGCAAGAGACAGACAAACATGTATATAAAACAATTATAAATAAAATAAATGCTTCCTTCCTAAGGGAGCTGCGGCCCTCTGAGTATAATAATAATAATAATAATAAGTCGAAGAAAACAACAATTATAAATTATACTGGAACCAGGCCCACCGAGAGAGGCGGGGGTCGGGAGTTTTTCCCAGCGGGCCCGGGGCCTTTGAGGGGGCCCGGATTCTAGGAGATGGAGATGCATATGCAAATTTCTATTGTATTTGTATTAGTTAGAGAAAGAGAGGGCAATTGTAAGAAGTGATATACAAATTTTTTATGTGGAAAATGGTAGTTGGAAGTATCGAATTGTAAAAAGCACTATCCCTCGCTCTTTGAAACTTTACAATCGAGATGAAAATTACATCGTAAGGAATACCACTCCCCGTTCGTTTGAATTGTAATCGAGGTAAAAGGTTGTGTTGCAAGGAATCACCTTTCGAAACTGCAATCGAGGTAAAAAATTGTGCTACAAGGAATCTCCTTCGAAATTGCAGTAAAATATTCTACTGTGAGAAATGTCAGTCACCCCCCGCTCAAAATCATATTGAAGAAATGGGAGTGAGGGGGCCGCATGTCACTCACCCGGGCCCCGATTTTCCCTCGACGGCCCTGATTGGGAAAAGGGAATACTAACAGACATGACCATCGTGCACAACAGACCCGATATAACATTTACAGACTAGACTAAAAAAGGCTTGATTGCCATATGTATCCCAACATCCACAATCTATGCCGCAAACATGATGAAAAGTTGGACAAATATGAGGCTTTAGCCCGCGAAATACTAGCATTGTGGAATCTTGGAGTTGCTACTGTAATCATTTTATTAATTTCTTCTACGAGACTTGTCCTTAAGACACTGAAGAAAAATTTAAAAATTTTAAATCTACCAGAAGATATCTACCACCTGATGCAAAAAGTTACACTATTGCAAACCACGAACATTGTAAGATCTTTCCTGAGAGGAACATTTGAAGCGAATTATAGCTTGGCGTCTGGCCCGATGCATTCCTCACATTACCCGAAAAATGAAGTTAAATAATAATAATAATAATAGTAAACGGATAAACCGAAGAAATAATAATAATATTTGTAATTCTGAAATAATCTGATACGCACCCCAACGAGCTGGACAGACTAACTAGAACCACTCTCACAAAATTCAGATTCCACCATCCAAAAAGTGCCATTGAAAGACTATAGCTACTCAGAAACGAACGTGGCAGAGGACTAATTAATATGTTACAAATATGCAGATCCCAAGAATCTAAAATGCGCCATTGTTGCCATAATTTCGAAAATGCACTTATTCGTAAAATAATAGAAATAGATTTGAAGTATACTCCTCTTAATCTTCGGGATCTACAAGCAGCCATTTCAGCCAATAGGACAAATGAGGAAGCTCATCTCATTTGGCAGAATAAAGTTTTACGTGGGAAGTACCCAACATCACTTAACAACCCCGTAATAGATTAAGCAACTACAATGCCTTGGCTAAAAGAAGGCTATCCCCACCCGAAACAGAAGGATTCATTATGGCTATCCAGGACTGCACAATTCGCACATGAAATTACGAAAAGTATGTTTTGAAAACCCCAGGAACGATAGATATGCGTAAAAAATGTAACTTACCTGGGGAAATCTACCTGAGGGAAACCATTGAACAAACAGCTGGATGCCGATCATTATTCGAAACCGCATATTTAAGAAGGCATAACCAGATTGCCAAGGTTATCCTTCGATAGCTGGAAATAAAGTACAACTTAATAGAAAACCCACCCCCCTTTTATAAATACTCACCTTCTACAGTTTTGGAATCGAAAGACACCGTATTATATTGGGACAGGCCAATAAGTACACACCGAACTCAGATATAGTATTTATCGACAAATTAAACAAGAAGGCCACCCTGGTTGACATTGGCTGCCTATTGACCAACAACCTCCAAAACACAGATAAGGGAAATATTGAAATCTGGCAATATATTGATCCAACATATCTGGGAGTTAAACCATCTTCGGATAATACCTATCATAATGTCAGTAACGGGGGTAGTAACAAAGCAACTGAGTAAACATCTGGACCAATTAGATCTTCCAAAAGGTCCCATCAAAACGATTCAGAAAGCGGCCGTTCTACAAACTTGCCATATTGTGCGCAAGAACAAGATTAATTTCTTCTCTGTTTTGCATAAAAGAGCCATCGTATACCGGAAAAAACGAGAAAATGACCAGTAATAATAATAACTTATTTATATCCAATCCAACTATCTATAGTAAGTTACTATAAGAAAAATATATTTTTGGTGTATGGCGCCCAAATATAGGTATTTATTGAATACCTCGGAAATACTCTGAAACAACTTTATGAGACTTATTTCATAATTCTAACAAAATTAATTTTCTTCGGAGAACGAGAAACGCGGGATATTCCTATGTTATTTGTTATTTTTTCTTCTGATGTACATTTTTAGTAGTGTGAAATTTAATTATGATTCTCCTGCCAATATTGCAAAATGTTAAATGCATTTTTTTTTTATTTACAGGAAGGTGAAAGAGGATACTTGGAGGGACTCGCATCACGATACGCTGATTTATTTAGCACGCACTACGGCGATGTTATGGGCCATTTAGAGGATTTACGAAGAATGGAATGGACAGACAAGTCAACAAAAGAACGCAGTGTCGTTACTCCAGGAACTCCACCTGCAAACTATAGTCCTGGGGAAGGTAACCCTGTGACAACAGGACATGGACTCACGTCTTCCCAATCGCAACCTATTTACGTTCCAGGAAAGTATTCAGTAAGTTATGACATATTAATGTTGTTCAATAACAGGAGAAATAAAAAAGATAAATGAATGGTGATATTTAGTAAAATTTCAATCTTTTACATGGACGTGGACACAATTAAAATAAAATTTTGTTTATTTTTTGTTGGTCAACTCGTGTATTTAAGTGGTTTATTTTTAATGTAATGTGTAATGTAATTGGGGTAGCAGGCCACTGTATTTATAAGAAGCCTGTATTGCAGGCTTCTAGAGAAAACAGAATCAAGATTTCTACTCTTAATTAAGATTCCTAAGCGAGAGGCCATCTGTGCGGTATACAAGGAAACCAAGTCAGTAGTGGAGAGTCAGTTAAGTTAGATAAGTTGGATTAATTTCAAGTGAAGACTAAACAGTGAGAACAAGTTAGAAAATAATCGGAGACTGAAAGTATCAAGTTATAAATTAAGTTTAGTGTTATATTAATGTAGTAATACGTATTGTGAATAGCCAGTAAGTTAGTAAATAGCGATAGTGGCATCTTGTCTTATAATTTCCGAACCCACAGTTTTGGGGGTGCTTACTGGGGGATGTATACACGTAAAATGATGGTGGTGGTGTGAGAAGAGAAGTTATAACAAGAGGATTTCTGAAGTTCTCGAGAAGGTTAGACGGTATTTTTCAGGGATAAGTGATAATAAGAAAGATTAACTTTCTGGACATTATTCGAGGGTTATTTTCGAATGAAGAAAATGTAAGTATATATTCGATAAATTTGGAAATTAATGGAGATAGTAAAATTCTTTCAACTGGGAAGTGATAAAGACTTTAAATATGACTCTTTCGTGCTGTTAAGTTCATTTTCAAGAAATTTCCAGGATATTCCATTTGGAAATTAGGGAAGATAATTAAATTCTTTCAACTGGGAAGTGAAAGAGTCTAAATAAACCTCTTTCGTGCTATTTCGAAATTATTCTAGAAATTCTCAAATACAGGACTTATTTGGACAATGTCCAAAAAATAATGGAGGGAGAACAAGAAGAAAGATATCAAGAAAAGATGAACGGAGAAATATTGTGTTGCCAAGAAGAAAAAAATAGAAGGCGGCAAAAAGAAGAGAGGCGACGTCAAGAAGAGAGCGACGGAAGACAAAATAAGATGCCCAGAAAAAGGAAAAATACTTCAAGAAGAAAAGGAAGAGCAAGAGACATAACGTCAAGAAAAAAAAGAGCAAGATAAACGACTTCAAGAAGAATTGAGAAATGTCATGGAAGACCTGGAAATAAGGTGCCAAGAAGAAGAGAAACGACGACAGAAAGAAAATGATAAATTAAGAAAAATTATAGAGAAACAACAGAATGCAATGTTTACAGTCATTGAGGAACTGAAAAAAGAGATTAAAGAGGATATGGGCAGCTGAAAGACTAAAGTAAGGGTCAAAGATCAAAAAGATCGAAGGAAAGATGGACAAGATCGAGGGAAAAGTAAATAAAGTGGAAGGGAAAATGGTCGAGGAAGAAATGAATGAAGTCAAAGAAGTAGACAATGTCAAAGACAAAAGGTCAAAATGAAAATAGAGCTACTTAAACAACTGAGGGAAAAGGAGGTCTGCTAGTAGTATCATTGGGTAATCGGCTACAACCTCCCTTCTTTGATGGCGAAAGCTCGCGATCAACGTGTAAAAGACATTTTTAGGCAGCTGCATGTGCGAATAACTGGAATAGTAAAGCGAGGGATATGGCAGTAGTTTTGCATTAAGAGGTTAAGCATCGGAGCTACTCCAAACAATTCCAGTAGAGCAACAACAGAACATTAATATTTTGAAAGCTGCCTTGGACTTGATATATGACGAAAGTCACTTACACAACAGAATGGAGAAAGTTTGTAAATATTCGAAGCGGCAGCGGAGAGACTGGCACACCTGGTGTGGGAAACGTGGTATATTATGGATTGGGGTGCACAAGGCCAATTCCAAGTACAATTGGCAGCAAGGACTTTTCTTGATAGCATAAGGGACGAGACGATAAAGCGAGTCTAGCGGTTATCTCGACATAAGTGGAAGCTGAATATAGAGGGGATACGTCAAGATCAGGAGTACATTTTATTGTTCAGTAAATTACTGGCTAGGTATTAAATGTTACACAATCTGGTAAAGTAGGACATATCAAACAAGAATGTCGACAACGAAACTCGGAGAGAGTAAATGCTGTAACCGTTGAAGAGCCGCAGGAATACCAGAAGTAGCCAGCGCCCAGAGGGCTGTGCTGGCTAGGAAATGGTATGTCCCCAGGGAAATAACGATTTCCCAGCTTCAAGGAATTCCGAGTAGTCCATTGTTGCAAAGGTGTGCAAATTGAAGAAAATGTGTGTTTACCATCGACACAGGTGCTACGTCATCAATAGTGGGGTCTAAATTTATATCAGACTTACTGATTTGCAAAAGTCAAAATGAAGTCATTATTCGAACGGTCACGGGAAACAGGGCGCTGTTCATGGAGAGGTCAACTTGGATCTGCCGGTTGGACGGTTAAGGTTTAGTTATAAGATTGTAGTGTCTGATATTACGGATGATTTCGTTTGGGACTAGACATCGAGGAAGAGCATGGATTTATTGTTGAAGTAGGGGAGCTATTTTTAAATGCTAGGGATGAAAAACTTGTTCCATTAACGGCAAACGATCAATTTTATAGAGCAAGGCTATTGACAACGCAGACAAGCAAGACTCCTACTTACTAAGAACAAATAATCTTTGCTGTCCTGGAGAGAAACCCTGAAGATCTCGTTAAAGAGGGCGAATCAATTCAGATCCTAACCGATTGGGTCTTATGAACCGGTTACGTGGATAGCAAGGCACGAGGAGCAAACAAAAGGAAGTTCATCTTTAAATATAGACAAAGAAGTTGCTGAGTTTTCAGTTTGAGCATTTATTTGAGGATGAACGTAGGAAGACAATCAAGTTCGCCAAGCACACAGAAGCTCTTGCAATAACCGATAGAGTCCAGAATTTGATAAATACTGGTGACTCTCCTGCTATCCGACAACAATCTGGAAGGCTTCCCCTAGCCAAACAAGAAGTCTCTGCGATGATACAGAAGATGCTACAAGATGGAGTCATTGAGGAGTCAACTAGTTCCTAGTAGTCGCCAGTAGTTTTGGTTGCCAAGAGGAAGGAAAATTTAACATTTTGCGTCAATTACAGGAAATAGAACGAGTCACGAAGAAAGACAGTTATCCACTACCATGAATTGACGGCAGATTAAACACGTTGGCAGACTCACCATGGTTTTCCTCCTTAAATCTTAGGTGCGGATGCTGGTAAGTGCAGCTTCACCCTAATGATACGGAAAATACAGCGTTTTCAGCAGACAGTGGTATTTATCAATTTACTGTGATGCCTTTAGGACTTTGCGATGCGCCAGCTACTTTTGAAAGATTGCTGGAATTCGTACTTGAAGAGGTAACCTGGAAGACATGCCTAGTCTACATTAACGACGTGCTGGTTATGAGACGAGACTTCACAGAACACTTGAAAAATCTTCAATAAGTACTTGGGAGAGTCAGGAACGTGCATCTGAAGTTGGACCAAAGAAGTGTCTACTCTTTCAGAAATAAGTCAAATTCCTTAGACATGCTGTGTCTTCGGATGGAATACAAAACTTCTACTACTATTCATTACTTGTTTAATCGCTTTGGTTATTTGTGGTGCAAATATACAGAACAGATACACATAGACTGTGTAGACGTCTTTAAAAGAATGAAAATAACGAGTTGTAATGTTCCATTGGTGTGTTGTGTGTTATTAGGGTGAAAATATGAAAAGATTGAATTATTTTAAAACACGAAAATCTCAAAAACCGTAAGATTTTGTACTGAGGTATGTTTGGCTCAATGCAGTTTAAATGATCTCCCCTGTCATCTCAAGGCTTTGCATTGACCTTCCAAACATCCTGTATATTTTTTAAGATATATTTTACTTAATAGCCAAGACAATTTAAATTTGTCTTCTCGTTACAGCCATCAAGTTGCTTGAGTGATAAAGAGGAAGATGAAATATATGGCTTCGGATATGGCGTATTTGCCGCACAAATTGTGAAACAAAAGCAACAGAGGCTATTGGGACAAATACCAACGAGTCACCAGCCACTTTTACTACAGCAACAGCATAACTACCAAACGTAAGTAACAATTCCTTAGAGCTTAGGGCATAGTTTAGTAAGTTTGTGTGAGGTGGACTAACCAGACACTCACCGTAATGGTAATGATGTAGTAAAAACCTTGAACAAACTCAATTTAGGTATATTTCTCTAGTCCAGTCAACTAAAATCTCTAACTTGAGTGCTAGTGAATGGATTTTGATGAAACCGTGTGCAATGTGTTTGTAATGACGTTAATAAAAAAGCTGAAAAAAAAGATTAGAGTAGAAAAACTCGGAAAATTAACAAGTTACAAAATAATTCTGAGAAACAAAACATGTTTAAAAGGCCCCGACGCATACGTCTGAATTTTTTCAAATTTTTAAATTACATATTTTTAAAGCGCTACAATTTCAAAGAAAGGGGTAGTTTTTCATGTTTTCCGGAAAAGCTCGAACGTACTTTACAGAAAAGTTTCAAATAAAATAGTCTTGTATTTCGATGATACATTCACCTGAATTTTTTCAGATTTAGGAATTTTCGAGTGGCGATATCTCGAAAAATGCGCATTCCTCGAAAAAATTCACAAGAGTAAAAATATCTTATTTAGAGCCAAAAAAGGTAAATATATATATTTTTTTTTAATTTTCACCTAATTCTACAAGTTACGGAACCCGTAACAGGGGTGTTTTCTGCCCCTTTCGATCATGTCCTACTTTAATATTTTTTTCATTTTTTTTTATTAACGTCATTACAAACACAATGATAAGGTTTCATAAAAATCCATTCACTAGCACGCAAATTAGAGGTGATATCCGTTGACTGCACTACTAAGGTTATTAAAAATTACGGTCACAATACTTCAAAAAATGTTTTCTTAAAATATTTTCTTAACCGCTTCTCAAGTCATTGACGTAACTCCTTGAAAATCTAGAATGATTTTATGTTAAGTAAAGAAAAACAAGGCCCTACACAGTTTATAGTGGAGTCCAGGGATAATTTTATAATTAAAATAATTTTCCTCTTTAGACAAATTTACCGTCCAAATTTTAAAATAATCAGACTATTCTTACTTACATTATCATGCTTACAAGAAGCATAATATGGACGGACACCAATTCTGTCGAAAATTATGGAATTTCGGTGGGCTATTAGTCTTATATTTCTTTCTGTGTTCGTGATCATTACTATTACTTGAGAAGCCTTTTTTATCGTTGATGCTTTTTGACAAAAAATACATTTCTCTATAAAGTATAATTTTACAAAAGTGTCCTTGCGTGAAGAATTTGAGGAACAGGCGCTCGATAAATCTGAACTCTTTTCAATTTCTTTCTCTTTCTCTATTTTTCTCCTTAAATGTTCTATATTTTTTTTGCTAGTGATTAGAATAGCAATTTCGGTAACAAACCAAACAGCCAAAATTGTTTGTTTTTCGAAATGACATAGTGCTAGAATATAGATCATTTTCTCTTTGGTTACTTATTTTTTCACGGATTTTTAAACAATCAGTAAATCATACGGTTTCATACAGTGCATCATTTCTAACGTTTCTTTCTGTTTTACATTTGTTGAAACACTCTTAAAATTAATGGGAGAACGAGAATCTGCATCGAACTTATGCCGCTGATAAGCTTCGAAAATTGATATCACGCTACACATTCTTAAATAGCTATCTTGGTTATTGAATTCTCAAAAAATCTGATTTATGAAGCTAATTGTAATCTGGAAAATATGTAAAATATTTTATAAAGATTTTTTTTTATGAATATAATAGTTTGGGAGATATCGTCATGTGAACGAATAATTAATTTTCAGCTGTAGTCGAACGGAGAAAATTTTTTTTCTACCATATAGGCCTATGTAAATGTATGTTTCTTTATTTATTTTGAAAATAGAAATTCTACAAACAATTTAATGATTTTTTGATAAAATATACTCCATGATTGACTCTATCGCGTGGTGTGGTTAGTTAGAAAATTTTAATTTGTGCGCTTATATTCATGACGATTTTTTTACTACAAGTGAATTTGTACTCTACAGGGCATAAGAAACATATCTGGTAAGGTCAGACTCTAAAAGTGCCAACGGGCTGAAAGATAGAAATTAAATTGCACTCCACTGTCAGAAATTAACTGATAAATCTAATACAGCATTTCTGTTTCAGATGTCTAAGTCCAAGATCGGCGTATTTTTATGAATTTCCTCCAAATGGTAAGTTAGTTAATAAAATAAGTAGGAATGTATATTCTATGAAAATTACATTAACGCTTAAAATTCTATAAAATTTGTATAAACTTTTTGATATTACTTCTTTAAAAAAAAATGTGAAGACAAACAGTAGGTACTCAAAATTCTAAAGTTTATTAATATATTAGTTATAAATTAATTTATGTCTAAATAAGTTTGCTAATACATTCCTATTCTTGGATTATCTGTAGAGCTTATTAAAATGATGAAATATTGGATGTATTGCGTTGACAACATTTTTTAGATCATTTTAGTTATTCTTATTGCTGATTGGTTTAGAAAGTTAGTATAAGCTGCCCCAACCAATCAAGAACGGAAACTAACTGAACTGTTCTAAAATATAATATAAAACTTCTTATATAATTGTTGCTCATTCTATGGATTACTCTTCGCAGTGTTATCGTAAATAATGAATTCTTATTTAAGTCACCAAGCCCAGTTCATAATCTTATCGAATTTGTGACAGATTTATTACTTTTATTTAAGGGCGCCATGTTCGCAAAAGAGAACAACCTCGACAACGTCATAGAAAAGGGTAGTCGTTAACCATCCGTTAAGTGGTGGTACCTAGCGGGTAGCGGACAAATCATTTACTATAGATGTTTATTCGTGAAAATTGAATAAGGAATCCTATAAACTAATCCAGTTGTAAACATTACTTTGCTTGAGCAATCCAAATAACAAGTGTTCCAAATCGAAATAATGTAAACAACAAAAACCTATCTACCTGCTTTTAACCGCATGCCGATCCCCTTTCCCCACTTCCATATCGAAACCCTTGGGTCGAAATATATTTCTCATTATTTTACTGGATTTTAATTTATAGGTCAAAGGTACATTTGAATGTTATTCTGAATCCAGAAGAGCTTTCATGTGAAATATTGGCATTTATAATTAATATGTTATTACATATATCTATTATATTACAATTTATTTATAATATCTATTGTAATAAGACTCGAACAAAAATATACAGGGTGGACCGTCTAAAGGGAATAGATAATGAAAAAAAAATTTTTTCGCTCAAATTTAAAATTTCCACGTTTCATGTCATTGTAAAAAAAGACTTTTTTGGCCGTCAACCATGACAGTTCTTTGGTTCATGGTTGACGGCCAAAAAAGTTTTGAGAACGGAAGTAGATTCTCTTCCGAAACGTTAACTACCTATAGCTTTGATTTTGAGTTTTTAGTTTATAACATTGTTCTAGTTTATATATTTTTAGGTGTGAGACTTTTTGAAACAGTCAAGTACTCAAGAACCAACCTCTGTCTGATCCGTTTGGCGCAGAGGTTTTTTCATTAAAATTTTTAAATATTTTTCAGTGGCAAAATACCCTATAAAAAGTAAGAAAAAGTGATACCTACATTCCGATTATTATTCTCATATGTCGTTTCGTAGTTAATAATTTTTTAGAACGACCGCCCTGTATAAATAAAGTTTTTTTTCCCTTAAAAAATCCCCTTGGAAATCATTAAAAAAATTTAAAATGTAAAAAATATATACTGAAAGAAAGTCCAAAGTATTTCAAACATATTCATTGGACTACGGTTTAGAGCAATTATTTGTATGAAGTCTAATAAGATGGCGATGGTCAAGAGAGGGACATCCCATACATAAATATTTATTATTTTTGGCAATAACTTTTTTACTTGGTAACGTATATTTAAAAATGAACCATAATATTACCTAAGTATAAAAATAACCAGTTGAGTGAAGTTACTGAATGAAAAGTCATAGTAATATTCTTATGTTTTTTTTTAAATATACGTAGTACGAAAGAATGTTATGGCCAAAAATGATTTCCCCATTCCATGTCCCTTTATTTGGCCACTTATTGAGAAGCCAGTATATATTTTGTTCAAATTTGGTGAAAATGGGTTTTTGATGGTAGTGAATACAAATCTAAAATAAGAATTTCTATAAAAAAGTCGCTAATATTTTTTCTTCAAATTTTCCTTAAAGTAACGCCACACTGTAATGAGCGATATCAAAGTTCACTACTTCAATGCAATCACATTTTCAGTCTGCACGTACCGCCTAAATTTGAAATAAATCCCGCTCCTAATTCGTGAAATATATACTCATGAAAAGCGGATGACAGTGTAATTTTTTCAAACATTTCTATTGAAAACTCCCTAAAAAAATATCGGTCGCCTCTATGGGATAGTACTAAGATAGAAACTCTTTCAAGCCACTTTAATTTTTACAAACTAATATGTTCATAGCCTGTACAATAGATAAAGATAAACACATAACACATCTTAGTACTTCATTTAAGGTGGCCATTCCCTAGAAAGCGACATCCGATAGGGATATATCTATTATTTTTGCTCATAACTTTTATATCTTAGTACATATATTTTAAAAAACTATAAGAGTACCTAAGTAAAACTATAACAAAACTATTACTATGAATATTCACTCAATAATTTCAGAGGTTTGCAAAATAGCTAGATTCAAAACTACGAAATAGGGAGATTGACATAATTCTTAAATTTAAATCTAGCTATTTTGCAAATCGCGGAAATTATTGAGTGAAAATTCATGGTAACAGTCTTGTTATGGTTCTACTTAGGTGCTATTATAATTTTAATAAATATACGTATTAAGAAAAAAAAATTATGGCCGAAAATAATAAATATTTCCCTATTGGAGGTCTCTTTCTAGGGAATGGCCACCTTAAGCTTAATTTAAGTATGTTTCAAACAACCTGCACAAAATGGCTACGGGAAGACACAATACAAGTTACTACACTATATAGTATTTGTAAATTTATTTGAATAATAAATATTATGAAAATTTCATAAATTATATAATGTAAACTAGGTGCACATACTTTAATGGGGAAGATGCATAAATTTTAAAAATTGTTTAATTATTTTGTCATAATAGTATTATACCACCTTATAAACTTTTTAAATTTTATCCAATTTGAACAAAATTTCTAAATAATAAACTGAAAAAACTAAAAAAAAAATTAAATGAAAATTGTTTAGAACTACACAAAATGATTAAATCCAAAGTTTCACGAAATTTAAGATATTGATTGTAGAATTTTCAGAATACACAAAAAACAAAAATAAAATTTACAAACTACTTCTCAATTACTTGACAGTTCAGGTTACATTAGTAAAATTTACGAATAAAAGATGCTTAATATGCTTTTTCATTTTTTCAGTACATATAGTCATAAGTAGATTCTAACATGTTGTATCTTTGAGTTAAAATTTGATTCAAATCGGGAAAAATTAAAGTTAAGTTTTACACTATAATAAAAAAAAGTCACAAAAGAGGATTCTTAAATATATGAAATTTGAATTTTTATGTAACGAAAACCATGTGACTGAGAACAGTACAATGTTGACCTATAGTATGGATGACTGACGTCAGTTAGATGCACAGAGCTTCAATTACTTGTTCTACGGCTACCTCAAAAACATGCTTTTGTACAGAGTTTATTGTAATAACGCTCGTACCACAACTCGTAAGAAATTTGCATTATTCTGCACTTTCGCACAATATGCTATATATTCTAAATAATTATTATAACCCATCACTTTTGACAAAACATTAAAAAAAAAAAGATACGATTGAGCATATTGTTGTTTTCGTCGATCAATCTGTCATGTGTGAAATCGTGCTTGTCACTGAGTAATAAAACCTTCTGTTCTGTACTGAAGATGTGTGAGGGCCGATTTATCAATGCGTGGATAAGTAGTGTTATCCTATAGTGAAATAATAGTTTAATAATATAGCAGGACACTTCCCCTACCGAGTTAGTTCACGCGTCGATAGCAGGAGTGAGGCTATCACTGTCAGAGGAAGTGACATTACTGTATTATTACAAACTGTGCTTTAACTATAGGATAACTTGTTATCCTCGCATTGATAAAGCGGCCCTTGCTTATTTTCTTGTGTGATATTAGTGATACTGTTATTACAATTTCATTAATATTATCAGTACCTACCTAGTACGTCATATATACTTTGTATCCTAGTAAGATATTCTATAAATATGTACAGATAATATAATATTGTATAATATATTTGGCATTTTTTACTTATTATACTTAGGTATACTCATTATGCTTCCCTGTCACATTTCTTTTATGTTTTGGTGTCCACCCTGTGTATAAAGTATTATTTGATCGACAGAATTGAAATATATTAATTCTTGTAATCGATATAATCTGAAATATGAAAAATCGAATAAATGCCGGAGCGAATGCTTGTTTCACAAATACAACAAGTATAGTTAGTTACCTTCGGTAACATTAAGTCAATAAAGAAATGGGATCTCACGACTCTACCACACAAGGTTTTTAGCTCATCAGATTTCTTTACTTCTCGAACATTTACCAAAACGATTTATCCTAATAGCGGTTGCATTCAATATAAGTATAAACAAACAACCGTTTTTTGTCCATGTTAAAATAATATATTTTTACCGTAATTCATCCAAAACAAAGAAATTTACGTTAGTGCACGAAAACATAAACAGTATGTCATTATTGTAGGTATTATTAAACATCGGAAGTTTCCTAAAGAGCCTATACATTTTCAAATTTCACATTTGTAAATGCAGAACAGCTACAAACCTTTAAAACTTAATAAATGTTTAAAACCAAGAATAAATGTGAAATTTTACTTTTTTAGAGCAGATGTTTTAAAAAAATAACTGTGGGGAATAATTATTATTAACGATTATATCGATTTATATTGGATCCATTTTATTGATTTTTTTGTCCACCCTATATAAAAATATAAAATTCAGATAATCACCTTTTTCTGTTGCGTCATCTATGAGACAGTAACCAAACTAAGACAACAACTTTTAGCGGAAGAAATCTTATAAAATTCCATTCTATGCCAAATAAAATGTCAGAATATCAGTAAACATGTGAAAAGTGCACCGCAAAATTTAATTCGAGCTTTCTAGTACATGAAGGGTCTAATGAGACTTTTTCTTGTTTCATAATATGGGTGAATGTTTAAGTTAGGACTTGTCTGTATTGGTTTTCCCTATTTTTGATTTTAACTAGTGCAAAATAATTATTGAAGTGGCGAGCTGACATCGTTTCTAAGGTACATGTTAAGCATTTTTTTTATCTATGAAAATATTACTTTTCAACAATATAAAAGCACACGTTTCCTGAGTTAAAGATTCTAGTTTCCGTTTCTGTGCAACTTTTATAAATATGACCTATACTTTTTAAAATAGCTCGCTTTAAAATCATGTGATTATACCCACAATTTAAGACATAAATATGGCCACCTTAAGTTTATAAATATAAGGGACTATTGTAGTTTTTGCCACGTAACAATATTTATTCATATCTAAACTTTTCAATTTTCTCTAATTATTATACCCTTCGCGAAAACAAAACAAAGAGTATATGGGCATTTGATCATCACATTTCTAAAACCTGTAATATCGGTGGTAGAGACGAAATGTTCATATCACTGTGTCGAATTCTGAACAACTTTCAAAATGTCCGTCGCCTGTCTGTCTGTCCATCCGTTCGTCGTCCGTCATGTTTTTTATAAGCAATAACTTCAGAAAGAAAACTCCGATTGTGAATGTGGACAGTAAAATTATGTGTTAACTAGAGGAAGAGCCCTATTGTTTTGGAACAATATCGATCAGTAATTAAAAAATCGGTAAAGGTATTTACACAGAACTTCCCTCTTTATTTGGGCATGGGGGTCACTCTAAAAAATTAATAATTAAGAAATGATATTGAAAATAATAATCGGAATATAGTTATCACTATTATTACAAAGTTTTGGTCAAAAAATATACAGAGTGCTCATCCAACAGCAAAAGTTCAATACTAAATAATAAGTGCCAAATATGGAAGGCTTGCACAAATACCTTTACAAATGTCCACCATGAATTATTTCTTGGGTTGGCCACCCTGTACATTTTTCAATAAAAGTATAATAGGTGCATATACCAAATATTATTGCCACTTGTCACATTTTCAATTCCACATTCACGTAGTGGAGTGGAAGTATAGTGGTGGTTAAAAAATTTCATTTTTTTAAATTTTTCAAAAATGTTTATAAAAAAATTTTCAAAATTTTTTTCTTCTGAAATAGGTTTAGAATGTCATGATGAAACGTAGTAATTTTAAATTTGAACAAAAAGGAAAGTTTCCTTCTATTCTATGGTAGTGGTAACATTTTTTGTTTTTGAAATAGGTTTAGAATGCGATGAAACGTGAACATTTTAAATTTGAGCAAAGAAAAAATATTGTTCCATGTATTTTAGTGGTAAAATTTTTTTTTTAAATGTTGGTGAAAAAAATTTTCAAGAGATACGTTGGTATATAATATAATGGAAATAGAAAATGCATTCGTTCCATGTTTAAATTTAAGAGGCGAGGAATTTACACTTCACTTCAAAAAATTTTGTAAGTAATCATCTAAAAACTTCACAAACATATTTAGATTGTTCAAGATTTGGAAAGAATACTAGCTTACACAGAACTATTGACAGATCAGGTCTCTAATCTGTTTCTCAATATTTCTGACCTTTCCAAATTTTGTAAAGCTGCAATTTTGGTATTTTTGGTTGAATTATTCCATTTTATTAAAAACAACTACCACTATGATGAGTGAATTATATTTGATGATTTTAAACGGAAAATAACCGCACAGGACCAGCCAAGAATACAATTTGCATGTTTCTATGAGAAAAAGTATCAATATTCCATAGGAATAATTTTGAGAATGGAGCCTCTGGGGAACACCATTGTACCGTGGTAACAAAAATGATCTTAGTCAAGGACGGTAAAAATTATCTTGATCAAGGACGGTCATGGAATTAAATACTGGTGTCTTAGCTTATGCCATCCATTTGTAATGATTATTTCAATCATTTTTGTTGCCAGCATGTGACAGGCAGTTCTGTTGCAGTTATCTTTATTTTCTAATATCAAAATTAGTTTTTGAATAATTTACTTCCACATGCACGTAGTGGATTGGAAGTATAGTAATGGCAAAAAAATTTTCAAAAATTTTTATTCGTGAAATAGGTTTAGAATGTCATGAAACGTCGAGATTTTAAATTTGAGCGAAAAATAATTTATGTCTGTCTGTCTGTCGGTCTGTCTGTCTTTCTGTCTGTAACTTTTTTTTTTGTCCGCACGTTTTCTCCGGAACGGTTTAAGATATTGACTTGAAATTTTGTACACGTATATATTATAAGGAGATCTGGAACTGGATTTTTTTTTGAGGATATCCGGTGAAGGGTTGGGGGTTAAATAGGGGTAAATAGAGGAAAATAAGTAAAGCCAGCTTGTAAGAGTACAGAAACTTGAAATTTGGTGTATGTACTAGAAGCCAACGTCTCAGATTATTTACAATATTTTTCAACCCCCCACCACCACCATTATTAAAAGGGCTGATAAAATAAAATTGAGATATTCATTTGAAATTTGGTACACGTATGAATTATGCTTCCCTGTCACATTTCTTTTATGTTTTGGTGTCCACCCTGTGTATAAAGTATTATTTGATCGACAGAATTGAAATATATTAATTCTTGTAATCGATATAATCTGAAATATGAAAAATCGAATAAATGCCGGAGCGAATGCTTGTTTCACAAATACAACAAGTATAGTTAGTTACCTTCGGTAACATTAAGTCAATAAAGAAATGGGATCTCACGACTCTACCACACAAGGTTTTTAGCTCATCAGATTTCTTTACTTCTCGAACATTTACCAAAACGATTTATCCTAATAGCGGTTGCATTCAATATAAGTATAAACAAACAACCGTTTTTTGTCCATGTTAAAATAATATATTTTTACCGTAATTCATCCAAAACAAAGAAATTTACGTTAGTGCACGAAAACATAAACAGTATGTCATTATTGTAGGTATTATTAAACATCGGAAGTTTCCTAAAGAGCCTATACATTTTCAAATTTCACATTTGTAAATGCAGAACAGCTACAAACCTTTAAAACTTAATAAATGTTTAAAACCAAGAATAAATGTGAAATTTTACTTTTTTAGAGCAGATGTTTTAAAAAAATAACTGTGGGGAATAATTATTATTAACGATTATATCGATTTATATTGGATCCATTTTATTGATTTTTTTGTCCACCCTATATAAAAATATAAAATTCAGATAATCACCTTTTTCTGTTGCGTCATCTATGAGACAGTAACCAAACTAAGACAACAACTTTTAGCGGAAGAAATCTTATAAAATTCCATTCTATGCCAAATAAAATGTCAGAATATCAGTAAACATGTGAAAAGTGCACCGCAAAATTTAATTCGAGCTTTCTAGTACATGAAGGGTCTAATGAGACTTTTTCTTGTTTCATAATATGGGTGAATGTTTAAGTTAGGACTTGTCTGTATTGGTTTTCCCTATTTTTGATTTTAACTAGTGCAAAATAATTATTGAAGTGGCGAGCTGACATCGTTTCTAAGGTACATGTTAAGCATTTTTTTTATCTATGAAAATATTACTTTTCAACAATATAAAAGCACACGTTTCCTGAGTTAAAGATTCTAGTTTCCGTTTCTGTGCAACTTTTATAAATATGACCTATACTTTTTAAAATAGCTCGCTTTAAAATCATGTGATTATACCCACAATTTAAGACATAAATATGGCCACCTTAAGTTTATAAATATAAGGGACTATTGTAGTTTTTGCCACGTAACAATATTTATTCATATCTAAACTTTTCAATTTTCTCTAATTATTATACCCTTCGCGAAAACAAAACAAAGAGTATATGGGCATTTGATCATCACATTTCTAAAACCTGTAATATCGGTGGTAGAGACGAAATGTTCATATCACTGTGTCGAATTCTGAACAACTTTCAAAATGTCCGTCCGCCTGTCTGTCTGTCCATCCGTTCGTCGTCCGTCATGTTTTTTATAAGCAATAACTTCAGAAAGAAAACTCCGATTGTGAATGTGGACAGTAAAATTATGTGTTAACTAGAGGAAGAGCCCTATTGTTTTGGAACAATATCGATCAGTAATTAAAAAATCGGTAAAGGTATTTACACAGAACTTCCCTCTTTATTTGGGCATGGGGGTCACTCTAAAAAATTAATAATTAAGAAATGATATTGAAAATAATAATCGGAATATAGTTATCACTATTATTACAAAGTTTTGGTCAAAAAATATACAGAGTGCTCATCCAACAGCAAAAGTTCAATACTAAATAATAAGTGCCAAATATGGAAGGCTTGCACAAATACCTTTACAAATGTCCACCATGAATTATTTCTTGGGTTGGCCACCCTGTACATTTTTCAATAAAAGTATAATAGGTGCATATACCAAATATTATTGCCACTTGTCACATTTTCAATTCCACATTCACGTAGTGGAGTGGAAGTATAGTGGTGGTTAAAAAATTTCATTTTTTTAAATTTTTCAAAAATGTTTATAAAAAAATTTTCAAAATTTTTTTCTTCTGAAATAGGTTTAGAATGTCATGATGAAACGTAGTAATTTTAAATTTGAACAAAAAGGAAAGTTTCCTTCTATTCTATGGTAGTGGTAACATTTTTTGTTTTTGAAATAGGTTTAGAATGCGATGAAACGTGAACATTTTAAATTTGAGCAAAGAAAAAATATTGTTCCATGTATTTTAGTGGTAAAATTTTTTTTTTAAATGTTGGTGAAAAAAATTTTCAAGAGATACGTTGGTATATAATATAATGGAAATAGAAAATGCATTCGTTCCATGTTTAAATTTAAGAGGCGAGGAATTTACACTTCACTTCAAAAAATTTTGTAAGTAATCATCTAAAAACTTCACAAACATATTTAGATTGTTCAAGATTTGGAAAGAATACTAGCTTACACAGAACTATTGACAGATCAGGTCTCTAATCTGTTTCTCAATATTTCTGACCTTTCCAAATTTTGTAAAGCTGCAATTTTGGTATTTTTGGTTGAATTATTCCATTTTATTAAAAACAACTACCACTATGATGAGTGAATTATATTTGATGATTTTAAACGGAAAATAACCGCACAGGACCAGCCAAGAATACAATTTGCATGTTTCTATGAGAAAAAGTATCAATATTCCATAGGAATAATTTTGAGAATGGAGCCTCTGGGGAACACCATTGTACCGTGGTAACAAAAATGATCTTAGTCAAGGACGGTAAAAATTATCTTGATCAAGGACGGTCATGGAATTAAATACTGGTGTCTTAGCTTATGCCATCCATTTGTAATGATTATTTCAATCATTTTTGTTGCCAGCATGTGACAGGCAGTTCTGTTGCAGTTATCTTTATTTTCTAATATCAAAATTAGTTTTTGAATAATTTACTTCCACATGCACGTAGTGGATTGGAAGTATAGTAATGGCAAAAAAATTTTCAAAAATTTTTATTCGTGAAATAGGTTTAGAATGTCATGAAACGTCGAGATTTTAAATTTGAGCGAAAAATAATTTCTGTCTGTCTGTCTGTCGGTCTGTCTGTCTTTCTGTCTGTAACTTTTTTTTTTGTCCGCACGTTTTCTCCGGAACGGTTTAAGATATTGACTTGAAATTTTGTACACGTATATATTATAAGGAGATCTGGAACTGGATTTTTTTTTGAGGATATCCGGTGAAGGGTTGGGGGTTAAATAGGGGTAAATAGAGGAAAATAAGTAAAGCCAGCTTGTAAGAGTACAGAAACTTGAAATTTGGTGTATGTACTAGAAGCCAACGTCTCAGATTATTTACAATATTTTTCAACCCCCCACCACCACCATTATTAAAAGGGCTGATAAAATAAAATTGAGATATTCATTTGAAATTTGGTACACGTATGAATTATAACGACATCTGGAACTAGATTATACTTTGAGATGATTCCGTTGAAGGGTTGGGGGTTATTTAGGGGTAAATAGGGGGAAATAAGTAAAGCAAGCTGGTATTACTACAGAAACTTGAAACTCGGTGTATGTAGTAGAGGCAAACGCCTCAGATTTTTTAATAATATATTTCAGCCCCCCACCACTACTCCAATATGAAAAGGGTTGATAAAATAAAATTGAGATATTCATTTGAAATGGTACAAGTATGTATTATAACGACATCTGGAACTAGATTATATTTTAAGATGATTCCGTTGAAGGCTTGGGGGTTAAATAGGGGAAAATAAGTAAAGCAAGCTGGTAAGACTACAGAAACTTTAAATTCGGTGTATGTACTAGAAGCCAAGATATCAGATTATTTATAATATTTTTCAACCCCCACCACCCCTACTTCATTATTAAAAGGGTTGATAAAATAAAATTGAGATACTCATTTGAAAGTTGGTACACGTATGAATTATAACGACATCTGAAATTAGATTATACTTTGAGATGATTCCGTTGAAGGGTTGGGGGTTATTTAGGGGTAAATAGGGGGAAATAAGTAAAGCAAGCTGGTAAGTCTACAGAAACTTGAAATTCGGTGTATGTACTAGAAGCCGAGGTCTCAGATTATTTACAATATTTTTCAACCCCCCACCACCACCATTATTAAAAGGGCTGATAAAATAAAATTGAGATATTCATTTGAAATTTGGTACACGTATGAATTATAACGACATCTGGAACTAGATTATACTTTGAGATGATTCCGTTGAAGGGTTGGGGGTTATTTAGGGGTAAATAGGGGGAAATAAGTAAAGCAAGCTGGTATTACTACAGAAACTTGAAATTCGGTGTATGTACTAGAGGCAAACGCCTCAGATTTTTTAATAATATATTTCAGCCCCCCACCACTTCTACTCCATTATTAAAAGGGTTGATAAAATAAAATTGAGATATTCATTTGAAAGTTGGTACACGTATGAATTATAACGACATCTGGAACTAGGTTATACTTTGAGATGATTCCATTGAAAGGTTGGGGGTCATTTAGGGGTAAATACGGGGAAATAGGTAAAGCAAGTTGGTGTGAGTACAGAAACTTGCAATTCGGTGTATGTACTAGAAGCCAAGGCCTCAGATTTTTTAATAATATATTTCAGCCCCCCACCACTACTCCATTATTCAAGGGGTTGATAAAATAAAATTGAGATATTCACATAAAATTTAGTACGCATATGTATTGTAACGACATCTGGAACTAGATTATATTTTGAGATGATTCCGTTGAAGGGCTGGGGGTTAAATAGAGGTATATAAGGGAAAATAAGTAAAGCAAGCTGGTAAAAGTACAGAAATTTGTGATTTGGTGTATATACTAGAAGCGAAGGTCTCAGGTTTTTTTATTAGTATTTTCCATCCCCCCACCACCCCCACTCCCTTTTTAAAAGAGTTGATAAAATTAAATTTAAATTTTCACTTGAAATTTGGTACATTTATGTATTATAACTATATCTGAAACTAGATTATATTTTGACATGATTGCGTTGAAGGAGTGGGGGTAAGTAGAGGTAAATAGGGAAAAATAAGTAAAGCAAGCTGGTAAGAGTACTGCAACTAGAAATTCGGTGTGTATCCTAGAAGCCAAGGCCTCAGATCTTTAATAATATTTTTCAACCCTTCCACTACCCTTACTACATTATTAAAGGGTTTGATTGAATATTGAAATATTCATTTGTAATTTGGTAGACGTATGTATTATAACGACATCTGGAACTAGATTATATTTTGGGATGATTCCGTAGAAGGGAATAAGTAAATCAAGCTGGTAAGAGTACAGAAATTTGGGATTCGGTGTATATACTAGAAACCAAGGCCTCAGATTTCTTTCTAATATTTTTCAAACTCCACCACTTCCGCTTCATTATTAATGGGATTGATAACATCAAATTGAGATATTCACTTGAAAGTTAGTACACGTATGTATTGTAGTGACATCTGATTGAGATGACTCCATTGAAGGAGTCGGAGGTGGTAGGTTGTGAATAGTGGAAAATAAGTAGGGTAAACTAGAAACTTCATTTTTAGCGTATATGGTAGAAACCAACTCCTCAAACTTTTCTATTACATCTGCCCCGAATATTATTAAAATTCTATGACCAATAATTTCCACATACTAGAGTGCAAATATAGTCAAGATGTTTCCTTTAAAGTGACTTGGATGAAGAATCTGGATGTGGAAGTAGTGATTCCTTAGGCAGCGTTTTTAATTATGGTTTAGAGGTACGAAGCGGAATAGCGTTCAAATAAAAACCGCTGCCTAAGGAATCACTACTTCCACATCCAGATTTTTCATCCAAGTCTCTTTGAAGGAAAATATCTTGACTATATTTGGACTCTAGCATGTGGAAATAATTGGTCATAGAATTTTGATAATACTTGAGGCAGATGTCATAAGAATATATAATCTAGTTCCAGATCTTGTTATAATACACACGTGTATAGATTTCATGAAAATGTAATCCATTGGAATGAAAAATTTTTTAAGACAAGGTAGATAAATAAATTCATTTTAGGTATTTGTTCTCATTTTTGACTGAATCTTCATAATCGTAGGGGGTTATGTGGATAATAGTTTAATCTGCATGGCCGTAGGGGACTGTGTGGATGCTAGTGTTAGAATGAGAATTGTCAAATAAGAAATTAGACAAATTCATTTTAGGATTTTAATTTGCTAGCATAACCAGAATTCAGGTTATCGATAGAATGCAATGATTTCATTAATATTTCTACACAAAGTTTTTCTTTTATAGATAGTTAATTTTTTCTGCTGTTTGCAAAATCCTATAAAGAATGTTTCAATACAATTATAACCAAACAAATAATAATTCATTTTTAAATTCTAAACCTATGTCATCAAGAGAAATTTTTGAATATTGTTTTACGATTACTCTACTACATGGATGTGAAAGTAAGAGACGGGAGCAAACGAACATTTTATTGATCAGTTTCGTTGTAACCATTTATAATTTTTTATTTTCAGATCAAAACTATACGAATACCAACAAGAAACGAACGACCTTTTCGAGATTTCTGCGTGGCCTTAAAACATCTCATCGTAAAGAAAAGCACGGAGCCAGTTCTCCTAGGCATGGTAGAGCAGCTGCTAGGGACGTTCCGCAAAGGGTAAGTTATCAATTTTAAATAAAACTTGAATTAAGTTAAGGGTAATTTGTTTTATTACCTTACATCGAACAATCTTCCAAAATAATTATCACGCAGTTATTATTAAAACCATCCGGTATCCTGTATTGTTACTGGCAAGTAATAAATTTGTTATAATTACTCTTTTAATAGTCAATAAATAATATTCAAACCAACAAGCAAGTCCTCGGCTGAAAGCAGTGCCGGTTTTAGCACTACTAGCGCCCCTTATCTGCAAGGACACCAGGCACGGATTAAAGAATTTGCCGCTTTACGCAATAATGTTAAGGGAAACCGCAGATGCATCAAGAGAAAATTTGAGCCCGGTGGGTAGTAACCACCGCTCTTCGATATAACTTTGAAAAGCGGAAGATACATTCCTTACGATACAATATTTGTCTCGATTAAAATTTCGAAGAGCGGGGGTGGGGACACATTCCTTGGAATATCATTTTTATATTACCTGAAAATTTCAAAAGCAGGGGGGATGGTTTTTTCTCTCAATTACAATATTTCGAAAAGCGGGGAGGTGGTATTCCTTACGAAAAAACTTATCTCGGTACAAAATAAGTTGATCATTATAGAAAATTCAAATTACGATTTTATTATTTTGATTTTGCCTGCCGCCCCTAAAAATACTTCTGCACCCCTTCATATCTGGCGCCCCGTGCGGTCGCCCAACCGCGCCCTACCCTAACGCCGCTACTGGCTGAATGCAAAACAAGGGATTAGGTGACAGTTACATACACAAATATAGTGCTGTTGTCATAGTACTTTTTGGATAGCTATATCGCGAGAGACAGAGAGAGAGTAGGGAAAGATTTGCAACACATCAGCTGATCAACTCGTCACTAATGTCAATATATTTTTACCTCTTTTAATAAATTGATGGAAAAATATTTTATTATACATACAATAAATAAAATCGGAGTGAAAATTTGTAAATTGTCTGATATGATACTGCATTTAAAATAAACCCAAAGTATTTTCAAATATCCGCGCCAAGAATTGGAAATAGTGCGACATTGCCGCGTCTACTCTCATGTCTACCATTCAATAATTTCAATAATTTTCAGGTAGCCTGCCATTACGTTATTTTACGGTGAATCATCTCGATATTTATACACGTGCTTCATCAGGAATTAATTTAATTTTGCCTCATTTTTGAGATCATTCTTAAATAAGGATCAGTCGTAAGAGGGAAAATAGTGTCACATCAATTTATTTCGCATGGCGTCCATAAGCGCAATGTTAAATGTCGATAAAAACTACGAACTTTGAGCGAATTAATCTCGGAAACAGAACGATAAATGGAGTTCAAATCAGGATGTTTATTGATATGTGAATTAAATTTGCAGCAAGATTCATGAGTTTCTTGAATAACGTAAATTGCATTATAACTACCTTTTTAGAATTTTTAGCTTCCTAAGACATAATTTTCTTTGTTGCATTCGAATTTTCTATGAAAAATGTTCTATTTATTTCTCTTTGGAATGCGGCGCGAAGGGTAAGTCGCATCCGCTCCGCTTAATACAACCCATTGCGAGGTTTGACTGCAATTAACTCGAAATTACCAATTTTACACAAAAAATCCAAATCACTCACATCTGTAGAACGGAAAATGTGGTATAGAAAATACCTATTACAGTTGTGTTCCTTAAATGTTTTGCCCGATTCGTGATATTTCTAAGAAAGCTGTGAATCTTTAATTTATTTCCGCACCAGCAGAGCTCTTGGTGCATTTTTTTTGTAGTTTCCCCAGTAGGCTCCCTAATGCACAAAAGTTCAATCCGGTGTATTGAAAATCGTGGTATGTCATCAGCGTCGGCGTCATCGTCATCTTCGGCATCATCCACACTTTCAACAATCAGGCAGGTCTGACCGTGACAATGATAACACATTGTTGAAGAGCATAGACCAGCTTTTTTGCACCCGCATCCTAATTTGCAGTTACATTAAATTATGGCTAGCATAGATTCTGATGCCGGTGCTTTCCTTGTAGTAATCGGTAAGATGATACTTCTTTCCATCCCCACTTTGTAGCATATAACGAATTATTCTGTCAAGTTTCAATTTGTTGAAAGACGCGATAGCTGTTATGTGCAGAGGCAGAGATCGGCGGTAGTTTTGACAACACAGCATTGTCCCACTTTCTCCAATAAGTCTGTTGAAAACCAGGAATCCGTAGCTACTGAAATTTCCTTCTGTGTACTGATGTAGTGTCGCAACTGCTATTGACGAGGACAAATAGCATCGATTCTTTAAAGTTAGTAAAGTTACTCACAAGTATTGACGAGTGTAAATTGCGGGAACTGTAAATTTGTTTGTGGGTGTTCCCCTGTTGTTCTTTTAAAATTTAATGTCGTAAGGAAAAAGAGGAGAACTAATAGGTCGATATCTTGTCTCACAATGACAAGCTGCTTCATAGTGATAACATTTTTCTAAGCAGCTTGTACAATTAACAAGTCGGCATCATCCACAGCAAGAGTGACTTCGATTCTTTCGCTCTCTAATTTTTTCACCATTTGTGAAAAAGCGAAGGTGCTTAGGAATTCCTGCTGGGCTCCGAAGATAGCAGTATTTACATCAAAAATAATTTCGGATGATGTGTTTTCTATTACCCGTCGCGTCGTAGGCATTTACGATAGTACACGGAAAATGGAATAACTTTTTATAGAAAATTTTATGAGAGATATCGTTCTTCTACTTTTCTTTTTGGGACTTCCTGCCACGTGTATTTTCACTTCTAAATTTAAAATATTATTGTATAGAGGTATTATTACGAAAACGTGAACGATTTAGCAGATATACGAGGTAAATCTAATATGGGAGGTGAGTTTTCGCAATTTTAAGGGATGATGCAAACGCTACAGAAGTGGGAACTTTCCTTTATTTTGATTTTAATGCATTTCCTAATATTTCTGCCACGTTTCAAAACGTTATTAACTTTGTCGGATAATAGGCCACTTCTCACCTAATTTTACTGGATTATACGTCACACAACGAACAAAGGAATTGCAGGATGTATACGAAGCACAAGCCCTATGCAGTTTAATTCTCTCGTTCGGGTTGTTGTTTCTAATACCGATTTTTTGCAACTTTATTTTAAATTTAGAAAAGTGTTAAGTATATTTTAAAAGTTAACCATAATGAATAACTGCACAAATCCTTAATAAAATAATATTTATAATCTTTTCTACGTTTCATAATCGAATGTTTTATGTAAACAATTGATTTTATTTAAATTAAATTAATATACCAAGCGTTATTTAAAATCCAACCTGGTATTGTGTTCACAATAAAGTGCACTAAAAGAGAAGATTTATATCACTATTTACATGCTAATAAAATTTAAATAACCGCAACGTACTGAGTGTTCTTCATGCAGATCAATATACAGAGTGTCACAAATATTCCCACAGACCACTCTAAATGGCTTTACCATGGTCTAATTAATAGGTCTTGGAAAACAAACGAAATGGACGAACTAATACAGGACGTAGAAACAAAAACACAAATTCCTAGGAAACCTGAAACCACATGTGGACGCAAGCGAGCCGAATGACTATTCAGGCATATTACCCAAGAAACTAGAAGAGATAAGAACAGAAAGATGACTATCATAATGTTAGACGACTTCAACGCGTAGGAGAAGACAATCAAGCTCATACAAATAAGAACATCATTGGAAAGCCTTGCCACACGCATAGTCAAAAGAAAATGGAAACCAGTTAAAAACTTGGCAGAAAGCTCTTCATGGGACACATGGAGCGAGGGCCAAACCTAAGAGGAGTATAAAACAGAAATACCACGAGGAAATGGAAAACAATTAATGTATCAACAATGAGCTCAAAAATAAATAAAGCAACGAAGAAAACGCTGCACTGAAGCAAAAACAATCACCTATGAGCACACAATACATACGAACAACTAGAGAAGATGGAGGCCGCAGAAAAACAACAACATATACCAAGTACATGAGAATAACAACTGTATAGAGAAAACCTTACTCCACACATGATCAAACGAAAATGGAAGTTCGCTTAAAAACTGAACACATCCATTCGATCTGGCAATAGGAAACACATAGAGTAACAGCCAAACCTGCCTTGATACGTGGACCTACCTACCTACGGAAATTTCAACTCTCAAATACCATATCCTGGTTAATAGAAAAATAAAGGCCATGATTAAAAATACTAAGACAAAAGATACAATAAAAATCAGCACAGGCCATAAAATACTATATGGAAAACTAGATATAAAGGATAGGACAAAATAGCAAATAATGACACCTGAAACATCTCCTTATTACAGAATGGAGAACCCAAAAGAAGGAATAGAATAAAGAAATATTAAGGATATGCACACGGCTAGATACAGAAACAAAAGAAACGGAAGACTCAGAAGAAGAAGAGAAGATAATCATAGACGGAAATTTAATAGAAGCATCTCGTAAACACCTACACTTCCCATTCTATATTTCTACGCCATGCGTCATGTTGTTTTCGCTGCTGGCAATAAGCATATCTAATGCGGCGGTATACCGGGTGTAACAGTATCATGGTATCCCCCTTTTCTCCTTCAGTTTTGAATATATTTTATTGAAATTTAGGATATACATACATAATAAGCGGCACTTTTTGACATGCCATTGATTTTTTTCACTTCCGGTTTCGCCGGAAGTAACACTAACTTTCAATTTTTGAATATATTATTGCATTTTTGAATTCTGCATAATTTTTTGAATCCAACGATGCCAAATAAGTGACATTTCAAACATCAATTTTTTTTATAATATAATTTTTTATTTTTCATTTAAGTGTGCCATGACGGTTCCGATTTATTCTAAATGACCCGTGTAATGCTACAAAAATCGAAATTTTAAAAACACCAAATTACGTGATTTATGAGTAAATAAAATTCACCAAAATTGATTTTGGGGCAAAACTCAAACTTTTTCAAATGGAACCATATCGGTACCGTGGTACCATTTATTCTAATTACCTTCTTACTCATAAGGTGGTTTTGGAATGCAAAAAATTAACACAAAACATTACAACAGTTGTTCAAAATGCTGTCCATTAACGTCGATGCACTTCTGAACTCGTATAGCTGTTTCTCGAAGAACGTTCGCTAATTGCTGGGCCGTTATGCTATTAATTGCTCGTCTTACTTGTAGCTCTAGGTCTTCACGGGTTGTAGCGGCGGTTGCTTGCACAATATTTTTTAAATGACCCCAAACAAAGAAATCAAGGGGCGTTAAATCCTTGGAGGCCACCTCACGGGACCATCCGTCGAAATTACGTTTTCTCCGACTCTCAGTTGAAGGTAATCAATTACTATCCTTGAATTATGTGGAGGAGCTCCATCTTGTTGGGAATACATTCACTGTCCTAAATCTAAAGGTGACTCATCTGAAATGTCCTCAATCTCATTTTCCAGGAATCTCAAGTATCGGGCACCAGTCGAGGTCCGTCAAATATTATGGACCAATGATTCTACTACCGATTATTCCAAGCCAAACATTGAAACCGAACCACACTTGAAAGTTACCCTCTCGTAATAAATTTTTATTTTCTTGTGACCAATATTTTGTATTTTGTCGGTTAAATAATCCCAAATTTGTAAATCTTGACTGGTCCGAAAATAAAATCAGTCCCAAACAATCATTGTTTGGCTGCGCGTTATTATACAAAATCCAATTGCAGTATTCCATCTTACGTTCATAATCACTTTCGTACAGATGCTGGTGCAATCAGTATTTAAAAGATTTATAGTGGTATTTGTGCTTACTGTTGAGTGACTGATGTTCAATTCAAACGCAACTTGCCTTAAAGAAATAATCTTATCAACTTCTATTCGAGCCAAAACATTAATTTCCGTTCCTTCGTCAATAATGAATTTTGCTTCGGGATCATTGTTGGGCTCTCTTCGGAATTGGTTTTCAACACATTTAAAATAATTTTTCGTTGGACATTGTCTATCAGGATATCGTCGCCCATAAAGGTCCATAGCTGCAATTGCATTTTTTTTACTTTCCCCATAAATAATTAACATGTCCACTTTTTCTTCTCTTGTATAAATTTGCGGCATTTTGAACACAATTAACAAGAATTTTAAACAATTTTTTAAGACAGAATAAAAACACCGTTAAACCAACAAATGTTTGACAAGCTAAATATTTCATTGTTTTCAAAGCCACCTGTTACTTCTTAATTTAATTTGAACAAAATTGTATTTTCTTATTTTCTTTTAGCTGTAACTTTGTTTGTATTTATCGCATATTTTAATACGACAAATGAATACATTCCTTATTAATAGTACTAATAAATGGTACCACAATACCGATATGTCTCTATTTGAAAAAATTGAGTTTTGCCCCAAAAACAATTTTGGTGAATTTGATTTGCTCATAAATCACGTAATTTAAATGCTCTTTTCAATTATTTTGTTATTGATATGCGCGTGATGCATAATTATATTTTGAAATTAACGAAAGATATCAATAATATAATAATTCAAAGATATTATCCTCTTTGAAGATTTTCTGCCTGAATTAATTTCACAAATGCAATTAAAGTGTTCTTGGAGTATAACTGAACAGATTCTTTGATGTTAATTAATTTACTAAAGCAATTAAAATTGACAAGCATTCAAAAATATGCACACTTTATAAAATATTATCAGATTTATTAATATTATAAGAGTGGCTGCTAAAATTGATGTATTTTCACTTGTATTTAAAATGTGTATTTAAAATTATCTGCAAGGGGTCTAACCGTACTTCCACGGTGAATTTGCCCCCAATAGTGCAAATGTCTATGCCATAATGTAGAAAGGGTTACTAGTAACAGATTTTTCCCCTCCATGGTCGTGGGCCTATTGGACTCCTTTGTTTATTTTCCACTTACCTTATCTTCATCTACCTTGGAGATAATGGAAAAAACCGTCGATTTTTTTTTCAAATTGATATTCCACATCCACGTAGTGGATTGGAATTATATTTACTAAACTACTAAAGGTACGATAATAAAACTAAATGGAAATGTTAAAGTACATTCTAGAATTGATTTCAGTACAGTTTCCGAAGACTACTCTTCAGTGCAAATATTGTAAAAATGCATATAAAAATTTTAATGAGCGATTTCTACTGGTTCCCATTGAATTACCTCTTTGAAAAAAATATTTAATTATCATTCATATACCGTCTATACAGGTAGCAAGTTTCATTAACATCAAAGCGGTGCAACATATCGAAAAAAAATTAAATGTAAGTATGCGTGCACCCGGCGACCGTGACGTAAAGATAAAGATATAAAGGAAATTGGTTTTACTAATCAAAACGGTTTTATTCCATGAACCGATTGCCCAAATAAAATATTAAAAATGATCCATTTTATAATTATATTATTTTACTTCAAAAATGAATTTAAAAAATATTTCACCAATTTTTACAAATAATTAAATATTAATAATGATGTCCCAATTTTTGTTAATATTATTAATTTATTCCAAAAATTAGTAAACAAAACCTTCACTATTGATTTACATGTAAATAAGCATATAATGAAATAATATATTAAGAAATGCGAGCTTCACGAATAACTCGCGGAAATGTATAAGGGGCCATCCATTAATTACGTCACACTTTGAGGGGGGAGGAGGGGGTCCATAAAGTGTGACGAAGTGTGACAAGATGGGAGAAAGGGGTCAAACTTTTGTGACATCACATTATTTATATCTACGTATACCATTGTTTTAATTGAATGGAATTTAAAAAAAAAAACAAAAATCAGAACATTCTACCTCAAAATTTAAAACGTGAGACGTCACAACGGGGGAGGGGGTTGACTCGAATGTGACAACCTGTGACATAGGGGGAGGGAGGGGTAGAAGAACCGTGAAACTTGCGTGACGTAATTAATGGATGACCTCTAAGGACTGTAATAAGAATTATTAATTGGACTGATCAAATATGATGAAATATAAAAATTGCAACGAAACACTATTTTCATTGATTCACGTGATGCGGCAATGTAATAAAAGCACGTATATAGTATTTCTATTATCAATTTAAAAATTCAGTTTAAAGCGTTGCCACCAGGATAAGTCATTACAGAACCTGTTTGTGATAGTATAACATCCGAGACCGCATACTTGAATATTGCAAACGATATCCGTATACGAATATAGTTAACCAGATATGTTATGCACTTACCTCAAACGAAAGTAGTCAGTTGTTCACCATTACAAGTCCCTTTTAAGCTCTTGGTTCATTCTTAATATTGCCGGTAGCATAGCCGTAGGTTAAATGATATTTATTTATTTTTATTGGATCATTTATGGAGTTGTTCATTAAACCAACATGAATTATTATAGGTAAATAGTTTATGTCATGCCTATCAATTAATATAAAGTAGTAAACAATATTTACAATAATTAAAAAGTGATTCTAATAATTGTCGGTCGATGTTCATGACATCGCTCCTTATACCAACTATTCCTTTGTCGGTCTTTTTTTATGAATTTCATACTGACTTTAGAGAAACTATAATTGTTTGAATTTGGTCATATGTGTCTGAAAAATGTAGATTTACCATTAATACATGCTAATCAAACTAATATTGAACATGTTCAATATCATGTGGAGGAACAATAGTAGTTTCATTATAAATACATATTTTAATATACATATTTCGAAACAATCCTAGTAACATTACTTATTACAGTCCTTATACTCCAGTAAAATAAGGAAAATTGGAGGGAAATAATAGTGGAAGTTTTGAAACATCGCTAAAGATATTCATCAAGATGTTCTATTGTAGCATTTGAAAAGGCTACATTAATATATGTATGGTTGAATATAGTAAATTAACCCATTAGTTCATTTGTCTGAGTGGAGAGGTTAGCAACCACTCGTACTTCAAAGGGGCATAGCAGGTCGCATATCTGCAATTCTCAACATCCGGAAAGAAAGCGTGTTTTCTTTTAAGTATGATTTTGAGTTAGAGGTGTTGGTCATGTATTCTTGTAGTTGAGATATTACATAATTTTGTAATTCAGTCTTTTAAATGCAAAGCCCTTTGTTGGCGCATTTTTATTGGCTAGACAAAGAGTTCTCTAGATGCTCAAGTTGGCAACACTGAGAACTGGAGAAGGGATTTCAGTCTGGGGGTTCGTTTTTCGACAGCGACGAGATAGCGAATGGCGGCGGTCCCGGTTTTGTAGTGAAGAATTTGGGTTTTACATCGCTGACACTGAAAAGGGATTTGATTTGATGTACCCAGTGTTTCTTTACCGTCCTGCCAGAAGCATTTTGTAAATTCCATGAAGGAATTCTGTTGCTTGTTGTAATCTGATCGCCACGTGTCTCGTGAGGTTATGTAATACTCTCTATATGAGGTGAGCTCTTATTTTACTTAGTTTGGTGTCTTATTTAGTTCTTATTTATTGTAATTATTACAGAGTGTTTTGGAGAGGCTTATGTTTGGTATAAGTATATGTTTGGTATAGGCATATGTTTGGAGGGGCATATATACTTTGGAGAGGTTTAAGTTCTGAATGAATGGTGATGCCATTTATGGTTATGTAGGGGGGCCCAGCATTTAGAGGAGTGATAGGAGGAAGTCTATTACTCAGATATTTGGTTTTATGTGGGTCCTGCTGAAGTTTAGAGAAGTTTTGGTTGGAGAGTTGTCCGCAGCAGTCTCCAAGAGATTTAGGCAGAATTTTGGGAGAGAACATCTTAAGAAGTGGGGACAGGTCACGCTGCCGTCGTCAGAGAAAACGCCAAGGCTCTAATCAGGTTTTATTATTTCATTTTAGTTATATAATTTTAAAGAAATTATTATAGTTTCATTCAGTGATTTTTTGTGGAAACATTTAAGTAAATTACACAACGATTTTGCAACTACATGCCTAGCATGATGAAATATCTTAAGATTTTTTACTGTAAGTAACGCATGGTACCACGTGATACTAATTTACCTTCCACTATATCACATATGAATTATTTTTAGTAGAACATAATTATTTTAGATCATTCTTTAACATTCTAGTGCACACAGCGAGCATAGTGAAATTGGCTCATAGAATCCTGTTAGTTACATAATATTTTAGTGATGAGCGGTAATTTTAATCCATTGTAAACCTTTAACTCGCTGTTGCAAATCTAAAACTCATTGTTGGTGCATTATAGAAAATATAGAAAAAGGCCAAATCACTGAAATAACTTTAGAAGGGGTCATTTACATATTTTGCATTTCTTTTGCATATACAGATTATGTTTAGGGGATGATTGTGAAACTACTTGTTTTTATTGTTGTATATCTCACGTGTGTTGTAATAAATGTATAATGTCTACATGTTCTTATTATTTGCACTTGTTCTCCTGAAATTTACTTAAATTTTGAGATTTGAGAGAGTAAAGTAAGAGTTTTGATATCATAGAGATATTTTGAGAATTCCATCGCATGGTTGCTAGTAACTTAATTTTGTTCCTGGCTGGCAAAATTATTTAAAGCATATTACGTAACATACAGCCGGTGGCGCCCTTTTGAGTGTCCACACAATCCTAACCCACGGCCTTGTTCTCTCCACCAAAAATCGGCTGCCGTTCGCACCGATGTAACACGTTTTAATATTTAGGTATCAAAATATGTTACACTATCAAACATACTAAAAGTCCCCATCAAACATTTTCAGAAAAATATGCACGTGAAAAGGCTTGTAACCGTTAGAATGTTTTAAATCTAATTATTACTAAAATAGTGAAAGTATCTAGAATGATTGTGGATAAAAATGGAGATATGCCCAGCTTTCCTTCGTCTTGTTCAACTGTTTCGCTATAGGGGATGAATGTCTTGTAGAATCGAGCTGTTGGTATGATGAACCGTCCAGGGAACTCGCAGCAACCTCTCCAGACCAACAACTCGAAAACGTCAATATTGCGTCTATTTGCCTTCCTAACAATCCATGTTCTAGAGGCATAGTGAAAAATGGAAGAAACTACTGCATTGGAATGTTTGATCTTTGTGTCTGGGTGGTTCTTATTTACTCGATCTACATTCATAATTTTCATCTTGTAATTTATATTCAAACTATACTCAGAGGTTATTATTTGGAGAATGTCCAGCAATTGTATAAGCTCATTCTCGCTTGCAGCAACTAAGGTGGTATCATCTACAAATTTTAAATTAGAAATCTTAGTTCTCCCATATATCATCTTTCCTGCCAATCGACCAGCACACTAATCATCGTCATATTCACATTCAGTATAGATGTTAAAGGATTGGTGACAGAACACAACCTTGTCTGACGCCTTTGCCAACTTTACATACCCAGTTAATACCCAAAACTTAGTTCATGTAGAAACATGACATAATCTTTTACCCAGTTCATTCTGTGCGTAATTGCCTGCTTTAATAATAAGTAGTCATAAACATTATACTCTTCTGGATTACACAGGCACACAAATATAAAGTCAATTTTCTGAGGTTTCACATATATACTCCCATGTGTTTTTGATCGCTCAACACGATGTCAGTTTTTCAAAATTATGTCAGAAATTTTTGTTAACCACAGGAAACAGATTAAAACAGGCCTGAATATGGTTTAAAATAAAAACTAAAGGTTTTAAATAAATAGCACATGTATTCGGTGTATTTTTGACCGCTGAACACGACACCGATGACAGTTTCAACCAATCAGGTCATGAATTTTTATTTACTCTGATTTATTCTTTTGTGTGGTACCGTACTCTTTTGTCTTCAAATGATCTGCGTAATGGTTTTGTTTTTCGTTTTCACATCCCTTTTCAACGTCCAACAGTAGTTTTCCATCAATTTACCATCCCATCAAATTTGATATCAACGCTCCATTTCCTTTATGTCTTTACGAAGACATGCTCTTCATTATAATCGCCTAAGGAGACTGGTGTATATGAGAATGCAGGAATGTAGTTTCAAATTCATTAGACAACCTAGTTTTCCGAATTTCTCTACCATGTTGAATACTATTGTCAGGTAGAAAATATGCCGTATAGGGCTGTAAGACTTATTTCTGAGTGAAATACGCGACGTCCACAGGTATTTCCCATATTGCCCGGTTGCCCCTGGCCATATCGACGATACCCACGGCTCGCGAGCCCATTAAGATACAGTTTTTGAATCATTAGTAACTTCTTCGTATGTTAAAAAGTAAACAGTTCGGGTACCAAAGTGCAGAAAAAACTTGAGTCTAAGAAGGTTGCACTGGTGTCTGATTCGAAAAGTTTTAGCGATTTTCCGGATTTTCACTCATTTCAGGGTAAGTCGCACAAAAAATAATATTCTGAAAATCAGTTCATCATCACCTTCTTCGTGATGCTTTTAGAGGTGTTTCAGAATCTCATGAGCCGCGAAATGCGCAAAAGGCAAAGTTTAATCTGAGTTATAAGTATGTTTTTGAATACACTGGAGGCTGCCTTGCTGTATACATAAACAAGAGCTCGGGATAAATTGTAAACAATAAATATAATATTTTTAAGAAGTGTAACTGAGTCAACAGGACGGATTATGTCTCTGCGCATATGAAGGTCACGGCTCATGAGGTTTTAAAACACCTCTAACTATAATTGGTTAAGTTTCATCTTAATTACTTATTTTTTTGAAAAGATATCTGAATTTAAAGGAGTATTTTGTTCTTGTTGAATTTGTGAGGTTTAATTTCACTATTTTGAAGTCGAGTTTAAACTGGGCGATAGACAACGTTATTGTCTACAGCTTTTATCTGAAATACTTTTTTGTAACTTTTCAAAAAAAAGTTATCGTGAAAAAACTGTTTTTTTCAAAATTCTCTTGACTATGAAAAAAACCGCTGTCTAAGAAATCACTACTTCCGCATCAAGATTTTCCATTCAAGTCTCTTTAAGGGAAAATATTTTGACTATATTTGCACTCTATAGTCTGTTTTTAAACCAGGAGGAGTAAACATGAAAGTTCCATTCACACCATAAAAGTAACTAAAAAAATACACTAAAACCTTTTGGGCGTTTTGGGCAACCAGCAATGCACGACTATAGTGTTTTTGTGTGTATTTTATTACATTATATAATCCAACGACCTCTATTTGACCTCTAGGTATTTTGTACAGTATCCAAACCATTTACGCAATATAAAGGCACCAAGTAATTAGCCACTTTTACCTTCAGATTTACACAAAAGGAATTAAAACTCATATATAATGTGCAAACGATAAAATAGAAATTATAACCAAACAATTTATGACATGATATTAAAATATTTACAATATGTCAAAATTTTCGACTGTTGCCTTGTGTAAAACTGGCGAAGGTCTATCCTTTGATTTTAAATCAAAGGTCTATCCAATCACAGATGTATGATTTAGCGCGTTAAACTTAAAATGCTCCTCCTGGTTTAAAAACAGACTATAAATAGTATGTGGAAATAACTGGTCTTAGAACTTTAATAATATTTGAGGCAGATGTCATAAAAAATTTGGTTTCTAGCATATACGCCAAAAATGAATTCTGGACTCATATTATCTTCCTCCACCTATTTACTCCAATACGCCCTCCCGCCCCCCTTAACGGAATCATTTCAATAAATAACATAGTCCCAGATGTCGCTATAATGCATACGCGTACCAAATTTCAAGTGAATATGTCAATCATATTTTATCAACCCCTTTAATAAAGGTATGGGGGTAGTGGAGGGGTTGAAAAATGTTTTTAAAAAATCGGTAAAGGTATTTACACAGAACTTCCCTCTTTATTTGTGCATGGAGCAAAAATGAAAGTTTCCTTCTATTCTATACTAGTAGTAAATTATTTTTTTTTTTGAAATAGGTTTAAAATGCCATGAAACGTGAAAATTTTAAACTTGAGGCAGTCACTCTAAAAAATTAATAATTAATTAATAGTTACGAAATGACATTGAGAATAATAATCGGAATATAGTTATTGCTATTATTACAAAGAAAACTTGATAAGCTTTGATCAAAAAAATATACAGATTGCTCATCCAACAGCAAAAGCTCAATACTAAATAGCAGGTGCCACATATGGCAGGCTTGCGCAAATACGCCAGATATTATTGCCATCTGTCACATTTTCAATCCAACATTCACGTAATGGAGTGGAAGTATAGTGGTGGTTAAAAAATTTCATTTTTTTTTAAATTTTTCAAAAGATGGTAAAATAATTTTCAAAATTTTTTCTTCTGAAATAGGTTTAAAATGTCAAACGTAGAAATTTAAAATTTGAGCAAAGAGGAAAGTTTCCTTCTATTCTATAGTAGTGCTAAAAAAGTTTAAAAATTAAAAATTATGTAAATTTTAAAATAGGTTTAGAATGCTATGAAACGTGAAAATTTTAAATTTGAGCAAAAAAAAATTCGATCTATTTTAGTGTTAAAGGGGTAGTGAAAAATGTTGGTAAAAGAAATTTTCAAAATTTTTTTTTCTGAAATACCTAGGTTTAGAATGTCATGAAACGTGAAACTTTTAAATTTGAGCATTCTAGTGTTAAATTTTTTTCCAAACTGGTAACAAAATGTTGCAATTTTTTTTCCGAAATTGGTTTGGAATATCATGAAACGTGGAAATTTTAAATTTGAATAAAAAAAAATTCCACCTATTTTAGTGGTAAACAAATGTTCAAAAATGGTAAAAAAAAAATTTAAAAAAATGTTTTTGACTCAGGCTTAGAATGTCATGAGACGTGGAACTTTTAAATTTGAAGAGAGAAAAAAAAAATTTCATATTAGTAGTAAAAAAATTTTCAAAAATATTGGTAAAATTTTTTTTTCCTGAAATAGGTTAAGCGTGTCATGAAACGCAGAAATTTTAAATTTGAGCAAAAAAAAAATTTTTCCATCTTAGTAAAAAAATTTTCAAAAATGGTGAAAAAAATTTTCAAAAAATTTTTTTTTCTGAAATAGGTTTAGCGCGTCATGAAACGTGGAAATTTCAAATTTGAGCAAAAAAAAATTTTTCACTATTTATTCCGTTTAGACGGTCCACCCTGTATATTTTCCAGTGAAATTTCTACCATTTCTTTGCTAACAGTAGCGTCAACTACCTACCAAATTTGACTGCTCTCCGTCAAGTACTTTTTTAGTAAATGCACCAACAGACAGACAGACTGACGGAATTGAAAAACCTATATTTTCGTAATCTACGTGTTCTGAAACGTCAGAATCCGAAAAAATCTCGGAGGGTGATTTTTTCTCGAATACAATACTTCCCTTCGGTATGCGAGGGAAGTAAAAATTAAAAATTTTTAAAAAAATTGTTTGAATAGGTTTAGAATGCCACGGAAACGTGAAAGTTTTCAATTTGAACAAATAAAAAAAAATTCCATCTATTTTAGTGGTAAATTTTTTTTAAAAATTGTAAAAAAATTTCCAACATTTTTTTTAAATAGCCTAGGAACGCTATGAAACGAGGAAATTTTAAATTTGAAAGAAAAAAAAATTCCATCTATTTTAGTGGTAAAAAATTTTTCAAAAATTTCAAAAACATCTTTTCTAAAATAGGTTTAGAATGACATAAAATGTGGGAATTTTAAATTTGAACAAAGAAAAAATTTTTCATACATTTGTGGTAGAAAAATTTCCAAAATATTTTTTTTCTGAAATAGGTTTAGCGTATCATGTTTTAAATTTGAGCAAAAAAAAAAATTTTCATTATTTATTCCCTTTAGACGGTCCACCCTGTATACTCTCCAGTGAAAGTTTAACCATTTCTTCGCTGACAGTAGCGTCAACTACCTACCAAATTTGACTGCTCTTCGTTAAGTAGTTTTTTTAGTTAATCCACCAACAGACAGACTGACGAAATTGAAAAACCTATATTTTCGTAATCTACGTGATCTGAAATGTCAAAACCCTAAAAAATCTCGGAGGGTGATTTTTTCTCGAATACAATACTTCCCTTCGGTATGCGAGGGAAGTAAAAATCTGAGGCTTGGCTTCTAGTATACCGGGTGAGTCACGAATTGCGCTCGCCCCGATATTTCCTAAAATATTTGGAATAGAAAATTGAAATTCGGAGGCCTTATTACACGACTAAAAATCCCATCTTTTCATTAAATAATCAAGTTTGGTGCACATCCGGTTTGACCGGAAATGCCCACAACTTTCGATTTTTAAATGGAACACCCTATATATTTTTACATTTTTGGAATCTAGAGGAAATTTTGAATACAATACATCCATTTTAGTCTCTTTTTGATAAACATTAAAAATTTTATTAAAAAATCTATTTCTGAATGCAGAGTGCTGTGGTGGCCAAAATATATTTTACTTTGTGTGCTACGTTACTATAAAAATAAAAGGAGCAATATGATTGCATTACTTAATTCTCTAGAGGCGTTTAAAATTTTTAAATGTGATTTTTACCCACTAACTCGGTTTTTACTTCCCTCGCGTACCGAAGGGAAGTATTGTATTCGAGAAAAAATCACCCTCCGAGATTTTTTCGGATTCTGACGTTTCAGAACACGTAGATTCCGAAAATATAGGTTTTTCAATTCCGTCAGTCTGTCTGTCTGTCTGTCTGTCTGTTGGTGCATTAACTAAAAAAACTACTTGACGGAGAGAAGCAAATTTGGTAGGTAGTTAACCCTACTGTCAGCGAAGAACTGGTAGAATTTTCACTGAAAAATATACAGGGTGGACCGTCTAAACGGAATAAATAGTGAAAAAAAATTTTTTTTTTGCTCAAATTTAAAATTTCTACGTTTCATGACGCGCTAAACCTATTTCAGAAAAAAAAAATTTTTGAAAATTTTTTTCAATCATTTTTGAAAAAAATTTTACCACTAAAATATAGGAAGAAAATTATTTTTTTCTTCAAATTTAAAATGTTCACGTTTCATGGCATTCTAAACGTATTTCAAAAAAATTTTTTTTTGAAATGAAAAATTTTACCACTAAAATAGGTGGAATTTTTTTTTGTTCAAATTTAAAATTTCCACGTTTCCATGGCATTCTAAACGTATAAAACAAATTTAGAAATTTTTTTGAAAAATTTTCTTGAAAAAATTTATGTATTCATCACTAAGTACTTACTATAGAATAGAAGAAAATATTTTTTTTGCTCAAATTTATGATTTCTACGCTTCATGACATTCCAAAACTGCTTCGGAAGAAAAAAAATTGTAACCTTTTTTTACCATTTTGGAAAAAAAAATTACCACTAGAATAGGTGGAAAAATTTTTTTGCTCAAATTTCAAATATACACGTTTCATGACATTCTAAACCTATTTCAGAAGAAAAAAATTTGAAAATTTTTTAACCAACATTTTGGAAGAATTTAAAAAAAAATGTTTTTTTTTCTTTGTTCAAATTTAAAATTTCAACGTTTCCATGGCATTCTAAACCTATTCAAACAAATTTTAAAAAAAATTGATAAAATCTATTTCACTACTTACTATAGAATAGATGAATTTTTTTTTGTTTAAATTTAAAATTTCCACGTTTCATGACATTCCAAACCTATTTCGGAAAAAAAAATCGGTAAAGGTATTTACACAGAACTTCCCTCGTTATTTGTGCATGGCGTCACTCTAAAAAATTAAGAATTACGAAATGGCATTGAGAATAATAATCGGAATAGAGTTATTGCTATTATTACAAAGAAAACTTGATAAGTTTTGGTCAAAAAAATATACAGATTGCTCATCCAACAGCAAAAGTTCAATACTAAATAGCAGGTGCCACATATGGCAGGCTTGCGCAAATACCTTTGCAAATGTCCACCATGACTGAATTATTTCTTGTACATTTTTCAATAAAAGTATAATAGGTGCATATGCCAGATATTATTGCCATCTATCACATTTTCAATTCAACATTCACGTAATGGAGTGGAAGTATAGTGGCGGTTAAAAAATTTCATTTTTTAAAAAAATTTTCAATTTTTTTTTTTTTTTGAATCAGGCTTAGAATGCCATGAAACGTGGAAATTTGAAATTTGAAGAAATAAAAAAAAATTATTTAATTTTAGTAGTAAAAATTTTTTCAAAAATATTGGTGAATTTTTTTTTTTTTTTTGGAATAGGTTAAGCGTGTCATGAAACGTAGAAATTTTAAATTTGAGCAAAAAAAAAAATTTTTCATCTTTGTAAAATTTTTTTCAAAAATGTGAAAAAAATTTTCAAAAAATTTTTTTTTTCTTAAATAGGTTTAGAGCGTCATGAAACGTAGAAATTTTAAATTTGAGCAAAAAAAATTTTTTTCATCTTGGTAAAATTTTTTTAAAAAATGTTTGAAAAAAATTTTCAAAAATTTTTTTTTTTCTGAAATAGGTTTAGCGCGTCATGAAACATGGAAATTTTAAATTTGAGCAAAAAAAAATTTTTTCACTATTTATTCCGTTTAGACGGTCCACCCTGTATATTTTCCAGTGAAATTTCTACCATTTCTTCGCAGTCAGTAGCGTCAACTACCTACCAAATTTGACTGCTCTCCGTCAAGTAGTTTTTTAGTAAATGCACCAACAGACAGACAGACAGACCGACATACAGACAGACAGACAGACCGACATACAGACAGACAGACAGACTGACGGAATTGAAAAACCTATATTTTCGGAATCTACGTGTTCTGAAACGTCAGAATCCGAAAAAATCTCGGAGGGTGATTTTTTCTCGAATACAATACTTCCCTTCGGTATGCGAGGGAAGTAAAAAATTAGAATAGACGGAAAAATTTGTTTTTGCTGAAATTTAAAATTTTTACGTTTCATGACATTCTAAACATATTTGAGAAGAAAAAAATTTGAAAATTATTTTCACATTAATTTAAAAAAAAAAAATTACCACTAAAACAGATGGAAAATTATTTTTCTTTGCTCAAATTTAAAATTTCCGTGTTTCATGACATTCTGAACCTATTGCAGAAGAAAAAAGACTGAAAATTTTTAACCAACAGTTTTGAAAAATTTCAAAAAAAAATTGAAATTTTTTACCATCACTATACTTCCACTTCACTGCGTGAAAGTGGAACTGAAAATGTGTCTAATGGCAATAAAATTTGGCATATGCTATTATACTTTTATTGGAAAATATACAGGGTGGTCATCCCAAGAAATAATTCATGGTAGACCTGTTATTTAGTATTGAACTTTTGCTGTTGGATGAGCACTATTTTTTTGACCAAAAGTTATCAGGACTTCTTTGTAATAATTAAAATAACTATATTTCCATTATTATTCTCAATGTCATTTCATATTTAATAATTTTTTAGTGACCGCCATGCACAAATAACGAGGGAAATTCTGTGTAAATACCTTTACCGATTTTTTTAAATGGGAATTTAATCGTTCACCAACATTTTTAAATACCTCATTTTCATACGAATCTAATGATACCAAAATTTTAAAAATCCACTCAGAAATATTTGAGATTTCAGCCAAAATACAATGCAACCAAGCTTTTAGAAACATGCGGCTAATAGATAATAGATTAGTGGACTTTGGAAACTAAAATGGCACATTTCTGTGTAAATCTGGTAACCTAATAACATTGGAAAAATCATAGTAGCCATTGAATGTAATAAAGCAATATCAGCTGTCAGACAGATACAAAATAAAGCGTTGTTGAAATCTCTTTGAGTAAAAATTAAAGAAAATGAATAATTTTAGCAGAAATGAAAAGGTCGATATGTTACTGATATATGGAGAGCGTCTCAAAAATTCAACTGCAGCTGCAGAACTGTATCAGCAACGATATCCCAACGTCATCCAAGCAGACACTTGTTTGCCAGAGTGGAACAAGAATCAAGAAATGAACCCAATCAACAAGATGACCATCAAACATTTATTGTAAGTGAGGACAAAGAAATTGATGTATTAGGATTTGTGATGGTACACCCAACATCAACAAGGGAATTGTCAATGGAATGCGACATTAGTCAGTCTTCGGTTTGCAGAATTTTAAAGAAACATGAGTTTCGGTCTTATAAATACCAAATACACCAACATCTTTATGGAGATGATAACGACAGGAGGCTAGTATATTGCAACTGGTTCTTAAATGCAGTACAACAAAACCCAGGTTTTCCTTTTCATATTTTATATTCAGATGAAAGTAGGTTTACGAACCAAGGTATGTTTAACAGAAATAATACTAGGTACTGGGCTCAAGAAAATCCGAGGTTGGTAGGGCGGGGGAATATTCAGGAAAGATTTGGGTTTAACTGTTGGCTTGGAGTACTTGGAGATCGAATAATTGGACCCATGTTTTTTGATGGAACACTTACTGGCGAACGATATTTATTCTTTTTACAAAACCAGACAGCAGAATTTCTTGACTTACTTCCTCTTGCCTATTTACAAAATCTGTTTTTCCAACAAGATGGTGCTCCCCCACATAATTCCAGAAGAGTGATGCAATATTTAAACAACTTGCATGGTGAACGCCTTATCGCAAATCAAGGTCATATCAGGTGGCCTCCTAGGTAACCTGACTTAACACCCCTCGACTATTATGTATGGGGCACTCTCAAAAATAAAGTTTATAAAACTTCTTCAAATACCCGTGAAGAGCTGCAAAATAAAGTTGTATGGGCTCTTAATGAAATAACGCCGGCTGAATTGCGTAGAGCCATTCAAGCAACTGTACGCAGAGCCGAATTGTGTATAGAAAAAAATGGTGGACATTTTGAACAATATCTATAAATGTCAATTTATGGTTTAATTATATTAATTATTTTAAAGATACCTACTGTTACCTAGTTTAAGTTTAATTGTTCAAACGGAATGGATTTTTATTTATTTATAGGCCCGATATTTATGTTCATTTAAATAAAACTCTGAAGACCGAATTGATGTCGCATTCTATTGCAAATGTCCTTGTGGATGTAATTGTGTTTACCTCCACATACCTATGCTAAACTTAATTGTAACGTTCTTTGCGCTCACAATTATTAAATGTTTCATAGCTCAAGATTGCCTATAACTACACGAGTCTGTCTGACAGCTGATATTGTTTTATTACATTCAATGGCTACTTTGATTTTTCCAATGTTATTAGGTTACCAGATTTACACAGAAACCTGCCATTTTAGTTTCCAAAGCCCACTAATCTATTATCTATTAGCTGCATGTTTCTAAAAGCTTGGTTGCATTGTATTTTGGCTGAAATCTCAAATATTTCTGAGCGGATTTTCAAAATTTTGGTATCATTAGATTCGTATGAAAATGAGGTATTTAAAAATGTTGGTGAACGATTAAATCCCCATTTAAAAAACCCGAGTTAGTGGGTAAAAATCACATTTAAAAATTTTAAACGCCTCTAGAGAATTAAGTAATGCAATCATATTGCTCCTTTTATTTTTATAGTAACGTAGCACACAAACTAAAATATATTTTGGGCACCACAGCACTCTGGATTCAGAAATAGATTTTTTAATAAAATTTTTAAGGTTTATCAAAAAGTGACCAAAATGTAAAAAAAAATGTATTCAAAATTTCGTCTAGATTCCAAAAATGTAAAAATATATAGGGTGTTCCATTTAAAAATCGATAGTTGTGGGCATTTCCGGTCAAACCGTATGTGCACCAAACTTGATTTTTTATTGAAAAGATGGCATTTTAGTCGTGTAATAAGGCCTCCAAATTTCAATTTTCTATTCCAAATATTTTAGGAAATATCGGGGCGAGCGCAATTCGTGACTCCCAAGCTTCTGTACTCTAAGCAGCTTGTTTTACTTATTTCCCCTTATTCACCCCTATTTAACCACCAACCCTTCAACACAATTATCTCAAAATATAATCAAGTTCCAGGTGTCATTAAAATATACACGTGTACCAAATTTCAAGTGAATATCTCAATTTTATTTTATCAACCCCTTCAATACCCAGATAGCACAAACATATCCCTAAATTATTCTTAGAATATTTTTGTAGAATATTCAGTTATTCTATAGTTAACCTATAAGGAACCATGTTTTTTTAAGAATATTCTTAGAATAACCGAATGGGACCCGTTTTTTCTCTTGAGAATATCCTAAGATTAATTTTCAAATTATTCTTAACATATATCAGATTGTTCTAAAATTAATCATAGAATATGCACAAGTATTTATTTCTAGAATATTCACAGTGAAATATTCTTAGAAGTGCTGAATTAAACTTATTCTCGTGAGAATATCTTAAGAATAACTTCCAGAATATTATTTTGGAATAATTTGTTATACTTACAGAATGTTCCATTTGTGCGACATTCATTGATAACTCGAAAACAGTTCTGTAGTTAAGAAATTATTGAAATATGAGTTGTTCACAGTGAAAAGGTTATAAAACTATATAACTTTTTCGGGTAACTAACCGGAAAATTTTTGTAAACATCCTTTTTTGAGCTATCAATTAATGTCATACAAATGGTGTGTCACTGGCCACATTCATGAAATCACAGTAAGAATACTAAAACCCAGAATCACAATATTAAGTTTATAAATATTTTAGATACAATAGGAATATATACATTACACAAAAGACACTCTTAATAATTAATAATTGGGTTAAAGATTTATTTGTTACAATGTTTACTCACGAAACATTTTCTAAAATTTCAATGACGGAACAAAGTAAATAGTAAATTCATTCGTTAGGAGAGACACAATATAATAAATACATACTTCAGTCCATGTAGTCCTCTGCCAGCTTCTTTGAAGGATGTAAAGACTACTGCTTATTAGCACTTCTGGTTTTTCTTTCTTTGGCTCAAGTTAACCATAAACCGATCTGAATTTCAATTTGTTTTGGAGTGACCTCAATATTATTTTTATTACTTATAACTGCATCTGAAATTGAACATATATCCATGAATTTTATATAATGCCTCACCCACACACACACTAAATAAAACGTAGAAAAAAATGTGCATATAAAATCGTAGTCTTACCAATTATCAAACTGCATATAATAGAACCTCCAAAGGCTTATTTCCCATCTCTATGCCCATGTAAAGTAAATAGTACTGCAACATCTTCTGAGATAAGTTCTGTCCAAAATCTTCTACCGCACTCTTTATACGTTTCACCACCCAATCTCTCGAGACTGTTCACCTGTTAACAAAAGACAAATTTTTTTATTACTTAAGTACAACTTTCATTTATAAACACGTGCTAACGGTAGTTTATAAACCACGAGCAAATTTTTAAAAACAACAGAATTTATATACGCATCTGAATTTAAGTTTCCGCCGGGACAGATAACTTTCAAACTGATTAGTGGGCCATTCTTTGTATTCGTTTTTGTGTTTTTTTTTAATAATGCATAATTGAAGAATAACTTATGCAAAGTAAATACCTATAGAAAATAAAAGTGACACTGGCCTAGTAACTAGTTTGGCCAACGATCTATCGGAAGCGTACTGCTTATTTTCAGTTGAGATTGAGAAAGTATACATTTTACAAGTTTTTTCTGCTACACTGATGAAAGCTTCTCAGAATGTAAATTAACCACAACCCTCTCCGCCTTATTAGCCTTAATAATATGGCTAGAAAAAATTTGTAAATTGGAAGGTAAATGGTATGTAAAAATGCGAGGAGTATGAAAACCATGCTGTACGTCTTAGTATGTAAATGAAGTCACATTTTACCTATGTAGAAATTTCCTGTGTGTGCCGATAATTATAACATTTTAAACCGAGCCTCATTTGGTTAACTCTCACAGAAGATTTTTACCGTGTAAAAATCTTCACTTTCTCAGTAGAAATAGTGATAAAATTTTGCGACCCTTGAGTTTTACACAGCAGTACCATCACTTAGATTTCCACACGAATATAGAAATATAACGTAACATTATTTTTGTACCTAATACATTTATTATTTAATAGTTATTAAAGAAATTAATGAAAATATGTAAGGACCTCATATAAGTATTACATATTAGCCATTTCTGTATTTATAGATACAAGAAAATAGGTATATTATAGTAAATAATAAATTAATAATAAACGTTTAGACGTTTATTATTCATTTATTGTTAACTATAATACCTATTTTCTTCTTAAATAACAGAAATAAATATTCCTCTTGAAACCAGCTGAACTTTATAAATAAAGTTAGGTTAGGTTAATAGTAGTGTGCTTATACCGGAAAGCCTCGGAGCAGAGCAGAGGAGACCCCCACTACTTTTCGGGGCGGGGCCTAGGGGGCGTGACCTAATGGGCGGGGCTTAATGGGCGGGGCCTAAGGGGAGGGGCTTAATGGGCGGGGCCTGGGGGCGGGGACTTAGGGGCGTGGTCTGGAAGGGGGAAATTAATATGGTGGGGTGGTAATAAATGTACTGACGGTAACTACATAGGTGAAGGGGCAATTGACGTGGTGGTGGGAGGTAATGCTGTGACGTAACATTCACAGGTGGTGGGAGCATCCCTATCATTATAAAAGTGAACGAGCAGTTGGTATATGACTATTGTATGGGCTAGACTGCTACAGTAAAGGAATACTATGCATTATTTCCATACTTAATAATATGATGGATAATTGTTATACGGAGTTCTCACATTTAAAATTTCGTGTCTATCGATGCTATATGAATGTACGTTTTAATCGCAATTACCTGTATGCAAGAAATGTCGTAGGTCTCAGCCAACTTTGCATAACAATTCAAGTTTTACATTCATCGCTACATTTTTTTTTTACTTTATGGGCACACATGTCATTACTGCAATAAAAAAACTCATTTTCTATGTTTGAATACATGCAAATAACACGCATTCAAAGAATTTTTTTACAAATGGACAATTATTATGTAAAATAGTTAAATTTTTACATTCATCGCTACACACGTGGGCACACATTTTATTACTGTAGATTTATGTCATTTTTCTTCACACGTAAATAACACAAGTCTTCAAAGTATTTAGTTACAAATGGACAATTATTATGCAAAGAAGTTCAATTTTTACATTAATCGCTGCATTTCTGACTGTATGGGCACACATTTTATTACTGTAGATTTATGTGATTTCTTTTCACACGTAAATAACACATGTTTTTAAAATATTTTGTTACAATTATCATGTAAACCACATAAAGAAAGAATTACGTATCTAATCGAAGTAATGATATTTTAAAACTGTGCAGATTTATCAGATTACTTTTTTCAAATTGTATGCATGCAATGCAACACATGTATGCAATGTTATCTTTATAAAACGAGGGTAATTAAGGATAAAACGAGGATAATTAAGGATAAAACGAGGGTAATTAAGGATAAAACGAGGGTAATTAAGGATGAAACGAGGGTAATTACGGATAAAACGATGGTAATTACGGATAAAACGAGGATAATTTAGGATAAAACGAGGGTAATTTAGGATAAAATGTAACAAAATGCAACAAAATGCAGCGAAATGTAACAAAATGCAATGATTTGTAACAAAATGCAACACAATGTAACAAAATGCAACAAAATGTAACAAAAGGCAACATACAATGCAACGAAATGTAACAGATTTCAACACACAGTGTAACAAAATGCAACGTACAATGCAACATACGATGCAATGTATGCAATGTGTGCAATGTGTGCAATGTGTGCAATGTGTGCAATGTATGCAATGTGTGCAATGTGTGCAATGTATGCAATGTGTGCAATGTGTGCAATGTGTGCAATGTGTGCAATGTATGCAATGTGTGCAATGTGTGCAATGTATGCAATGTGTGCAATGTGTGCAATGTGTGCAATGTATGCAATGTATGCAATGTGTGCAATGTATGCAATGTATGCAATGTATGCAATGTGTGCAATGTGTGCAATGTATGCAATGTGTGCAATGTGTGCAATGTGTGCAATGTGTGCAATGTATGCAATGTATGCAATGTATGCAATGTATGCAATGTATGCAATGTGTGCAATGTGTGCAATGTGTGCAATGTATGCAATGTATGCAATGTATGCAATGTATGCAATGTATGCAATGTGTGCAATGTGTGCAATGTATGCAATGTATGCAATGTGTGCAATGTATGCAATGTATGCAATGTATGCAATGTGTGCAATGTGTGCAATGTGTGCAATGTATGCAATGTATGCAATGTGTGCAATGTGTGCAATGTATGCAATGTATGCAATGTGTGCAATGTGTGCAATGTGTGCAATGTATGCAATGTGTGCAATGTGTGCAATGTGTGCAATGTATGCAATGTGTGCAATGTATGCAATGTGTGCAATGTGTGCAATGTGTGCAATGTATGCAATGTGTGCAATGTGTGCAATGTATGCAATGTATGCAATGTGTGCAATGTATGTAATGTGTGCAATGTATGCCATGTATGCAATGTGTGCAATGTATGCAATGTGTGCAATGTGTGCAATGTGTGCAATGTATGCAATGTAACACACAATATGGCACCACTACAAGGGCAGGCCTAGGTGGGGCTACTCTAGCAGTATTGGTTCGAGGCAAAATCTGAACAGTAGTAGGGTATAATACTAATTATGATTGGTGCATAGCTCCCCCTCTACTCACTATGCTTTTGATTTTTGTGTCAATATTTACATGGAAAGGGTGGTCTTAAAATGAATTCAATTATCACCGAGAATTCTTACAAAAATAAAAACACAGCTGAATTAAATAAGATGAAGTAAAATGCATTTTGCTAAAGGGTAGAAATCTTAACAAGTGTAGCTATATCCATCATACAATAATGTACAGCTGTTATATAATGTCAAAATCTAAGTTACATGAATTTTTGCATAAATTGCAGATTGGGAGTATATACTATATGTGAGCGACATTTATTTTTGCTAGTGGGCGATTAAGGCCTATACTTGAAACATTATTATATTACATATGGTAAAGTATAGCTTACTTGTGTATGGGCAACACAACATTTTTATCTTTTATGTACAGTTACCTGCACTAGAGTATTATTAATATGTTTCCAAGTAGTAAGAAGATATAGGTAAGTTACTGTTTAAAAGTGAATCATTATTTGTTTGCTTAATTGTATTGAAACATATTCTTGATAGGATTTTGCAAACTGCAGAAAAAATAACTATCTTTTAGTTCCCATAAATAGTTTTTTTTTCATATTTAACTTAGTGATAATTAAATAACCCTGGCTACATATGAAAGCACAGATAATGGGACTGAAAGAAAAAAATTTACGATCTATTTATAATTGGTTCTAAACTTTATTCTTAAAAAAATATTCTCTGATATTCACTGACTAGGTAATTAAATAGAATCCCTTTTTTTTTCTGTTTCAATCCTTAATTGGCCATTGAAAATATTTACTGTTAAACGGCTGGGTTGGTATCGAAACTCACCTGAATTTCGTCAAGTCGTTAAAAATTATTACCTGTCTGGCTATTGAAAAGATTGTTTTAATTAAAGCGGCTGTTTCATATATATTATGTAATTAAATCGAATGCGCCTTGTACGGTCCAAACGTCTGTCTTATATTTTTTTTTCTAATAAAATATTTTCAACTATTCGTTGAATAGGTAATTAAATAAGATCGCATTTTTTAACCCCTAATTGGATATTGAACGAATTTACTGTTAATAGAAAGACTGCAGCTTTACCTGCCGCTTTCTCGTTTTCTCACATATTGGTATTTATTAAAAGATACCCTACACAAACTACCTGAATTAATTATCTTTTGTAACAAGGTGTGCGACTTAACGAAGTTTCTTCTTTATATTGAGTGAAAAAAATAGTCTAAAATGCTAAATAGACCCCCATTTCGTCTTCAAAATAAGTAAGTAAACTAGTTATTGTTCTTAATAAAAATTATAGTAGAAAGCTCTCTATAATATTATATCTCATGGTAGTTTTAAAACCGCAGATATACCTACAATCACACTTTCCGCTAAAAATTGTACAAATTATAGCCACACCTTTTGCATTTATTGCAAATAGGATGTTATTATGGACAGTTCGCGGATAGTAATCTTTCGTTAGTCGTAAATACCTGAAGTGTCAGTGATTACCTGAATCTTGTTACTTTGTCACATATGATTTCTTGCCTACTTTATCACACGCTGTCGACTATTGCATAACTATATGTAATATTTCGAGCAGTAGTTCGAGTCACTCGCTAGTTACCTTTATAGATGCTCTATCGCTTGGTACACTGGTGGTTATACAACGAGGCACGTGATATCAGTGGCGGCGCAAGGAGTCTTGGAGCCTTGTTTAAGAAATTGATTCGGGGCCCACATAAAAAATATTTGTTTCATGAGATAATGTAATTCACGAGGCATTTCCAATTTTAATTTTTACATAATTTTATGAAATTAAGAGATTTCACTTCATAAACACACCATTGGATAGCACAACAAGCGAAAAAACTTTTTGTCTTTCAAAATAGATACGAAGTACATTGGAAATAAATCAATAAATGAATTAAAAACAGCAGTTTTCTTTTAAAACAGAATTACATTAAAAAGTAGAAAATAATTTTTTATTCAGTGTAAAAAAAAAACAACAGGTGATTCGCCAATTTGTGCCGGCCGCCATATTGGATTTAGAATGACGTCACGAAGCTTATTGTATTGTACTTTATATACCCATCATTTGATACCCATGTGGGGGCGATTGTCAAGGAAAAGGTAATCTGCCATATTGTGGTTGCTGCCTTATTGGATCCACCATGACAATAATTATATACTGCTTTCCAAGCCTCATAGTCACCTATTGAAAAGATTAACTGTTAATTAAAAAACAACTGAAATTTCAACATACCATGTAACAAAATGCAGCGTACAATGCAACAAAATGTAACAAAATGTAAGATTCAATGCCACAAAATGTAACAAATTGCAACATATAATGCATCAAAATGTAACACACAACGCAACAAAATGCAATGAATTGTAACAAAATGCAACATACGAAGCAACAAAATGAAACATACAATGCATCAAAATGTAACAAAATGCAACATACAATGCAACAAAATGTAACACACAATGAAACAAGATGCAATGAATTGTAACAAAATGCAACATACAATGCAACAAATTGCAACATACAATGCAACAACATGCAACATGATGTAACAGAAGGCAACATACAATGCAGAAAAATGTGCAAATTGCAACAAAATGTAACAAATTGCAACACATAATGCAACAAAATGTAACAAAATGCAACACACAATGCAACAAAATACAATAAATTGTAACAAAATGCAACACACAATGTAACAAAATGCATCAAAATGTAACAAAAGTCTGTGATGAAATTTCAGCACTAATATTTAGCGAGCAACACGACAATATTTACTGTGATTCTATTCAAGACGATGATGTCCGTATTGAAGTATTCGAAAAACAAGTACGGGTGTATAGTAAAGCGCTGAATTTGGTGCCGAGGATTTCTTGATGGCAACCTCAACATTCAGAAATGTTGTGTGAAAATGATTCTTGTCAATTTTAAGATATTGTTAATAGATATTAAGGCATCCATGCCACAAAAACATATTATTAAATGCTATATAGTAGATGAATAATAAATACAACATTTATTGAAATTTCTTGTTTTATTTATATCAAGTTAAAACAGCTTAGAGCAAAGTTCTATGGGGTCTCTGTAAACGAACATTATTAAAAACTTATTGGAAGAAAAGACGAGTACGTTTCAGTTTGTATTCAAACTTATATTGCAAGTATATACTTAAATAAATACGAGACACGTCATTTCAATGGTACAAATGGTGAACATGATTTCAGTAACACCTGACTTAGAAATCAAAGAATAGTCGTATACCTACTTTACTACCAGTTTCATTTCAATTGTGAGGCGTGTCTATCTCTGATTGTCCATTTTCATATCGGAATGAATGCAATATTTTGTAATTTTTTCGTAAAACATAACCGTATCAGACTTTTTCGATAATTTTCATCATTTTTATCTTGAGAAATAATTTCTTCACAAAATTCAGGGCGAGTAGCATGTCTTTTAATGTTCTACAATTACAGCGTGCAATCATTGGAAGATAAAAGTGTCAACTCACTTTCGTTTCTATAAGAAGATCACAGTCTGCAATAGATTCCTCCGTCATAACCCATTTAATATTTACAGCGATTGTTGCTTAAACAACAAGTTTGTAGGTTAACAGTAACATTTATTCAATAATCCCCGTATCTCGCATGCATTATATTTTAGACCCGGACGAATACGAATTTTGATCATCACGATAATGTCATGTGGGTCAGTATCCGATGTCCATGCTAATGCTTCCTTTTTTCGGAGTGTATATCTTCATGACCATCTCATGGCTATTTTATGACCTAGATACACAGGTACATAGGTGCGGGCATACAGGACCATGCTTATAGGTACTGGTATATGGCTACGACATGATGTTCGTTAGGTTAGATAAGATGGTCGCTGCCGATTCGCTAGGTTAGATACAGTGACCGCTCGTATGTTTGGTTAGGTACAGTGGCCGTTTGCCTGTTAGGTTAGGTAGAGTGGCCGCTAGCGACTACTACTAACTTAGATAAGATGGTCGCTGCCGATTCGCTAGGTTAGATACAGTGACCGCTCGTATGTTTGGTTAGGTACAGTGGCCGTTTGCCTGTTAGGTTAGGTAGAGTAGTCGCTAGCGGCCACTCTACCTAACCTAACAGGCAAACGGCCACTGTACCTAACCAAACATACGAGCGGTCACTGTAATTGGAAATGCCTCGTGAATTACATTATCTCATGAAACAAATATTTTTTATGTGGGCCCCGAATCAATTTCTTAAACAAGGCTCCAAGACTCCTTGCGCCGCCACTGATATCACGTGCCTCGTTGTATAACCACCAGTGTACCAAGCGATAGAGCATCTATAAAGGTAACTAGCGAGTGACTCGAACTACTGCTCGAAATATTACATATAGTTATGCAATAGTCAACGACAGCGTGTGATAAAGTAGGCAAGAAATCATATGTGACAAAGTAACAAGATTCAGGTAATCACTGACACTTCAGGTATTTACGACTAACGAAAGATTACTATCCGCGAACTGTCCATAATAACATCCTATTTGCAATAAATGCAAAAGGTGTGGCTATAATTTGTACAATTTTTAGCGGAAAGTGTGATTGTAGGTATATCTGCGGTTTTAAAACTACCATGAGATATAATATTATAGAGAGCTTTCTACTATAATTTTTATTAAGAACAATAACTAGTTTACTTACTTATTTTGAAGACGAAATGGGGGTCTATTTAGCATTTTAGACTATTTTTTTCACTCAATATAAAGAAGAAACTTCGTTAAGTCGCACACCTTGTTACAAAAGATAATTAATTCAGGTAGTTTGTGTAGGGTATCTTTTAATAAATACCAATATGTGAGAAAACGAGAAAGCGGCAGGTAAAGCTGCAGTCTTTCTATTAACAGTAAATTCGTTCAATATCCAATTAGGGGTTAAAAAATGCGATCTTATTTAATTACCTATTCAACGAATAGTTGAAAATATTTTATTAGAAAAAAAAATATAAGACAGACGTTTGGACCGTACAAGGCGCATTCGATTTAATTACATAATATATATGAAACAGCCGCTTTAATTAAAACAATCTTTTCAATAGCCAGACAGGTAATAATTTTTAACGACTTGACGAAATTCAGGTGAGTTTCGATACCAACCCAGCCGTTTAACAGTAAATATTTTCAATGGCCAATTAAGGATTGAAACAGAAAAAAAAAGGGATTCTATTTAATTACCTAGTCAGTGAATATCAGAGAATATTTATTTAAGAATAAAGTTTAGAACCAATTATAAATAGATCGTAAATTTTTTTCTTTCAGTCCCATTATCTGTGCTTTCATATGTAGCCAGGGTTATTTAATTATCACTAAGTTAAATATGAAAAAAAAAACTATTTATGGGAACTAAAAGATAGTTATTTTTTCTGCAGTTTGCAAAATCCTATCAAGAATATGTTTCAATACAATTAAGCAAACAAATAATGATTCACTTTTAAACAGTAACTTACCTATATCTTCTTACTACTTGGAAACATATTAATAATACTCTAGTGCAGGTAACTGTACATAAAAGATAAAAATGTTGTGTTGCCCATACACAAGTAAGCTATACTTTACTGTTTCGTCCTTTTGTAAATATGTAGATATTTGTTCTTTGTTTAACTGGCATTAGTAATATTAATTTAATTTTGTCTTCCGACATGGTAAATACTAGTGAGATTGGTATACCTGCCAAACAGGGCCGACAGCGCCCGGAGTTAAAACCGAATCAATCATAGATTGACAGTAATCGCGGCACGTTGCCTATAAATATAATAACTTTAACTTCGAGTATTTTACCATTAAATAATTGCTACTAATTATTACAATTAACAGTGTGGTGTACATAAATCTTCGGCTACTCAAGCAATTGGTTGGAAAGTGAAGAAGGAGCTGTCTTCCTGCCCCAGCGAGCCATTCCTCCGAGGATTACGGTAAGGCACCTTTCTCACTACAGTCGCTTGTATATTTCAAAACTAAGTTGAAATCATACATTTTATGGTCCTTCGAGCCGGATTAATTATTAATACTAATTAAGATTTATTTATTGAATATTACCAAATATTATTATTGCTAGTTAAATAGAATTCATTTCGTTTCTTTACTTCTTATCAGTGATAAATAGTTTTTGCGCTCATAAAAAATCCTAACGTTTTGTGATCAATTGAATTACCTACTTTTATTCTTTTGAATTACTTATTTTATTTGGGTAAGAAATATAATTATTTGAATTTCTTATTCGCTTTATAATTATCATAGATTTATATTTAATATAGGAGTGTTTTATTTTGAGTATTGCAGGGTTACAAAGCTTGACGTACAATTCTCTGAATAACAAACATAGTATAAGTGGATTTGCCTTTAATAAATCATTATTTTTGTACAGTTTATTTGGTGTATTTAATCATTATTGGCATTGCATATTTAAATAGTACTTATTAGAATTGTTTATTTTCTAATTCCATAAATTACTGCAATATGGCAACGAATAAAATAAAACAAAATAAAAGTCTACGAGATATTTGGTATAATCGTTTGCAGGAGTTGCAGGGGGTGGCACAAACAGCTCGTACTGACCCCACTGGTCTAAATTCATTTAAAATTCGTTTTTCGGATATTGACAGTATTTATACTCAATTTCAAAATAAACATTTCGCTTTAATCGAATATTTAGCCACCATGGATGGTGCAGATATAGGTCCGGAGGAGGCAGTACGTACGGAATTTGATCGTATTTTTTATTTAATTAAAGAAATTTACAATGAATTATTTGAAACAGATACACAACCTGTACCTGAACCAAGCAAGAGAGTACCTAGTGTTAAATTGCCTAAGATTGACTTGCCAAAATTCGATGGTAATCGTAAAGACTGGCCTTCATTTTTAGATTTATATAGATCTTTAGTTCATAATCATCCAACATTATCCAATTCTGAAAAATTTCAGTATTTGTTGACTTGTCTTTCTAAAAATCCGCTAGCTGTAGTCAAGGTCATACCATTATCAGATAATAACTATGAAATTGCCCTTCAAACTCTAATAAATCGTTATCAAAATAATAGACTATTAGCCAGCACATACTGGCAAGAAATAGTGGACGCTCCAAAATTAAATAATGATTCTTGCGTTGCACTAAGAGAGTTGTTAGAACGTTTTTCTGAGAATTTGGAAGCTTTACGAAAACTTAACTTGCCTGTTGATTCATGGAGCTTTGTTTTATTCCATATCTTAATTAAAAAACTTGACTTAGAAACAGTTAAACGTTTTGAATTGCAGTACCCCTCTACAGAAATTCCGATTTATGAAAATTTAGTTAAATTTTTGCTGGATCAATGCACTGCCTTAGAATCAGTTAGTTTATCCGCGCCTAAAATAAATCGTAAAATTGAAAATTTTAATTTTAAAAAACCCCCAAACATTTCAAATAAAGTTTTGTCACTTAGTTCTAATAATTCCTCGTGTCTTGTTAACTCCACGAATGCTGCTGCTCTTAACTGTGCACTTTGCAATTTAGTGCATGCTTTATATAAATGTCCCTCATTTCAAAATAAATCTGCAATAGATAGATACAACTTTGTTAAACACAAGAGACTCTGTATAAACTGTTTACAAAGCTCTCATCGTTCTTCAACCTGTCGTTCTCAATCTTCGTGTCGACTTTGTCAAGCCCGACATCACACATTGTTACATTTTGATAGTTCTACTGGTGAGCCTAGTCCATCCTCATCTCCTAGCACTTCTACGGCTCCAGCAGATACTTTATCAGTTATCTCCCCTCCAACGGTGAACTTAGTTACATCATCGTCCAGTTCACCAGCTGTAAATTCGTTAACTAATTTGATACCCTCTAAAACTACTGTGCTATTGTCCACGGCAATACTAGAAGTTTTGGACATTCGAGGTAACTTTCAGAAGGTTAGAGTTTTGTTAGACTGTGCAAGCCAAGCTAGCTTCATGACTACTAGTTGTTGTAATCGTTTAGGTTTACCATATTCCCGAGTATCATTATCAATCAATGGTCTTGCACACATGTCTTCGCAGGCTAATGCTGGTGTCACTTGTACCATTCGTCCTGTTGGTCAATTATCGCCGTATTTAACCGTTGACGCAGTGGTAATCCCTAAAATTTGTTCTGCTATGCCCACTACTTACATACCAGTGTCAAAGTGGTCACATTTGACAAACATCAAATTGGCTGATCCCGAATTTAATGTACCTAAAGACGTAGATATGCTGTTAGGTGCCGATGTTTTCCCATTGGTGGTGACAAGCGGGCCCATTCAAGGAAACTTAGATGAACCTACTATGATTCAGACAATCTTCGGCTGGGTACTTATGGGAAAAATTAATTGTGAACCTTCTTCGTCTATAAATTCATTTTGTTCTGTTCTTACTTCTTTAAATTTTGATCTCAAGAAATTTTGGGAAATCGAAGAGGTACCAAAATATTTTAATACTACCCCCGAAGAATTACAATGTGAAAAACTGTTTTTGGAAAATCATTCCCGTGATTCTTTGGGTCGTTACACGGTGGCTCTCCCATTTTGTGACGGGGAACCATCCTTTCTTGAAACACGTTCGATCGCACTTCGTCGTCTCTTTTCGTTAGAACGTCGTCTTACTCGTAATCAATCGTTGTACGAAGCTTATAAGTCTTTTTTAAAGGAATATTTGGAAGCTGGTCACATGGAACGTGTCACATCACCGCCCTGTATTCCCTCTAAATGTTTTTACATTCCACATCATTGCGTGGTGAAGCCTGAAAGCGCTTCAACCAAACTTCGCGTTGTATTTGATGCATCCTGTTCGCCACCTGGTGGACAGTCTCTCAATGATACCCTACTTACAGGTCCCAAATTACAACAAGATCTAACTACTCTTTTATTGCATTTTCGATTATATCGTTTTGTTTTCACTGCTGACATACGGCAAATGTATCGTCAAATCATGGTAAAACCCACCCACAGAGATTATCAAAGAATCTTGTGGAGATTTACACCTCAGGAACCTGTGCAAGAATTTCGATTAAAGACAGTTACTTATGGCATAAAATCTGCCCCATTTTTGGCTATCAGAACTTTATTACAATTAGCTCAAGATGAGTGTTCTGAATTTCCCAGAGCCTCACAAGTTTTGTCCTCTGATATTTATGTTGATGATCTGGTTACTGGTGATAACTCATTGGACGAATTAATAACCTTACAAGAGAATTTAATAAAGCTGCTCGCTAGAGGAGGTTTCGAACTTCGTAAGTGGACAAGCAATCACCCTTCTCTACTAGCATCAATTCCAAAAGAATATCATTACCAAAAGTCCCTGTCTTTTGACAATAAAGAAAATTGTAGTGTAAAAATCCTTGGTATGAAATGGTTGTTCTCTAGTGATTCATTTTCTTATAATGTGGATACCTCTGAAAGACCTTGCACAAAGAGAACAGTTCTTTCCGACATCGCTCGAATTTATGATCCCTTGGGTTTTCTATGTCCTGTGACATTTCTTGCAAAATATTTTATGCAACAATTGTGGACACATGGTTTGAATTGGGATGATGAACTCCCTTCACATCTATCAGCTCACTGGATTAATTTCAAGGCAGAATTACCTAAGTTGTCGCTTATCAGCATACCTCGTTATTTTGACACTGATCAAATTTCGTCTTCCCAGCTTCACGGCTTTAGTGATAGTTCGGAGAAAGGCTATTCCGCAGTTGTATATATTCGTCTTGTTAAGCTTGATGGCAGCATTAAGACAGTACTCGTATGTGCAAAATCTAAAGTTGCCCCATTGAAAAAACTTTCGCTGCCCAGATTAGAACTGTGTGCGGCAGTTCTTCTTTCTGATTTAATCCACTTCATACTGAATAGTTTTGTCAACAAACTTAATTTCAATGAAATACACGCATGGTCTGACTCCACCGTCGTCCTGGCGTGGATAAAATCACCCCCATATCGTTGGAAAACTTTCGTCAGCAATCGGGTTAGCCACATACAGGACTTAGTGTCTCCTGCTTGTTGGCACCACATTAGTACAAAGGAAAATCCTGCAGATTGCGCTTCTCGTGGTATTTTTCCCTCTGACTTGCTGTCACATTCCTTATGGTGGGCGGGGCCATCTTGGTTACAAGATTCAAAGGAATCTTGGTCCATTTCTGACATTGAAAACGACGATACTTCATCATTGGTCACACTGGAAGAAAAGAAGGTTGTTCTTTCTACTTCAGTTACGTTAAATACGCTGGATAATCTTTTAGACAGATTTTCTTCTCTATCGAAAATCCAGCGTATAATTTCATATTGTCTTCGTTTTTGCCATAATATTTCATCTCCCGAGAAGAAACGTGGTACTTTTACTTCTTATGATCTTCAACGAGCCTTATTGGTCTTGGTTAAACATGTACAACAACTGTCTTTTTCTGAAGAACTTAAAATTTTACGAAATGGAAAGGCTCTGCCTAAGTCGTTTCGAAAACTATCTCCATTTTTAGATTCCAATGGTTTTCTTAGAGTGGGAGGTAGATTGACTAATTCCTATTTATCATTTGAACAAAAGCATCCCATTTTACTACCTCGAAAACATCGTTTGACTGAGCTTATTATTCAAGACACTCATTTACAAAATCTGCATCCTGGGTTACAAACTCTTCGTTTTTTAATATCGCAAAATTACTGGATTTTAAACGCCAAGCAAGCAATTCGCTCTGTCTTGGCAAAATGTATAAAATGTTTTCGGGTTCGACCTACTGCGTTGACACCGTATATGGGCAATTTACCTAAACTTCGTGTAAGTCAACTTAAACCCTTTAGCTGTGTTGGATGCGATTTTTGTGGTCCTTATCATGTTACCCTCGGTAAGACACGTGGTTGCAAATCTCAAAAGGCCTATATTTGCTTATTCGTGTGCTTTACAACAAAGGCTGTTCATTTAGAGCTAGTGTCGAATTTGTCATCTGAAGCATTTCTTGCAGCTTTACGCAGATTTATCGCTCGAAGAGGACGCTGTTCTCTTATCCACAGTGACTGTGGCACAAATTTTGTTGGAGCTAACAAGTACCTCACTGAAATTATGCAAAATGCTGCTGAAACAGAGAAAATTAAGTGGCAATTTAACCCCCCTTCTGCACCTCATTTTGGTGACTTGTGGGAGGCGGGCGTTAAATCAGTTAAAACTCATCTTTCCAGAGTGATTGGGGAACAAATTCTGACATTCGAGGAACTATATACAATGTTAGTCCAAATTGAGGCATTATTAAATTCGCGTCCACTTTCGGAGCTTAGCACCGATCCCAACGATCTGAATGCTTTAACTCCGGGACATTTTCTAACATTAGAACCTTTGACTGTTCTGCCTGATCCTGACTTAACCGATCTCACTATCAATCGTTTAACACGTTGGCAATTATTGCAAAGATTACATCAAGATTTTTGGAAAAGATGGCATGTCGAATATTTACACACTTTAATGCAGCGTCAAAAATGGTTAAGGGGTAATGTAGAACATTTATCAATTGGAAAATTAGTTTTGATTAAGGACGATTTATCGCCACCTCTCCGCTGGCGTTTGGGTCGCATTATTGAAACTCATTGTGGCTCTGATGGAGTATGCCGTGTCGCTACCGTTAAGACGGCCGATGGAACTTACCAGAGGCCCGTCGTCAAGCTTTGCCCCCTGCCATCTCAGTAAAATACAACATGGTTGTATTTGGTGGGCGGAATGTTTCGTCCTTTTGTAAATATGTAGATATTTGTTCTTTGTTTAACTGGCATTAGTAATATTAATTTAATTTTGTCTTCCGACATGGTAAATACTAGTGAGATTGGTATACCTGCCAAACAGGGCCGACAGCGCCCGGAGTTAAAACCGAATCAATCATAGATTGACAGTAATCGCGGCACGTTGCCTATAAATATAATAACTTTAACTTCGAGTATTTTACCATTAAATAATTGCTACTAATTATTACAATTAACAGTGTGGTGTACATAAATCTTCGGCTACTCAAGCAATTGGTTGGAAAGTGAAGAAGGAGCTGTCTTCCTGCCCCAGCGAGCCATTCCTCCGAGGATTACGGTAAGGCACCTTTCTCACTACAGTCGCTTGTATATTTCAAAACTAAGTTGAAATCATACAAATAATGATTCACTTTTAAACAGTAACTTACCTATATCTTCTTACTACTTGGAAACATATTAATAATACTCTAGTGCAGGTAACTGTACATAAAAGATAAAAATGTTGTGTTGCCCATACACAAGTAAGCTATACTTTACCATATGTAATATAATAATGTTTCAAGTATAGGCCTTAATCGCCCACTAGCAAAAATAAATGTCGCTCACATATAGTATATACTCCCAATCTGCAATTTATGCAAAAATTCATGTAACTTAGATTTTGACATTATATAACAGCTGTACATTATTGTATGATGGATATAGCTACACTTGTTAAGATTTCTACCCTTTAGCAAAATGCATTTTACTTCATCTTATTTAATTCAGCTGTGTTTTTATTTTTGTAAGAATTCTCGGTGATAATTGAATTCATTTTAAGACCACCCTTTCCATGTAAATATTGACACAAAAATCAAAAGCATAGTGAGTAGAGGGGGAGCTATGCACCAATCATAATTAGTATTATACCCTACTACTGTTCAGATTTTGCCTCGAACCAATACTGCTAGAGTAGCCCCACCTAGGCCTGCCCTTGTAGTGGTGCCATATTGTGTGTTACATTGCATACATTGCACACATTGCACACATTGCACACATTGCATACATTGCATACATTGCACACATTGCATACATTGCATACATTGCACACATTACATACATTGCACACATTGCATACATTGCATACATTGCACACATTGCACACATTGCATACATTGCACACATTGCACACATTGCACACATTGCATACATTGCACACATTGCATACATTGCACACATTGCACACATTGCACACATTGCATACATTGCACACATTGCACACATTGCACACATTGCACACATTGCATACATTGCATACATTGCACACATTGCACACATTGCATACATTGCATACATTGCACACATTGCACACATTGCACACATTGCATACATTGCATACATTGCATACATTGCACACATTGCATACATTGCATACATTGCACACATTGCACACATTGCATACATTGCATACATTGCATACATTGCATACATTGCACACATTGCACACATTGCACACATTGCATACATTGCATACATTGCATACATTGCATACATTGCATACATTGCACACATTGCACACATTGCACACATTGCACACATTGCATACATTGCACACATTGCACACATTGCATACATTGCATACATTGCATACATTGCACACATTGCATACATTGCATACATTGCACACATTGCACACATTGCACACATTGCATACATTGCACACATTGCACACATTGCATACATTGCACACATTGCACACATTGCACACATTGCACACATTGCATACATTGCATCGTATGTTGCATTGTACGTTGCATTTTGTTACACTGTGTGTTGAAATCTGTTACATTTCGTTGCATTGTATGTTGCCTTTTGTTACATTTTGTTGCATTTTGTTACATTGTGTTGCATTTTGTTACAAATCATTGCATTTTGTTACATTTCGCTGCATTTTGTTGCATTTTGTTACATTTTATCCTAAATTACCCTCGTTTTATCCTAAATTATCCTCGTTTTATCCGTAATTACCATCGTTTTATCCGTAATTACCCTCGTTTCATCCTTAATTACCCTCGTTTTATCCTTAATTACCCTCGTTTTATCCTTAATTATCCTCGTTTTATCCTTAATTACCCTCGTTTTATAAAGATAACATTGCATACATGTGTTGCATTGCATGCATACAATTTGAAAAAAGTAATCTGATAAATCTGCACAGTTTTAAAATATCATTACTTCGATTAGATACGTAATTCTTTCTTTATGTGGTTTACATGATAATTGTAACAAAATATTTTAAAAACATGTGTTATTTACGTGTGAAAAGAAATCACATAAATCTACAGTAATAAAATGTGTGCCCATACAGTCAGAAATGCAGCGATTAATGTAAAAATTGAACTTCTTTGCATAATAATTGTCCATTTGTAACTAAATACTTTGAAGACTTGTGTTATTTACGTGTGAAGAAAAATGACATAAATCTACAGTAATAAAATGTGTGCCCACGTGTGTAGCGATGAATGTAAAAATTTAACTATTTTACATAATAATTGTCCATTTGTAAAAAAATTCTTTGAATGCGTGTTATTTGCATGTATTCAAACATAGAAAATGAGTTTTTTTATTGCAGTAATGACATGTGTGCCCATAAAGTAAAAAAAAAATGTAGCGATGAATGTAAAACTTGAATTGTTATGCAAAGTTGGCTGAGACCTACGACATTTCTTGCATACAGGTAATTGCGATTAAAACGTACATTCATATAGCATCGATAGACACGAAATTTTAAATGTGAGAACTCCGTATAACAATTATCCATCATATTATTAAGTATGGAAATAATGCATAGTATTCCTTTACTGTAGCAGTCTAGCCCATACAATAGTCATATACCAACTGCTCGTTCACTTTTATAATGATAGGGATGCTCCCACCACCTGTGAATGTTACGTCACAGCATTACCTCCCACCACCACGTCAATTGCCCCTTCACCTATGTAGTTACCGTCAGTACATTTATTACCACCCCACCATATTAATTTCCCCCTTCCAGACCACGCCCCTAAGTCCCCGCCCCCAGGCCCCGCCCATTAAGCCCCTCCCCTTAGGCCCCGCCCATTAAGCCCCGCCCATTAGGTCACGCCCCCTAGGCCCCGCCCCGAAAAGTAGTGGGGGTCTCCTCTGCTCTGCTCCGAGGCTTTCCGGTATAAGCACACTACTGTTAATTTATGTTGATATGACAAAAATGATTTGTCTCTTGTCTACCGTTTGTAAGGAAAATGTCAAAACTCCAAACGTCCAAACAGGATAATTCTCTATTAATTAAATTTTCCCCTGGTACGTGTACACAACGCCCGAAGTTAAACGATCACACGCTGATCCTGAATATAAATAGCTTTTTTACAAATACCTATAGGTATCTATATCTATAAACAAAAAATTAAATGATTCACTTACCTTCTTCAATCGTTTTTTTTATTGCACACAATAACGAACAACGAAATCAAAGGATCAAATCGCAAATTGTCAGGCACGCAAACGTCGCAAACAGCAATTCAAAATGGTGACAGCGGAATAGCGGTCTAGATGCCGTAAGCTGCAATGAAGATGTAGACAGAAAAAGGAAATAAAACGCGCCTGCGCACCGTTTCGCAGTATTTTTAAATAAAAAATTCCTGAGATTCTAACTTTAAAAGTGATAGGTACCTATTTATTTTATTTGAATAATACTTTTCTCTAACATTTCATATAATAAGAAAAAATTCGAATTCATATGGAACACTCATGAATATAAATTAAACCTGCCATATTACATGGAGTACATTGAAAATTTTATGATAAAGCTTTATTTAATATATTAAGCATACTTGTTACATAAATCATGAAAGTATAATAAATAATGGGTACAAAACGGCTCTAAACGTTTTACCATACCTACTTTCTATACATTATTTTTAAAATAAATGGTCAAAAAATAACCTACTAAATTATTTATAAAATATGTTTAAAACATATTCTGTACTTCTCTTATTAAAATATTTTTATCATATTATTTTAAGAAATATTTTTAAAATAATAATCCAAAGATAAGTTTTGAAATTATTCATAAGATATATTTAAAATATATTCTATGCATATGTATTTCAATTATTCTAATATTAAGTATTAGAAGAGATTCTAAAAATATTAATAAATTAAATGGTTATTCAGAGAATAATTTAAAGATAATTTTTATAATTAATCAAATAATATTTTTTGGGAAGATTGTCAGATTATTCTTAGAATATCTTGTGCTATCTGGGTAATGGAGTGGGGGTGGTGGGAGAGTTGAAAAATATTATGCAAAAATTAGAAGCCTAGTATATACACCAAATTCCAAGTTTCTGTACTCTTACCAGCTTGCTTTACTTATTTTCTCCTATTTACCCCTATTTAACCCCCAACCCTTCAACGGAATCATCTCAAAATATAATCTAGTTCTAGGTATCAATATAATATATACGTGTACCAAGTTTCAAGTAAATATCTCAATTTGATTTTATCAATTCCTTTTACAATGAAGTGTGGGTGGTGCGGGGCGTATGGAAATATAAAAAATCTGAGGCCTTGGCTTCTAACATATACACCAAATCCCAAATTTGTGTACTCTTACCAGCTTGCTTTACTTATTTTCTCTTATTTACCCCTATTTACCCCCAACCCTTCACCGCATAAGTTCAAAAAACAGCTTGGTTCCAGATCTCGTTATAGTACATACGTAAGTATGTAGTAAGTAGTAAGTGTAACAATGTCGCACACGAGACACGTTAGTTTAGATAGCACCAATAAATTTAGTTATAAATGCTGTAAAAATAAACAGTTTACGCATTATGTGTGTATAAAGTGCTACGGTATCTATCATAAATCCTGTTTGCCAAAATTCAAAAGCAAAATCAGGTTTGTAAACGACAATCAACTTGTTTGTTGTGACGAAGACAGAGTGATTAATGACCATGATGAGGAAAAAGACCTATTAGAAAAAACAATAAGCGAGCTTACAGAAGACAGCGAAATGAAAAATAAGTATATAAAAAAAATTAAAACAGACTCAGAGGCATTTGTACAAGAAGCACTAAATAGGGAAGAGGAAATGTATGAATTAATTAATAAACAGGAAAAAACTATCAAAGAACTAAACGAGTATATAAACACACTAAAAAAAAGAACAGAAATTAAAGTTGACACAAAGAAAAGTACAGTCTTTACACAAACTAATCCACAAATAAATAAAAATGTTTCGACAATCACAGATCTCGTTGGATATAAGGATACTGAAAAAATTACCGACAAAAACCCTATAAATACTATAAATGATAACGGTCCAAAAAATGACAATAATAAGACACATGACTCATTACTGGGTGGCAATAAAAATACGACTGGAAATAAGAATTCCCAACCTACGCTTAAGGACAAAGACATAAATAAGAAGAAAATTCTTTTACTTACCGATGAAATTGACGTCCTCTGGCAAGTGAGGAAATTGCTAGATTTGCGTAAGTTTGAAATTATATCAGTGAAAAAACCTGGAGCACTATTAAACCAGGTACTGGAGAACGTCGAAAATTTGACAAAAAAATTTACTTTAAATGACTACGTAATAGTAATAGGAGGATCAAATGACTTGGACATCAAAAAAACGCCCTCTTTTCGTGTTATATGTAACAAACTGAAACTGGTTACCCATACCAATATCTTGTTTGCATCAGTTCCGTACTTCTATAATGACGTATCTAAAAACAAGCACGTATTTAAATTTAATACAAGACTGTACGAATTTCTAAATAAATTTAATCAGTGTACAGAGGGAGTCATTGGATATGTGGAAATAAATACCAAAAACTTGGTAAAGTTAAATAGCAGGTCAGTAGCGTCAACTATAGTTAGAGCGATAACCTCAACAAACCGTACAAACAAAACCTTAAGGTTTATTAGTCTATGCGACAAATTAAACGAGTTACCTATACAGCCCATTAGTGATTTGAACTTAAGTAATAGAGACCAAGCATCAGGTGATTTTTTATACCCACGCCTCTCCGAGATATCCCTATTGTAAGTGAAACCAATGTTAGTGCTGATATTACCACTAGTTTGAGACGAATCCCAAATACTGTTAAATCAAATAGCCCAAATAACAAAGGTAGTACGTTATTACATTTAAACATTCAATGTATTTCTAACAAAACTAATGAACTCGACGCATTTCTGGGTGAATATAGAAATAATTTTCATATATTATGTTTAAATGAGCATTGGATGTTAAGAGATGATATTCTTGGTGTAAGTTTAATTAACTATAATCTCATATCACATTTTAGTAGGACAGTTGCTGTACACGGCGGTGTCGCTATATATGCCCACAAAAAATATCACTGCAACGCGTTAAATCAAATTAGTAAATTATCTGTAGAAATTCATTGCGAACTGTGTGCGGCAGAATTCTATGACTTTATTATTATGACAGTTTATCGATCACCAAACGGAAATCTAAACATATTCTTAGAAAAACTGTCCTGTGCATTAGATATACTAATGAGAAAGAATAAAGACTTAATAGTTACCGGTGACTTTAATGTGCATTTTAACACCGATGAAAATAACGTTCATCTAGTGCTTAACATTTTTAATTCTTTTAAACTAACTGCACTAAATTCAGAAAAGACTAGAAAAAACAACTGTCTCGATAATATATTCGTTAACATGGACACAAGTATGTGTAATGTGAGAGTAATTAACACTAGGTTATCAGACCATCTAGGTATCAAACTAGAGTGTAAAAAAGGCACGGTTAAGATCAATAATACAAGAATAAATTATAAGCCTATAACTGACGTGGGATTATTAGTCTTACATAATTATCTAAGTAATGTTAACTGGGACTTTATTAAGGAACCAAATGTAAGTATCAATGACAAATTCGAAAATTTTCTGGGCATTTTAATGCAGGCAACTGATCTCTCATTTCCAGAAAAATCTAAACTAACAAATACAGGCTCATCATTTAGAATAAACTGGTTTACTGATGAACTAAAACAAAAGAGAAATACACTACATCTGCTGCAAGACTGTTATAACAACACTCCAACTGAAAATCTACGTGGTATTATAAACCAATATAAAAGTGCCTACCGCAATGATTTGATAAATGCAAAGAAATTGGCTCATGATAATTTTATATCGAACTCTAATAACCCACAACGTGCAATGTGGAAAATAATAAACAATAACAAAAAAGGTAAAAATCCTGAAATCAATATTCCTCCCAATGAATTCAATAGTTACTTCACAAGCGTTGCGAGCGATATAGTAAGCAAGCTTCCTCCTTGCCAAGTTAATCATAGTAGCTTCTTAAAGAATCTAAATCCTAACATTACTATAAAAAAATTTCATTTCACAGAGGTAACTTATAACGAAGTTGCCGATATAATCAGTAGACTTAAATCAACCAATAGTAAAGATCCTTATAGTATAAACATGAAAATTCTAGGCACAATCAAATATATTATTCTAGTTCCTTTAACAAATCTTATTAATATGTGCATAAGGAATAATAGTTTTCCTGATCTATTGAAAATATCCAAAGTTATACCTATACACAAAAAAGGATCTAAAAGTGATCCCGCTAACTATCGTCCAATTGTTATTATCCCCTTTATGGCAAAAATTTTTGAAGTAATATTAAAGGATCAAATCACTAATCATTTTGAACAAAATAACCTGTTTAACCCCCATCAATTCGGTTTTAGGGCCAAGCAATCTACAACGCTGGCTATTAATTCTTTAATTAAGATCATTAATCAAGGTTATGAGGATGGTTTGTTCGCATTATCGAAGTTTCTAGATCTAACAAAAGCCTTCGACTGCGTCTCACATGAAATATTAATTGACAAATTAAAGTTCTATGGCTTCAGTAGTAATAGCTCCGATTTACTTAAATCATACTTAAGTGACCGCTATCAGTTTGTATCTTGTCAACATGTAAATTCTAACCTCCTTTCGATAAAATATGGAGTACCTCAAGGATCAGTGTTAGGCCCGATACTTTTCCTAATATATATAAATGATTTACCAAACATTGACCTAGATGCAAACTTTGTTCTTTTCGCTGACGATACAACTGTGACAAAATCCTTTAATGACATCAAGGACTTAATCACCGAATTAAACTTAAAACAAACCACTGTTCAAAATTGGTTCTCAGCGAATCAACTAGTACAAAATGATTCCAAAACAGAAAACTTGATCTTTACATTGAGGGATATAGATGGTGTTGACGTAAATATTAGTAAGGAGGTAAAATTTTTAGGTATATATCTTGACAAAAAGTTAACCTGGGAACCACATGCAAATTACATTTGTAAAAAGGTCTCAAAAAATATATACTTACTACGAAATCTTACATACAATGTATCGCAGAAAATATTAATAAATGCCTATCATGGTTTAATTCACTCAGTCATTTCTTATGCAATTTTAATTTGGGGACATTCATCTGCTAGTGGTAAAATTTTTGCTACTCAAAGAAAAGCAATCAGAATAATCGCTGGCCTTAATTTTAGAGATGACTGTAGAATGGAATTCATTAGGTTAAGTATTCTCACATTGCCATGTGTTTATATCATGCAATGCTTATTGTATATAAAAGAAAACGAGGCGACCTTCACAACGCACAGTCAAATTCACAGATATTCTACACGAAATTGTCATAAAATAAATACAAATTTTTTAAGGCTAAAGCAGACACAGGTAGGGACCAATTATTATGGCATAACTTTCTATAATGTGTTGCCTGCCCATGTAAAGCAACTCGACTTAAACACGTTTAAAATGTCGATAAAAAATTTTTTACTCAGAAGTGCGTTCTATTCATTTAAGGAATTCTTAGACGCAGATTTCAGTGAAATTTAATGCTTGGTAATTTTGGAGTTCTCATTATTAGTATTACCTCGATATTCATCAGTCTTGAATTGCATTTTATTGTACTTTTAATATGATGCCGTATTATTATATATGTATGTATAGATCTCACTGTTGTATTGCTATTTGATAATTCACTCACTCTTTAACTTTATCTTTATCATCATTAGTGTTAAGTAATTTTATATTGCATTTTTTCTTTTTTATCATTTAATTGTTGTTTGTGCTTATATGTTTTATTGTTTGTAATTTATTCTACTCATTTATATATATACTTATATCTTTAAACAATACTTATGTTTACATTTTACATGTACCATACATTTTTATGTACTACTTGACTTGTGTAAATACTCTGAGTATAAAACACCAATAAACAACTTACTTACTTACTTACTTACTTACGTGCATAAAATTTCAAGTCAATGTCTGAAACCCTTCCAGAGATATCGTGCGCACAAAAAAAGTTACAGATCGACAGACAGAAAATTTTTTTCGGTCAAATTTAAAATCTCGACGTTTCATGACATTCTAAACTTATTTCAAGAAAAACAAATTTTGAAAAATGTTTTCGATTACTATACTTCCACTCCACTATGTGGATGTGGAAGTAAAACTGCAGACACCTGTGACAGGCGTAGATTATATCTTTCTCTATAAATTAAAAATATTCGCAGATCTCGGAGTTCATTATAAATGAAATCATCTCCCCTATAAATTACAAACGACGCGACGTAAGAAACTCATTAAAGGCAACAACGTCAGTTTTCAAAAACAAAAAATTTAAACATTAATCTTCGAAGCAATCTGTCTATTCTATGATTTTCATTCAACAGCACGTAAAATGTCAAACTAATTAAAAACTTAAAACTGCATCTGGGTTCTTATTTAAGCCTTTCTTGTATCAATAACGTCAAAAGGATTGGAACTTGATCTTTAATTAGAGATTTGATCTTTTACCTCTTTAGTTAAATTGAGTGATTCAAGTAAGAAATACTTGTATAATGAGCGTTAAGAAAAATAATGTGACATTGCTTATGTAAATGAAGCACAGGCCGTAGATTGTTTTCTATTTACCTGCCATGCGATGAATGTTAGGTTAGTTTGTCGTTAGATGAATTAACGAGTGGAAGTTACAGTCGGGCGTGGCTGACTGCGGATACCTATTTGATTAACATTTTGGTAACTACACACGACGAACTCATGAAACGAACTAAAACACACAGACAAAAAACCCACCAGTAGTGTATTTAAACCGGAGCTGGACCTTCTCCCACCACTTTATTCATGACGTCATCGGTGGGCGGGTTCTGTGGGGTGGGTGGTAATTAGAGTGGTGGGGGTAATTAGAGTGATGGGGTAATCATGGTGGTGGGGGAAATTACTGGGGTGGCGGTAATGAGAGTACTGAATGTAATTACTGTGGTGGGAGGCAATTACTACGGTGGGCCGGTAATATGAGTAATTGCAAAGGTGAAAGGGCAATTGGTGTAGTGGTGGAAGGTAATTAGGACGTAATGCTGTGACATCACATACACTGGTGGTGGGGGCATCGCATAGTGAGTGATAATAAGAGTAATTGCAATGGTGAAGGGGTAATTGGTATGGTGGTGGGGGTAACTATGACGTAACGCTGTGACGTTACATACACCGATAGTGGGGGCATTGCATGGTGGGTGGTAATAACACTCATTGCATAGGTTAATGGAGCAATTGGCGTCGTGGTGGGAGGTAATTAAGACTTTACTTATACTGTTTGTGGTGGGTGCATCCCTATTATAAAACTGAATGTGGGGTTGGTACATACATGACCATTATCGGATAGACTGCTAGTAAAGAGATATTATGCATTATTTCCATACTTAACGATGATGTTCTTTTTTTATTCAAAACATTTTTTAACACGCTTCATCTGTATCTATCAATGTAACGGAATCTTTCAACGTTAGTTTCACCCGCTTCTAATTGTTCTAGCAATAAAATATAGTATACTCAATATTATAATATGTTCAAAATGGACGCCGCTCCAAGATTGCGGATTATCATTTTCTTTACAACCTTGGGCTTGGGCTTGGCAAGTAGGAAACAGATATGTCATCAAAACTTAAAAATTCAAAATGGCGGCGTCATGAATGAAATAATTTTAGGTCTGTTGTCACATATGTATACCAAAAAATCCCGTCTGCTGGTTCCTATTACATTTAAGTTCGTTTTAAGACTAAAAGATAGAAACAAGATAAGATTTTGTTAACCAGCGATAGAAAGTCCATATATTCTTTACAGGATTTTGCAGACAGCGGAAAAAAATATCTATGAGAACTAAAATAAAAACTATATGTAAAAAATATTAATGAAATCTTTGCATTCTTTCGATAACCTGACTTCTGGTTATGCTACCAAATCAAAATCCTAAAATTAATTTATCCAATTTCTTATTTGACATTCTCATTATAACACTAGCATCCAACATAGTCCCTTACGGCTAAACAGATTAAACTAGTATCTACATGACCCCCTACGGTATGAAGATTAAGTTAAAATTGAGGCCTAAGGCTTAAAATAAATGTACTTACTTACCTCGTCTTAAAAAAAATTTCATTCTAATGGATTACATTTTCATAAAATCTCTCATTCAGTTATGGGGTCATGTAGATACTAGTTTAATCTGCTTAGCCGTAGGGTACTATATTGGATGCTAGTATTGTAACGGTATATTTGAGCTCCAACAAATAAAGGAAATATCTAGAAATCATAAACGATTTATTTTATTATAAAGTATAAAGACAACCCTGTATTATCAATTGCTTAAATATAATATACTGTTGTCAATGTTCCTTTTACTTCTTGCTCCTGAGATACTGGAAAAAGAGAAAAATAGTTTAATAATATGCGAGTCTCATGTAATTAATGTATATAATGTAGGTTGTAGGTTTAGTTAGTATGTAAGTATAGATTAATCGACGTTGAGGGACTTTTGTTTATGTATGGTTACATAAATTTGCTTACCTTTTCCACAGCTCAGTAGTTTCTAAATTCGGCAAAATCTCGTGTGGCTTGTTAAACTTATGTCTTGGAAGTTATTTGGGAATTGAACAGGGTCTACTAGTCATCTTTAGTGGGCCCAAAACATCTTCATAACAAATTGTCTGCTGTTGGCGTTAGAATATTCCTACGAATCTAAGGTTAGAACTTAATTATCCGAATAAAATATAGGTTTACCTACTTTTGATGTTGTCCTCATGTTACGATTGTCCTTTCATGGGCTCAGGTCACTAAGAACCGTGTGTTATTCATTTGCAACATAAATACTGGGTATGTAAAGTGTAAATATATTTCACAGCCGTGTTTACTTATTTGTCGGCGGGTCAGCTGTCAAATCCAAGTGCACGAAATCGTGTGGTTTAAGGTCGCGACATACGTATCTGATTTTTCGTGATTTGGAATAATTCTATTTTTGTTAATAAATGTTAGAAAGTCCTGTAATTTATTGTTAACGGTTGTGATGTATAATTAAATGAATTTATTAGATGGTAGAAATTTTAGGCAACAGAATAAAATATATTTATGGCTATCAAGTGTCAGGCCATCTATGGTTCATGACTTTAAGTTCGATGTACTTGACCAAATTTCGACGTACAAGAGTAGGAATCTTTAAAATCTTTAACGAAATTTTATAATTTAAATGACTATAAATAATTAACTAGGTTTTGCAGTTTTCAAATAATATTCTTGTAGGCATTTAGTAAGTGTATTCACAATTTTCTATAATGTAAAACATTTTTCGTAATCTTGATGGGTGACCTCTATCAAGATACCTAGCAATTAGTCCGGATTTTCGTTTTTGTGGGAAAGTGTTTTTTTTTAAAAGGAGATAATCGTCCACATTGTTAATGTTGGCCTAGTGTCGAGAAGACGTTTTGATTGTTGATCATCCGACTAGGGATAATTCTTCTTGACATTTTGCAAGTGATTTTCGATATAGTATTGATTATATTTTGTGAATCAAGTAATAGTTTTGTGAAAATCGCTCCCTTGTGGGATAATTGAGGCCAGTTAAATTTATTTGTGGAGGAAAACCCTTGAGAAAAGGTAAAGTTCTTTTATATCATTTTATTATACAGTGTGTTTTCCTGTGTGGTGTCCTATTATTATTTTATATTCGGCAATGCCTAATTCATTGTCGTTTATATAGGGTTTTTTTTCCTGGGGGCTGTTATTTTGAGAGAAACCCCCCCGGAACTTTTGAAGGAGAGAATTTAGCGTGGAGTGGAAACAAACCCCTTTTTGTGGTGTGGAATTCTTTTCTGGTTTCCCAAATTTTAAACAACGTGGTGTGGAACATTTAATCGACTTTGGCCTGTCTTGGTAGTCCTGTTTTCCAGGTGCAGAGGGTAATTTTCCATGGATGGCTGCAAGGAATCATTCCGGAGATAATCACCAGACACGCAAGTTTTTGAACAGTATCTTATTGTATTTTTTTTTATAGCTATCAGCTAATAATCAGGGTATTTCACTATATTATAATTTAATACAAATTTGACCACTTTTAAATAAAATCTATATATAGGGTGAGCAAATAAAAATTAATAGTCATATGTCATGTTACATAAGTCCATTGAATACATACATTTTTTAAACACAGTGTCATCTTTGAGTTCAGTAATGTATAGAAAATATTATACTGGGTGAGCCAGTAAAAATCAATAATAAATTGAGATATATGATATTGATAAGTGTATTACAATTTTGTTATTTGACACACTCTGTACAAACAATTCTCACTGCATATTTATCATATCAGCCATTTACAAGTTATCTTTTTCAATGAGACAAAGAGGAAACATTTTGTAATTATTTTTTATTTTATTGAAAATATTTTAACACCTGTGAGCCTTAGATATAGCTATATCCCGGGACGTTTTCGTAAATTATATGAATGAAATAAGATAAGGCTTATACATTTTGATAATATCTAATCAGTTTTAGTATAAATATACGTTTTCGCCACTAATATAATTTTAAGGTTGATTCAATCGATCTTGCGCGCTATTTTCTCTATATATTTGTATATATAAATTTCTAGTTATTTCTTATAATAAACTTAGGTGTATATTGATATTTGCATTTTTTTTTTTTTGTTTGTTTGTCTGTGCCATGTCTCAGTTTCTTCGTTAAAGATAAAAACAAAAAAAGCAAGTCACCATTTCGAGGTTTGTGGAGGGGTGATGTCTACCTAATTATATATATGACACCCGTCATTACATCCATCGCTGTCTGGTATAAAAAGAACCTCGTGGCGCCCCTTAATTTTTTATGTATACCCAGCCCGTCTCCTCTGAAGCTAGTGGCAACCAAGACAGTGATCCGAAGTAGGTAGAGTGAATGTTGTTTTTGTAATTTTTAGTCTTTTTTGGAGTTGATACTAGTTAGTAACATAGAATTTTTTTGAGGTTTAGATTTTTTTTTTAGTTTGAGTTAGGGAGTCTAGGGGGCGCGACAGTATTATAATGAGAATGTCAAATAAGAAATTGGACAAATTTATTTTAGGATTTTGATTTGCTAGCAGAAGTCAGGTTATCGAGAGAATGCAAAAATTTCATTCATATTTTTTACATATAGGTTTTCTTTTAGTTCTCATAGATATCTTTTTCCCGCTGTTTGTAAACTCCTATAAAGAATATGTTTCATCACTTTATTCTTATTTTAAACTTATTAAAAAAATTTTAATTGTATTGAGTGAGTAGACTTTCTATCGCTGTTAAACAAAATCTTAATGATTAAAAATTATTTTTTACTTTTTAGTTCGGTTTGCTATTAAAACGTGTTTTAAAAAAATCTAATTACGTATCTAGTTAATTAAAATCATACATTGCATGCTACATTTTTCATAGTGTGGTGGGGGGTAATAGATGAGGTAGAGGGCAAGTAGCGTGATGGGAGGTAATTATTGTGGTAGTCAGAGCACAGGGTGTAATTACTGTGGTGGGGGGTGTAATGCTGTGACGTTGCAATCTTATTCACGGGAGTGGGGGCATCCCTATCGTTATAAAACTGAACGTGGGGTATATGACCACTTTATTGAGTATTGGTAAAACAATAATACTCTAAAATGTAAATATCATGGCGCGCTACAGGTATCGTGGAAGAATATTGCGGTGCGCATGGTGAGTTTGGTCGGGCACACAGTTAATTAATGGGATACATATACGATAATACAGCTTCTCTAAGTTAGAACTTGCATTCAGGCCATGTCAGAAATGTTTTTAATTTTTTAGTGGCAAAGAATTACAGCTTTTTCAAAACGACGGATTAAATAAATATGTTTTTATTATTAATATCATAACATCATAAAGTAATAGTTTGACATAATCTTATATAATCTAACGACCTGAATTGCATTTTTAATTATCTGCTTCGACTTAAAATAATTCTTAAGCTATCTGCATCATCTTCTAAAAAATATTTTTGGTTATTCACAATATGTTAAAGTAAAAATACCACAATTTGCCTGATTTATCTTCATATTCTTCCATGATCGATGGAGTTACTAAATCTGGGGTATTTGCAGAAATGAAGTTTCCTGCAGAACACTGACAAGTTTCCGTAAAAATTGTTCAATTTTTTTTTCAGGAACATATCATTGTTCGACTTCTGGCAGCTAGATTTGACAAGGTTAATTTTACAGCTCTTGAGGCTTTAAGCATGGAGACTGATTCTAATATTCGTGACTATTTCTTCACTTACAGAGACTAGCACGCGGCAAATGTTGGATATTTTCATTCGCACTTCTTCATACTGTTCCAATATAATGGACCCTAAAATAAAATAACAATCAATCCCAAACCCATCAACTGTGGATGGTAGGTTATCTCCTTCTTGATTTTTGGTGGAAAACACCAATCAGTTTTTTTTTTCAGGGCTCGTCTGTTAGTAGAAAACTCCAAGGGCACTGCAGCCTCCTGGGCTTATTGTGCTCTCCCTGCCATGCTTCACTCCGCCCACTCCAGTACCCCTGTACCTCTAATCAGATGATACAGGTCTATGGTCGGACGGGTGCTGATAAGTTCCGGGTCTGTTTGTGTTTGCCCGTAGATGCCATATCTTCTGCGAGCCAATGCCTCGCAGTGAAAAATGATGTAGTCGACCGTTTCCGGCTCCTTGCTGCATAGCCTGCAGTCTAGGTTGCCGTCGAATTTGCCGATTGTATTCAGGTACTTCTTTACAGGAAAGTGTCCCGTCAGAAGTCCTGTTATTAGTCTTAACTGCGTCCTGTTCATTGTGAGCAGTTCTTCAGTTTGTTTTGCACATGGACCTTTAATAAGTGTTTTTCCATGTCGATTTCCTGGAATGTTCCTCCAGTGGTTCTTGTGTTTACTCTTGACCCAGTCTTTAATCGCCCCTCTGGCTGAGCTTTAAGAAATGCCCAGCACGGGTTCTGGGCCATAGAATATGTTAGCTGCCCCTTGTTTAGCAAGTTCATCAGCTTTTTCATTGCCGTCAATTCTGGAGTGTCCTGGCACCCAGAGTAGTTTGACTCTGTTCTGCTCGCCCAGAATTTTCAGCTCTTCATCGCAGTCCCATACCAGTCGGGATGACACTTTGTTTGAGGCTAATGCTCTAAGTGCTGCCTGACTGTCTGATGCAATGGAGATCTGCTGATTCACATATTGTCGGTTTGCATTCTCGCGTACACATTCAAGTATAGCCAGAATTTCTGACTGGAATACAGTGGCGTGTTGCCCAAGGGAAAGACGTATACTTGCCCTGGGTCTTTCGCCATGTATTCCAGCTCCAGCTCCTGTGTTTGTCCTAGACCCGTCAGTATACCAGCTTAGGCCCTTTCGTAGTATGTCAGGAGCTTCTGTTGACCAGTCCTTCCTATCTCCAATGGTGATATTGAAGGGCTTGTTAAAGGTGATTTTTGGTACCATGTAGTTTGACCTCATATTCAGTAGAGGTTCTTCTACAGTGTTTATTATCCTCAAATCAGTTACCTTCTTTATTAATTAATTTTTATAGAGCAAATATACTAATTCGTGGAAATTGTGTTCAAGTTATGTGGTACTTGTGTTTAGAGTTCCCAACAATGCAAGTAATTTCAGTAATGTTGATGATTCCTACAGATTCAAAAATACTTTAATGCAAAATTCTTTGCCGATTCTTGAGAATCTGCCGGTTATATTTGGCCCAGCAAAGGCATGACGAATATTCCTATATCTATTTCTTTTTCAGTTCTTCCTCAACTGGTACCATTACGACTTTCTTTGTTAATTGCTCATAAAACTAACCAGAAGCACAAACACATCTGTATACGGACTGTGAACAGAAAGTATGTCTTTTCCATATTGTTGAGTTACGCGAAGTATTAGAGTAGTATCAGCCTCTTCATGATTATTGTCTTCTGTGTTTATCAGCGGGATATAAGAAGTTACAACATGCTTAAATCTTTCTCAATTCCGAACTTTCTTGGCGGGGTATTCAGTGAGTTTTTGTTTCATTTTTATGTTGAATAGAAAATCTTAAAAGGAAATATTGTTTATTAATGATCCATTTGGGACACGATAAGGTGCGCCAGAGTATTGTTGACATCTTTTTGACTTTGTGCTGTTTTTTAACGAGTATTCCTTTCCTGTCCCACATGTTACCAACCAAAGACTCGTTGTCTAAGATTAAATCTTACACAATCAGTTTTTAGTTGCTAGCATGTCCTTGCATGACTTCTTATTATAACGGGTTTTTGACATACAAAATATGTACTAAAATTAAGTTCCATTATTATAGTCTTCGCAAATGCAAAACGAAGAGTATTGTTACGGATTTCCACCTTTTAGGAAACACCCTGTATGAATCCGTGGGTTCTAAATAATTTTAACAAGAGATAAACAGTACTAACACTTTATTTAACAATTTACTGACTATACAATACTTCAAAATACACTTTGTTTACTTTAACCTCACTTTTTCCCGAACGTGTCACTTCTCAAACAAACTTCCCCTTCCGCGCTGGTAATCGCGCCTTATATACTCCGAATTGGAATCTCTAGATCCATCTAGAAGCAATCAAGAATCTTCAACAACATTCCAGAAAAGTCCGTTTTATTCTCTTGGCTTCCAGTCACAATCACTAGGCATAGGCGTACCATCTCCTTTTCTAAGGGGGTGTAATTCATAACACTGCCCCCTCCTTAAGCCTAGATCGTCCCGATCAGGCAACTCAGAATCATCGATGTAGTTCGCCAGCCTGTCCAAATGCACGATCTTCATCTTGGACTTTTTGCTTCGTTGAATCCGATAGACGACATCATTAATTCGGGTAATAACAGTATACGGTCCATCCCAAGGAGGTTGAAGTTTCGGTGACCTTCCTTTTTTCTGCTGTGGGTTATACAGCCAAACCAGGTCTCCTGCCTTGAACCCTTCTGAACTACCCTTCTGGTCGTATCGAGCCTTCATTCGGTCACTGGCTGGTGATGGCTCCGCTATATTGTTAGCCAACCTCTTGAAAGGAGCTCCGGCGCTGAACTGCTTCTTTTCACCCTTACTTCCAGTCTGTGGTCCCTTACTGGCTGCACAAATCTTGCATTTGCGACACCAAGCCTCCACGTCCTGACGACTTCTTATCCAATAAAATCGCTCTCGTATTTTCTTCAGGATCTTGTTCACACCGAAGTGTCCACCGGATGTTCCATTGTGCACTTCCTGAAGCACCTTCGCTACTCGACCCCTGGGAATCACTAGACGCATAACCACCTTTTTTCCATCCGGGCTTTCCCATGCTCTCTGCGCCCATAGTGCCTTCAGTCCCACTCTTTTGCCTGAAACATCCTTCCATTTTGGACGAGTTCCCCTTTCTTTGGCTCTCAATATAGGCCCAATTTCCACATCGTTCAATTGTTCCTGTCTGAGCGCTTCATCTGCCTTATCATCCGGCACCTCCACCTTGACAGTGTTGACTGCTCCCGTGACCTGCAGTTTCTCCCAGGGGTTGTGCTTGCAACCTTCCTTGTACCTTCTTCCGGATGAAATGTTTGCATTTCTCTCAGGTTTTGTTTTATCGTCATATCCTTGTAGTGGTGGCCTTTCTGTAATGCTCCGAAGCTGGGAAATCTTCACTTCTCTAGGGGCACCACGTTCATTATCTGTCACAGCCTCTCTGGTACCGGCTTCCTCTGGTTTTCCCCTTGGCTTCACATCTCCGGCCTTCACTCTCTCCAAGCTCCTCTGTGGACATTCAAGCTGGATATGTCCTAGTTCCCCGCACCTGTAGCATTTCATATGCCGTCCACTTGGCCTTCCACTACTTTGTTTATTCTGTGTCTCTGCCCTGTTTCCAACATTCACTTTCCTCGAGTTTCGCTGTCCACAGTCTCGTTTGATATGTCCTATCCTGCCGCAGTTGTAGCATTTAATACCCCCACTTGGCTTTTCTCTATTTTGTTGGTTTTCCTGTCTTCTTGGAGGATTGAATTTAGCCAGTAATTGACTGAACATTTTATGTATATCGGCCAACATAGGGTTCTGGTTCTCCTTTTCTGACTGCGATTCTTCCAGCGTCATAGCCCGTACTCTTGACTTTGGAGTATCCCTATAGACGGCTTCTACCTCTAGTGCATGCACCAAGGCTTCACTACTACTTTTATGTCGGAATAGCCTGAGGACTCGTCTGATTTCCTCGTCCCTTATCCCATCTAGGAATGCCCCCACTGCCAATTGCTCTTTAAATTCTTTTGGCGCATTAGGGTATGCTAAGTGTGCCAGTCTTTCCACCGCAGCTTCAAATTCTTGCAGACTCTCTCCAGCTTTCTGAATGCGCACTTTCAGCTGGATCTGGTATACTTGAGCAAGGTGTTGATCTCCATATCGTAAATCTAAGGCAGCTTCTAAAACTCTAAAATTCCGTTGTTGGTCTGCCGGAATTGTCTGGAGCAACTCCAACGCTTGGCCTCTTAAAGCCACGATTAATGCCTTAGCCTTCTCTTCGTCATTCCAGTTGTTAGCACTCGCTGCTGCCTCAAACTGTGTCTTGTAAGTCATCCAGGAATTTTGACCATCAAAGGAGGGAATTTTTAATTGCTGGCCTGATGACACCACTTGCTGGTTTCCTCTTGTCCTCAACTGTTGTTTAAGCTGGTCAATTTCTCCTTCTACCTGGTGCATTTTCTCTTCAACCTTGTCTACTTTTTCTTTCACTTCGCTTACTTCTTGCTCGACTTTATTTTTAAGTTCTTCAGTGATGGCAAATATGGCACTCTGTTGGCCTTCTATAATTTTCCTTAGTTCGTCTCTTTCTTTTTGTTGTTTAATGTCCAAGTCTTGCATGATTTTTCTCAATTCTTCCTGACGTCGTTTCTCTTCGTCTTGATGTCGTTTTTCTTCTTCTTGTTTTTCCTCTTGACGCTTTTGTTCTTGTTCTTCTTTTTCCTGTAGGCGTTTTTGTTCTTTTTCTTGTCGTTTTCTTTCACGTTCCTCTTTCTCTTCCTGGCGTTTTCTTTCCTGATCCATCATCATTTTTTGCATTTGGGCCATAAAGTCCTGCATTTGTTGTTCGGATGCCATGCTTCTGGTTGTTACCGGCATATAATTATAATAAAATCAACAAAATTTATTAATCACGTCAATATCGGTAATGCAATTGTCCAGAGAAATCGCAAAACAGCACGAGAAAGTCTTTTATTTAGAGTCTTTGTCACTTAACCTCTAATGTCCAACAAAATGTTCCAAAAATGTCTCAAAAAAATGCACTTGACACTATTTTCCTGTTCGAAAATAAACCTCGAACAATGTCCAGTAAATTAGTCCTTCCTGTGTTAGCACTAACTCCGAGAATACTGTCCCAGTCTTCTCAACACTCCCGAAAAATCCTATTGTCAAAATTCCGCTTCCGACACCAAAATGTTACGGATTTCCACCTTTTAGGAAACACCCTGTATGAATCCATGGGTTCTAAATAATTTTAACAAGAGATAAACAGTACTAACACTTTATTTAACAATTTACTGACTATACAATACTTCAAAATACACTTTGTTTACTTTAACCTCACTTTTTCCCGAACGTGTCACTTCTCAAACAAACTTCCCCTTCCGCGCTGGTAATCGCGCCTTATATACTCCGAATTGGAATCTCTAGATCCATCTAGAAGCAATCAAGAATCTTCAACAACATTCCAGAAAAGTCCGTTTTATTCTCTTGGCTTCCAGTCACAATCACTAGGCATAGGCGTACCATCTCCTTTTCTAAGGGGGTGTAATTCATAACAGTATGTTGCATTTGATCGACACATTTCTAAAACCGATAATACCGCTCGTAGAGAAAAAAAATTCATGTCGCTGTGTTGGTGATCGAATTCTGAACAACTTTCAAAATGTCTGTCTGTCGGTCAGTTTCTTGCAAGCACAATAATTTAAGAACGAAAAGTCCGATTGTATTAAAATTTGGACAGTAAGTTAGTGTTAGGAAGAGGAAGAACCCTATTGTTTTTGAACAAAATCGATCAATAAATAAAAAAGTTATTAATTATTTCAATTTAAAAAAATCTGTTTTGTAATTAGATTAAATGTCTAAAACTAATATTATTTACGATAAAAATGCGAAAAATATTCTACGGAATGTGCAACAATTATATAAAAACAGATCGTAACATGCGCTATTCAAGAAAAAACGTATATGCCTATACTAATTGAAATGGGTCGACTCAATGGTGCACGTCATATTTTTGCACATTTGTAGGGTTATTTTTCAGCCAATATCTATAAATTTGTATGTCGTTGGATTCAGCATAAAATTCTGCCCATTTTTTGTTTGAAATTTTATCCCATATGGCATGTTGTTTTCAAGATAAAAAATGATAAACAAAATTAAAAAATAAAAATTTTAGTTTTTTTGGAAGTATTCCATTAGGATTAAATATTTTTTACTCTAGTATTTTTTTCGCTAAATTATATTTAAGTGTTTTAAGCGAAAAATCAGCCTAGTCGCCGCGCCATCTTGAATTGTGGATTACTGGAGAAAAATCCAGTTTCAGAAATGCCAACAAGGCATTTGGTGATCCCGTTGGCTTATATCTTCATAAAATAAAGCGTTTTAAAACTTAGCAAGGCATCGACGCGAGTGATTATTTTTGAGCCCTGTGATAATAGAGTATAAGTGTAGTTTCAACGTTATGATGACCTCGGATCCGGGATTTGTTTATAATAACGCACATACATTAGAACAGAAGGCTGTAATGAATTTTCGAAACTTTGTTAGAAAAGACAATTTTTGTTTCAGGAAATATAACTAATAACCATCTTGTAGCAACATAATAAGCTACAACTTATTAAGAATGAAAATATTTATACATGTGATCTATTTGGAGATATTCAACAAAACCAATAATTTACGCAATTTTATCGAGATGATGTCTCCTCCATAAGAATATTTTTGTACAAGATAACAGTTCTCAAAATATTGCACTATACAACATATTGATTGCGTTAAAATTTTTGTCTATCAATTACTTCCACATTGGAAGTATAGTAATCGCAAAAAAAATTTCAATTTTTTTTTTCATGAAACGTCGAGATTTTAAATTTGAGCAAAAAAAAATTTCTGTCGGTATGTCGGTCTGCCTGTCTGTCTGTCTGTCTGTCTGCTTGTATGTCTGTCTGTCTGTCTGTCTGTAACTTTTTTTTTGTCCGCACGTTTTCTCCGGAACGGTTTAAGATATTGACTTGAAATTTTGTACACGTATATATTGTAACGAGATCTGGAACTGGATTATTTTTTGAGGATATTCGGTGAAGGGTTGGGGGTTAAATAGGGGTAAATAGGGGAAAATAAGTAAAGCAAGCTGGTAAGAGTACAGAAACTTGAAATTAGGTGCATGTACTAGAAGTTAAGGCTTCAGATTTTTTATATTTTTCAACCCCCCCACCACTCCTACCCCATTATTAAAGGGGTTGATAAAATAAAATTGAGATATTCATTTGAAATTTCGTACACGTATGTATTATAACGACGTCTGTAATTAGATTATATTTTGAGATGATTCCGTTAAAAGGTTGGGGGTTTTTTAGGGGTAAATAGGGGCATATAAGTAAAACAAGTTGGTAAGAGTGCAGAAACTTGAAATTCGATGTATGTACTAGAAGCCAAAGCGTCAGATTTTTTTATGATATTTTTCAACCCCCCACACCCCTACTCCATTATGAAAAGGGTTGACAAAATAAAATTGAGCTATTCATTTGAAATTTGGTACACGTATGTATTATAACGACATCGGCTGTCCCAAGCAGAAACACAGTAATTGACAAATTTGTAAAAATTGAGTTTTCTAAAGTATTGGACTTACTGTGTCCCAAGACGTCATGTGGAACACTTATAATTGATTAAATAATGAACATTTAAGAGTTATTATGTGCACAAAACACAGTAAGTGACACAGAATGAATAGCTGTACTGGAACAAAACACAGTATTAGTCAGATACCATTGGAAAACACAGTAAGTACTTTGACATTACTGTGTTTTTGCATGGTCTGAGTAGTTACTTTGTTTTGAAAATGATGATCAGATCATCCCTTCCATAATTACCACCACTTACTGTGTCAAGTGATGGGCAATGATGGGCAGCATCCGATTCAGTTGTTTAAGAGACCTTCATTTCTATTTAAATACCTACGTGTGACTCAATTGTCAATTTCCCACACCCAAACACACTTACTGTATATCTAATGTTTACTTTTTGAGTATGTCTAAAACTAATATTATTTACGATAAAAATGCGAAAAATATTCTACGGAATGTGCAACAATTATATAAAAACAGATCGTAACATGCGCTATTCAAGAAAAAACGTATATGCCTATACTAATTGAAATGGGTCGACTCAATGGTGCACGTCATATTTTTGCACATTTGTAGGGTTATTTTTCAGCCAATATCTATAAATTTGTATGTCGTTGGATTCAGCATAAAATTCTGCCCATTTTTTGTTTGAAATTTTATCCCATATGGCATGTTGTTTTCAAGATAAAAAATGATAAACAAAATTAAAAAATAAAAATTTTAGTTTTTTTGGAAGTATTCCATTAGGATTAAATATTTTTTACTCTAGTATTTTTTTCCCTAAATTATATTTAAGTGTTTTAAGCGAAAAATCAGCCTAGTCGCCGCGCCATCTTGAATTGTGGATTACTGGAGAAAAATCCAGTTTCAGAAATGCCAACAAGGCATTTGGTGATCCCGTTGGCTTATATCTTCATAAAATAAAGCGTTTTAAAACTTAGCAAGGCATCGACGCGAGTGATTATTTTTGAGCCCTGTGATAATAGAGTATAAGTGTAGTTTCAACGTTATGATGACCTCGGATCCGGGATTTGTTTATAATAACGCACATACATTAGAACAGAAGGCTGTAATGAATTTTCGAAACTTTGTTAGAAAAGACAATTTTTGTTTCAGGAAATATAACTAATAACCATCTTGTAGCAACATAATAAGCTACAACTTATTAAGAATGAAAATATTTATACATGTGATCTATTTGGAGATATTCAACAAAACCAATAATTTACGCAATTTTATCGAGATGATGTCTCCTCCATAAGAATATTTTTGTACAAGATAACAGTTCTCAAAATATTGCACTATACAACATATTGATTGCGTTAAAATTTTTGTCTATCAATTACTTCCACATTGGAAGTATAGTAATCGCAAAAAAAATTTCAATTTTTTTTTTCATGAAACGTCGAGATTTTAAATTTGAGCAAAAAAAAATTTCTGTCGGTATGTCGGTCTGCCTGTCTGTCTGTCTGTCTGTCTGCTTGTATGTCTGTCTGTCTGTCTGTCTGTAACTTTTTTTTTGTCCGCACGTTTTCTCCGGAACGGTTTAAGATATTGACTTGAAATTTTGTACACGTATATATTGTAACGAGATCTGGAACTGGATTATTTTTTGAGGATATTCGGTGAAGGGTTGGGGGTTAAATAGGGGTAAATAGGGGAAAATAAGTAAAGCAAGCTGGTAAGAGTACAGAAACTTGAAATTAGGTGCATGTACTAGAAGTTAAGGCTTCAGATTTTTTATATTTTTCAACCCCCCCACCACTCCTACCCCATTATTAAAGGGGTTGATAAAATAAAATTGAGATATTCATTTGAAATTTCGTACACGTATGTATTATAACGACGTCTGTAATTAGATTATATTTTGAGATGATTCCGTTAAAAGGTTGGGGGTTTTTTAGGGGTAAATAGGGGCATATAAGTAAAACAAGTTGGTAAGAGTGCAGAAACTTGAAATTCGATGTATGTACTAGAAGCCAAAGCGTCAGATTTTTTTATGATATTTTTCAACCCCCCACACCCCTACTCCATTATGAAAAGGGTTGACAAAATAAAATTGAGCTATTCATTTGAAATTTGGTACACGTATGTATTATAACGACATCGGCTGTCCCAAGCAGAAACACAGTAATTGACAAATTTGTAAAAATTGAGTTTTCTAAAGTATTGGACTTACTGTGTCCCAAGACGTCATGTGGAACACTTATAATTGATTAAATAATGAACATTTAAGAGTTATTATGTGCACAAAACACAGTAAGTGACACAGAATGAATAGCTGTACTGGAACAAAACACAGTATTAGTCAGATACCATTGGAAAACACAGTAAGTACTTTGACATTACTGTGTTTTTGCATGGTCTGAGTAGTTACTTTGTTTTGAAAATGATGATCAGATCATCCCTTCCATAATTACCACCACTTACTGTGTCAAGTGATGGGCAATGATGGGCAGCATCCGATTCAGTTGTTTAAGAGACCTTCATTTCTATTTAAATACCTACGTGTGACTCAATTGTCAATTTCCCACACCCAAACACACTTACTGTATATCTAATGTTTACTTTTTGAGTATCTACCAGTTACAAATACAGTAAATGCAGTTACTGTGTTTTGCATATAAATAAGTATGTATGTACAGATTGCGAAGCTACTTAAAAACAAAGTATATGCTGCTAATCAAACATTTTTAAATATATTTTTACTCTGATAATGGAGAATGACAAATTAAGTCATTTACGAAACTTTTGTGAAAATATATGACAATGTTGTAAGGCTAACATAATTCATTAAAAATCAATTTTCCCGATATTTAGCCCGACTACAATTACTGTGTTTCTACTTTGGGACAGCCGCTGGAACTAGATTATATTTTGAGATGATTCCGTTGAAGGGTTGGGGGTTAAATCGGGGTAAATAGGTGGAAATAAGTAAAGCAAGCTGGTAAGACTACAGAAACTTGAAATTCGGTGTATGTACTAGAAGCCAAGGTCTCAGATTATTTATAATATTTTTCAACCCCCATCACCCCTACCCTCATTATTAAGAGAGATGATAAAATAAAATTGAGATATTCATTTGAAATTTGGTATGAAATTATAACGACATCTGGAACTAGATTATATTCTGAGATGATTCCGTTGAAGGGTTGGGGTTAAATAGGGGTAAATAGGGGGAAATAAGTAAAGCAAGCTGGTATGAGTACAGAAACTTGAAATTCGGTGTATGTGCTGAAAGTCAAGGCCTCAGATTTTTTAATAATATATATCAACCCCCCACTACCCCTACTCCATTATTAAAGGGGTTGATAAAATGAAATTGAGATATTCACATGAAATTTGGTACGCATGTACTATAACGACATCTGGAACTAGATTATATTTTGGGATGATTCCGTTGAAGGGTTGGGGTTAATAGGAGAAAGTGAGTAAATCAAGCTGGTAAGAGTACAAAAATTTGGGATTTGGTGTATATACTAGAAACCAAGGCCTCAGATTTCTTTCTAATATTTTTAAAACTCTTCCACCTCCGCTCCAATATTAATGGGGTTGATAACATAAAATTGAGATATTCACTTGAAAGTTAGTACACGTATGTATTGTAGTGACATCTGATTGAGATGACTCCATTGAAGGGGTGGGAGGTGGTAGGTTGTGAATAGGGGAAAATAAGTAGGGTAAACTAGAAACTTCATTTTTAACGCATATGGTAGAAACCAACTCCTCAAACTTTTCTATGACATCTGCCCCAAATATTATTAAAATTCTATGACCAATAATTTCTACATACTGGAGTGCAAATATAGTCAAGATGTTGTTTATGATAACATAAAATTGAGATATTCACTTGAAAGTTAGTACACGTATGTATTGTAGTGACATCTGATTGAGATGACTCCATTGAAGGGGTGGGAGGTGGTAGGTTGTGAATAGGGGAAAATAAGTAGGGTAAACTAGAAACTTCATTTTTAACGCATATGGTAGAAACCAACTCCTCAAACTTTTCTATGACATCTGCCCCAAATATTATTAAAATTCTATGACCAATAATTTCTACATACTGGAGTGCAAATATAGTCAAGATGTTTCCTTTAAAGTGACTTGGATGAAAAATCTGGATGTGGAAGTAGTGATTCCTTAGGCAGCGGTTTTTTTGGTGTAATAAAATTGAAAAAACTACATTCTTGAAAGAAGATACCCTAGACAACACATTAAGTGAAATTGATTGTTTCTTTCTCATATCTAAATATATACAAATTCTGTATGGTAAATGTGTTACTGATGCATTGAATATACCTTTCAGTGATTTAAATAAACGCACTCAGTTCATAACATAACACATAAAATCAATCTTAACAAGATTGTTATGTTACTGAAGCCCAAGTACAGTTAAATTGCCAAACTGAAACAATATTAGTCCTTGATTCCTGTTTCCAGCTGTAAATTCGCTGATCTGAAATACAACAGGAAAGGGTTATCGATGTCATGGACCTTCTATTGTTCCAGCATGTCTCAAGTGAAACACTTATTACTTACTTTCTTTTTGTACTCTTCGCTATTATATCAGAGTACAGGACATGCATGTAACACACGTTACATAATTATTTCCGTTATATAATAACCACAAAGAACATGAAAACTACCTAATTACTTTCACAGCCACGTAGTGGATTGGAAGTATAATAATCGTAAAAAAAAATTTCATTTTTTTTTCTTGAAATAAGTTAAGAATTTTAGAGATTTTAAATTTGAGCGAAGAAAAAATTTCTCTGTCAGTCTGTCTGTAACTTTTCTGGTCCGCACGTTTTCTCCGGAATCGTTTAAGATATTGACTTGAAATTTTGTACCCGTATATATTATAACGAGGTCTGGAACTGGATCTTTTGCACATATCCGGTGAAGGGTTGGGGGGTAAATAAGGGGAAATAAGAAAAGCAAGCTTGTAAGAGTACAGAAACTTGAAATTCGGTGTATGTACTAAAAGCTAAGGCTTCAAAATTTTTTATATATGTTTTTATTATGATTTGGGATGATTCCGTTGAATGGTTGGGGGTTAAATAGGGGGAATAGGGGAAAATAAGTAAAGCAAGCTGATAAGAGTACAGAAACTTGAAATTCAGTGTATGTACTAGAAGCCAAGGCCTCAATTTTTTTTATAATATTTTTCAAACCTCCACCACCCCTACTCCATTATTAAAGGGGTTGATAAAATAAAATTGAGATATTCGCTTGAAATTTGGTACACGTATGTATTATATCGGTATCTGGAACTAGATTATATTTTGAGATGTTTCAGTTGACGGGTGGGGGGTTAAATAGGGGTAAATAGGGGAAAAGAAGTAAAGCAAGTTGAGAACTTGAAATTTGGTGTATTAGAAGCCAAGGCCTGAGATTTTTTATAATCTTTTTCAACCCCCCACCACCCCTACTCCCTTGTTAAAGGGTTTGATAAAATATTATTGAGATATTCACTTGAAATTTCATACTTGTATGTGTTATAACGACATCTGAAACTAGATTATATTTTGAGATAATTCCGTTGAAGGGTTGGGGGTTAAGTCGGGGTAATTAGGTGATAATAAGTAAAGCAGGCTGGTAAGAGTACAGAAATTTGGGATTTGGTGTATACAGGGTGTCCCAGAATGGAGTTCCCGGACGGGAGTCTGGGAACTCCTCCTCTAATTCCTGAGTTCATATTGCACCCGTATAACCCAACTTACCTTAGTCCAAAAATGCATCCCTCGGGAAGTACACCCTTCTAAAATGAGAGAGAAAAAGACATTTTTTTCTAATAATTTCCGTTTGTATTGAAGATAAAATGTTCAAGTTTTAATGGGAGCTATATCTCTATAAGTACTCTATGTGAACTTGACAACAATGAAATATCTTTTGTGTCTCAATTTTTTTTCATAATAGTTAATGTTTGATTGGCTGTATTTTTCTAATCGCCCTGTAAATTTACGGAATACCTGAATATTTTTGCAGAGCATTGAAAGGGCTGCAAGAAGGTACTCTTAAAATATCTTTTTGTAATATGAATCAAAATACAAGGAATTATCGTTTTTTCCTCCATAAATGCTCCAATGACGTCCACCTGTTTCAGTACACAAATTAATACTTTAAAAATTTTGTGTAATATCAACGAAAAATCAAGAATTATCGTTTTTTCTCTGTAGGTCATAGGTGCTTGTGAAATAGGAAACCTGTCGCGTTCGGGAAACAAAAGATATTTAGTTGTTATCAAGCTTACATAGAGTACTTATAGAGATACCGGTTCCATGAAAATTTGAAAATTTTATCTTCAATTTAATTTTAAATTTATTATTGTTAAATATATACTAAAGATATAAGATTGAATAAATAAAGATTAAGTACACATTTCATATTCGATTTGTATAGTGTTACAAAATTTTATTGAACTTTAATAGAACGAAAAAGAAATTAGTAAAGAATCTTTAAGAATTAATCAGATATCTATTTGGTACTGACGCACACGTCAATATTTTCTATATTAAAATCCGCCAAAAGTCCCTTTTTGTAACAGGGAGCGAATATGTCTTCTCTCAGGTGGTTCGTTGCAACTTGTAGAAAAAACGAAGAAAGGATTGTATATTACATACCGAGGTGGAAAAAGTTTCATTGTTGTCTAGTGATAAGATAGTTGATACTAATTCTCGAGACAGCAATTAAACTTTTCACCAAGGTTTGTATACTATTTTATTCACAATCATCCTTCTTAATGAACAAAAAGCCAATAAACCGTTTACCAAATTTTTAAATAGCATTCTATGTTTTTATAATGTAAGAGCAATAAACAAACAAATTCTTTTGTTAAAGGACAAATGTCAAACTGACGTCGCGTCGTTTTTAATATATAATTATTTATTTAGCTTGTAAGAAAGTGGTTACTTTCCAACCTAAAATGTCACATTTCAGTTCAATTGTCGAGTATAGTTGAAATGTCATACTTTCCAACTTTTAACATTAACACAATTTGCTTATTTCTGTGTGATTGTGAATAATAGTATTGTTACGGGTTTCCGCCTCTTAGGAAAACACCCTGTATGAATCCGTGGGTTCTAAATAATTTTAACAAGGGGTAAACCACTAACACTTTATTTAATAATTTACTGATTATACAAATCTTCTTATTAACTTAAATAACCTTTACACTTTGTTTACTTGATATTTAACCTCACTTTCGCTAGCAAACCTTACTTTAATAGAACTTCTTCTCCTGCGCCAGTAATCGCGCCTTATATGCTCTGAAATTGCCTCTAGATCCATCCAATACACAATCAAGAATCTTCTTCCACCACACTCTAGAAAATTCTATCTCTTTCTACAAGTTTTCAGTCACTATTAGGCATAGGCGTATCAATCTCCAGTTTCAAAGGGGTGTAATACATAACAGTATACCGAGGTGGAAAGTGTTTCATTGTTGTCGAAAGATGAAATAGTTGGCCGAGACGCGAAGCGGCGAGGTCAATTAATTATCAAGACAGCAATCCCTCAAAAACTTTTATGGGCGCCGGAATCGGTTTCAGCACCCTCGAAAACGGAATTGGCCCAGTAGCAGATATTTGTTTGTTCTTCCGACTCCTGACCTCTGCTAGTACCCCCCCCCCCTCTCGAGTATGAGATTTTCAGAGAATAATTGCATGACACAAACTTAAAGAACGGCAAAAAACTTTCAGATTCCACTGTTGGCTTGTGCTCCTTTTTCCTGCCAAATCCGCTCTACTAAACTAAGGCTTGTTAGCCAAAATACTGACGCCGCACTGACAGGTAAATAGTAAGTTTCCTGGGTTTAAAAAAGTTACACGTGAGTTATGTAAACCTTTCCTGACAGCCTTGGCTTGGCACGGTTGGTCCGAAGCTACTCAAAGTGCCTGTCACTCGGGATTTTTCTTTATTTTTATATTTTTGGATGTGGGTAGAGCTCATTTCTTCGAAAATTATAATCACCTATCACAGAATTTTTTTTATACGCATTTCCTTTTTTTTCTTTCTTTCATTGATTTTAAACAAAAGTTTTAATTATTTATTGATAAAACCAATGATTTAATTTCGTAAAAATAGAATAACCTTATGTAAAATATACCTGAGAAAATGATTTTTACACATTTTTTTTCTTATATACTTGTTTTACCAAATATATGGATAACAATTACACTAAATTGTGATTTTTAAAAAAATAAATTTTCTTAACTTATTTTTTTGTTATTTGTTCAATTAAATTTTTCAACTAAATATATTTTCATAATTTTGTAAATATAACTAAACTTTATACATATATACAGTATGTCTCACCTTTCATGACTGGGTGGAAGATACATACTCATCAGGAGATTGTTTCATGGTAAAATATTTAAAAATCCACCAGTGGCGTTTGTCCTTATGAAGAAAAATTACCTAATTTTCCAAAGTAAGATATTAGGCAAAGTTTTACCTGTGGAACAATCACATAATCTTATGCGCTATTATCAGAAAATCACTAATACCAAACGTCAATAAGATACTGTACTTGGTGTTCCTGTAATAAAAAAATAAAATCTCCCTTTTTAAAGTACCTGTTATTAGTCATAACTTCATTTTCGGACGTAATGAAGAGTTGATTAAGCTGGAGGAAGACAGGCTCTCCATTTATAATTAATCACGTGACTTCAGTCACTTTACTTAACAGTCTAAAAATGAAACATTAATTGACTTGGAAACAAAAAAATTCAATTTTAAATGAATTTATTCAGGAACAATTCAATAAATAATAACACTTACATAGATACACTTGTTGTGAACTTCCGCTTGAGATTTCCAAAAATCAAAAATTTGTTTTTCATAGGTTATCATTCTCTTATGTAAAATGTAATGGCATGTATTATTATTATTATTATTATTATTATTGTTATTATTATTATCATTATTATTATCATTATCATTATTTTCATTATCATTACCATTACCATATCATTATCATCATCATTATTATTATTATTATTAAGAAAACATTAAGAAAATATAAGAAATTGTATATCGATCTAGTTTCGTTTATGTCGCACTTATGGTGCTTATTATTACATTAAGAATGTTGAATTTGTTTCAAAATAAACTTTTTTCTATTTACAAGTCAATTATTTATTGACGTCACGTGATTAATTCTAAATACAAAGCCTGTCTTCCTCCAACGTAAAAACCGCTGCCTAAGGAATCACCACTTCCACATCCAGATTTTTCATCCAAATTACTTTAAAGGAAACATCTTAACTAGATTCTCACTCTAGTATATGGAAATTATTGGTCATAGAATTTTAATAATATTTGGGGCAGATGTCCTCCCACCCCTTCAATGGAACCATCTCAAGCAGATGTTATTACAATACATACGTGTACTAACTTTCAGGTGAATGTCTCAATGTTATGTTATCAGTCTCATTAATAATGGAGCGGAGGTGGTGGGGTTTGAAAAATTTTAGTAAGAAGTCCGAGGAGGCCTTGGTTTCTAGTATATACACCAAATTCCAAAATTCTATACTCTTACCAACTTGATTTACTTATTTTCCCATATCTACCCCTATTTAACCCCCAACCCTTCAACGGAATCTTCTCAAAATATAATCTAGTTCCAGATGTCGTTATAATACATACGTGTACCATATTTCAAGTGAATATCTCAATTTTATTTTATCAACCCCTTTTATAATGGATTAGGGGTGGTGGGGGGTTGAAAAATATAATAATTAATCTGAGACCTTGGCCTCTAGTACATACATCGAATTTCAAGTTTCTGTACTCTTATCAACTTGCTTCACTTATATTCCCCTATTTACCCCTAAATAACCCCCAACCTTTCAACGGAATCATCTCAAAATATAATCTAGTTCCAGATGCCGTTATAGTACATACGTGTATCAAATATCAAATGAATATCTCAATTTTATTTTATGAATCCCTTCAAAAATGGATTAGGGGTGGTGGGGGGTTGAGAAATATTATTAAAAAATCTGAGGCTTTGGCTTCTAGTACATACACCGAATTTCAAGTTTCTGTACTCTTATCAGCTTGCTTTACTTATTTTCCCCTATTTACCCCTATTTAACCCCCAACCCTTCATCAGAATAATCCCAAAATATAATCTAGTTTCTGATGTCATTATCATACATACATACGTGTACCAAATTTCAAGTGAATATCTTACTTTTATATTATCAACCCCTTTAATAATGCGTGGGAGTGGTGATGGTGGTATGGAAAGTATTGTAAAAAAATTTGAGGCCTTTGCTTCTAGTACATATACCTATTTTCAAGTTTCTGTACTCTTACCACTTGCTTTATTTATTTTTCTCTATTTAACACTATTTAACCCCCAACCCTTCAACGGAATAATCTCAAATCCAGATGTCGTTATGATACATACGTGTACCAGATTTCAAGTGAATATCTCAATTTTATTTTACCAACCCTTTCAATAATGGAGTAGGTGTGGTGGGGGGTCGAAAAATATTATAAAAAAATCTGGTTGGCCTTGGTTTCTAGTAGATACATCGAATTTCAAGTTTCTGTACTCTTATCGGTTTGCTTTACTTATTTACCCCTATTTAACCCCCACCCTTCATCAGAATACTCCCAAAATATAATCTAGTTTTTGATGTCATTATAATATATGCGTGTACCAAATTTCAAGTGAATACCTCAATTTTAGTTTATCCACACCTTTAAACACCTTTAATAATGGAGCGGGGGGGGGGGGTGAGGGGATGAAAAATATTATAAAAAATTTTTTGAGGCCTTGACTTGTAGATACGTGATATTTCAAGTTCTTCAAAGTTCTCCAAAAAACAATCCAATTTCAGATCTCATTATGGTATATACGTGTACAAAATTCCAGGTCAATATCTTAAACCGTTCCGGAGAAATCGTGCGAACAAAAAAAGTTACAGACAGACAGAATTTTTTTTCGCTCAAATTTGAAATCTCGACGTTTCATGACATTCTAAACCTATTTCAAGTATACAAATTTTTGAAATTTTTTTTACGATTACTATACTTCCAGTCCACTACGTGGATGTGGAATTAAAATAAAGTTACGACTTGATACTTTAAAAAGGAAACTTTTATTTTCTTATTACGTGAACAGTGAACACCAAGTAGACTATCTTATTGAAATTCGGTATTAGTGAGTTTTTGATAACAATGAATAAGATTATGAGATTGTTTTATAGTTAAAACTTTGCCTAATATATATATTTTTGAAAATTAAGTTCATTTTTCTTCATTGGAATTTTTAATATTTTGCTATGACACAATCTCCTGGTGGGTAAATACCTTCCACCCAAATTTAAAAAAGAAAACGCATGGGCATAAGGGCGCTGTGATACGGGAGTCATGAAAAGCGAGACATACTGTATATATGTATGAAGTTTAGTTATATTTATAACATCATGAAAATATATTTAGGTAAAAAATATAACTGAATAAATAATAATAAAAAATAAAGTTAGGAAAATTAATTCTTAAATATTTAAAAGTGAATTATTTATTATTTGTTTGCTTATAGGAATGAAACATATTCTTTATAAGATTTTGCAAACAGTGGAAAAAAATTATCTATGAGAACTAAAAGAAAAACTACATGTAAAAAATATTAATGAAAATAAAACCTAAAATAAATTTGTCCAATTTCTTATTTGACATTCTCATTATAACACTAGCATCCAACATAATCCCCTGCGGCTAAGCAGATTAAACTAGTATCTACATGATCCCCTATGGTATGGAGATTCAGTTAACAATAAAAACAAATGCCTAAAATGAATTTATTTACCTACATTGTCTTAAAAAATGTTTCATTCTAATGGATTACATTTTCATAAAATCTCTCATACAGTTTCTTGGAAATGCTTATTGCCTTTGTTTTACATGAAACATCGTTATGAAGAGCTTTGTACCTTTCTGATGAGCTCAGAATAAGGGCGAAATGCGTTTCAAAGGCTAAGCATTTCCAAGAAACTGAATGAGAGATTTTATGAAAATGTAATCCATTAGAATGAAAGAATGTTTAAGACAATGAAGGTAAATAAATTCTTGTTAGGCCTTTGTTCTCATTTTTAACTGAATCTTCATACTGTAGGGGGTCATGTAGATACTAGTTTAATCCGCTTAGCCATAGGGAACTATGTTGGATGCTTCACAGAGAAAAGTGTGTGTGATATTTTACCACAATTGTAGAAAATTGTACTCCAAATTGGTCTTAAAATGGTGACAGGAACAATTTGTGCAAATAAATAATACATTTTTGGGGCAATGATTTTGTACAGTTTATGCATTAACATTGTTTGAAATTTTTGTACAAACTTAAAAATCACATGAATTGAATTCTTTACAAATTTGAATTATGGTTGCATAAAAATACGTAATTTTATTCCACTTGTGAAAGTTAGTTTCTACAATTTGTGTGAAATTTTTAAATATATTCTGAAGGTTTCCTAAACAAACATTCACATCTAAACCTCTTCATTTGTAAAACATATTTACAAAAAATTGTGCTCTTAAGTGACACAATGTTTATAGTTTTTTAAAAGAATGTGTTTTAGTTTTCCACAATTTCTAAATGAGAAATCCTCAAATGGGCTTGTTCCATGATATTCTTTTTATATGGTTTTTATACTTTTTCATATAGTACTCGATATTCTCATTATACAGTTAAAATTTCGTATTATTAACTTTTTTCGTTCTCGAGATATGAGGAGTTGAAATTAGTAATAGTTGCAAAAACCGAGCGCTCATTTGTGACGTCACTATACGCAAGTGACGTAAAAAAAATGGCTTTCTGGGACCTTTCAAATTTAACCTGAAAAGTCGAAAAACATGGGATTTTTAAACACTGGTAACTAAATAAATACGTCGAGTGGAAGTACGTTCTATGTGTCTACGGAAAGGAGAAGGTCGGCGATGAATTCTAATCGTAAATTGCAGGGTCGAAATCGAAAATTCGTTCCGGCAGGAGCGAGAGAAAATTGTAATTTTTTGACATTTCACCAAATTGTACTCCCCTACTGTCAAGTAGTAAGCAAAACAAACAATACTTCGAAAACACTTATAATTATAACCAATAAGGAGCATCAAGTCTATTGAGATCGCCGAGTCTATGCGTATAGTGACGTAGCGCCTGCACAGAGAAAAATGTGTGTGATATTTTACCACAATTGTAGAAAATTGTACTCCAAATTGGTCTTAAAATGGTGACAGGAACAATTTGTGCAAATAAATAATACATTATTGGGGCAATGATTTTGTACAGTTTATGCATTAACATTGTGTGAAATTTTTGTACAAACTTAAAAATCACATAAATTGAATTCTTTACAAATTTGAATTATGGTTGCATAAAAATATAATAATTTTATTCCAGTTGTGGAACAAATCTCTGAACAGATTAAGTTAGTTTCTACAATTTGTGTGAAATTTTTAAATATATTCTGAAGGTTTCCTAAACAAACATTCACATCTAAACCTCTTAATTTGTAAAACATATTTACAAAAAATTGTGCTCTTAAGTGACACAATGTTTATAATTTTTTAAGAGAATATGTTTTTAGTTTTCCACAATTTCTAAATGAGAAATCCACAAATTGTATGTTTATTTTGTCAACTTTATAATTCATTTTGCACAATATATACACTTAATTAAAAGAAGCTGTTATTCAGTAATGTATGAACTGGGGTTAGTTTTGCACAATTTATTACTCTATAATCTCCAAATTATGTATATATTTTTTGGTTCACCGTTTGATCCACACACTATATGTATCCACTTCATTTTAATTGTATTATTCTGTAACACAGATTGTGAAATATTATTTCCTAAAGGATTTCAATAAAAAAAATTAAAGAATAAATATTTTATTTTAACAGAACAACAATACATAATAGAGCATGCATTTACATATTATCAAATGGTAAATGAAAACATTTCTATTTTTTTAAATACAAGTAAATTTTATATGCATAAAGTATTAGTTGGAATAAGAAGTAGGTGACTTACATTTATGCTTAAAATAAATCCATTTAATAATTCTAATTTGGAAGGCTTCCACTGCTTCTTCTTTTTAGCTTCTATTAACGCAGTTTGTAGTAATAAATCTTATGTCGTAGTCACGTCATATTCTTAAAAAAAAATAACATTTATCAGTTCACCAAAATCAAATGTATTGCTTACCATCAGAAGTGTTATTTTCGTTTTGAAGCAGTTCTTTTACAAGTTTTTCTTTTGGGTTTAGTAGTTTAGGAACAGCTTTCTGTCGCTTCGCATAAGAAAACGAAATTATTCTCAAGCTGTAAACGAAATCAAGTATTAGAAGATAGGTATATATCATGCATTCTTCGCATATAAACAAGAAACCATTTTTATATTTATATATAAACAAAGTTAATTTAAGAGAACATATATGCCAATCTGTAACTCTGTGTGAAGTACTTACCTCTGTAAATGCTGGGATTAGATTTAGGAAACCCCACTCGGTTAACAAGTTTTCAACAAATTCCATCACAAATGTAAGTACTTGTATAATTCTGAAGTGAACGTCTTCACTTAGCGAAATATCACCTAGAACTAATGCGTAATTGCCTGCGCGTACATGCGTAGCATGGCCGGCGCGGTCAGTACAATTTTTAACCAATAAAATTTACGCGAAACAAATTAAACAATTATACAAAATTTTAAAACAATATCACCAAACTGATTGTGAACAGTATGTCATTATTTTGTGTAATTTGTGCGGGTGGCATAGATTACTATTATTGTTCAGCGGAAATAAATGTATTGGGACTCCTACTTTCACAAGTTTGTCAACAACCGTTTATAAAATAAAATCACACTTTTATGTTACACAAGTTGTGCAAATCCTTTAAACAATTACTTAAAACTAATTGTAAATAGAATGGCAACAAAATATATAGTTTCAAGATACTATTAACAATTAATTAAGTTAAATTTGCTATGATTTGTTGAGAAAAAATAAATAAATTTAACTCTAAATTTCGCCAATTTGTTGGTCGAAGTTTCCAATAAATTCATCGTAACTAAATCTTTATATTGGATAAATAAAACGCACAAGAATTATGCACAATTAAAATGTATAAAACTATATAACGTTGTGCCTTAAAATTTTACAATTGTTTAAAAAAATTCAACAAGACGTTGTTCCACAAGATTGTGCAAAATGTTCCAAAGCGATTTCTCTCTGTGTGGCCACGCCCCATTTTCGCGAGATGGAAATTTGTAATAGTTTTTAAGATACTAAACGTGCGAATAAGATTCTGATTTTTTGCAGATCCATTAATTTATACTTGTACTTTCGAATTATGAAATAAAAAAAAAATGCTGAACAAGCCCATTGTATGTTTATTTTGTCAACTTTGTAATTCATTTTGCACAATATATACACTTAATTCAAAGAAGCTGTTCAGTAATGTATGAACCGGGGTTAGTTTTGCACAATTTATTACTCTATAATCTCCAAATTATGTATATATTTTTTGGTTCACTGTGCACTCATTTCACACACTATATGTATCCACCTCATTTTCATTGTATTATTCTGTAACACAAATTGTGAAATATTGTTTCCAAAATTGGAGGTATTCCTAAAGGATTTCAATAAAAAAAATTAAAGAATAAATATTTTATTTTAACAGAACAACAATACATAATAGAGCATAGTTGAAACGAAGTAGGTGACTTACATTTATGCTTAAAATAAATCCATTTAATAATTATAATTTGGAAGGCTTCCAGTGCTTCTTCTTTCTATTAACGCAGTTTGTAGTAATAAAGTTTATGTCGTAGTCACGTCATATTCTTAAAAAAAAATAACATTTATCAGTTCATCACCAAAATCAAATGTATTGCTTACCATCAGAATATCGTTTAGTAGTTTAGGAACAGCTTTCTGTCGCTTCGCATAAGAAAACGAAATTACTCTCAAGCTGTAAACTAAATCAAATATTAGAAGATAGGTATCATGCATTCTTCGCATATAAACAAGAAACCATTTTTATATTTATATGTTGACGAAGTTAATTTAAGAGAACATATATGCAAATCTGTAACTCTGTGTGAAGTACTTACCTCTGTGAATGCTGCATGGAATTATACCTATAGGAAAACCCACTCGGTTAATAACTTTTCAACAAATTCCATCACAAATGTAGAGGTGTTTCAGGATCTCATGAGCCGCGAAATGCGCAAAAGGCAAAGTTTATTCTGCGTTATAAGTATTTTTTTGAAGACACTGGAGGCTGCCTTGCTGGATACATAAACAAGAGTTCGGGATAAATTATAAACAATAAATATAATTTTTTAAGAAGTGTAACTGAGTCGACAGGAGGGATTATGTCTCTGCGCATATGAAGGTCACAGCTCATGAGATTTTAAAACGCCTCTAAGTACTTGTATAATTCGGAAATGTACGTCTTCACTTAACGAAATCCTGCGCGTATATGCGTAGCATGGCCGGCGCAGTCAGTACAATTTTTAACCAATAAACTTTACGTGAAACAAATGAAACAATTATAAAAAAAATTTAAACAATATCAACAAACTGATTGTGAATAGTATGTTATTAAATTGCGCAATTTGTGCGGGCGGCATAGATTACTATTATTGTTCAGCGGAAATAAATATATTGGCACTCCTACTTTCACAAGTTTGTCAACAACCGTTTATAAAATAAAATCACACTTTTATGTTACACAAGTTGTGCAAATCCTTTAAACAATTACTTAAAACTAATTGTAAATAGAATGGCAACAAAATATATAGTTTGAGGATAATATTAATAATTAATTTAGTAATCTTTATATTGGATAAATAAAACGCACAAGAATTATGCACAATTAAAATGTGTTGTGCCTTAAAATTTTACAATTGTTTAAAAAAATGCAACAAGACGTCGTTCCACAACATTGTGCAAAATGTTCCAAAGCGATTTCTCTCTGTGTTAGTGTTATAATGAGAATGTCAAATAAGAAATTGGACAAATTTATTTTAGGTTATAATTTGCTAGCATAACCAGAAGTCAGGTTGTCGAAAGAATGCAAAGATTTCATTAATACTTTTTACATATAGTTGTTCTTTTAGTTCTCATAGATAGTTGTTTTCCGGTCTTTGCAAAATCCTATAAAGAATATGTTTAATTCTTAAATAATTCACAATTTACTGTAATTTTTATCCATATGTTAGATAAAATAAGTATATAAGAAATAATTTGTGTAAACATCGTTTACTCAGGTATATTTTACATATGTTTATTGTATTTTTACGAAATTAAATTGTTAGTTTTATTATCACTAAATAATTAAAAAAATTTGTTTAATACTAATGAAACAAAAGAAGTAAAATGCGTTTAAAAAAAAAATCGGTAAAGGTATTTACACAGAACTTCCCTCGTTATTTATACATGGCGGTCACTCTAATAAATTATTAATTACGAAATGACATTGAGAATAATATTCGGAATATAGTTATTGCTATTATTACAAAAAAAACCTGATAATTTTTGGTCAAAAAAATATACAGAGTGCTCATCCAACAGCAAAAGTTCAATACTAAATAACAGGTGGCAAATATGGAAGGCTTGCGCATATACCTTTACAAATGTCCACTCCATGACTGAATTATTTCTTGGGATGACATTATTGAATAAAAGTGTAATAGGTGCATATGCCAAATATTATTGCCATCCGTCACATTTTCAATCTCACATTCACGTAATGGAGTGGAAGTATAGTGGTGGTTAAAATATATATATTTTTTTGAAATTTTTCAAAAATGTTGGTGAAAAAAATTGTTTTCTGAAATAGATTTAGAATGTCATGAAACGTGAAAATTTTAAATTTGAGCAAAAACAAAAATTTTTCCATTCTAGTGTTAAATTTTTTTCCAATATGGTAAAAAGATGTTGCAATTTTTTTTTCCGAAATAGGTTTGGAATGTCATTAAACGTGGAAATTTTAAATTTGAGCAAAAAAATATTTCGTCTATTCTATACATGTTTTCAAAATTTTTTAAAAATTTTTCAAAAACATTTTTAAATTTGTTTGAATAATTTTAGAATGCCATGGAAATATGGAAATATTAAATCTGAACAAAGATAAAAATGTCCATCTATTTTAGTGATAAAATTTTTTCAAAAATTTTTACAAAATTTTCGATTTTTCCTTCCCTCGCATACCGAAGGAAAGTATTGTATTCGAGAAAAAATCACCCTACGAGATTTTGTCTGATTCTGACGTTTCAGGTCACGTAGATTACGAAAATATAGGTTTTTCAATTCCGTCAGTCTGTCTGTCTGTCGGTGCATTATCGAAAAAACTGCTTGACGGAGAGCAGTCAAATTTGGTAGGTAGTTGACCCTACTGTCAGCGAAGAGATGGTAAAACTTTTACTGGAAAATATACAGGGTGGACCGTCTAAACGGAATAAATAGTGAAACAAATTTTCTTTTGCTCAAATTCAAAATTTCCACGTTTTATGACACGCTAAACCTATTTCTGAAAAAAAAAAATTTGAAAATTTTTTTCCCCAACATTTTTGAAAAAATTTTTACAACTAAAAAATTTTTTTGTTGTTGTTCAAATTTAAAATTTCCACGTTTCATGACATTCTAAACCTATAAAAAAAAAAAAATTGAAAATTTTTTTTTACCAACATTTATGAAAAATTTTTTAAGTACCACTAAAATAGATGGAATTTTTTTTTTTTTCAAATTTAAAATTTCCACGTTTCATAGCGTTTTAAATCTATTAAAAAAAAAATTAAAACATTTTTTAAAATTTTTGAAAAAAATTTACCCCTAAAATAGATGGACATTTTTTTTCTTTGTTCAGATTTAAAATTTCCACGTTTCCATGGCATTCTGAAATTATTCAAACAAATCTAAAAATGTTTTTGAAAAATTAAAAAAAAAATTTAAAAAGTGTTTAGGTAATCTATTTATCACTACTATAGAATAGACGAAATATTTTTTTTGCTCAAATTTAAAATTTCCACGTTTCATGACATTCCAAACCCATTTCGGAAAGAAAAATTTTGAAAAATTTTTTCACCGACATTTTTGAAAAATTAAAAAAAAAATATATATTTTTTAACCACCGCTATACTTTCACTACATTATGTGAATGTGGGATTGAAAATGTGACAGATGGCAATAATATTTGGCATATGCTCCTATTATACTTTTAATGAATAAAGTCATCCCAAGAAATAATTCAGTCATGGTGGACATTTGTAAAGGTATTTGCGCAAGCCTTCCATATTTGGCACCTGTTATTTAATATTAAACTATTGCTGTTAGATGAGCACTCTGTATACTTTTTTGACCAATAGTTATCAGGTTTTTTTGTAATAATAGCAATAACTCTATTCCGATTATTATTCTCAATGTCATTTCGTAATTAATAATTTTTTAGAGTGACCGCCATGCACAAATAACGAGGGAAGTTCTGTGTAAATACCTTTACCGATTTTTTTAAAAGATTTAGAACGCTATGAAACGTGGAAATTTTAAATTTGAAGAAAGAAAAAAAATTTCCATCTATTTTAGTGGTAAAAAATGTTTCAAAAATGTTGGTAAAATTTTTTTATTTTTTTTTAATAGGTTTAGAATGCCATGAAACGTGGAAATTTTAAATTTCTACAAAGAAAAAAAGTTTTTTTAGTGGTAAAAATTTTTTTAATGTTGGTGAAAAAAAATTTAAATTTTTTTTTTTTCAGAAATAGGTTTAGCGTGTCATGAAACGTGGAAATTTTAAATTTGAGCAAAAAAATTTTTTTTCACTATATACGTTTAGACGGTCCACCCTGTATATTTTCCAGTGAAAGTTTAACCATTTCTTCGCTGACAGTAGTGTCAACTACCTACCAAATTTGACTGCTCTCCGTCAAGTAGTTTTTTAGTTAATGACAGACAGACTGACGGAATTGAAAAACCTATATTTTCGTAATCTACGTGATCTGAAACGTCAGAATCCGAAAAAATCCCGAAGGGTGATTTTTTCTCGAATACAATACTTCCTTTCGGTATGCGAGGGAAGTAAAATCTGCAATAGCCGATTTTAACTTTCATGGAAATGGGCTCTACACGCGTCCAAAAATATGAAAGAAAAAAATCCTGAGTGACACTTTGAGTAAACCTTGCCTCGGGCCCATCGTGTTGAATTTTGATTTCCGGCTATCTACTATGCGTTTATGTTTATGTATATTTAATAAGGTTATTCCTCCAGCTAATACTAATACCATCCTAATTTCAGTACGATTAGACTTTCCGGTGTTAAGTTATCGTGCTTACAAAAACATTTGATAACTAATATTATGATATGAAAAATGTTTCTCTACATTCAATATTTGCGATTTTTTAAATACGACACTACACTTCGTTTTCGTATTTGTCAAGATTATAATAATAAAGATGATCTCAAAGTCGTCATCCCCAATTCCCCACACATTCTATTGGAAATAATGCAAGGTATTTTTACTTCTCATACCTATATATAACAGACTGATTGATGCTCCAGACTAGCACTCATACAAAGCTGTACTTGCTCGAAAAAGAATTCGAGGATTAAAGCGCCTATGCTTTTGTTCATTTTCTGTACACTGAATTTTAATAAGTGCATAGAAGTAGTTCGCTCGTTTGACTTTCCGGAGGCTCGATTTATTCAAACGAGAACATTTACAGATTTTGGATTTATGATTAAAATTTCTATATATTCTGCTTTGCTTAAAAACAAAACCTTTCATTTTGCGATGGAGTCTTTTGACAAACACTTACCTCTAGTAAGCATCTCTTATAAAAATACACTGGCAAAGTTATAACCAGAGCCGTAGTTTGTTTGCTTTGGGTATATTTTAAAATGTTTCCTACTTTCAATTCTTGTAGAACATATTCAAGTTGATGACGAAAATTAAATACCCGTTATTTTTGTCTTTATGTTAGTTAGGTACGTCATTCTAGCGGTGTTTTCTATTGTCAGCTAATTGAAAATATATTTGTCCAGTGTTTTTTCTCAGCTTACTGGCCTTACTGGCACAGTGTTTTGGCCACCTCCCTAGTTATAATGTTATAATGTTTTAAAACCATATTACTTCCACATCCACGTAGTGGATTGAAAGTATAGTAATCGTAGCAAAAATTTCAAAATAATTTTTTCTTGAAATAGGTTTAGAATGTCATGAAACGTCGAGATTTTAAATTTGAGCGTAAAAAAATTTCTGTCTGTCTGTCTGTCCGTCCGTCCGTCTGTCGGTCTGTCTGTCGGTCCGTCCGTCCGTCGGTCCGTCCGCCCGTCTGTTTGTCTGTCCGTCTGTCTGTCGGTCCGTCTGTCGGTCGGTCGGTCTGTCTGTCTGTCGGTCTGTCTATCTGTCCGTCCGTCCATCCGTCCGTCTGTCTGTGCGTCGATCGGTCGGTCTGTATGTCTGCCTGTCTGTCTGTCTGACTGTCTGTCTGTCTGCCTGTCTGTCTGTCTGTCGGTCGGTCGGTCGGTCGGTCGGTCGGCCTGCCTGCCTGTCTGTCTGTCTGTCTGTCTGTCCGCCCGTCCCTCCGAAATCAAAGTTTACATTAATAGCTGGCTACGTAAATTAAAAATGATAAGGTGAAGTGAAAATTTGTATGTAAAAATCCTCCTTACTAGCTGAAAACTACATAGAAGTCACTCCTGGGGTGCGAAGTGTGAGCGGGCAGTCAAACGCGTTAACTTTTAATGAAAATAAAATCTTTGATTGCAGCTCTGAAATTTTGTGTAGTTACAGTTCCTCTGTAGAAATTGCGAAAGTCGAGGACGAGGATTAAACGTTGCCAGAAGTCGGTAAAGTTGTAAGAAATCCATTTAAATTTTAATGTCAAGGTGCGCAGTTCAAGCGATTTTGTGTTTATATTTAAAATCTCCCTATTTTTCCGAGTTTTCCGGTTATTAACGTACCAGAGACGTTACGTGACAAATTGAATTCGCGAAATGTCAAAAAATGATATTTTCTGTTCACTTCTGTCGGCTCGAATTTTCGATTTCACCCATGCAAATAACGATGCCGTGAAAATGCAAATTTCGATTTTTCGATATCGACAATAGGAAGCATTCATGCTGATAATTGTGTTTACTTATGAACATTTAAAAATTGCATGTTTTTCTTTTTCCGACGAGATTAATTGAAATTTCGGCGGACTTCTAGGTTCGAATCCTGTACGGGTGTACTTTTTTAATTTGTTTTGAACATTTTAGCTGATAGTTCTTATGCGAAAATTACATTTTACGTCTTACGCAATTTTCTATCTCTATGATATTAGAGAAGTTTATTGTAAGTAAAAATAATAATTATGTGTTCCTAATTGACTTCTGGCAGTAGACGAATAGTTTCTTGAACATCTCCAAATTATGTCAACAAATCTTCAGGAGTACACTTGATGTAAATTATGAAAATACAGAGAAAAGTGGTCGATCGAATAAGGCGCTGACGCTCTTATCTTCGGTATTTTCTCTCTTTTTCTTCCACCTTGCCTTCTGGCGTTTCGCACATAAGTTCATTTTGAAATAAAAAATAAGTACGCAAATTGTCAGAAGAACACTTGATGACATAAAAAAACCGCTGCCTAAGGAATCACTACTTCCACATCCAGATTCTTCATCCAAGTCACTTTAAAGGAAACATCTTGACTATATTTGCACTCTAGTATGTGGAAATTATTGGTCATAGAATTTTAATATTTGGGGCAGATGTCATAGAAAAGTTTGAGGAGTTGGTTTCTATCATATACGTTAAAAATGAAGTTTCTAGTTTACCCTCCTTATTTTCCACTATACACAACCTACCACCTCCCACCCCTTAAATGCAGTCATCTCAATCAGATGTCACTACAATACATACGTGTACTAACTTTCAAGTGAATATCTCAATTTGATGTTATCAATCCCATTAATAATGAAGCGGAGGTGGTGGGGTTTGAAAAATATTAGAAAGAAATCTGAGGCCTTGTTTTCTAGTATATACACCGAATCCCAAATTTCTGTACTCTTACCAGCTTGATTCACTTATTTTCCCCTAGTCCTCCTGTTAACTCCAACCCTTCTACGGAATCATCCCAAAATATAATCTAGTTCCAGATGTCGTTATAATACATACGTCTACTAAATTACAAGTGAATATCTCAATTTTATTTTATCAATCCTTCTAATAATGTAGTAAGGGTAGTGGAAGGGTTGAAAAATATTATTAAAAAATCTGAGACCTTAGCTTCTAGGACATACACCGAATTTCAAGTTGCAGTACTCTTACCAGCTTGCTTTACTTATTTTTCCCTATTTACCTCTACTTACAGCCACTCCTTCAACGCAATCATGTCAAAATATAATCTAGTTTTAGATATAGTTATAATACATAAATGTACCAAATTTCAAGTAAAAATTTTAATTTAATTTTATCAACTATTTTAATAAGGGAGTGGGGGTGGTGGGGAGATGGAAAATACTAACAAAAACACCTGAGACCTTCGCTTCTAGTATATACACCAAATCCCAAATTTCTGTACTTTTACCAGCTTGCTTTACTTATTTTCCCCTATTTACTTCTATTTAACCCCAACCCTTCAACGGAATCATCTCAAAATATAATCTAGTTCCAGATGTCGTTATAATACATATGCGTACTAAATTTCATGTGAATATCTCAATTTCATTTTATCAACCCTTTGAATAATGGAATAGGGGTGGTGGGGGACTGAAATATACTATTAAAAAATCTGAGGCCTTGGCTTCTAGTACATACACCGAATTTCAAATTTCTATACTCATACCAGCTTGCTTTACTTATTTCCCCCTATCTACCCCTAAATAACCCCCAACCCTTCAACGGAATCATCTCAAAGTATAATCTAGTTCCAGATGTCGTTATAATTCATACGTGTACCAAATTTCAAATGAATATCTCAATTTTATTTTATCAACCCTTTTAATAATGAAGTAGGGGTGGGGTGGTGGGGTTGAAAAATATTATAAATAATCTGAGACCTTGGCTTCTAGTACATACACCGAATTTCAAGTTTCTGTAGTATTACCAGCTTGCTTTACTTATTTTCCCATATTTACCCCTATTTAACCCCCAACCATTCAACGGAATCATCTCAAATTATAATATAGTTCCAGATGTCGTTATAATACATACGTGTACCAAATTTCAAATGAATATCTCAATTTTATTTTATCAACCCTTTTCATATTGCAGTAGGGGTGGTGGGGGTTGAAAAATATTATTAAAAAAATCTGACGCTTTGGCTTCTAGTACATACACTGAATTTCAAGTTTCTGTACTCTTACCAACTTGTTTTACTTATATTCCCCTATTTACCCCAAATTAACCCCCAACCCTTCAACGGAATCATCTCAAAATATAATCTAATTCCAGACGTCGTTATAATACATACGTGTACGAAATTTCAAATGAATATCTCAACTTTATTTTATCAACCCCATTAATGGGGTAGGGGTGGTGGGGGGTTGAAAAATATTATAAAAAAACCGCTGCCTAATGAATCACTACTTCCACATCCAGATTCTTCATCCAAGTCACTTTAAAGGAAATATCTTGACTATATTTGCACTCTAGTATGTGGAAATTATTGGTCCTAGAATTTTAATAATATTTGGGGCAGATGTCATAGAAAAGTTTGAGGGGTTGGTTTCTACCATATTCGTTAAAAATTAAGTTTCTAGTTTACCCTACTTATTTTCCACTATTCGCAATCTACCACCTCCCACCCCTTCAATAGAGTCATCTCAATCGGATGTCACTACAATACATACGTGTACTAACTTTCAAGTGAATATCTCAATTTGATGTTATCAATCCCATTAATAATGAAGCGGAGGTGGTGGAGTTTGAAAAATATTAGAAAGAAATCTGAGGCCTTGGTTTCTAGTATATACACCGAATCCCAAATTTCTGTACTCTTACCAGCTTGATTTACTTATTTTTCCCTGCTCCTATTAACTCCAACCCTTCTACGGAATCATCCCAAAATATAATCTAGTTCCAGATATCGTTATAATACATACGTCTACCAAATTACAAGTGAAAATCTCAATTTTATTTTATCAATCCCTTTAATAATGTAGTAAGGGTGGTGGAAGTGTAGAAAAATAGTATGAAAAAATCTGAGGCCTTGGCATCTAGGACATACACCTAATTTCAAGTTGCAGTACTCTTACCAGCTTGCTTTACTTATTTTTCCCTATTTACCTCTACTTACTCCCACTCCTTCAACGCAATCATGTCAAAATATAATGTAGTTTCAGATATAGCTATAATACATAAATGTACCAAATTTCAAGTGAAAATTTAAATTTAATTTTATAAGCTCTTTTATTAAGGGAGTGGGGGTGGTCGGGAGATGGAAAATACTAATAAAAAAACCTGAGACCTTCGCTACTAGTATATACACCAAATTCCAAATTTCTGTACTTTTACCAGCTTGCTTTACTTATTTTCCTCTATATACCCCTATTTAACCCCCAACCCTTCAATGGAATCATCTCAAAATATAATCTAGTTCCAGATGTCGTTATAATTCATACGTGTACCAAATTTCAAATGAATATCTCAATTTTATTTTATCAACCCTTTTCATATTGGAGTAGGGGTGGTGGGGGCTGAAATATATTATTAAAAAATCTGAGGCCTTGGCTTATAATACATACACCGAATTTCAAGTTTCGGTACTCATACCAGCTTGTTTTACTTATTTCTCCCTATTTACCCCTAAATAACCCCCAACCCTTCAACGGAATCATCTCAAAATACAATCTAGTTCCAGATGTCGTTTTAATTCATACGTGTAACTAATTTTAAATGAATATCTCAATTTTATTTTATCAATCCTTTTAATAATGATGTAGGGTGGTGGGGGTTGAAAAATATTATAAATAATCTGAGACCTTGGCTTCTAGTACATACACCGAATTTCAAGTTTCTGTAGTCTTACCAGCTTGCTTTACTTATTTTCCCCTATTTACCCCTATTTAACCCCAACCCTTCAACGGAATCATCTCAAAATATAATCTAGTTCCAGATGTCGTTATAATACATACGTGTTCCAAATTTCAAATGAATATCTCAATTTTAATTTATCAACCCTTTTCATATTGGAGAAGGGGTGGTGGGGGTTGAATAAAATTATAAAAAAATCTGACGCTTTGGCTTCTAGTACATACACCGAATTTCAAGTTTCTGTAGTCTTACCAGCTTGCTTTACTTATTTTCCCTTATTTACCCCTATTTAACCCCCAACCCTTCAACGGAATCATCTCAAATTATAATCTAGTTCCAGGTGTCGTTATAATACATACGTGTACCAAATTTCAAATGAATATCTCAATTTTATTTTATCAACCCTTTTCATATTGGAGTAGGGGTGGTGGGGGTTGAAAAATATAATAAAAAAATCTGACGCTTTGGCTTCCAGTACATACACCGAATTTCATGTTTCTGTACGCTTACCAACTTGTTTTACTTATAATCCCCTATTTACCCCAAATTAACCCCCAACCCTTCAACGGAATCATCTCAAAATATAATCTAATTCCAGACGTCGTTATAATACATACGTGTATGAAATTACAAATGAATATCTCAACTTTATTTTCCCCATTAATGGTGTAGGGGTGGTGGGGGGTTGAAAAATATTATAAAAAAATCTGAGTCCTTAACTTCTAGTACATACACCGAATTTCAAGTTTCTGTACTCTTACAAGCTTGCTTTACTTATTTTCCCATATTTACCCCTATTTAACCCCCAACCCTTCACCGGATATCCTCAAAAAACAATCCAGTTCCAGATCCCGTTATAATATATACGTGTATAATATTTCAAGTCAATATCTTAAACCGTTCCGGAGAAAATGTGCGGACAAAAAAAGTTACAGACAGACAGACTTTTTTTTTTCGCTCAAATTTAAAATCTCGACGTTTCATGACATTCTAAACCTATTTCACGAATAAAAATTTTTGAAAATTTTTTTGCGATTACTATACTTCCAATCCACTACGTGGATGTGGAAGTAATTGCGAATTTTTTTCAACTTTGGCGCCTTCTGGCTTCCCTTTACCTTCCACTACCCTTCTGGCGATTTTTTCCCTACTTATTTATTCTGTTTTCAATCATTCTGCAAATTTTCATTACCACATCATATCAATTTTTTTACTTGATAAAATTCCATCTTTGACCATCCACCCACACGTTATCCTTCCAGACTGTCTTCTGGCGGCCGCCCTCTCACTATGTCGGTCACATGTCAATCTCCGTAGCCAGCTCTTAGACTAATACTCGTCAAGCTCTTTCAGAATATGTAATAAAAAAAAAGATAAATGGACCTATTACAAATATGTCTCACCCTTACCTCACAGAGATGCCATCATATACATATTTATGAATTTATGTATTTTATGTTCATGTATATTACTTAATTACTTATATTTTGTCGATAACATCATAAATATCATTCTTCTTATATTAAAAATAAAAGCTACAATTAAGTTAGGATATAAAAATAAAATAAAGTAATAATATAATCATTGTCAAATATAATTAAATTTTGATTGCAGGTTGACACTCCAGACAGCGTCCTCCAAAGCGGTTTATGTTTAACAGATCTAGGTCAACATGCTGTTCTTCGTTCCATGGTAGATCCTCGAGACTATGACAGACTTAGACATCTACAAATGAATGGTGGCACGCCAAGTACTTTTGAAGAGACAATCTATAAGGTATGTTAAATTTGGATACCTACGTTAAATTAGGCATCTACTACAACAACAATTTATTTTTTAATTCCATGCTCTTATTGACAGTAAATTAATTTAATAGACATTGAGAAATTAACAGTTTTAATATATAATATATATTATGCGAGTATGTCAATTCTTCAACCTTTTTTTTAGAATGTCTTACAAAAGTAGAATAGAATGCTGTTTAGCCTTTAATTGACCCTGTCCTAAGTTCCAAAAAGTGGCAGGTGTCACTGGTGAAGATAGATTTCAAAAGAGACACTTGTTCCTATATTGTCTCATGAACGAACTAACCTACTTTTCAAGACGTTCAACCGTTTTCAATTACACCGTCAAATGCGGAGCCGGCGCTCTATTTTGCAAACAAATTTCGTCTTAGAAGTCTTTTCGTATCCCTTCGAATAACGATGATACTTGAAGATTTTCCGTCGTAACACTTAAAATAGTCAAATATTCTTAAACCACTCAATTTTTTTTGCACATTTGATATTAAGCGAGGTCTCCTTGAGGGCCCTGATAAAATGAACAGCTTGGATATAAAAATGTTCCCGACCGTTTTCCGCTAAATAAGTTTTATTTTCTGTTATTTAAGGACCAAATCAATTATTTTAAACGGTCGATCCCAAATAATATTATATGTTAAGTAGAACCGAAATTAGGGCGCAATATTTATTAAAAAGATATGTTTGTCTTATAATCTATATATAAGTAGTGAAGCATCAGTGTAAAATTGTATTCGTTTATTTTTACACGAGTTTTTACACGTTTCAAAAATATTTATGAAATACAAGTTCAATTTAAGTACCCAGAATTTCGGAAACCAAGCATTTTTTGGCACACACATGGCCATGTTTGTAGGAACTTATGTTGTTGTTTTATCACCTGCTCAAATTTGACTTATGCAATTAAGGACACGCGCTTTACTTTTGTACATATATGCAAATCAAAGCAAACTTTCAATACTTTTGGCAATAGGAAATAGGAAATATAATCTTTTTCCGTGTTTGAAATTTTGAATATTGAAATATCTGCAAGGGATGTTCACAAAAAAATTAAATCCTGTTTAAAGATCATAAAATTGTTAAAAATGGTCTTATAATAATATCCACAAAGTTTTACAAAAATCAACAAATCCGTTCTATGGGAAAATCCCTAAAGAAACACGAATATTCATTTGAATGCACGAAACGCTCCTTGACTGATGTGACGTCATGTTGCTCATAGTTAAACCACATATGTTAAACGCGCGCGAATATAGTGGCTAGGCTTTCATGCGCGTTTCTTATGAGAATTGGGGATGGCAAAAAAATGTAATATATCGATATATGAATCATTTGATACATCACAAGACTCAGATTAATATAATCGATATATCAACAAAAAATGATCGATATTTCTATGTATCGATATATTTTGTAGATTAACATTTAATGTCAAAAATTAATGAATATTGCGTAAGGTATAACTTCGGAAAGTGGGAGGTGGCATTCTTTACAGTATAATATTTATCTCGACTAAAATAAATTTCGAAGAGCGGGGGGTGATATTCTCGCAAATTTTTATCTCGATTGAAATTTCAAAGTGCGGGAGGGTAATATGCAAGTTAACCCTTTTCGATATATTTAGAAAAATATCGATATTTCAACCCTCCGATATATTGCAACAAAAAAATAATATGAATGTATTCATGGTATAGGATTAATATATCGATATTTATTTTATATAGATACATCGTTGCCGTCCCTAAAAATCGGAGCCCGATTTTGATAAATGCGTTTAAGGTAACAAAAGTTTAAAAAAAGTATCATTGGTTTAAAAAAGGACCAAAGCTTCTTTCTTTTTACATTTTGTGACACAGGCATAAAAACCTTTTCTGGGTTATTTACTGATGTATTTGTACATCCAGGGACAAAACAACACTTGTTTCTATTAACTTTCACACTTTTTGAGTCTCCGATCGTTACAAAAACAGAGATAAAACAATACTGAAACAAACAATCCATATAACGTTGGTATACGAGTTCCGCTGAGCATTATGACATCACGCGCGCTACTCTCACTGCAGGAATGGTTTACTAGCCTCGTTAATTTCAGAGTTTTTATTTTTAGTTTATTTGCAAGAAAAAAGTTTTTAGGTGTTTTAATGGTTATTACGTGTTTCTGTAGGCTTTAGTACTATCATTAAAAAATAGAAAACATCCCTATTAGTAACCCGAGAACTTCTGTAGGAAGGAATTGTTTTTTGTCTTTGAGAAGTTTCCTGTAACTAGTGACCACTGGGTCAGAAGTAATTAACATTAAATCAAATATATTCATTATATTTCTCGCGAGAACATTTCCTGGAGTAGCTTTCTCGATATCGCTAAAATCATTATTCCGAGCCTCCTGGGCCTCTTTTGATAACTGGCCAATCGGAAGCAATGAAGAGGCAATCACATCTGGCCACTGATACTTATTGATGCGCTACATGTGACTTGTGTGTATCTTGAGGCATATAGAACCAAGGTTACATTTCAACCAATCCTTTTGCATTATCAAGTGTATACTTTCTGAAGTTCTTAATATGAATAGCAAAGTATGCATTTCTTAGTTAAAATCTCCAGAACATTTTAACGAGTACACATGAATACTAGATTAACTTTAATTTTTAAACTAAAATGGTTCACCCATAATGAAACATCAACTTCATAATGTGGACATATGTGGAAATACACTATATCTTAAGGTTACAAAATATATTGCAATTTATTGATATAATTGCATACGCTTGTTTCGAAATTATAATTACTATATAACATAAACAATTAAAGTAAAATAACGTAATATATTCAGTACATACCTGGCGGTATTGGATCAATAGTTAATTAAGCCAAAAATTGCAGATATTAATGAGGCTAACCACTTAAAAGTTCTATAGTTCGTTACATATATTTAAGGCACATAAAAAAGCCATAAAAATCTACCGAAATCACTGTCTCTTTAGAAAAAGGGATACCCCACAAAGCATAATAATAGTAGAAATTACATGACAACAATGTTTGTCGATGTATTAAGTAATACATTATATTTATGATTTACCATTTTCTACGAATATATAACATGGCCGCTCTCCTATCTATACGTAAGCGGCAAAGCTTATGGGGTTTTTTATGTATCTTAAATATATGTGGAGAACTATATAACTTTAGCACATCGGTCATACGCAGATGCTACTTAACAACAACTATTTCATGGAGGTGGTAGTAGGCAAGGTGAGCTTGACTGAAGTTAGATAGTGGGGCAAATGATACATTGATACAGTTCGCTATATATTTCGGGCACATAAAGAAGCCATAAAAACCTACTGTAAATCACTGTCTCGTTAGGATAGGGGATATCCACCAGAGTCGCACTTAAAATGTTTGTGCACAATAACAGTAGAAAAGAAGTATTGTCTTAGGTAAATAAATAATTATTTGTTATAGTGATAAATTAAAAAAAAAACTCTGTATTGCTTATGTCAAGATAGTAATAGTAGCTTATATATTTGTGGAGCATTGACAAATTATTCCATGATCCACTGAAAATATTAAGTTCGACTCTGTCGAGGGTAGGGTTTACATACCTGATGTAAACCGTTACATTCGGGTAACCATATCAAAATAATTTGAAATTATAATTGAAACAGTTGTGTTTCCTCTAATTTCTTACTTTAATCATGCCAAAACGTTTTTACATGAGAAGAATGTTGCTCTATGTATTAAGTAATACATTATATTTATGATTTACCATTTTCTACATGCCCGCTCTCCCATCTATACGTAAGGGGCAAAGCTTTGAGGTTTTTTTATGTGCCTTAAATGTATGTAAAGAACTATAAGTTTTCTTGCCATTTTTCAACAACGTATAGTCCTTTAGCTCATTTCATTTTACGATTTATAGCCACGTTTTAAAATTCCTGCCACACTGTGCGACGTTTTGGCAGAATCCCATCTACTATATACAGGGTGTTTCAAAGTTAAAGGTACATACGTTACTTGTGTATAGAGGGCACTTTGGCGGTTCCAAATTATCCGGCATTAATGCACCCATCGTCCTTCCTTACTGAGATACAGGATGTTTTATTGATTTTGGCCAAATCTTTCTTTGATCATAACTATTGAACCACCCCGTATAATCGGTTCGTACTTAGAACATATGTTTCACTTATTTTTCTTGATAAAACTTCATAATAAACCAAAAAGAAATCCAGGTCCGACTTAATAAAAAATTGACAATATGTTGTATGTCAAAATCAACACCCTGTATGACAAAATTTTACAGATCTGTTTCGATATTTGAAAAGAGCGGAAAAAACTGAATAGAGTAGCTCGCTTAATTTGTTTGCGCATTTCATTCATCAACGTTGATTACTTACCGTCAATTCTGTTTCATTAAAATGGTCCAGACGGTTAGAACTTGAATATTTATTTCACTCTAGACTAGTTAAGTGAATTATTGTAAAATAATTGTGAAAACAATGTAGATTTGCGCACATAAATCAAAATACTACATTTAAAAATATTATTATTTTTAATGCATATATGTACGATAACAATAAATACGTGAAAGTAATAAATACATAACTACAGTAACTGTTCAAAGTGGCCTCCAGTTCGTTGAATACATTATTCCTTGCTCTAGCAGTAATATTTCTAATTGCACGTCTAATCATATCTGAATTATTTCTAACTTCTACGCAAGCGTTATTAACTCGTTCCAAAAATTTCTCTCTACTATAACTGGCTACGTCATATACATTTTCCTTTAAATGTCTCCAAAGATAATAATCAACAGGATTGAAATCCGGTGATCTTGAAGGCCAATGATGAGGTCCAGTTCGACCTATCCACATATTTGGAAAATTGTCATTTAGGAAATTTCTCACAATATTCCTAAAATATTTTCATTTTCCAATAACAAATAAAAAATAAATAAAGAATTTTGCAAAAAGTCTATATAAAGTTCACCTTATAATCTATCACGGAGGATATGTGGCCCAATCAAATGATTGTTGAAAACACCGCACCAAATATTAACAGCAAATCGATGTTAGGGTTTGTTCTGTCTTACAGCATGTGAATTCTCTTCGGTCCAAAGATGTGAATTTCTTAAATTATAAACACCATCTCTTGTAAATTGTGCCTCATCTGTAAACAGACATCTGTTAAAAATTCTTCGATTCCGAATAATTCACTTATAAAAAATTTAACCGATGAACTTTATCCCCTTCCTCTAACCTTTGAACCTGTTGAACATGAAATGGATAGAAATTATTTTTTTTTAGTGTTCTCCAAACACTGACATGCAGAGCACTTAAAGCATGACCCATTCTTCTTATTTGCAACAATATTTAGTATATTCTACAGCTACAGGTTGCCTTATTTGATGCTCATTTAAGGTGGCCGTTGGATACCGACCATAATTTTTAGAATAATTGACAACTCTAGCAAACGTTTGATGATCAGGAATTCGGCGTCCAGGAAATCTTTGATATTCTCGCACAGCAGCCCGTCCATTGCCATAACAAAATCCATACACATAGATTATATCCGCATAGTCACCATTTGAAAATTAGGTGTTTTCACTATGTGCAAATTTGCTTTTTTAATATTATTAAAATGAAGTACTTACTTGTTATACTAAAACACTTATTGATATAACAATCATTCTATCGTTCATCAAATTAAAATTTCAACAAATAAATAATATAAAGTTTTAGTAATTGAACAAGTATGCAAAACACGTGTGACGTCATCGGTTATATTAGTTTCTTAAATCGCGTTTAAAAATTGTTAAACAACATTTTATTCACATGTGATTAAATAAGCAACGCCTACCTAATACGGGATTTGTAAAAGCGACTTTAGGAAATTTATCTGCAAAATAACGTGTTTATAACGCAAAATGACACTGACAATATAACTGATAGCGTCATGAGTGCGTAGTGAATTGATGTAGTGTTTTTGGCGAAAAAATTTCAATACAAAATTAAAATGGCTTATTTTAAGGTATTATTCGACTGATTCTCAAAATTCAAGTGTTTTTAACTATAAAAGCATTATCTTCACAGTGAAAGTGAATTTAAAATTTGTGAAAACACCTAATTGATAAGGTATTGTAGCGTGTTTTCCACCTTTTAGGAAACACCCTGTATGAATCCGTGGGTTCTAAATAATTTCAACAAGAGATAAACCACTAACACTTTATTTAATAATTTCCTGACTATTTACACTTTGTTTACTTGATATTTAACCTCACTTTTTCACTACTAATTTCACTTTAATAAACTGCTTTTTAATAAACTACCTTCTTAATAAAACTACTTTTTCTGCGCCGGTAATCGCGCCTTATATACTCTGAAATTACCTCTAGATTGAACCAGAATCTTCTTCCACCACACTCTAGAAAAGTCCATGGCTCTTTCTAGAGTCTTTCCAGTCACTATTAGTAGGCATAGGCGTATCATCTCCAGTTCCAAGGGGGTGTAATTCATAACAGTATATTATGTACTTTATAATATGGGCAATAATATTGTAATAACTAGGGTTTTATTCCCCTAATTACATAATTTAATCAGACATTACCATTGGCAGAGTACGGAGTGTCCCAATCACTTTGCAAACTCCGTCGATATCATAGTATATCCATCGAAAACAAAACTGTGCTTACCCTTTGCTTTCTAGGTGATTTTATCCTTTTTGGTGTCCATCAACCAGGTTACTTCCCCAACAAACTTTACTGAATGTAAAATGAACTTAATTTCCTGACAAGCAAATAAAACACGTGATTTCTCAAAACACTTAAACCACTATATTTACAGAAAAAAATGAAAACAAATGAGAATGACAATCACAAACACTTAAACACGATTAAATAAATTAACAAACGATAATTACTCTATATCAAGAAATAAAATGGTCCGCGGCAATTTCAAATCTTTTAGCTGAATCGCGACCGAATATTCCTAGATCATTTACAACACATTAATTTTCTACTTATTAAAACCGGCAAAATACTAAACAAATGTACTTAAACTTTACAATTGAAAAGGGTTCGCAAAACGAGAAGTTACTGTACCCCGAGGGTAGATGATGACCGAACCGAAGTTAAACCAAGAGTGGTGATAATCTCTACATCGAAATAATACGTTTCCAAAGTGGGCAGTAAACTTTAAATCCTCGACCAATTAGGATCTTCTTTACTTTAAACCGTACGCATTTGAAATTACCTAACGGACCATGGTATTTATCATATGGCCTAACTTGAACATTTTTATTACCACTAAAACAGATGAAAAAAACCCCTTTTGTTCCTTACTTTGCTTTTGTATGGGGGAAAAAATCTGCCTTAAGTGGTCTATCTATCTTATGGTCTATTATATAGGTTCCTGGAAGCCTCTATCAACTGCTTTAGTCCTGAAAATCTCACTAGACCACCCGGCGAGGCCTTATTTAACAAGCTCGACTAATAAAAGAGAATTGGACATAAAATAATTTGGATGGTTATTTATTGTTTCCAAGTGGCTAACGTCGACTACCTAATAAAGAGTAAAGTTAACAAAGCACGTTTCCCGGACTCTAAAGTTTGCAAGATAAAACAGATGTTTCTATGGCCAGTATCTTATGTTATTGTCCTAAATACGGTGATTCTAAGCGACAGGGTCGGACTTGGCTTCCCTTAATTTGACTTTTGTTACATTGCCCCCCCCCCCCTTAGATCGAAGCATATTGGTTTTTCATGACTAAAACAATTGATTCGATTCCAGTATAGGTTGATTACAAAAGTTTAAAATTAATTATCTACTAGGGTCCCCGCGATTCCCGTCACGATCACTGAGTAACTTGTTCACTGACACTTACATTGAGTTCCGTCGCTGCACACCAAGTCTAAGGTCCGGACAGTCACCTGATGTCGTCTTCGCGGATGGGAAGACACATTGTTGGCAGTAACTCGTTGTCGGCATTGTTTACTGCAGCCCGTCTCTCGCTGGTTGAATCGTCCTGCTGTTGTAACTGGCTCTGTCCCCCTGGGTGGTTCTCCGTGGCTACTCATGGCGGTGGCTCTGGACGCGGTCGGTGGTCTTCCCCTGGACCTCGTGGCCTCCTCCTTGCGGAACCTGGCTCTCCTCATCGGTCTAACGGTAGTGGGGGTGTGGAACCTGAAACTCATCAGTACGTGTAAGTTCTCTGTGAATACGTAAGGATCATATACGCCTGTTTTTTCCGCTGGATCTTTCTCCTAACTGGGTGTTCGTCCTGATGTCCTCCCTGTCGAGGTTCTTCCCCTGCGGAGATCCGGGTGCCTACCTCGGTCGGTGCGTAGTTTGTAGGTCCCCTGGCGTGTTCGTGGCCCTAAACCTTCTTACTGACCTAGAATTAAACTTAAAGAAAAAAACACAAAAAAAATTACAGACAAAAAAAAAACGTTCCTTCGGAACGCGAACAATCGGTGGCTCCGGATGGATGATAGGAACGGCGCGATCTTGGTTACGTAATCTCCGGTCCGTATCTTTCCTTCGATTCCGCGGCTGTTTCTTGTATCGATTTGGTGTTTCACTAGTTGGCTTGCTGTCCCATAACGGGTTTTTATTAGTAGAAATAACTACTCTAATACGCACTACCCTTTTCAGTCTGTAACCCTCCAAGTGATCCCTGTCCCCTCTTCTCTCATCCTTAGCCGTATAAGGAGTCTTGCCGGGGCACTGTTCCGAAATCGGGCTAACCTCGGACAGACACCAAGTGTATAAGGAGGGGGGGTGGAGTGAGAAATGTCTGTGGTATTGTAGTGATTGAGAATTTCCACGACCAGGTATTCATTGAAAAACTAAGTCGTAGCTTAGACTGTTGGAATATGTCCGTCTTCACGAAATCGTGCATCATCTGGGTGTTTCTGAAACTACCCCCCATTTGCTGCTTTTTCGACTCGGAAGTTGTAGTCAGCGTAGTCGTGGAATTCTTTGGGCTATTGCATGATCTCTTCAGTCGCGATCCGCGGTGCAACCCTCAATTCCTTATGTCATATCCGTATGACTTGCCCCGTGTCGCGGTACTGTCCAACTTGTCGTACGTTTTTCGGGTGGTGTCCCAGGAGTAGTAGACTTGTTCACCACGGCAGAGTCTGAGTGGTACCATACATCTGAAGGGCGTATTTCTGTGGCCACGCGGCTTGGGGCCCTAATCACCTCTCCTACTCGGGGTATCCGGCTATTCCCGCAACGATCGCTCCGATCCGCTCGCAGCAAACAGTCACTGTCGGAGACAGCGAACGCTACTCCTCCTGCTGGATTATTGTTGTCTATAATCTGTTGTCCTTGGGAGAGCCCGTCACTGGTTAAAAGGTTAAACTACAACCGCATAAGTTCATTTCACCCCAGTCCAACCTTAGGACCGTATTGGAAAAAAACTAACTTTCCATTTCCTTTGGAGCAATTACTAAACCTACTTCAAAATTTCAGTTCTGCTCCACTAACCCGTTGTCATAACTTTGGGGAGGGGGTAAAATGTGCTTATTATGCCAAATATATCTCTCGGATATATTACCTGGTCATAGTTGAAAGAAAGGGAGTATTTCTACTAACATCAACGTTTCCCGTATACTTATTTCTTTATAAATTACTTGCTTCGACACGCAACTAGCGAATACCCTGTATGTTGAACACTCCTTAACTATACTTCATCTCTATCTCGTTCGGTGCTCGTCTCAATTTACCCGACTTACGGCGATCCGGAATTCCTATCCGCTTCCATGGGCAGGCGAGAAGGAAAACAAAAAAAAGAAATAAATCCTAAATGTAAAACATGAGATGAGAAAAAAAAATACATCATATTTCCCTGGACCTGAAAAGAAAAGCGACACTGCATTAGTCTATACCAAACCTTCTCTTTCCGTTTGTCCCTATCCTCGGTATTTCTCCCATCTCCTCCTTTTGTTCATCTCCCCCCTACTCATTTGTTGGACCCCAAAAGAAAATTCACAGTCTCACAGCCCGGTGCTCTCGTCCAGGTTTTCGTACATGTTACTAAAGCCTCTAATTTTATAAAAATAAAACTCATACAAATCACTCTAGCTAAAGCGGTTACCCAATGAAAATTTTTTTTTTTGTTTTTGTTTTACCATCGGTCTTAAACTCAATGTCATATTTCACTCATAATTCTGCCAAAAAAATATATATATATATTTTCCTTCTTAATGTCCTAACGTCTCCTAGGGCTGTATAAATTTGATATATCTACATTTAATCTTATAATAATCAGAGAATATACGTAACTCTTTGACTTGAATAAAACACTTAGGCCACACAAGAGAAACTGAAATTATGCAACTATATGCCTCTTATCTAACCCAAAATTATAGTCTAAAAGCTATTTCTTATAATTTCTACCTAATGTTTACCATATGCTCCTGAATGAGCTCAGCCTCTTTAACAATAGCATGATTTTGCCCCAAAAGAAAACAAAAATCAAAATGAAATCCAAAAAATTAAATAAAATTTTTCTTTTCTTATCTTTCTATCGTCTCTGATATTTTCTTCAAAACGTAAATATTCTAATTGTATAGTTCGAAAATGATGGGCTCTCTGTATTGTTTTATTTCTAAAAATGTACTCTGCATTAACTAATTTAGAAAATTTCATTTACTCTCATGTAGGTACTATTTTAATGTATTGGCTATGATTTATTACTGTATAATAATTGGGGTTACGTACGACATTTTATCCAAGCTTTCTGTGACCAAATTGCCTGTATTGGCACGCCCCTGTAAACGTTTATTACATCTCTTAAGCTTATTGCACTTAAGATTGCCTTTATTCATATTAACTAAACACTAAATTTTCTAGAGGTGGAACACCTGAGACTGCAAATTTCTTATCAGCAACTTCTTACCCCGGTTTTTGTCTTGAATTTTGTCTGCCATGTTTAACAACAAAGAAATATTTCTAAATCCTTGTTGGACTCTCAGCATAACTCCACTCTACGATCATCATCTATCCTTTTATTCACTAACAATATTCAATTCACAAAGTTATCTCAGAAGTGCCCTTCCGGTACAACCTTAACTTTCTCTGCGTATTTCTGCTTTTTCGTATATCACCATGATCCTGTACTATAGCCGTAGGTGTACTATTTATTTAATTAATTTCTCCGATCACAATAACGCGCCAATTCCGTTTACTTTGAGAGTACCTCGCGCAAATTATTGACTGGACCCATCTGATGCATTTCTATTCTATAACGCTGGGTTTATATGCCCCCTGAACTGCAATGTATACTTTTCTTTCTCTTCTGTCGCGATTTCTGAGTCTCTAAATTTGGATGCTAATTAATTTCTGTTTATTCTACTCGTCCAATAAAGAAAAATTATATATCTGCTCATCTATATATGTATACTCGCACATACATTAGTACGCCTCCATACCTATTTACCTATAGGTATACATCCTCATCTACCTACGTAAAAATTCATATATTTCCACATATCTATATACTCGACATGTACACACTCATATACGTACACATATGCCCATATACACATACAGACTCGCCAATCAATAAGCAGTACGAGCACTGTCTCCCCCGTAAATGGTTCAGAAACAACAAAACCCTAGGTAATTTTCTTGTTTCCTGCATTCCGAAAAGAAACAGGTGATTGCACCTGGCTTAATTCATGAATCGAAAATTAATTTCTCCAAATTGAGAGGCTCAACCCTGTCGGTAACTTTCTACCTGTAGTTATTATGCAAATTTTAGCGGCAAATTTTGTACGTGCCCTCTATTACTTTTACCTTCCAGGCAATATTAAAATTTGCGATTTTTATATCTAGTTCTTTATATTTAACAAATAATGCAGCTTCATTACTCATGAGATATCTTCTAGAACTTGTCATATCCCCAAAAAAAAAGGACCTAGCCAGTCGTGAATTAGCTAAATTCTCTGTGTTATTTTGATCAAAATATGTAAATGTACAACGCATAACTCGGTTTCCTAACACCAATTTAATCTTAAAAAACACAATTAATTCGTACCATTTCAAACCATTTATGTAAATTAATTCCAGAAATTTTCCAACAAAAAAAAAATACTTCTGTTACTTTTCAAGCGAAAGGGCAAATTTTCTCTAAACTAACCAATTCTATTAACCCAAATACAAAAAAACAAACTACTTTACCTGTAACCAATTGTGCATGTGATGTCGCAACACAAAAAAATAATAATAAGGGATACTGTAACCAAAATTGTATAAAAAAAAAATATTTTTAAGTTCTTATTATTTATCGATAAATCATTAATCAATTACTTAAACAATTACACAATTGGGAAACAAGCAAACGAACTATTGGAAAAACTATATCTTGGACTGAACGTGTAGCCAGAGGGAAATTTATGTACATTAACATAGCTTATATTTCTAAATTTCACTTTCTTCGATAGTCTAATTGCGATTTTTTTTGGTTTCGTTTTAGCGTATCTTGCACAAAATGTACTATTACAATTTCCGCGGTAAGCTGTCTCTCTGAAATGAAATAAGTACTCTAGATTGCTTTCTGGCTAGCACTTTAACATTTTATTCCTTATTTACTTTGAATTTTACGAAAATATTGAATTACTACTACTTTAAAGTGAGAAAGCAAACCAACAATAATCAAAATTTATAGATAGCTCTTGCTTTCTGCGTGAATGACCTAACTACTTAAATTCTCTGTACTTTCTTTCGTGTACTTGCTGTTAACGTGAAGTTATAGTAATTTATTCTAACATAGTAATTTAATCTGGGAATGCACATATTTCAATTTACCACAAAATAACATAAACACCTTGAAAAATACGGTTTTCGCTTAGGTAACTTAGGTTTTCGGTATATCATATATTTGGCAAACAACCGTAACTTTTTCCTTGAGTGACCTATATACTCTATCTATCTAAAATGAATATTCCCGCTAAAAGTTCCTATTTCGAATTACAATGTCTTGTTAACCTCCCCACAATAAAATTGTGGGAGGTTACTAAAATTGGTCCAAAATCGAAAATTGAGATAACGTCAAATCTATACGTTTTGAGGTCCCAGGAATCCAAAAAAGTGGTTTTTGAAAAATGTCTGTGTGTACGTGTGTGCGGGTGTGTGGGTGTGTGTATGTGTGTATGTGTGTATGTGTGTTAGCACGATAGCGGCGAAACTACTGAACGGATTTGGATGAAACTTTGCATGATGGTTTCTTTAGTGCTCTAGAAGATCTGAAAAGGTTTTGGTTGAGATCGAATTACGTTTAGTGCCATTTTGGCACAACAACTTGTTTATTTTATTATTACTTACAATTTGTAATCTAACCATTGCAAAGCAGTTAAAATTCCGATTTCAACGATATATCACACTTGCACCTTTTTTTTTATATACCTACAGTTTTTTATACAAATTATTGTATAGAGAACAAACAAAATTCAATGTCTATATAATCTCTACATATGTAAAATTACGTCATAAGTTGTAATGGCTCAGTGGGCTAAAGCGTCAACTTACAAATCAAGAGATTGACGGTTCGATCCCAACACAGTGCTGTTTTTTTTCTTTCTTTTTTCATTATAAACTTTATTAATAATTGCGGAAAATGTTACATGATTAAATATCATCATATATTAGGTGTTTATAATTATTCAGAGTTTAGGATTGGTCACTAGTTTTAAATGAAATATAAATAAATCTATTGCTGTTATGGCGGTGAACACATACGACGTCGTAAATTAGATAAATATAGGTGGATCATATTACAATAATATATTTGATTTAAAGGCATGTACGACGGCTGATTTGAATTGACTATCAGAGCTCGTAGCATTTGGCATTTGCTACTGCTGCGAATCAAATTACAGTTAAAAAGTAGCAGACTGCTTAGCAACCCATCACTAATTTCAACCACCGGGTGGGGAGGTTCCAGCCGCTTCCAGTAGCTGCCGATTTTTTCTTCGCTACCTGTGCGACAGTGCTAATTGTTTGTGTGCATAAATAATTTTATAACGTGGTTCCCGTGTCATGCTTAGCTATACAACATTTCTACCTATTTATTGTAATAATCCCTGGACTAATTGGACTTTTACTTTTTAAATAAAACCTTGTTTATCTCGTGCCACTTTCCTTGGTTAATGTAGTTACTATTTATTATGCTGCAATTTGCTCGGGATTTACTCTTTGTGATGACCATTTCATACAGGTACCTAAGTTTATAAATAGGGCTGTCCGAACGAGGGTGCAATAACCTCGTCTACTGCAATAATTTAACGCTAGATCCGCATTTTTGAATTTTACTCGACAATAAATATCGTTTCTCTAAATACCCTACTTCACAACAGATCAGTAAAATTCCCTTCTTATTCTCAACACTCGGTAAATAGGAGCACTAATTTCTACATATACTTGCTTTGACACAACCTTAATTCTTTTATACATATATAACTTTATGAATTGCCCATTGTAGTTAAGTTTCAGGGTATTTTTTTTGCTATCTAGGAATTAAACACAAGCCGTTCTTACATATACTATAATATGACCTATGCCCCACCAATGATAATATCTTATTTTCCACCTATATTTTCTTTACTAATTTTAATTTACTTTACTTGACACCTTCACGAATCATTACTCTAGCAAAATAAATTAATTGTAAGGAATTCTCAACGTACTGGTATAATTTTACGAGTTAAAAAACTTTTACTTTTGAAATCACTAATTTAAACTCTCTTAGGTAATTTTAATACAAGATCAACAACGAAAAATGACATATGTTAATACGTAGGTTCATTTTAAAAGACGAATTTTGAAAATTCTAAAAAATGCAGTGACTCAATTAATTAACTTGAATATTAATTGGCTATGCAAATTTTTTCCTTAAAAACATCCTTTTTAGACTGCGCCACTGTAATAACTGGGGTTTTATTCCCCTAATTACATAATTTAATCAGACATTACCATTGGCAGAGTACGGAGTGTCCCAATCACTTTGCAAACTCCGTCGATATCATAGTATATCCATCGAAAACAAAACTGTGCTTACCCTTTGCTTTCTAGGTGATTTTATCCTTTTTGGTGTCCATCAACCAGGTTACTTCCCCAACAAACTTTACTGAATGTAAAATGAACTTAATTTCCTGACAAGCAAATAAAACACGTGATTTCTCAAAACACTTAAACCACTATATTTACAGAAAAAAATGAAAACAAATGAGAATGACAATCATCAACACTTAAACACGATTAAATAAATTAACAAACGATAATTACTCTATATCAAGAAATAAAATGGTCCGCGGCAATTTCAAATCTTTTAGCTGAATCGCGACCGAATATTCCTAGATCATTTACAACACATTAATTTTCTACTTATTAAAACCGGCAAAATACTAAACAAATGTACTTAAACTTTACAATTGAAAAGGGTTCGCAAAACGAGAAGTTACTGTACCCCGAGGGTAGATGATGACCGAACCGAAGTTAAACCAAGAGTTGTGATAATCTCTACATCGAAATAATACGTTTCCAAAGTGGGCAGTAAACTTTAAATCCTCGACCAATTAGGATCTTCTTTACTTTAAACCGTACGCATTTGAAATTACCTAACGGACCATGGTATTTATCATATGGCCTAACTTGAACATTTTTATTACCACTAAAACAGATGAAAAAAACCCCTTTTGTTCCTTACTTTGCTTTTGTATGGGGGAAAAAATCTGCCTTAAGTGGTCTATCTATCTTATGGTCTATTACATAGGTTCCTGGAAGCCTCTATCAACTGCTTTAGTCCTGAAAATCTCACTAGACCACCCGGCGAGGCCTTATTTAACAAGCTCGACTAATAAAAGAGAATTGGACATAAAATAATTTGGATGGTTATTTATTGTTTCCAAGTGGCTAACGTCGACTACCTAATAAAGAGTAAAGTTAACAAAGCACGTTTCCCGGACTCTAAAGTTTGCAAGATAAAACAGATGTTTCTATGGCCAGTATCTTATGTTATTGTCCTAAATACGGTGATTCTAAGCGACAGGGTCGGACTTGGCTTCCCTTAATTTGACTTTTGTTACAATATCAATACAAATAACAAATATTTTAGAATAATAAAACGCAAGTATGTCGAACCAGTAAATGTGAACTGTCAATTACTAACATTTTCAATCCAGATCCGGCTTAATAAAAAATTGACAATATGTTGTATGTCAAAATCAACACAACCTTGATTACTTGCCGTAAATCCAATTTCTATAAAATGGCCGAGACAGTTGGAACTTGAATATTTATTTCAGGGTTTTATTATTAAAAAAGTTTAACTTGCAGCAGTGACAATTCTTACACTTCTAGACTAGATAAGTGAACTATTGTAAAATAATTTTTAAGAATAATGTAGTTCACCTGATAATCTATCAGGGAGGATATGTGGCCCAATCAAATGATTATTGAAAACACCGCACATATTAACAGGAAATCGATGTTGGAATTTATTCATAGCATGTAGATTCTTTTCTGTCCAAATATGTGAATTTCTTAAATTATAAACACCATCTCTTGTAAATTGTGCCTCATCTGTAAACAGACATCTGTTAAGAATGCTTCAATTCTGAATTATCCATTTACTAAAATATAAGAGATGATTTCATAACTTAGCTGCTTTGACGTCAAGTAGGCAAAAGTAAAACCCTGAAATAAATATTCAAGTTCCAACTGTCTCGGTCATTTTAATGAAATTGGATTTACGGCAAGTAATCAAGGTTGTGTTGATTTTGACATACAACATATTGTCAATTCTTTATTATGCCGGACCTGGATTTCTTTTTGGTTTATTATGATGTCCTATCAAGAAAAATAAGTGAAACATATGTTCTAAGTATGAACCGATTATACAGGGTGGTTCAATAGTTATGATCAAAGAAATATTTGGCCAAAATCAATAAAACATCCTGCATTAATGCCGGGTAATATGGAACCGCCAAAGTGCCCTCTATCCACAAGTAACGTATGTACCTTTAACTTTGAAGCACCCTGTATAGGTTCTCGCTGAAAACTATCTGTTGTCCCGCGTAGTTGATAGGCTCCTGCAAGGGACCTACGAATGTCTAAACGGCGTTTTGGTAGAATCTAATCTGCCATCTTCAGATTCTCGCTGAAAGCTGTCTGCTTCTTCCCCTCGTTCTGTTCGAACAACGGGAAGTAGCAGTAGATAGCTTTCAGCGAGAACCTGAAGATGACAGATGGGATTATACCGAAACTTCGGTTTGATATAATATCTTGTTGAGGTAAGGTACTAAAAACAAACAACGAAGTGAAAAAGAAAAGGATAAATATAGTGAAATTATTTTTTGTACCTACTGAATATAAAATATTTACTAGAAAATATTGAGAAGCATTAGGAAATAAAAAGACATGTATGAATACGTACACACTTACAGGTAAGTGTAGACTGATAATGCTATCTAATATTGTCTAATATATAGGTATTTTTTTAAATATATATTTTAATTAATTTTTTTTAAATTTGTTGATACTTTTGGTTTTTCTCAGGTTGACAGGTAGTACATTATAAACTTTAGGGTCGAACTAAAATACGAAATGTTGCATGTGGGTTTATCTAAATAATGGAACCTTTAAAGATTCCATATTCGAGAGTCCTTATAGTCTGCAAGACTATAGAAATTTGTTAAGGAATTACGAGATTTAAACGTCCATACAAGACTCTGGTATGTATATAGATTTTACATCTAGCATTCCAAATTCTCAATATAAAGCCTCATTTGAATAACGGCTGCTTTTCTTAAATATTATTTTTATTAATGTATTTTGGGTAACTTGCAAATTTTTCAAGATGTTTTAAACAGACCACTGCAGGCTAAGATACAGTATCGTACAGTAAATTTCACAAGAGCGTTGTAGACTGTAGACAAGTTTTTTGCATTTAAAATTTCTCTCAAAGAAGAAAATTTAGGTATTAAATGTCTCATGCGTTTGTTTATGTAAGTAATATGCTCATATCACCTTAGATGCCGATCTATTATTACTAAGTAATTTAATTTTATTGGTTTTTTTTTCTGAGAGGGCACATACATTTTTTGAGACAGTTACTTTTGTCTATAAATATATTTTCTATATTGGGTTGATCGTCCCTGAAAAGTGAAGAATCTATATATTTAGTTTCTTCAATATTTTAAGAAAATAGGCTATAGTTCACCTATTTATAAATAGAAGAATACTACTACTTTAAAAATGTATTTGTCCACGTGTCTCCTTTAAAATAAAAATCACGGCAGTATCATCTGCATAAGATACTATATGCTCATCAAAATTCAACACATTTTCAATTGAGTTTATATACACAAGGGACAAGATTGGACCTAAAATTGTGCTTTGTGGCACACCCCTGTTTAATTTCAACGTTCCGCTAAGAACATTATTAACTCTTACCTGTTGTGTCCTATTTGAAAGATAGTTATCCAAAATATTTAAAGCAGGTCCTCTTATGCCGCAATGTTTTAGGCGTTTCAGTAGGTTATTACGTGTGACAGTATCAAAAGCTTTGGCTAACTCTATGAACACCGCATTACTATTTCATCGTCATTTGTGTTATATTCAACGTTCTTTATTAAATCAATAACGGCATCCTCGGTGCTGGAGTCCTATTTAAAACCGAATTGTCTCTCCGCAATCACATTAAAACAACTGAAAAAATGTAATAAACGATCTTTAATAGATTGTTCAAATATTTCCGCCAAATTATTTATTGGAGATATGGGTCTATAATTATTTAGACTTTTTGGATCCCCTGCTTTAAATACTGGGGTATCTATCGATTCTTACTATTGCATTGGTAATCTTTCGGTTTTAATAACAAGGTTTGTCATAAATTTTAAAGGTTTAATTAAGTTTTTATTAAACCATTTGAAATATTACCAGGGCCTGCTGCCGATCTATTTTCCAACGTATTAATAATTATTATTATTTCGTTTTCAGTTACGAATCTGAGGAAAAGAGTGGATAGAATATATTTACCTGTAAAAATAGTATTTAGAAAGTGATTACTGTTTTGTTATTGCTTTCAGTGTGTGATGACATTCGATTTTCATTATTAATGAAATAGTTATTAAAAATATTGTCTTTCTCTTGGCTGTCTTTTATTAATTCCCCTTGTATTCACTCCCTTTTTCCTGTTTGATTTTTCTTTGGGGCACTATTTGATGCTTCATTAATAATTTCCCAAATTCTTTTCTAATTTCCATTCGCGTTTCTAAGTTCATTTTTATAATATTGATTTTTTGTATTTTTTATTAGCTTGTTTAATAAGTTTCTATATTCAGTATATTCTAATTTTAGTTAATTTGAGACATTTTTTATCATTTTTTATTTTTCAGATTGTCTCGACGTTTAATACAGTTCACTAGACCAACTGTAATCCGTGGATTTATTTTGCGAACTTTGCTTTGTCGTATATTCACTTTATATGTAGCTTCATTTATGTAAAAACTTAATTTGTTAATAAAATTATTATAACTTTTTTGTGCATCAATATAGTTCAAAACTTGTTCCCAATTTTCCTTTTCTAAAAGTTTATTTAATTTGTGATAATTTTTTTTTAATCGATTTTTGAGTCGGTTTTATTATTTTTATTTGAATTATTTATATTGAATTCTAATGTCGAATAAGTGGAAAAATTATCAGTTAAATCAGTTTCAAAAACCATCGAGTTTAAGTGTATTTTTGATTATATAGCGATTTCTGAATACAAAATTGTAGTCTGTAATACTTTTGACTTATTTGCTATTCTAGTTAATTCATTGATATAGGATATAACCTTCTGTGTCTGTGAGTATTCGAATATTTACTTCCACAGCAATGTTTTTTTACATATTCCACGTGAGCACGAGTCAATATGTCGCCCCCAATTTTGTTATTGTTTTTAAGTTAAAAGTTTTGTTTTCGGTACACATCAAGTATACAGAGTGTAATTAGTTTCATGTCATTAAAAAAAACTGGCAATAGGGACCGACTAGACAAACCAAAAACCTATATGACTTTTTCTCTAGGGGCACTTTGAAGAAAACTGACCTAGGTTTAAAATTTGAATGTTAAGGTAGGAAACATTTGAGAATCACTGTTTTTCAGGGTCAATGGATGTTATAGTTCCGAATATTAGAAATAATAAAAAAAAACTGTAATACCCGACTTATGTTCCCTCCGGAAGAAGTGCGGCACTTTGATTGGATTACTTGTACCGAACTTTTTATACCACTAATTATGAAGATGTAACTAATTTTTTTCTTTCGTACAACGCAAGCATAGCATGGCCGCAGGGGTTTAAATAGGATTGGTTTACATGTGTTTCTTAATTTGGAACAAAGTTATTGTAGCTTTTATTCTCGTTTATAAGAATTTGTATAATTTAAAAGTGGTTTATTAACATTTATAACATTGTGTTAAAAGCTTAAAAAATTAGTAATTATTTTATGAAATTGGAAAACGAACAGTTAGACGTCCGAGATACGATAACAGAAAATAGTTGTGTATTTTAATTTAGGAAAAATCTGATTTTTTTAACGAATTGAGCGCATAATTTTTCCCAATCAGGTATCCAAAACTAAAAATTGAGTCTTTGGTCTCTATGAAAATCAATGTAGACAATAATAAACAGATCAAAACAAGACAGCGAATACTAATAATAATAATAATCATACCTTTAATGCCCAATAGGTAACACCCAATAACTAAACAATTCTTTTAAATTTTTCACAGAAATTGTTCGAAATGACCTCCATCTCCACGAATACACAGTTCGGCACGTCGAACTAAGGACATACGCACTCCGTTCAACACATTTGGTAAATTAGAATCATTTTTTATGGTTTCTATGCACATTAAAATACGTTGTTGCAATGGGCTTGTTCCATGATATTCTTTTTATATGGTTTTTATACTTTTTCATATATTACTCGATATTCTCATTATACACTTAAAATTTTGTATTATTAACTTTTTCCGTTCTCGAGATATAAGCAGTTGAAATTAGTAATAGTTGCAAAAACCGAGCGCTCATTTGTGACGTCACTATACGCAAGTGACGTAAGAAAAATGGCTTTCTGGGACCTTTCAAATTTAACCTGAAAAGTCGAAAAACATGTAATTTTTAAACGCTGGTAACTAAATAAATAAGTCGAATGGAAGTTCGTTCTATGTGTCTACGGAAAGGAGAAGGTCGGCGATGAATTATAATCGTAAATTGCAGGGTCGAAATCGAAAATTCGTTCTGGCAGGAGCGAGAGAAAATTGTAATTTTTTGACATTTCACCAAATTGTACTCCCCTACTGTCAAGTAGTAGGCAAAACAAACAATACTTCGAAAACACTTATAATTATAACCAATAAGGAGCATCAAGTCTATTGAGATCGCCGTGTCTATGCGTATAGTGACGTAGCGCCTGGCAACGCCCAATTTTCGCGAGGTGGAAATTTGTAATGGTTTTTAAGATACTAAACGTGCGAATAAGATTCTGATTTTTTGCAGATCCATTAATTTATACTTGCACTTTCGATTTATGAAATAAAAAAAAATGCCGAACAAGCCCATTGTTCTAAAGTGTCAATTGGATCACGGTAAACCAGAGATTTAAAATGCCCCCAAAAATACATACAAAATTGCATTCGCTATGCAAAATCTTGAGGTTCTAGTGCTTGGACACGTTGATAGTGATAGGGATGTAAGTTCATATGTCTCAATCCATACCACAAAATGGGATACTCCCACATGGTTCGCGATATCGCGGATGCTTAAAGTTGGATCCTTTTCTACAAGTTCCAAAATTTGAACCTCTGCGTCAATTACCCTTTCTTCGCGTTGTGGACCTCGTTCTCCTCCATGTCCATCGAGACGATCTGTTTCTCCAAGACGCTGGTCAATACTAACAAATGTACCAGCACAAGAATGGCGTCGATTAGGGAACCTTAAGCGATAAAGCTCTTCCGCACCGGCTGCATTTCCACCACTTTCTCCATACACCAAGTGCATATCCGCGAACTCTGGATAAGAGTAATCTCCCATAATGTCCAAAATCTGCATTTTAAAACACCACACTAAACTGTGAATTTTAACGTTATCAATAAAGAGAACAAAAAAAATCCAAAAAGTAACACAAAAGGCACCAACAAGAAGTAGTGTCTTACGTAACCAAGTACTAACGACTAGAACGATAAGTCAATAAAATAAATCTTAACATAAGTGGCACAAAATTCAAAAAGAACAAAAACAACAGACAAAACCAAGGAACGGGTAGGTCGTTGTTTATTTTTTTTTTCTCGAAAACTATCAGCTTTAGGTCCCATGTTGTATAAGGTTTTTTTTGTTTGTCTTGTCGTTCTCTACCAACAGTTTTTTTGTAATGACATAATTACACCCTGTATAAAAATTGAGCTACTTTTAGGCTAACAGGAACGAAAATATCACTTCCGGTTGAATTTGAAGTGACATCAACATCTTTCTCTTAAATAGAATAACTATATTTTTTTAATTATTTCTCATTAGCATGAAATTCTAATAGTGGGGTCGATCTGGCACGCAAAATCATCAAAAGTGACAACGTTTTTTTTTAAATTTATTTTTGTGATATAAAGTCGGACCTCCCGAAACTTGTGGTGACTAGTGTGGGCAACTCACGGATTGTGGAGGGGGGGCAAATTTACTTATAATGATACGGGAAATTAGTTTTTTGGACATAATTCGCTTAGTTTGATTCGGATCGAAAAATTCTATAGAGTAAAAATAAAGTAAAGTAAAAATTCAGTTTACGCGCACTTGCGAGCCCTTTGTTTTTACCCTATACAATTTTTCGATATGAATCAATCTAAGCGAGTAATGTCCGAAAAACTGATTTCCCGTATCTTTATATGTAAATCCCCCCTCCACCACCCGTGAGTCGCCCACACTAGTCACCACAACTTTCGGGAAGTCCAAATTTATAATATCACGAAAAAAAAGTTTAAAAAAAACGTTGTAGCTTTGAAATCCAGATCGACCACATTATAAGTGCAACAGTTTTTTCCAATTTATAAAATTCCAAAAAATAGGTGAAATACGAACAGTTTTTAATTTTCTTCAAAATGGCGTCAGATAAACGCGGCGCGGCGTGAAAAAATTACCAGTCAGGTTGTAAACTTGCCTGTAAAGAACAAAATAGTTATTTGAGTTAGTAGTAGGTACGATTATTTTTAGGTTTTTTCAAAAAACTGAGTTTAATTTTCATTTTCATTTTCGTAGGGATCCTATGGAAATTTTTTTAATGGAACCGTGCTATTTTCTATTATTAATCAGAAATAATAATTCATGAACTTTAATTTTTTGGCCATTAATATTTTCTTAACGATATCTTTCGTAATAATAAAAGTATTTTTAAAAGGCAAACACAAATTAAACAAGAAATAATTAGGTATAATAAAATGTAACAACGATGAATAAATAAAATAACATTATTTAAAATCAATTATTATAAAGCGTGACTTATAGTTGCACGTCTAACATTCTGTAGTTGTTGAGGTGTTATTTGTGCAATTTTGTGTCTAACTCTCTTTTGCAGGTCTTGCCTTGTGGTTGGAGTAGTCGCGTAGACTCTATTTTTCCAATCCAACGATCTGGAAATAATTAATTTAGGTCATCTGTAACAATAATAGTATTGTGTGATCCAGCCTTGTCTTGTTGGAAGTATATCTCGTCAACATTGGTATTGGGAATTTGAATAAACTGTGGAATTATTATATTTTGGAGAAATTCTAGATATCCTAGTCCAATTAGATTTTTGTCTAATATTGTTGGACCTGTGATATGGTCGTTCAGTACGCCTAACCAAATATCGAAGCCAAGCCGCTCCAGAAACCGCCCCTGTCTCGTAATATGAAAATTTCCTATTGCCCAATATCGAATGTTGCTCCGATTAAATAACCCAAGGTCTGTAAATCTGGATTCATCAGAGAACTAGATGTCCTTGATACAATTCTCATTTCTTGGTTGGCGGAACTGTAACTAACCAATTACAATAGCTGTGTTTCTTTAAAAATTTTCTGGCGTCTTTGGAAATTATTGTAATTTATGTTCAGTTTGTCTTATCGAAATAATTGGGTCAACATGCACTAAAGCTAATACATTAATTTCTATTTCTTCATCCACAATAAATCGTTTTTGAATTTCTGTATCAGGTACAGTTCTATATTGATGCTCCAAACTGGCGAAGTAGTTTCTAGGTGGTTGCCTTCTATCTGGATATATCTGTTCAGAGTTTATATCCTAGTTTGAGTCTCTCCATAAGTAATCAAGTATGTTAACTTTTTCATCTCTTGAATATTTTTCAGCCATTTTAATTCCTAACAGGAAATGGCCCATAAAGTCAATGGCAATTGAACCACTAGTCCAGTGTTTGACGGTAAAATTAGGTTATTACCTCAGAATTCTTTCGGATTACGCCGATTGACGTGAAATTTGGTGAGTAAGTAGGGAATGACTCGAGGAACAAAAGTGCGCTTTTATCCTGGGGGTTGATGCCGCTCCTTCTCGGTGGTGGAAATTAGTACACTCAAAATATCCGCAGAAATTGATAGGGGGATATGCATTCTAAGCAAAAGAAAAAAAATTATCAAGAGCAAAAATGAAGCTTGTAAGAGAGCAAATCAATTGCTTTTTTTTAAATTTCTGTAGTTGCAATACGAACCGAGTTATGGCTCGTTGAAGGTGACTGTTGGTTCGCCGAAAACTGAATCCGAACATTTCAACGTTAAGTAACGGAAAACGACTAATTTTTGGAGTAAAACGACAGACCATTTTTAAAGTACTTGAAAAGACCTTTAATATGAACTTTAATAAAAGTCGTTGGCGTAAAAACTAACGGAGTTTTGATGAAAATAAACTGTTTGTCTCGTTTTTTCAGAGAAAAAAATCAGTAATGTAATCAATGGTTTAACATGCTTAATGTTTAATATACCTAATCGCTCCAAAAATCATTTTGTAGGGAATTTCAAGGGCTATAAGGCCTGTAAAGTTGAACTTCCTTCTTTGAACCGTTCGTTTTTGAGATTTTTGAGTTTAAAGGGCTTGGGGAAGGTGGTCTTCGCACTCAAATGCGAATTTAAAGCGGTAATATCTCAATTAATTTTCATCCTAGAAAAATTTAAAAAAAACAAATTTTTTGCAAAAATATATTATTTCTTGAATTTTTACATATCTTCGTTAATTTTTGAATTCTTGTGAAGAAAAGAAAAAATTCAGTATCATTCCAAAATAAAATCAATAGACGAGTCTGCCTGGGGTAAAAAATAGGTAATTTTACAAATTTTGTATACCATTTGAGTTAGCAACGGATTCTGATAGGAAAAATTCCGCTGAGCAAGATTTTCCTAAACCGCGAGCTTCATGGTCAAATAATTGTTTAAACAACATTTTTTATTTAATAAATGGTTCGACGGATCCGAAAAAATCTTGATTCAATCGAAAGATATTTTCAATACGCGTCGTTTGGCGCCAGGCATAACTCATTTTGTCAACCCGTTCATTTGTTATAGCCAAAATAAATTTCTTAGTTAACAAATTGATTAATCCAAAACTAATGAGGTCGGGATATTGTTTTTTTCAAAATACATGCCTTTCATACCAAAGAATATACCGTTTTTTGGCCCAATATCTTCAATACTTTTTGATTGTTTAAACAATTCTCGTAATTTGTTAATTAGCAAATAACTTTTTTTTCGAAAGTTTGGTCGACTTCAAACCAACTTTAAACGATAAATATTGATGTCGGGCATAACCCCCATAGAAGCATGCACGAATGCAACTTTTTACTTTTGTTTATTTATAATTTAAATCAATTTTCCAAGTTAACAAATTGAATATCTCGGCTCTGGGTAAGCGTATCGAAATCAGGTTTTGTGCATATGAAAGTGCTTGGAAAAAGGAAAATTTTGAGACTAGAAAGAACTTGATCGGATAACCGTAACTGGAAATTAAAGTGATATTGCGTGAGAGGCTCTAATTTGTTTATTAATAACTTTTTGGACACGAGGTTTAGTGCAAATAAAAGCTAACAAATTTTTTCATCAACCACAAAAAGTTCTACAAAGAATATTCAATCTCTGAAGAGTTATGCGCGTCTTTGACCCTTAAAAAAATCTCTCCCCCCGCAACGTGAAAATAGTAGAATTTGATACGCAATGGGATGGCGGGTTCGATCCTCGGTGTAGGCAAATTTTTTTTTCGTCAAATTTGCTTTTTTTCATGTAACCAAGTATTTTTTGTGATAATAAATGTTTTTACTTTCTGGGAAAGTTTTAAAAACCTCGTAAATAATTCTTTTTTGCATTTTTCATTAAATAAATGGCTATTTTGCAACAAACATATGATTGTTCTTGTCCAACGAGGGTTTGTCGGTAGTTTTTGTTTTTTTTACTACTTTTTGTGAAAGAGAAGGCTTGCTTTACTTTATTTGAGGGGTGTGCCTGTCGAAAAAAGACCAAAAATAAAAAGGAAACAAATATTTTTTCACTTTTTTCTTATAATGAAAAAAAGTTCACGTCTCATGAAAAAAACACACACTTTGTTATTTGTAAATGAGAAATAATCAAAAGATTTAACTATTTCAATGGCATCATCATTATTAAAAATACCAGCCCCCACTCACAAAAGGGCACATCCCCTTCCACCTTTTCATGATTTCGACTATAAGAAATGTAGAGCATTAGAAAGCAGGTGCGCAGCATCATTTCGAGAGTTACGGATTTAATGCAAAACAAACAAAAAATTGTTTAAACAATTATTTGACCATGGAGCTCGCGGTTTAGAAAAATTTCGTAAGAAAATCTTGTTCAGCGAAATTTTTCCTGTAAGAATTCGTGGCTCAAATGGAATAGAACATTTTTGGGGAAAATACCAGGCAGACTCGCCTACTACGCATTCTAAACCGTTCAAACTTTTAGAACATATTGTTAGTACCTAAATAAAGTAAATTGTAAATGAATTAATTACGTTTAATTTCAATTTTTGCAGTTAAGCCAATGGTTTCATTGCTAATTTTTCCTCTGAAAAAACGTGACAACCATTTTATTTTCATCATAACTCCGTAAGTTTTTATGCTAACGACTTTTTGTAAAGCTCATTTTAAAGGTCTTTGAAGTACCCACTTTGAGAAATATCTAGCAAGTTTTCGTCCAAAAATTCATCGTTTTGCCGTTATTTAACATTGAAAGGTTCGAGTTCAGTTTTCGGCGAACAAACATTCACCTTCAACGAACTGTAACTCGGTATTGCATCTGATGAAATAGAAACACAATCGATTTGTTATTTTACAAGCTTCATTTTTGCTCCTGATAATTTTTTTGATGAAATGTAAGGTTTTCGAGTTATTCGTAAAAAATCGCTCTAAAACATACATTTTTTAGATGAAAAGTCAACGTGTTCAATCGCGAATAACTCGAAAAATATCGAAAGAACTTCATGAGACATTTTTTACTTAGAATTCATTCCCATATCGATTTTTACGGTTATTTTGAGTATATTGATTTCCACCCCCGAGATGGGGTGGCATGTTATGCTCCAGGGTGGCCCCAGGGTAAAAGCGCACATCGGCAATGTACAACCTTTGATTTTAAGACTTATAAAATCAAAGGTACAACTTTTGTTCCTTGTGCCATTCCCTACTTACTGTCCAAATTTCAGGCCAATCGATTTTATCCGAAAGAGTTCTGACCGAAAAATCGTCAAACACTACAAAAGCATTAACAATTCAACATATACGTGGTTCAAAATGTTCTTTCAGGTTTCTTTCATGTTTTCAGTTCCGCCATAAATCTTTTTTTACTTCGGAACAGAAAATAGAATATCTCTTACAGCAAGCTAATATATGCCTTGAAACACTAATACAGGAGTTGAAACAAAAACACACCAGTTACTGGTACAGAAATTCGACATCGACGGTAACTGTATAGACGGTGTATTACCACCAACTGGAGGAAGAAAATGTAATATCCAGGTACATATCAACGGAACGAAAAATCTGCGTAGACCAGTGACTGATTATATCGAAAATAACTCAGATTACTTCAGGCCATTCAGGCAGGTGTCCATCCTTGAACTAGAATGCCGCTGCAACCGATACAGTACCAATACAGGAAAGATCAAGATGTTCATCCGAGATCTGAGAAGAAAATGATTCTGAGATGGACAGGAAATGATTGCAGCAACAGCAAATATGAAGAACAAAACAGTAATAATACACTAATAGTGTAGGCGAGTTATGTCTTACCCTCAGACTAACTACCTCCGAAAAAAAATACTCACATGTAGCTTGCGATGTCTGGAAGATGATATTATTTTGGAAAAAGAATCTTTGGTGGAATTTGCTTAAAAAAATGCGAAAGGCCGCGAAAACCGGTTAAAGAAAAAGTTGAATTTATACCAAAAAAGGTATTCACGTAAAGAATGTGCACAATAACAAAACGAACAAAAGTGGCCCCGATGGAACTTAATTGGCCCAATGGTTGCCTCGCAAATTGCAAGAAACCACTAAATTTGCACGTTTTTTGAAAAACTCATACCTCCGCTTCAAATATATATGAGATGCTGAAATTTGCACATATTGGAGTTTTAATAGTCCTACGTTCAAAATTTTAATCGAAAATACCGTGTACATTTTGCAAACCGTTGCTTTTTGCAAAAAGGTACTTTTTTGCACAACGTCGCGAAAGACCGGTGGCGGTCGGACTGATATTTAACCAACGCGTTTGTATTCTTCGAGATTTACTCTATAACATATTTTTTTCAGTTTTGCCAAAAGTCGATTAGAAGCATGCGAAAAACGCGATTGAAAACAGGTAATTTCAGCGTTGTGAAAGGGGCGAAGAGTGGGGGTAGTGAAAACGAAGGAGAACTCGGCTACCCCCAGCCTTTATAGACTTAGAGCCAGTGACGATTTTAGTTAAGGAATTTCAAGCAGGCTAAAAATGTTAACTTGCGTTAAAAGAAAGATTACTAGACGTAGAATGGCCGGTCTGGCAGTCGTGCGTGGCCGGGTTTACCTACCCTGGTTGCCTAAATGAGTGAAAAAAATCTACTTACATAAGGTATTTCAAGCAGGCTCACGCTTTAGTATCTATATTAAAGTGACGTTCGCCTAATAGGAGAAAAAATATTGGCAGACCAAATGGACGCCGCGCCGGAAAGGGCCAGTAGACGACCATAAAATGGTGACAAAATACCTTAGTTCCATTTAAGGTATATTAGGCAAGCTGATATTTTTAGATTATACAAAAGGCATATAAGATATTGTTTATTTAAAACGGCAGACCAAAATTCCATCGTTAACATACCGGCAGACCTCGAATTGTGCGGTTATAAAGTACAGAGTGGCCGTATAAAAGACAAGGCATTTTGTGTTATTTTTTGACTTTTTTTTTATACCATAACATCGGATCCACATTAGTAATGATTATGTTCTTAATCGCTGTCTTCTTTACTTTCTCGACTATCTTCATCTGATTCTTCATCTGCATCTATATCGTTGCTATATTCATTTAAAATCACCTGCATGCGGTCAAATTCCATGTCATCATCTACAAGATTAATTAATGTTTATTAGTCACATGTCTATAAACGAATTTATTATAAAATAACTGACCTGGGAGACTCCCATCATCATTGAAGTTGTATGACGCGATGGCATCACCGACCATTGGCGGAAATTGCTCTCCTTCAAACCATACGAAATCGTAGCAATTAGTAATTTCTGTCCGTCCATTGTTGAGTGGTACTAAGAGAGTAGGATTTTTTGGATGTGCATTTCTCCAAATAGTGATGTATTTGGTTCTCAATAATTGCTGACTTAACTCACTTTGACACGGTGGCATTTGCGCTACATAAATACCTTTTATTGAACGTTCGAACGGCTCATCTGTTTTTTTTTCACTAAGAACGTTTTCTCAAAAATAGCATATCTTGCCTCATTAATGTTGGTCATGTTTTTAGTTTTATACAGTTCACATAGGAATTCCTCTAATACGCGAACTGTGTCTTTGCTTGTTTCTGAGACATTCAAGTCGCCCATGGAAATAATGAGTGCTTCTTGATGTCTTTTTGAATTTTTGAATATTTTATATGGTTGTACTTTGCCCTTTCGAAAGAAGGCCGAGTTAAAATCACAACCTCTGAGGGCATGGAAACACGATAGGCTTCTTGACAAGGAATCTCCCAAAGTTCCATATAATTTAGAAATGTCGATATATCGTTGCTTGTTGGCGACACCAACGTGCTTCCAGATATTTAGTGTTTCTGTTGCTAAATGATGCATTTTTCCAAGCATTATTATTAACACATCTGCATCAGAACGACGTCTTAAATAAATCTCTTATATGCCTTTTGTATCACCTAAAAATTTCAACTTCATACCTTAAATAGAACTAAGGTATTTTGTCACCACATTATGGTCGTCTGCCGGCCCCTTTCCGACGTCCACTTGGTCTGCCAATATTTTTTCCCTATTAGGCGAATGTCACTTTAATATACTAAAACGTGAGCCTGCTTGAAATACCTTAAGTAAGTAGTTCTTTTACCCCTTTAGGCAACCCGGCCACGCACGACTGCCTGACCGGCCATTCTACGTTTAGTAATCTTTCTTTTACACAAATTAACATTTTTGGCCTGCCTGAAATTCGTTAACTAAAATCATCTCTGGCTCTCCGTCTATTAATATGTAGTTGAAGCGGAGTTTTGAATTTTTTTTAAAAAGGTGCAAATTTAGTGCTTTCTGCAATTTGTGAGGTAACCACTGGGCCAATTGAGTTCCACCGGGGCTCATTTTGTTCGTTTTGTTATTGCGCACATTTTCGACCTAAACACCTTTTTTGGTATAAATTCAACTTTTTTTATAAACCGCGAAGAACCGGTTTTCGCGACTTTTCGCATTTTTTTTTTTTTTTAGCAAATTCCACTAAAGTATTATCTTCTTCCAGACATCGCAAACTACTGTTGATATTTGTTTGCGCAGGTTGCAGTTAGTCAGAAATTTGGGTCCCTGAAGAGCTAGCTCTACTACACTATAAGAAGGAGAGCATATAAACCTAATACGGGTCTGTATTACACTGAATGGAAAGTCACAGGAGAACAAGAAATACTACAGAAGAGACGAATTCAGATAGTACAAAGAAAGAATAACTAGAAATTAGAAAAACCTTTAGTCAGATAAATTAAAAGTTAGAAGATATCAACGAAATTAAAAAATCCACCCATTCATAAACAATCAGTATGATAAAATTAAGCAAACCCTGGAGAAAAATTGCTCTAATAATGGAATTTAACTACTACAATTGCAGAAATAACTAAAGAGAATGAAGAGAAAAAAGTTATTGTTGATTTAAAGCTAAAACTAAAGTTGATAATATGATAAGAAATGCAACGCAGAGATATGCAATGTCCCAGAAACAAACAACTGATTTGGGGGAAATCGCCAAGAAATGTGCGATTGAAATTAAAGTATCTAAACTAGAGTCGGGTACATTTTAAGCTGACTTGTGTTATAGCCGCTAAAACGTCTGAAATAAGATTTTATTTGATGCATAAGAAATGCCAGTAGTTCTCAAATAGTTCTTTCATGTAACAGCAATGATGTCGCTAAATAATTATAAAAAAATAGGAAAGATGTTATCATAAAATGTTAAGATTATTAATTTAGTAACTTCGTCATTTTAGTGGAATTCTGATTATACAGTGTCCGCGATAAGGTTGGCTACATATGGGAAAGAATTGTATTATTGGCATTTCTAAAAAACCTATTGGGGGTTCTTTTATGCATGTCCGACAACAAAAAAATTACATTTTGAGACATGTTATGTGATCACCGATTTGGCAGGACTGTAAAAAATACTTGACGGTGGTACTGAAAAATTGTTAAGATATCGAACATTTTTATTAAGAAAAAGAGCGTAGAATACAACAAGGGCCCCATATATCAATTTTGAAGTAGATATGAGGAAAATAGAAAAGTGCAAATTTTACCCCTACCATTAATTACTATCTGAAAAATCATAAATTCTTGTGTCTATTTCACAAATATTTGATTAGTTTCAACAAAAACTTTATGTATTTTAGTTGAATAAAGGTATTTGCATGTAAAAGAAGAAGGGAACCCCCAATAGTATTTTTTAGAAATCTCAATAATACAAATTTTTCCATATGTAGCCAATTTTATGGCGGACACTGTAGGTATATAGGCTCAGGCACAAATGAAACTGATAACAAAAAATGAATTGCCCAATTCAGTCAATAACAATGAGTTATCAGAAAAAGAAATCAAATACTAATATATTGTTACAGCCCAGCAAGAACTACGGGGAGGTATGGGCATTTCTTGCCAGGAAAAGATAGGATCCTAGTATTAGTAGGGGAATGGATGTTAGTAAAAATAAAATATTTGATATAATAAAAAAATCTGAAATCTATACGAAAATAACGAAAATAAATTATTTTTCTTTTAGAGGTAATAAATAAATATTCTGATTGACAAAATGTATATTAAAAAAATAACAATAATTTTAAAACAAATAAATTAAAACAATTCTAAAAGAACAACGCATTGGCACGTTTTCATAAACACTAAAACACTTGGACATTACACTTGAACAATTTATCTACTCGACGCACGATTCACCATTCGTGTATTAATATGTAACGTAAGAAAGTCGATTTTATTAGCGATAAACACGCGCTAGTAGTAATAAAAGACACATTTTTGGGGAAAATAAAGTTTTAACAAAGCTCGCGGCGCGATTTAATAAAACAAAAATTTCAGAAAGAAAATTATTAACTTTTAATAGAGTTTAATCAAATAAAAAAAAAGAAAAATTGAGGATGGAACTCGCAATCACCCCATTTCCATTTATTGCTGCGAGTATCTTACCGATTGAGCTACGCGATCCTATGTCCACTATATTCTAAAACGTGTAATAATATGTACATACTAGAAAATTGTAAGACTTAGTGGTTTGACATTGTTCGTTTGACGGATGAATATCTGCTATTTACCACTAAAAATAACATAAATATTTCATATAAAGACGTTTTTCATATTTAGATTGATGTTAGTTCACGGGAATAAATAACATTCGTCGTTAAATTACACAGTTTAAGAATCGCTGAGCTTATAACTATGTTTCTCACTCCTTAGTGTACATTTCATATTTCCGTCTCAAAAGTACTGGGAAAGAATCTTGTAGACATACTTTGATAATGTCTTTAGGCTATTGCTTTAAGTTTGTATGCAAGAGATAGTGAAAACGTATGCGCAACATTAATTCATACATCGGTCATTTTAAACTGGACCCGACTCTAACAGAGAATATTGGTTGAGAGTATATGATGAGTTCAGTCAAAATGAAAACAAAAACCAGGCTCAATCGTTGTAAAATTTGCAACAAATAAAAAAGGAACGAATTTATTTGTAAGAAAAATTCAGTTCTAAATAACGGCAAACCACAGGAAACTAAAATATACATCAGTGAAAATCTTACGCAATATTATAGAAATCTTTTGTTCCTTCCGAAAATTATTGCAGTAAAACTAACTTTAAATATGTGTGGTTCAGCAGAAAGCAGACTAGTAAGGAATAGTGATAAAAGTTCAGTGTTAAGTGTCCAAAATGAAGCTGACTTGTGTAAGTTGAGATCTTCCTAAGTAGATTCCTGTAGTTCTTGATTAAAGTAGTGTGGCTTTTTAAACTTATTTTTCTAACGAGAAAAATCATAATGAAAGACAAATTACTTGATACTATGAAACAAAAAGCCATTTCACTATGCTAGACCTAAAAAATACAATTTGCGACAATTTAAATCTCATTTACACAAACATAAGAAGCATAAACAAAAGTATGGAGGGAGTTGAAACATTTTTACTCAATTTGAAAAATAAATTTGATACTATTATACTCACCGAGACATCCATAATAGACAACAATAATACTTATTATTTTAAAGATTTTAATATGTACTAGAGTAAGTTTAATAAAAATGATGGTGTCGTTATATACGTGAAAAATATGAGAGGCATTGTTTGGCATTTTTTTTTTCTATACTTAAAAATAATAAATTAAAACATATTCAAACGCCAGCCTTGTATGAGTAAGTACATTAATTTTTACGGTTATTTTGCATTTTCAAAAATTTAAGGGATATTTTTGCAACCGCACCAACCCTGCCAGATATTGATCGTCTTATTTAACTATAGAGTATTAAATTAATTATACACAAAATTGTAGCTTTGTATCTCGCACGTTAGTCAAGGTGGCTGTCAGCTCTTAGACTAGTACTAAATTTTAAGTTAATAGCTTAATTTTATTTTGTGAACCCCTTTAATAATGAGAATGCAAAATGTCAAAAAAAAAAATTACATCGGCTTCTGAACATACACCATATCCCAAGTTTCTGGACTGGAATAAGCTCAATATACAATAAGCTACTCCCAGATCTCGTTATAATATATCACGCATAAATTTCAAGTCAATGTCTTTATTTTATTTTCTAACCCCTTTAATAATGTTGTGAGGGTGATGGAGGGGGTGCAGAATGTCAAAAAACAATGACGTCTTTGCTTCTAGTATGAATACCAAATTCCAAATTTCTGGACTTTTACTAACGTGTTTTATGTCTTTACTCCTATTTACCCCTATTTCACGCCCCACCCCTTCAACGTAATCATCTCAAAATATAATCTAATTCCATTTGTCGTTATGTATCAATTTTATTTTATTAACCACTTTATTAATGAAGTGGGGGTGGTGTGGAAGGGTTGGCAAATGTTAAAGTAAAATTTGAAGTCTATGTTCTAGACCAAATATCAAGTCAATCTTAAACCGTTCCGGAGAAAACGTGCACAAGACAAAAAGTTACAGACAGAAATTCTTTTTCGCTCAAATTTGAAATCTCGACGTTTCTACTAACTATTATTATATCTTCTAACCATTTCAACACAAAATAAATTAAGATTTTTTTTTACTTTCACTCCACTACGTGGATGTGGAACTAATACAAGAAATCATAATAGAGAATCGCACAATAACATAAAATGAATGTTTTAACGATGATTTTTTTTACATGTAGGCTCAAATATTACAAAAAATAAGCCAAAAACTAGTACGAGACTAATAACAAAATTAAATGAGTTACTTATTCACTGTTTTTAAAACCAGCACTTGATTGATTGATTGGCCAGCGTATGGTAGATATTGCTGCCACTTCCGGACATCCAGTCTGGGTAGGCATTGCTGCCACTTCCGGATATCCAATGAGTTACTTATTCACTGTTTTTAGAACTAGCACTTGATTGATTGATTGGCCAGCGTATGATAGATATTGCGGCCACTTCCGGATATCCACTCCGGATGTTTTTATATCCTGCCAGACCAACCATACGCCGGATTTGACATGGGACGTGCTTGTTGCCAGCAGCTAGAGCCACATGACGCATGGGGTAGGAATATAGAATGAGAAGCGTAGGTGTTTGTGAGATGTATCTTTTAAGGTTTCATCTATCATCATATCCTTATTTTTTTCTTCTGAGTCTTTTGTTTCTTCTGTTTTTGAATCTAGCGGTATGCAGCTCCTCCTGCTCGCTTGCGTCCACATATGGTTTCATGCCCCCCAGAAATCTGTGTTCGCTTTAACGCCCTGCATCAGTGCCTCCGCCTCATTTGTCCGCCAAGATATACATTAGCTCGCCGCAGGAGGCTTTTTTATTTTTCAACCTTTCCACAGGTAAATATCCATTTATAGTGGAAATGCAAGGAAGAGCCCTGAGAGAACATTTGAAACACCCGATCCGCCAAGGTAAAGCAAAATAAAAAGTAAAATCTGCAAAAAATAAAAAAGAGATCTAGGAGAACATTTGGGACGATCTGTATGTCGAGCGGATGCCAACTCCTTTGACCTGAGAGAAATTTTTGTATTCGCAAATAAGCCCAATATATGGAACATGTGACAAGGATTAATAAACCAATAAATAGAACTTAAATAGAATTTATCTTTTCATCCGTTGCCTATGTTGGCAGCTTCCCTCTGTCTTCCGTAGGATTGCTATACTACTTTCACTCGCTAGATACCAGCCCGTTGCTCTTCACTGAGATGGTAACTTTATGGTGCACAGCTAGTATTATATTAGATATTTTCTTTATCGCAATAAACCACTTAAAACGGGCTTGGGTCGTGTTGGGTATAAGTAGAGGCACTGTGCTTGCACTTGTTTGCTTTATTTGGCACTATTAAAAAACACTTTACCAGTCATTATTAATTCCATACGAACCTTGTATTTCTATTATGGCATTCACTTCACGCAGAATTTCTTGATCCACCGGTAGCTCAAATTATATCGGGTTTAACGGGGTTTTTACCGTTTTTTAAGCGTTTTTTTTTTTTTTCAGAAGCGTCCTATAAGACGTATATACACGACAATAGTCAACTGGAACTCCACTGTTTTTAGAGCCAGCAGTTGAACAAAAAACTACCAGTTACATTAAATTACAGCCTAGTTACCAATGTTTCTCTACTGTTAAACCATTACATGAAGGTGATGACCGCAATCTATCGTTCAATCTCCCTCATATCAAATTTGTGAAAGAATTTTGAGAAAGCAATAATCGCAAGATTATATAAATACTTTGAAAAGTACAATATCCTTTCAAATAATCAATTCGTATTCCGGCCAAATAAATGGATGCTGTTACGGCTTTGGCAACAAAAATATGTAGTGACACAAATAAAAGTATACCGACAGCTACCATCTTTCTAGATCTAGCAAAGGAATTTGACATCAGTGATGTAAGCTTTTGGAAAAATTATAAACGTCTGGGGTGCGAGACTGTTCCCATAACTGCATAGAAAGTTACTTTATTAACAGACAACAATATGTAACAATTAATGAGAGAAGCATAAAATCTACAGTAACATGTGGCGTACTACAAAGTACAGTTCTTGGTCCAGTACTTTTCGTAATTTATGTAAATGATCTGTTTTTGAATACTGATACTGCTGGTGTGAATATCTTTGCTTATGCCATAATACAGTTATACATGTTAGCGATAATTCTTGGTAAGATGTGTACAAGTATTACAACGTAAATAGTATGGTTGAATAGTAGTTTGCTCAAGCTAAATGCATTGAAATCAAAATGTATGTTTTTCACTTCGTGATAAAATCGATTAAATACCATTTTACATTAGGATATAAACGGCAGACTGTCATGTAATTGCACCAGGTATGTGGAACAAACTGATAACATTAAATGTCTTGGCGTAATCATTGATCAGTCACTTAGATGGCATGAGCATATTGCTGATCATGAATTGTTACTATGATGCTCTAGTAAGTTGTTAACGTATGGCATTTTATCTTGGGGTGGAACGAATCTTGATAAAGTATTTGTCTGCCAGAAAATAATCATTAAAATCATTCTGAAGACACCAATGCGTTAAAAGTTCCCCATTGGTGAGAAGGTTCACTTTTTATTTTTCCAATTTTTATTAAGTGAGTGTTTTTTTATTCACTCTTTATTAAAAAATGTATAAACCTTTTATTTATTTAAACAAATCCCTGAAATTCGATCATATCAGGCTTTTTGAGTCACAGATTACGAATCTGGCCTCAAAATCAGTCTAAAGGCAAAATGGCGTCGAAAGTCTAATTTTTTTTAATTTCTATTAGTTTTCGGGTAGCTAATTACGAATATGACACTCAAACTCAACTGAAATAGACGAGTAAAATTGGGAAGCAAAGTCGCTTAGTTTCCGAGAAAAAAAAAACTGGCGTAGAACCAAATCAGACTTGGTGCGATTCTTTAATTAGGTGATCGTGTACATGAAACCACTTTTCACGACATTTTCTGGTGGTCAGGAACTTTTTTATTTTGAAAAAACTGTAAAAAACTGATTTTTCCATTAGACATGTTTTTTAACGCCCCCACCGTTATATCTTTAAAAATAATTGTGTTATGGAACTGATTTTTAAAAAAAATTGAAGTAGACACAATAACGCTTCTGACTATGTACAATGTGATTTTAAAATATATATTTTTTTAATTGTTAAAATAATAGCAAACTTATAGTTCTTATTTTCGTGAATGTATTTTTCAGCAATCGAGAAAAAATTTTATTTATGAAAATATGTATATACATGCTGTGAACAAATTGAAGCCAATATATGAAAATAGTTTTTAGAATCATATTTTTTTATGTGCAGGTTATAGTATGTAGTCAGCGATTTTTTTAAAACGGGCTAAAACGTATTCTTGCGCGCCCGGCTCTCATTATACTGCTTACCGCCTGCGGACTACGGGTGTTGTGTACTAATCGGGCTTTTATTAACAGCTCCAAAATAGGTACGAACCTAAGGTATAAACCTACCTTTTGTTGTTTTAAGGTAAAAAATATTTAAAAGTAGGTAAATATAAATCATTGTTATAAAGTAAGTACCTACCTAATAAGTAGATTATTACACATTTTTGATTCAATTAAACCAAGACGCAGGAATAAAACAACTTTATTTTTTGCAACTATTTTTCTATTGACAAATGAGTATTTAGTTACGTAGGCCCTGCGTTAAAAGCATTCTAGTTCGTCTGTACATTCATCGAAACTTTAAAATAACAGTATTTGGTATGGTCAAAATTTCCTTAAAAAGTAGGACATTTTTCAATCTGACTTAGCAGCACTTCAAAACTGTCCAATGTACATTATTCAAATTTCAGTGAATGATTTACAATATTCATAATTTTTTCAATTTTTACCGTTCCTCTGTTTTTGAGATATTCGCGGTTAAGGTGAGGGGTCAATACATGTTAATAGTATATTAGTTAGACGCATCTTATCCTACCTTCCATACGCGGTGTACGTACCTAGATTGTGAGCAGCAATAATACATATGACTAATTTAGCGCGCTTTAAAAAAATAGCTGTTGCCAAACGATACACGTTGGGAAAGAAATAATTATATCAAAAACTTTTCTAATGTTTGGGCTACATTTGCTTTACTGTATGTATATAAAAATTTTCAAAAATAAAAAAGTTTATCGATTAGTGAAAATTGTAATACGTAAAATTCAAATATCTAGTTTTCCTAATGTTTAAGGAAATGAAAATGCGAATTGTGTAAAAACCATTAGTACAGTTAAAAGCGCTATTGTGTGTACCTTAATTGAAAAAAAAATTAACGTCGATAGCAACATTAGTTTTGAAGATATGACGGTGGAAACAAAAAAAAACACATTTTATTTAAAATACAATATTTTCTCTTTTTTTTTATTTAAAAAGGTCCAGACCACGAAAAAATGTCGTGAAATACGATTTCATATGCCCAGTGACTTGCTTAACAAAACCTACCATGTTTGACCTGGTTCTACGCCAGAAAAAAAAAACGACACGATAGAGTCTCGAATTCGCTCCTCTAAAATCTAAAATGACGAATCCAAAATGACGGAAATGGGTCATTTTCTTTTATTTGTATTTTATTTCTTATATAGGATTTTTTGGGTCGCTGGTGTAAAATTTTATGTTAAAATGTATCAATAGTCTTTAAAGTGACAAAATAACTTGATTTTTGAACTTCGCGCGTTGTCTCTTATCTAGGGATAATTGAGTGCACTGATTATAATATAACATCATGCAAAAACCACATTCGTAGACGTACAGCCAAAGGTACATTTTCAAGAAGTTCATGGAGATCGTGGCGAAGAAATTCCAGATATTACAAATCGTCCATCCGTTTTGGTAATATTATCGGCCCAATTAAGTGTTCATCGACAATCCTTGCCTAAACATTCAAGAAAAAGCATTGCCGTTTTATCGCATGTGGATTCTCAACTACCCAGACATGTGAATTGTGGGTACTATGTATCCCATTCCTCGTAAATATAGCTTCATCCGTGGCACTCTTTTGCTACGCGTCGGCGTCCGATAACTAACTTGCCAACGCAAAAGATCCCAGCGCAGCACGCTGCAGGATCTAGCGGCCAGCTTATATAAGTCCATCGTGGTGATGTCACAATAGAGTACCGACTGTAATTAGCTCACCACGCTGTAGGCCAATGCCATTTGCCATTTTTTGGTTTTTTGTATTTTTGTGTTTTTTTCTGTTTTGTCTTTTGTATTTTTGTGTGATTGAAATGTTTTTTTTTTGTGTTATGTATATTTTTTCTCAAAACAAGTTAGTATGTGTGTTAAGTTGGTGTGGGTGTGTATATACAGGGTGATTCACGTAGGCCATTCATTAGAAGTTTTTCAACTTGCAGTTGGATTCGAAACTTGAAATTTGGTATGCAGCCATAATCGATCATGCCCGTTCTATCTAAAATATTTTCAGTCCTCCAACTATACAGGGTGTGCCAAAAATTGGTACCAACTTTCTTATTTTAAATGGAAACCTATATTTTTCTTTACAGGGTTCGATTGGTCTTCTAATTCTGAGTTTAGAGAACCTAAGTTATGTTAACTTATCTATTACAATTTTTGACACATGTCCAATTTTTTGAAAAAAATTGCCGCTGTAGTAGTTTACGAACAAATTTGTATCTCGCAAACCTTTCAAAATTATGAAACCAAATTTGTGAAGCAGTTAGCTGGAAGTCCAGGCTAACTTTTGATGCCCCATCGGTGGTCCCATTTTGTACCATATGGGCGCAGTCGATTTTCAAATGTCGCAATCAAAAATTGTCAAAAAGTCAATTTTTCCAAATGGCACCTACTATTTTTTTTCACACCATTCGAAAGAAAATTGAATTTTAGGGTGAGTTACTTAAGCATTCCCTATACCTAACTTCACCACATATCGAGTTATTCAATAAAAACCAAGAAATACCTTATCTTGCCGAGAGATTCCTTACTTCATGAAGTATGCCATGGAAACAAAAGACAGCTGTAATAATTTTTAAAGAAAAATATGGATTCTTATTTAATTACACACAACACCAACAAATTATTATTAATGAACAAGAACAATGTTGACGAAATTCTGACGTAAATGTTCAATGTGACCACCATATTTTTGTTCAAATATTCTATTATTCTACTTTCAACAGATTGCGTAGCACATCTTTGCGCCTACCATTTCTGACGCCAGAAATCAATGCAAAATTGAATTTTAGGGCCACTTTTATTAACATTGTGTGTGTCTATCTACAGTCGTTTTTGAGTTATTGCCATTTTTTGAAAAAAATATTGTTTTTTTTCTCAAGGGTAGTAGGCTTTGGAAACAATCATTTCATTTTAATTTTTATTCAAAAATCGTATTGCAATAATAAATAATAACAAAATAACAACAAATAAACAGATTAACAAAATAATTATTTCAATACAAATGCTCAATGTGTGCACCGTTTTCACTGACAGAATTTCGTCAACATTGTTCTTGTTCGTTAATAGAAATTTGTTGGTATTGTGTGTAATTAAATAAGAATCCATATTTTTCTTTAAAAATTATTACAACTGTCTTTTGTTTCCATGGCATACTTGATGAAGTAAGGAATCTCTCGGCAAGATAAGGTATTTCTTGATTTTTATTGAATAATTCAATATGTGGTGAAGTTAGGTATAGGGAATGCTTAAGTAACTCACCCTAAAATTCAATTTTCTTTCGAATGGTGTGAAAAAAAATAGTAGGTGCTATTTGAAAAAATTGACTTTTTGACAATTTTTTATTGCGACATTTGAAAATCGACTGCGCCCATATGGTACAAAATGGGACCACCGATGGGACATCAAAAGTTAGCCTGGACTTTCAGCTAACTGATTCACAAATTTGGTTTCACAATTTTGAAAGGTTTGCGAGATACAAATTTGTTCGTAAACTACTACAGCGGCAATTTTTTTCAAAAAATTGGACATATGTCAAAAATTGTAATAGATAAGTTAACATAACTTGGGTTCTCTAAACTCAGAATTAGAAGACCAATCGAACCATGTAAAGAAAAATATAGGTTTCCATTTAAAATAAGAAAGTTGGTACCAATTTTTGGCACACCCTGTATAGTTGGAGGACCGAAAATATTTTAGATAGAACGGGCATGATCGATTATGGCTGCATACCAAATTTCAAGTTTCGAATCCAACTACAAGTTGAAAAACTTCTAATGAATGGCCTACGTGAATCACCCTGTATAATTGATCGATTGATGTTTCGGGGCGTGCTGAAACTTTGGAGTGATAGGATCGATTAGTGTTGGATTTGAGGATTGTAGCAATGTATTGGCAAGATTGGGAAGAAGTTGCTGGAATATGTATTTAGATAATAAGGCAGTTCCTGTGACGTTGTGTATACTCCTGATACTTGTGGTCTTGGGAAGGTTTGCTCCGAATCTAAGGGCTTTATTTTGCAGTTTGTGGAGTCTTTTCTGCTGGGTGTTCGAAAATAGCGGATACCATGTAGGCGATGCGTATGTTTTCACAGGACGTAGGTACGATTTATAGATAAAGGTGGCTATGTGCGGAGGCGAGTTTTCAAGCATATAGTATAAATTTCTTAATTCGAGGTAAAAAATTTTAATAGCTTTGTCTACATGATCAACAAAATATACTCTGCGGTCTAAATTTAATCGAAGGTAGTAAATAGATTTCGACCAGTTTGTGCGACCAGTTTGTATCAGTGCCTTTGATGTTAATTTTATTGCTAGGTGTGATGAATTTTCTAGTGAAGCACACAGTCTGTGTTTTATCTATGTTCACCAGGAGACCCTAGTTTTTATAGACCTCTATAGTTTTGTTGGTCTGTTCTTGTAGTAAGTTGATGAGTATTTCCGAGTTTTTAGAAGTTGTGATTAAGGCTGTGTCGTCAGCGTATAGACATATGGTATTTCGGTGATCTATGGGTGGTGGTAGGTCGTGAATGTAAATGGTAAACAGAACGGGCCCCAATGCGGAGCCTGTGGTAACGCCAGAAAAGGTGGAGGTGGTAGGAGAGCACTCCTTATTGATTGCTACTCGGAACTTTCTGTCGGATAGATATGACTGTATTGTTTTCACAATACGTGCGGATATGCCCGAGATGAGGAGTTTGTATAGCAGTCCGGGGTACCAGACTTTGTCGAAGGCGCGTTCGAGGTCAAGGGCGACAAACCACGTGAGTTGACCTCGATTAATATTAGTGGTGATTATTTCACTGACGCGGGATAATTGTTGTGTCGTCGAGTGGCTTTGTCTGAAACCAAATTGACATTTATTTTCTGTTTCTGCAACATTATGTTGAGTTTGTATTGTATCAAGTAATATTGTGTCCAGCACTTTTGCAAGTGCTGGAATACTGAGCGGCCTATAACTGGAAATATTATTAGGAGGTTTGTTGTGCTTAGGAATATTAATAATTTTCTCTGTTCTCCATTTGATTGGATAGTAAGTGAATTGTAAACATGCATTGAACAACTTAGTTAGATATAAATAAGTTTTGGGTGGTAGATGTTTAAGAACATAATTTGGCACATTATCCAGGCCGGGCGACTTGTTAGAGTAAACTCTAACAATCGCCGCTCGTTGGTTTGGTTGGTTTGCATTTAATTTCATCCTGCTTTTAGATCTGAAATCATACACATGTGATCCACTTTGGGAGCGTGTGCCGCCTTGGGTCCGTGAGCAGATTTCAGGTAAGTATGCGATCTATTATTGGGTACGTGTGCAAATTGCTGGGCAAACGGAAATCTAGTAATATGGCATGAATTTATGAATGCCTCATTACAATCTTTTGAACCTACACTTTCACTTCATTGGTCTTGTGTTTTTGTAGTACACTTTCGGCTTGTTTGACAACCTTTAGTGTGAATACTCCTTTTTGTATTCCTCCAGATTTGCTCATTCTTTCCTGTGTGATTCTATGGTGTCTTCAGTCCTCTTCTTCCAGTAATGTTTTCCGTGGAATTTTTGTGGATTCTATGATTCTTCAATGTCTCCTGCAAACACAGCTGTAGTGACATACATCATGCTGTTGACGTCTGTAATTGATAGGCTCGACTGATAGGCGGATTATTCTGGAAAGGACTATATTGACTTCGCTGATTTGAGTTCTAGTGCTCCCGTTAGGTAATCGTTTAATTTTTTTGATTTAGTTTACTAAAATCGACGTCAAGACAGAAGACGCTCAACCACGCCTATAGATTGACAGTTTATAAGATTGACAACACTCCGAAATAGGCGTCGATTGGCACTTCAAACAAGAAACGAACTGGAAGAAGTTCGTGGAAACGGAATGAGTGGGCGTACAGTTAGAAGACTCGAAGAAGTTGGTTAATGTCGTATAGATGAAAAAAACCCAAAACTTCGGAGACGTTATCGCGACTAGTCTGCTTGAGAACACCAATATTTTAATTGTGATCAGTGGGTGTCAAGTTTTATCCACGGATGAGAACTGTTTCTGTGAGAATTGCAAGATCATGTGGTACCTTTTGACCCACATAACGGAGAAAATTTCCTCGCCCGCACACCGTTCGTCATGACAATGATTTGACCTGCATGTTCCCCGTTTCCTTTTATATTAAGAGATTCCGTTTAAATTTGTTAGGAGAATAAATGCCTTTAAATTTGCCGGTGTGTGTATAATCATAAGAATTTTAGACTATATGAATGACAATTAGATATAGATAGATAGAAAGAAGAATACGTTATCCAAAGTCAGTTTGAAAATCATAAAACAGACCGACAAAGGAATACTTCATATAACCAACGATGGTCATGAACGTCGACCGACAATTTTTAGAATCACTTTCTAATGATTGTAAATATTGTTTTACTACTTTATATTAATTGATAGGCATGATGTAAATTATTTATTTATAATAAATAGTGTTAGTTTAATGAACTCCATAAATGATTCAATAGAAGTAAATAAATATCATTTAACCTACGGCTATGCTACCGGCAATATAAAGAATAAACCAAATACAGATAGGGAACTTCTAATGGTGGGACAGCCGCCAGGTGAACAATCGACTACTTTTGTTTGAAGTAAGCACATAACATATCTGGTGAAGTATATCATTTGAAATATTCAAACACGGTGTGTCTTATTCTATCACATTAGGCTTTGTAATGATTTATCCTGGTAGCAATGCTTTAGACTAAATATTCCAAGTGACAGTAGAAATACTATACACAGAAGTAGCCCTTAGAAATACAAAAGACTATACCAAGAGCGTGTTCGTCAACTAGCTGGCACCATCTCCAGATGCTCTGGAGGATATATTAATTTAGCAAACGAAGTATATGCTTCAAGTGTTGCTTTGTGTTTAGTATTTATAGAAACACGTAATTGTTAGTGTTACTGAAAATGGTCGGACCGGACCCTCTTCAAGACTCCATATTACATATTACTAAATAATCGAAAAAAGAAATAAAAATAAGGGAAATAATTTTTTATCAAAATTCTTTATAAACAAAAAATTCCAATAGAGCGATTACAAAATTATCGCTTTTTTAAAGTTCCACTAACTTTTTTATTTCTTTTTTCCAGCTGAAACTACAAGAGGCTTTAAGAAAACGGGAAAAATTTACGAAAGAACACGAAGAGGTAAGTGGGTATTATTGCAATAAAAATGACAATTTATTCAATCACGTTGACTAGAGAAACTGAATACCTTTCGTTTAAACCATATACTAACGCAATTTTGAAAATTATATAAATAAGTTTAAACAGAAAACAAACCTACCATTTATCATGCACAGGACGTAAGTATGGCTTGTAATGTGTTGGAATCTTGAGAAAATTTGATATATTTTTTCTTTTTTAAATTGACTCGAAAAATAATCACTAAGAATTATGAAAGACGATTTCACCGTGGTGTCGTTGCGTTGGGAAGAGTATCCCATGGAATGTGCAATATAAAATGTCCAAATGTAGGTACAACTGGTAACTTTTGTCACAATAGGTTATTTCTCACAAATATGGATGTCTCGGGTTTTACTGGCAGGACTTTAAACATGCAAAGCTTGAATATTGGTTTCAATGAAATTTAATAACCAGATGTCGGAATTACCTACCGGATATGAGATAAAACCAGGGTTGGCTCTAGGTGGTTATGTGTCAGCGCATAAAGATTTGCATGCATGTGTGAAACAATATCTTACCTTGAACTTTTTAGCGAATTCCATATTATCCAAAGCTGATAAAGACAATTTAAAATAAACACTCTAAAAAAAACTAGAGATATAGGCGGGCGTACTTAACACTGACTTAACATCCACAAGTATTTTTCAAAGTCGATTATAAGAATAAAAGTATATCTCTAATATCTGTTCTAAATGTTTTGGAGTTAAAATTTCGGCGTGTTTCGTTGAAAATCCATTTATATTGCGAGAATGTTGACAGATGCAACTGTACTTAAACTTATACTATACTTAATATATCTTATACTTGGCAAAGTCACCACATTCATGCCCAGTGTAGCACAGTCTACTTATTTGGTGTTTATAAGGTCTATTACACCTGTTATCGTCCGGGATTTTCTTTTAAATTGGGAATTGTCTTTGTACCCTCGCAGCAATATCTCGCTGTAATTGAAAAATATATTGACCAAGATCGAATACAGCGTTTATTACATCCACTGCAGTAAATTTTGATGTTGGCTGAGTAGATAGGTTAGAAGAGTTCACCAATCACATTCTCACACACACTGCGGAAAATAGTCTCCTTGTCACTCCAAAGTCCCAAATATACTAGCCCTCTCTCTACACATAGACGCCGAACTAAATAAACCCCTGAGGGCGTCCCGTCATTTCACAATTAATATCCAATTCACCCACTAAAACATTCGCTATCTTCAACCCGCAAGCATTGATTGTTTCGTCTACGCTAAGCCAGATGTACTTCCCATTAATCTCAGAAGAAATTTTCTGTCTAATATTTTCGCACTCAATAAATAAATATTTTTTTCTTAGTGTAGACTCCTAAGGCACCTTAATATTGCTATATTTGCCACTAATAGGTACGTTTTTCCAAAAATTGTCTTAAAGCTGATTGTCTAGTTTCGACCACAGTATGTTACATCCTATCACAAATTCCACTAAATCTAAGCTAAAATTACGTTGCGTGCTACTCTAAGTAAAGCCGCCTAAGCTCCGCTCCGTTTAGGATTTTCCGAAGAAATATGTGTATTAATGTTTTTTTTATGACCACGAAATTGCTTTGTCAAATCTTGTGCAATACAGTTGTCTACCATCATAATGTAAATCGACAATATCGTGAATCCAAAATTTACTGTAACTCGCATCGACTCAGTGCGATGCGACATTTTAACTCCACGTTTTTAGTCTTACATCCGAATGAATCCACACTAAGGGAGATATTGAGTAATCCTGTTAAGCTGTTAAGTTACTCCCCTCCACATTTGAAATTGGATTTCAGTGATGTAAATTACCGGTATACCTACTGCAATTTAAAATAATCAATTACGCATTACGTTTTTATTTAATTAGTGAAGACCTCTGTTAATAACCTAATTCGTTAAATCTTCACATAAATAGCTTTTTCGGGTTCAAAGGAGTAAGTTGATTCCTTCTGCTCCTTTTTAAATTTTAAGGTTAGGTTAGGTTAGGTTAGGTTTAAGCCATTGAGAAGGAAGGGAGAAGCAGTCACGTGATCAAAAACGGCATCACTTCGCCATCTTGTTACTACTTTTTCGCCAAATAGGGACAGTTATTGTGATTTATTGTGATTTTTATTGATAGTTTGTTAAATTTTGGACAATAAACATTAAAAGGACTATGATGTCGTGTGCTAAAAGAAGTTGCTCTTCTAGAGATGGTGTTGACAAGAAGAAATTAACGGGGATGACATTTCATAGGTAGTGTAAACAACAAGCAGAGCCGTATTAAAAGAAAAAACAGGACCATATAGAATTGTTTTTTGGGATCATCTCATGGAGGCTATAATATTAATAATCCCACTGTTAGACAATTTCAATCAGCATGTAAAAATTATATGTCATATAGAATTAAGTACGTGAAAGTTTTTGTGGAAATTGTATTCCATTAGAACAAATAAAATTTTTAAAATGTAACCCTATAAAACAAATTAATCATTTTTGTAGATATTACAGAATAACATGACAATACAGAGAACATATTATACAATATGAAGCTTTATTGGATCATGATTATTTACCTGATTAAGTCCCAGACTTTTCCAAATAAATTATACCATATATTGCAGGATATGTCGTTCATATTTTAACGCAAAAATTAAATGAATAACGAAATAGTCCAGTAAGTCAGGGATTTTACCTACAAAAATTATTAACAGCCAACCAAGGTATGTAAAAAATCGGAAATTTTCCGTAGAATTCAATGAACTATTTTTAAAACAAATGACGAACTTGCGTCCTCTTCAAAATGGCGGCCAAAGTTTGCGAAAAACAGTTTTTTGCGTTAAAAAAGAAAAGTTGGCGTTGCACAAAAAAAAGTTTAACAGCACAGTTGTGTATTTTTTTAATTCGGATCGAGCCGGCCCAGTCCGATCTCAGAAAATTGCAAAATTAATTAGTTATTGCAAAAAAGACGTCAAAAATCGCATTTTTTTTAAATACCTGTATCTCCGTGAAGAGAAGATATTGTTTAACGAAACTTGGTGAAAGCGTAGTCCAAGATATGTTGAATAAGAGCATTTTTACAGATTTGCAAAATATTGCAAATTTCTTGCAAAAATCGATTTTTTCGAAAAAAACGCGGTTTTTTCAATGTCCAATAGCTCATACAGGCCATCATATTTCTATACCGCACTGATCCGAAAAGTTTGTCTAACAGTTGTGCTAACCTGTGCAATTATTGCGCATATCACAAAACGATCCCTAATATGCAAAAAATCGGTCAAAAAATCGATATTTTTTTTTACCCCAAAAAACCTTGAATATTTTTGATATTTTAAATTATATTGGAATGCCATTATTGCCAATAGATAGCTGGCATTTTTCCACAAATTTACAAAAAACGTAATTGCTCTCCGACCTTTTGGAGCCGAAATAATTTTTTTTAAGAAATTCTTGTGGCGCCATTTTTTAAAGTAAAGGGCTGAAATCTGCAGTGGTTATTGTATAATATTTACATTTTCAATAAAAAAATTTCGGCACTTGATCGGCCATTGCTGAGCATTGCAAAATCAATTAAACTCGGAGCTCGATGCTGCGGCGCGTGTTATCTAGCGCTAGCGGTGAAGTGGGGGGAGAGCCAGCTCTCAGTGAAGCCTCGCGTAAAAGTGATCTCTATCCTGTTTACACTACTTTGGGGGGTTATTATGTTTATTGATTATATCCGTGAAAAGTAATGTACCCCTTTCAAATGAGCCCAATTTACAATATGTGTGACTACCAAGGAATACTCATGCATCAACATCGAGTCTATCTTTACGTCTATACTCACACTACCCATGCACAGTGAGCCACGTAAATCTAGACAATTTTATACGTGGACCGTTCTCAGAGATATGTGTACATTTAAAAGATTATAGTTCAAAACTTACCCCTGTTTTCCCTTGTAAAGCCTGTTGCTTCACTCCGATTTTCTAACCTTGATGACTCGAGTTTCCACTAATAAGCAAGTAAATTAAACACGCATTTTCAACAAAACTTAAACCATATTTTACAAAAGAACACGTTACAAAAGAACAATCAGTTTGGAAAATAGAACAATAATAATTAATACTTAAATTGAAACAAAAAAATGCAACTTAAAAGATAAACAAATAAGAAAATTGGACCGTAGTCTCGAACTTAAGCAAGGAAAATTACTTTGTTAAAGGAAAAAATCATTTACACTCAAATTCAAACTGATTGCCAGAAGGGCAAAAAAATACAATAACTTTAACTAGCATGAAATTAATTATTTCTGAAAACTGTACTTTATAAACTAGTGCAGAAACGCCAGTTGCCAGTGACAATCTGAATGAGGTAACGTTTAATTTGAGAAATCTGATGACATGAAGTTAAATTTTATAACAGAAGCTCAAAAATATGAATACCTATACCCAGTAACACTAAAATTATCACGATAAAAGTAGGCCGATGTCACAACACCAGTAGCTGATCGAAAAGTGTCTTTCTTTCCGGACGGGATTATCCTGGTCAATTTTTAGTTAGTGGTCCTTATCCACCCCCCAAAGCAATCTAGATCAATTAATGAAAGTCCGCCTCTTTTTAGAGGCCTCAAGTCACCCGAAAGGTTGCGTCCTCTATAGTAGAAATTATGTACCGAAATAGTACTCGCCTGGCAAGTGGCGTTCTCTTTAGTAACTATGGCCAAAATGGCTTCCCTTAAATATAACACGTCCATTTAAACAACTTAAAATATTCTACATCTAAGCTAGCTAATCATACCTAGTCGGTGAAAAAACCTATTTGTTTTACGAGTGGACTTAGAAAAGGAAAAACCAACTAGTTCCTACCTAATGTGCAGTTTGGGGAATTCTTGTAATCAATTACCCCATTTATGATTTGCTTATTTTACACATTCACCTCATTTAATTACCCGCGCATTTGTTATATTTCTAATAAAAAGCAATTTGACGATGACATCGATCGTAACGGATTTTTATCAGTTTATGAGGGGTATGTTACTGGTAATAAAATATTTCCGATTTAGCAAATTTACCACAGATTACTTCATAGCTATGGCTGAAAAAGTCTAATAGTACATCGCCCGCCTCGATAACATTTTAGGGTTTGTCAACTATCGTCCTAAACTATCTACGAAATCGTGCTATTGTATGGCAAGTAATTTTAATTCCTTTACGCTTTATTACATTTGTTACATTACCAAAGAAACATCAAAATTTTATTAGGTCTCATTTATGTATTCAAATTGTTTTTGTAGAATGCGTTGCATTAATATATATATTTTTTTTGCTTTTTAATAGGAGACTCGTCTTCATTACCACTATTACTGTCACTGTAAACGTTGTTTAATATTATTTCCGCATTATCATCATCACAGTCATCATTATCGTTATCACCATTTGAACATTCATCTCTTTCTAACTCAGTCTCTGTGATATTTGGCTCGTCTATTTCTTCGTCGATATCATCAGCGACGACTCTGTTCTCCTCAGTATTTGAGCAAATTTCAACGTCACACGTTGAACACACATTTGAACATTTTATGCCGTGTTTTCGGCAGCTGCAGGCGTACGCCACATCATCGAGCTCCGAGTTTCATTAAATTTGCAATACTCAGCAACGGCCGATCAAGTTCCGAAGATTTTTTATTGAAAATATAAGTATTGTACAATAACCACTGCAAATTTCAGCACTTTACCTTAAAAACTGGCGCCACAAGATTTTCTTAAAAAAAAAAAAATTATCTCGGCTTCAGAGTCCGAGAGCAATTTTCTTTTTTTTGCAAATTTGTAGAAAAATGCCAGATATCTATTGGCAATAATGGTATTCCAATATAATTTAAAATGTCAAAAATATTAAAAGTTTTTTGGGATATAAAAAATTATCGATTTTTTAAAAAAAATTTCGCATATTAGGGATCGTTTCGTGATATGCGAAATAACTGCACAAGTTAGCGCAACTGTTGAAGAAACTTTTCGGACTGGTCTAATTTAAAAATATGAAGACCTGTATGAGCTATTGGATATTGAAAAAAACGTGTTTTTTTCGAAAAAATCGATTTCTGCAAGAAATTTGCAATATTTTGCAAATCTGGAAAAATGCTTGTATTCGATATATCTTGGACTATGCTTTCACCGAGTTTCGTTAAAGAATATCTTTTCTTTACGGAGATACAGGTATTTTAAAAAAATGCGATTTTTAACGTCTTTTTTGCAATAACTAAATAATTCTGCAATTTTCTGAGATCAGACCGGGCCGGCTCGATCCATATTAAAAAGTTACACAACTCTGCCATTAAACTTTTTTTTGTGCAACGCCAACTTTTTTTTTTAACGCAAAAAAACTGTTTTTCGCAAACTTTGGCCGTCATTTTGAAGAGGACGCAAGTTCGTCATTTGTTTTAAAAATCGTCCATTGAATTCTACGGAAAATTTCCGATTTTTTGCATACCTTGGTTTGCTGTTAATAATTTTTGCAAAAAAACGCGATATTTTCAACAGATTTATTGGACTAAAAAGGATTTAAACATGTTTCCTTTTATAGACAAAAAAGAAAAATAAATCTACAATATCCTTCAGAAGATGTGTTAGATATATGTCTAAAATCGGAAAAAATTATAAAATGGATATTTTTTTCATGTCATGATTTTTCCGAAGAAGTTGTAGTGTATTTTAAGGGTTGTACGTGAAAATATATTTTTAAACTTATTGACACACAGTGTTGATCAATCGTCTTTAGGCAGCCATATTGTTAATAAAAGCAATACCCAATAAATATGCAAATATTAGACTGTATTATTTAAGTAAAAATACAATGAATGTCTCAGAGTATTAGGCATCAAAGTAATAGAATTGTATTATTTAGAGGCCAATAAAGATATTTTAATTTGTTTATTTTGTGTTTTATTTGAATACTTATGTATCCTTTATTCTAAATATTTTTGATAAAAATCTTGCATTTATTGAATTGAACATTTATTTGCTATATCCAGATAGGCCGTCGTCGGGGTACAAAGTTCTTATAATTTTAAATAGTTCGGGTCTGGCAAAACCACCATTTTGTACCTACATTTAGCCTCGCCTACTGATGCCGTTTCTATATAGGAAATTTGTACAGGATGACATCTCCTTACCTTCTAACTCAATGGTTTAAGCAGACCAATGGATAACTTTACTGCATTACTGCGTACAGCTTTTATCTGAAGTATGTTTTTCAATCTTGTCAAGAAAAAAATTATCGCAAAAAAACTTTTCCAAAATTCTTTTGGCTGTAAGAAAATAAGCAGAAGAGATTTTTATTTGTCAGTCTAGAATCATAATAACTAGCGATTAAAAAAAGCATCATTCTATGCCAATTTGACGCAATTGTCTTTTTCGTCTCTGGTTGGTTTTTATTGGTGTGAAGAAAAATGAGAGAATGAAAAAGGGTTTATTTGTCTGGTCTGTTTGTCTTCTTAACTGCTTCTGAAATCACCGAGGTAACTCCATGAGAATCTAGGATGATTTTGTGCTAAGTGATCCTCTTGGGGATAATTTTATAATTAGTTATTTCACAATGAGCAGAGTTTAAACCTGGATTGCTAGGTGTGTCAGTTGCAAGCTAGACGCGCTAAACCACTGAGCTACGGTCCCTGTGGAGAGGGTGAGATACTAGCTTCTAAGGATAAGACTAAGAAGTAACTGTCACGCATTGAGTTCAATGTTTAAAAGTTTTAAAAAGTTACTGAATACTTTTTAATTTAATGCGTATTTTACATTTCGCCCCTGATAAGAAATTTTATATTGCTGTATCTCGGTCAATTTTTATCGTATAGCAATCAGGAAAGACTTAATAAGAAAATATTATCTCCCTTAAAAAAGGTCTGTTGATATTTGTGGAGTTAGTGCATATTTTTCAAGTAAGAGACGCAAACGCCATAAATCCGCCCATAATAACCTTTTTTAAACATGGTCCACCTAACTTGCAGCTATAGGCTATTGAATATGTCTTTTAGTAAGGAACAATTGCGTTAAACTTTTTTTATTGTTTAATATGTTAGTTTAACAACTAAAAACGATAAAATCACAAAGTGCTACTAAATTTCGTGGTGCGTAGCTGAGAGCCATCCGAAGAAGCCCATTTTTAGGTTTTTGAAAATAACTCAAAAACAATGCAAATTAGGACGTTTTTACAAGAATACTTTTTTTTTTAAACTTAATTTCCCAGCTATTTTTAGTATTAGAAATAATTAAAGAACAAAGTGAAAAATTTACGAAAATTCACTTTTTTTTCTTTTCTCAGTAATTCGTCCATAACTTTTTTTTACGGCATGCGGCATCCTAGGTATACCGGATGATTTTTTGAAAAGAGCCATCCTTAATAATTCGAGAACCGTTAAACTAAAAATTTTTTTGCAGTAAAAGGCATTTTCTTGAATGTCAAGGGGAACACATTTTAACGAGAAATGGCGTGATCCAAAACTCACCCCCAGCCACCCCAAGTTTATAATTTCAAATGGCACCCCTAATGTTTTTTATCGATTTCTAACAGAAGATTTTTTTGGAATCCAATCGTAAAAAATAGTGTGACCTTCAAAAGGAAAATTTTTGAGAAATGCAAAAAACTGAATTTTTCTAAAAAAAAAGTGATAAAAGCCATAAAAATCTAAGCAATGTGATATTACATTTGGAAGGCGCACACTGGCAATTGCCGCAAAATTATTTAATGTGATACCAACTTATAGTGTTTACGAAGTCAATTGAAACTGGTCAGTGTTAAAGCACAGGACCGTGAGCACTTAACTTGATATTTTGTCCTATGTATTTAACAATGGTATCGAGAATCGAATAGTAGTTGAAACTGTGTAGGCGAATCCGAGACTGGCAATGTACTCAGCCTGAATGAACCATCTACGACTGTACTGGTTTAAAGATAATAAAACGGACAGGTCCACTAGCATAAAAAAAACTTATAAATCGTTTCTCAGCAGTCAACGTGGACTTGTGAGGTGTGCTGTCATTGGCCTGGGTTTGAGGACGGATGGCGACGATTAGCTGGCACCTGGGCATTCCTCAGTCCGATTGGTCGGTCGGTGTTTGAGTTATATCAGTCATTAGTCAACGTGTACTCGATATTTCTCCAGTGCAGTGCAAAAAATGGTTTTCAGAACAGCTTTATACCAAATATTCCGCCTAATTCGGTAATTGTATTAGATAATGCTTCTTATCACTCGCGAATATTAAATAAAATACCAAGCACCAGCACAAGGAAGACATTTTAAAATTCATGAGAGAAGAAAATATGGAAATTTCTGTAAAAGTTCCAATAATGCGCAAATTACTAAAATGAATAAACGAACAGAATTTCAAAAGAGAACATGTTATTGATAACTTATCCAATATACACGGTCATACACTTTTGCGGTTACCTCCGTACTATGCATATTTAATCCTATCGAGATGGTTTGAGCAACTTTAAAAGATCGTTTGCGAAAATGTAATGACTCTCCAACGTTAAGCGCGGTAGTAGTTGATCATATAAGAGAAGTAATAAATGACCTCGACAATACTGATTTATGGAAAAATTGCGTTAAGCATGTAATTAAAAGAGAAAATCAATATCCAACACTACCCCCCATTGCGCCGATTATAATTCAACCGGATAATGATTCCTCTTCAGAAAGTGATTTTAAGCATTTAACTTTTTTAATGTATACTTTCAAAACAAAATATTTAGCCATTATATTAGATATGAAGTTTACTTTTTTATTGTTACATTTCTTGGAATATATTTTATTTAGTTGACAAGAAATTTTAATTTAAGTTACTTTATTCTAGAGACATATTTTAATTTTGTTTTTATTTATGTTTTATCTATACAAGTATTTATTTTTGTTGTACTAGTTCTTTGCTTTGGTTAAGAAACTTACATTTTCATTTTTATTTTAGAAGAAATTTAAATTTTATTTTTACTATTTAACATCCTTGCCCCTCGCCAATCTAACCTATCCCATTCCCTCATCCCGGCAAGGATATGTTCATACCTTCTCGTTGTTCCTCGCTGAGCAATAATATATTTCAATATAGTATGGGATAACTTTAAAATTAAACCCAATAAATTTAAATATTTAGACTTTATATTTAAAACTGATATAATACTTCAAAAATATGTTATTGGATAAATGAACAAAAATAGCCTATCTAATAAACAAAAGATAATAAAAATGAATACAATTTCCAAAAAAATATAACATTTTCTTATGACAAGCATTTCTATTTACCTCCGCTCATGTACAATAAAGAGTTGCCGACTGTTTTGGCCGGCTTTTAGTTTTTATACGATTTCAATTGTGCTCGCATACATTTTATTAGACTATGTAGGATTTATTACAACCATTAAAAGCGTCACTTGTTATTTGTGTAAAACGAAGTAGCAGTCATAAAAAAATCTGACAAGAAAAGGTATCCCTTTATAAAGTAGTTTACCAACAATACTAGCTGGACAGTAAACAAATGCACATTGAAGGTAAGTGGGGCAAATATCTGGCCAGCCAGATCTCCTGATTTGACCAGCCCAGATTTCTTTCTATGAGGTCACCTTAAGTCAGTTGTATACAAAACCTCGCCCGAAAACATTGCAGATTTGCGGCAACGAATTACGCAGGAATGTAGATCAATTCCGAGTCCCGTATTTCAGAAAGTGCGAGAAGAATTCGAAAGCAGGCTGTATCATTATATGGGCAGAAATGACGAACATTTCGAACACTTGTTATTAAGTTAGTAGTAGTAGAGTTTCATTACAATAATAATTAGCTTAAAGTTCAATAATAAATTGGTATCATATTAAATAATTTTGAAGTGGGGGTAGTTTAGGGTAATGGGGAATTTTTTAACATGCCGGCAAGTGCTAGTGTGCGCCTTCCAAATGTAATAACACATTACCTAGATTTTTATGGATATTATCACTTTTGATTGATTGATTGATTTGTCAACGTAAGGTGGGCATTACTGCCGATTCCGGGCATGGAGACTTGTTCCACCACGCAGCCCGATCGCCCGCCGAACGGCCAACTGCAGTCACCCAGTCGTCTATTACATATTCATGCGATGACTGGGCTTATAAAAATTAGGGGTGCCATTTTAAATTCATAAATTTGGGGTGGCTAGGGGTGAGGGGGGTGAGTTATGGATCACACCTTTTCTCGTTAAAATGTGTCCCTCTTGACATTCAAAAAATGCCGTTTACGGCAAAAAAAAAAACTTTAACGATTCTCGAGTTATTAAGGGTGGCTCGTTTTCAAAAATCGCCCGGTATATAAGTGTTCAGAGAAAAAAAAGTTATTGAAAAAACAAAGAAATTGCCTTTTTTATCTGCTCCTTACGACCAACGGTGACTGAGATATCGCCATTCAAAGTTGACCATTTTGCATTGCATTGCTCTCATACATTTTTTTCCTTTAATTTTCAGTAGATCAGTTTATTTTTGCGCAATAAAACAACAATTTTAAGATAATTTAATAATAATACAAATGTTTCTTTAACGTTCTAAAATAAATATTACCATTTTACGAAAAAGTAATATTACAAACAATTAATGTTTGTGGTTGAGCTTTATAATATTAAAATTTAATTTTTTAAATAAATAAATATTGTAGGAACATTATGAACAATAAACGCATTTCAAAAAATAACATTCTTATTCGTGAAGGTAAAGAATATTGTACGTTATTAATTTTAAGTCGAATCTTCAATATTAATACTCTCGATGGCAATATGAACTTCGTTGTCGATATCTTTATCGACATCGTCTTATGATATTTCTGGCACATTTGCATTTTCGCAATTAACTCCTGCACATTTCTTGCAAAATATGGAGCATTTGATTCCAAACTTTCTGCAAGCACAATTTCATGACACCCTTTTAAACAGCCACATCATATTTGTTCAAGTAAAGATTTCGGTGCAGGAGACAGGGTTATGGCAACTGGCATCAATCCATTGTTTATTTTCTTCCAACCCCATTGGAGGGGATTTAACATATTTCCCTCCATTATTGGATCTGTAAATATGTTCTCGTTCGCTTTTGAATCATATAGTAAAGCTGAAATGGATTCATTTGCAGCGTCGATTTTTTCCTCTTTTATCTGTTAAAAAAACTTTCGCGTGTATGAAAGCAAATTCGGTAAAATATGGCAAAGAATGGTCAACTTTGAACGGCAATATCTCGGTCGCCGTTGGTCCTACGGAGCAAAAAAAAGCAATTCCTTTGTTTTTCCTTTTTCTGAATATTTATACATATCTAGGATGCCGTAAAAAAAGTTATCGACGAATTACTGGAAAAAGAAAAAAGTGAATTTTGGTTAATCTTTAACTTTGTTCTTTAATCATTCTTAATACTAAAAATAGGAAAAACATACTTGGATGGGAAATTTAATTTTCTACAAAAAGGTGTTGTTGTAAAAAACTTCCAAACTTGCATTGTTTTTGAGTTATTGTGAAAAAACTAAAAAATGGGTATCTTCGGATGGTTCTCAAAAACGCACCGGGGAATTTAGTAGCACTTTGCGATTTTATCGTTTTTAGGTGTTAAACTAACATATTAAACAATAAAAACTCTAACGCAATTGTTCCTTTTACCCTTAATTTTGGACATATTCAATAGCCTACTAGGAACTCATCGGTTTCTTCAAAGGTAAATATTTTTATAGTCGTTTCCAACAAAAAATCGAACTGCTCTTGCTATTATTTATTGAGGCGAGTTTTAATCTATTTTATCTCTACCAGAATTAAAATTGGGCGATATCCGTCATACAGGGCGATCGCCAGATGCGTACTTCGACGTTTTATATACACTCTGTTTTATTATAATTTTAGAGCAAAATGTTAATAAAGTTTTTTATTAAGCTTCCAAAAATATAAAGATGTACAAAATATTGTTACGTGTTTACGCCCCCTAGGGGCTGAAGCCGATAGTTCATGAGTAGTAGCCGGAATTAAGTAACAATGGTGATAGGCAACTGCAATACCAGCAAAGCCTGTAGTGTGAGACGCTGATAGTACGTTTTCTGGAAGCTGGATGCTTGTAGATAGATCGAGATTTCTACATTATTCTAGATTGCCACGTGATAAGGTCTTTTCTAGTTGGTTCTAGAAGCGTTTTTAGAGTATATAAGCCGATGTAAACACGCGGGAAGGAAGTTTTTAATGAATTGAGATAAGATAAAATTCGAAGTGATACAAAGTGAACAGTAGAGTGAAATTATCAAGTAATAAACATTGTTAAAGGTTATTTTAGTCAGTAATAGCGATTTTAGTTCATGAAAATATTGTGAAGTTTTTCAATAAAGCGTGTTAGTGTTTACCTCTTGTTATAATGTTTTGATCCCATGAATTTTAAGGAGTGGTTTTCTATTGAGACCGTATAGTATACAAAGTGTCTCTCAGATTCAAAAAATTTTACGTAGATTAAGAAATACATTAATTTAAAAGTGAATTATCTATTATTTGTTTGCTTATAGTAATGAAACATATTCTTTATAGGATTAACTATCTATGAGAACTGAAAGAAAAACTATATGTAAAAAAATATTAATGTAATCTTTGCATTCTTTCGATAACCTGACTTCTGGTTATGCTAGCAAAACAAAATCCTACAATAAATTGGTCCAATTTCTTATTTGACATTCTCATTATAACACTAGCATCCAACATAGTCCCCTACGACTAAGCAGATTAAATTAGTATCTACATGACCCCTAGGGTATGAAGATTCAGTTAAAAATGAGAACAAAGGCCTGAAATGGATTTATTTAACCTACCTTGTCTTAAAAAATTGTTTCATTCTAATGGATTACATTTTTGTAAAATCGCATTCAGTTTTTTGGAAATGCTTAGCCTTTATTCTGAGCCCATCAGAAAGGCACAATGCCACTCATAACGATGATTCATGCAAAACCAAGGCAATATCCATGAATAAGTATAAAATATTTATATTTGACATTGACTGATAAAAAACAACAGATCTTCACCTATCGATTAGCTAACTAGTATTGGAGCCTATACCGGTGAGTCACGAATTGCGCTCGCCCCGATATTTCCTAAAATATTTGGAATAGAAAATTGAAATTTGGAGGCCTTATTGCACGCCTAAAATGCCATCTTTTCAATAAAAAATCAAGTTTGGTGCACATCCGGTTTGACCGAAAATGCCCACAACTTTCGATTTTTAAATGGAACACCCTATATATTTTTACATTTTTGGAATCTAGAGGAAATTTTGAATACAATACATCCATTTTGGTCACTTTTTGATAAACATTAAAAATTTTGTTAAAAAATCTATTTCTGAATCCAGAGTGCTGTGGTGCCCAAAATATATTTTAGTTTGTGTGCTACGTTACTATAAAAATAAAAAGAGCAATATGATTGCATTACTTAATTCTCTAGAGGCGTTTAAAATTTTTAAATGTGATTTTTACCCACTAACTCGGTTTTTTTAAATGGGAATTTAATCGTTCACCAACATTTTTAAATACCTCATTTTCATACGAATCTAATGATACCAAAATTTTGAAAATCCGCTTAGAAATATTTGAGATTTCAGCCAAAATACAATGCAACCAAGCTTTTAGAAACATGCGGCTAATAGATAATAGATTAGTGGGCTTTGGAAACTAAAATGGCACATTTCTGTGTAAATCTGGTAACCTAATAACATTGGAAAAATCATAGTAGCCATTGAATGTAATAAAACAATATCAGCTGTCAGACAGATGCAAAATAAGGCGTTGCGGAAATCTCTTTGAGTAAAAATTAAAGAAAATGAATAATTTTAGTAGAAATGAAAAGGTCGATATGTTACTGATATATGGAGAGCGTCTCAAAAATTCAACTGCAGCTGCAGAACTGTATCAGCAACGATATCCCAACAGACGTCATCCAAGCAGACACTTGTTTGCCAGAGTGGAACAAGAATTAAGAAACGAACCCAATCAACAAGATGACCATCAAACATTTATTGTAAGCGAGGACAAAGAAATTGATGTATTAGGATTTGTGATGGTACACCCAACAACATCAACAAGGGAATTGTCAATGGAATGCGACATTAGTCAGTCTTCGGTTTGCATAATTTTAAAGAAACATAAGTTTCGGTCTTATAAATACCAAATACACCAACATCTTTATGGAGATGATAACGACAGGAGGCTAGTATATTGCAACTGGTTCTTAAATGCAGTACAACAAAACCCAGGTTTTCCTTTTCATATTTTATATTCAGATGAAAGTAGGTTTACGAACCAAGGTATGTTTAACAGAAATAATACTAGGTACTGGGCTCAAGAAAATCCGAGATTGGTAGGGCGGGGGAATATTCAGGAAAGATTTGGGTTTAACTGTTGGCTTGGAGTACTTGGAGATCGAATAATTGGACCCTTATTTTTTGATGGAACACTTACTGGCGAACGATATTTATTCTTTTTACAAAACCAGACAGCAGAATTTCTTGACTTACTTCCTCTTGCCTATTTACAAAATCTGTTTCTCCAACAAGATGGTGCTCCCCCACATAATTCCAGAAGAGTGATGGAATATTTAAACAACTTGCATGGTGAACGCCTTATCGCAAATCAAGGTCATATCAGGTGGCCTCCTAGGTCACCTGACTTAACACCCCTCGACTATTATGTATGGGGTACTCTCAAAAATAAAGTTTATAAAACTTCTTCAAATATCCGTGAAGAGCTGCAAAATAAAGTTGTACGGGCTCTTAATGAAATAACGCCGGCTGAATTGCGTAGAGCCATTCAAGCAACTGTACGCAGAGCCGTATTGTGTATAGAAAAAAATGGTGGACATTTTGAACAATATCTATAAATATCAATTTATGGTTTAATTATATTAATTATTTTAAAGATACCTACTGTTACCTAGTTTAAGTTTAATTGTTCAAATGGAATTGATTTTTATTTATTTATAGGCCCGATATTTATGTTCATTTAAATAAAACTCTGAAAACCGAACTGATGTCGCATTCTATTGCAAATGTCCTTGTGGATATAATTGTGTTTACCTCCACATACCGATGCTAAACTTAATTGTAACGTTCTTTGCGCTCTCAATTATTAAATGTTTGATAGCTCAAGATTGCCTATAACTACACGAGTCTGTCTGACAGCTGATATTGTTTTATTACATTCAATGGCTACTATGATTTTTCCAATGTTATTAGGTTACCAGATTTACACAGAAATGTGCCATTTTAGTTTCCAAAGCCCACTAATCTATTATCTATTAGCCGCATGTTTCTAAAAGCTTGGTTGCATTATATTTTGGCTGAAATCTCAAATATTTCTGAGCGGATTTTCAAAATTTTGGTATCATTAGATTCGTATGAAAATGAGGTATTTAAAAATGTTGGTAAACGATTAAATTCCCATTAAAAAAAACCGAGTTAGTGGGTAAAAATCACATTTAAAAATTTTAAACGCCTCTAGAGAATTAAGTAATGCAATCATATTGCTCTTTTTATTTTTATAGTAACGTAGCACACAAACAAAATATATTTTGGGCACCACAGCACTCTGGATTAAGAAATAGATTTTTTAATAAAATTTTTAATGTTTATCAAAAAGTGACCAAAATGGATGTTTTGTATTCAAAATTTCCTCTAGATTCCAAAAATGTAAAAATATATAGGGTGTTCCATTTAAAAATCGAAAGTTGTGGGCATTTCCGGTCAAACCGGATGTGCACCAAACTTGATTTTTTATTGAAAAGATGGCATTTTAGTCGTGTAATAAGGCCTCTAAATTTCAATTTTCTATTCCAAATATTTTAGGAAATATCGGGGCGAGCGCAATTCGTGACTCACCCGGTATACTCTATGGATATTTAAAAGAGAATTATTTATTATTTGTTTGCTTATAGTAGAATATTAGAATCAAAAAATGTTTTAAGACAAGGTAGGTAAATAAATCCATTTTAGGCCTTTGTTCTCATTTTTAACTGAATCTTCATACCGTAGGAGGTCATGTAGATACTAATTTAATCTGCTTAGCCGTAGGAGACTATGTTGGATGCTAGTGTTATAATGAGAATATCAAATAAGAAATTGGACAAATTTATTTTAGGATTTTGTTTTGCTAGCATAACCAGAAGTCAGGTTATCGAAAGAATGCAAAGATTACAGTAATATTTTTACATAGGTATAGTTTTTCTTTCAGTTCTCATAGATAGTTTTTTCCGCTGTTTGCAAAATCCTATAGAGAATGTGTTTCATTACTATAAGCAAACAAATAATAAATAATTCACTTTTAAACATGCATAGAGTATATAGACTCCAATACTAGTTAGCTAATAGATAGGTGAAGATGAGTTGTTTTTTATTAGTCAATGTCAAATATAAATATTTCATTCTTATTCATGGATATTGCCTTGGTTTTGCATGAAACATCATTATGAGTGGCTTTGTGCCTTTCTGATGAGCTCAGAATGAGGGCAAAAAACGTTTCAATGGCTAAGCATTTCCAAGAAACTGAATGAGAGATTTTATGAAAATGTAATCCACTAGAATGAAAAAAAATGTTATGACAAGGTAGGTAAATAAATCCATTTTAGGCCTTTGTTCTCATTTTTAACTGAATCTTCATACCGTAGGTACTACTATTTTAGGATTTTGTTTTGCTAGCATAACCAGAAGTCAGGTTATCAAAGAAGGAAATAACCTACCACCGACAGTTGATGGGTTTGGGGTTGATTGTCATTTTATTTTATGGTCCATTATATTGCAACAGTATGGAGAAGTGCGAATGAAAATATCCAAAATTTACCAGGTGCTAGTCTCTATGGATGGAGAAAAAGTCAGGGATATTTAGAACCAGTCTCCATGCTTAACCCACACGCCTCGAGAGCTGTAAAACTAACCTTGTCAAATCTAGCTGCAAGCTGCAACAATGATATGTTCCTGAAAAAAAATTGAATAATTTGCACAGAAGCCTGTCAGTGTTCTGTAGGAAACTTCTTTTATGCAAATACCCCAGATTTAGTAACTCCATCGATCATGGAAGAATATGAAAATAAATCAGGCACGTAGTGGATTTGAAGTATAGTAATCGTAACAAAATTTCAAATTACTTTTTCTTGAAATAGGTTTAGAATGGCATGAAACGTCGACATTTTAAATTTGAGCGAAAAAAATTTCTGTCTGTCGGTCTGTCTGTCCCTCACCACCTCCGCTCCATTATTAACGGGATTGATAACATGAAATTAAGATATTCACTTGAAAGTTAGTACACGTATGTATTGTAATGACGTCTGATGAAGATGTGGGACGCGGTAGGTTGTGAATAGGCGAAAATATGTAGATATAGAAAAACTTTGTGTAAAAATATCAATGAAATCTTTGCATTCTTTCGATAAACTGAATTCTGGTTATGCTAGCAAATTAAAATCCTGAAATGAATTCATTTCAGGATTTTAAGGTTCGAATCATGTACTGGTGTACCTTTTTTATTTGTTTTGAACTTTTTGGCTGATATTTCTTATTCTAAAATTACATTTTACGTTTTGCTCAACTTCTACAGTTAAAAAATATAACTACACAAAATTTCAGAGCTGCACTCAAAGATTTTATTTTGATTAAAAATTAGCGCGTTTGACCGTCTGCCCACGCTTCCCACCCCGGGTGCGACTTTGGCTGCAGAGCTATATACTTTTCAGCTAGTATGGAGGGTTTTTATATACAAATTTTCGCTGCACTTTATAATTTTTAATTTTCGTAGCCAGCTCTCCTTCTATAGTACTGTCGCATATTTTCACCCCTGAACCACCCTTCAGGATCCTTGGGTTCCAAAATAATTTAACAAGGAATAAACACTAACACTATTTATTTAATAACTTACTGGAACTTAGCAATACTTTTATCAAACTACAATACACTTTTACTGACTAAAATAATCTTTAACAATGTTTATTACTTTTTATTTACTTCGGATTCCTAACCTCGCACTTGTCATTCAAAACTTCTTCTTCCTCCGCGTTTTACATTCGGCTTATATATATTCTACAAATTATCTCTAGAACAATCTAGATAAAGTCCAGAAACCTTCCGTGGCAATCTGGCATAGTGTAGAAACTCGATCTTCTTCTATAAATTTCTAGAAATGTACTTCTACCTGTGGCATATCAGCCTCCCGTTCCAAGTAGTTAGGGAAATGGCGTGCAAAATCGACGATGAAACGTTACCGTTTGCCACTCAGTGATCGAAGAGAACATATAACTACGAAATTTTTGTCTCTGAAAATTTTTGGTAGTAATTGTGTTTACCTCCGCATACCTATGATAAACTTAATTGTAACGTACTTTGCACTCACAATTATTAAATGTTTGATAACTCAAGATTGCCTATAACTACACGAGTCTGTCTGACAGCTGATATTGTTTTATTACATTCAATGGCTACTATGATTTTTCCAATGTTATTAGGTTACCAGATTTACACAGAAATGTGCCATTTTAGTTTCCAAAGCCCATCAATCTATTATCTATTAGCCGCATGTTTCTAAAAGCTTGGTTGCATTGTATTTTGGCAGAAATCTCAAATATTTCTGAGCGGATTTTCAAAATTTTGGTATCATTAGATTCGTATGAAAATGAGGTATTTAAAAATGTTGGTGAACGATTAAATTTCCATTTAAAAAAACCGAGTTAGTGGGTAAAAATCACATTTAAAAATTTTAAACGCCTCTAGAGAATTAAGTAATGCAATCATATTGCTCTTTTTATTTTTATAGTAACGTAGCACACAAACTAAAATATATTTTGGACACCACCGCACTCTGGATTCAGAAATAGATTTTTTAATAAATTTTTTAATGTTTATCAAAAAGTGACTAAAATGGATGTATTGTATTCAAAATTTCCTCTAGATTCCAAAAATGTAAAAATATATAGGGTGTTCCATTTAAAAATCGAAACTTGTGGGCATTTCCGGTCAAACCGTATGTGCACCAAACTTGATTTTTTATTGAAAAGATGGCATTTTAGTCGTGTAATAAGACCTCCGAATTTCAATTTTCTATTCCAAATATTTTAGGAAATATCGGGGCGAGCGCAATTCGTGACTCGCCCGGTATGTTCTCTTCGATCACTAAGTGGCAGACGGTAACCTTTCGTCGTCGATTTTGCACGCCATTTCCTAGACTAAAGGGGGTGTAATGAATAACAGTACGATACATTATTCTGAACCAAAAAAGAATATTTTTATCATTTGGTGCTAATTAAGAATATCTTATTAGTTCTTTTCTAAAGAAATCGTTACTGTTTTTTAAAAAATGATCCCCTTTTTCCATCCTAGAATCGAACGCCTCTGACTAAAATGAAATATGGTTGTGTCTAAAGACTCGCTTTACAGGTGTATATTCACCACCAAAATTTCAAAATATTCGAATATCAGATGAGAAAGATATGAGGGTGCCTCCATGCAAAATGGGACAGACACACTATATACTACAAGTTTTAATTTCTTTTTGACAACTGCCATATCCATCCCATTGTTAAAAGAACTGACAAAATAAAATTAAGCTATATTACATTTTGAGCTTATTCTCTGCTATCCCCACCCCATTGTTAAAGGAGTTAACAAAATTAAATTAAGATATTGATTTAGTACACGCATATATTATAACGAGATGTGGAACTGGATTATATTTTGAATTTATTCCGCTGAGGGATTGGAGTAAGTAGAGGAAAATAAGTAAATCAAGCTAGTAAAAGTCCAGAAACTTAGAATTTTGTGTATAAGCTAGAAACCAAAGTCTCAGGTTTTTCTATGACATCTGCCACTCCCACTACCAATCCCCACTCCATTATCAAATAGATGAACAAAATAAAATTGTAATTTAGATGACAAAAGTTCTCAAAACATTTTTAGCATCAGCCCACCCATTTTATCAACTTAGGGCAGACGATTTCAAACATGTAATTAAAATAACAAAAAAAGATGAAGGCTGCAGAAAAACCGCAAATATATCAAGTACATGAGGATAAGAACATCATAGGAAAAATCTTACTTCACACATGGTCAAATGAATATAGAATCTCGCTAAAGGATACAACAAAATAGCAACAAATTACACCTACTGCCGAACGAAGAACTCAAAAGAAGGAATACGATATAGAAGTCTCAAGACTATACACACACTGCTACATTTAGAAACAGAAGAAGCAGAAGACTTAGAAGAAAAATAAGCCAGAAGATGATAATAGATGGAAACTTAAAAGAACCATCTCACAAAAATACCTACACTACGATGGCATCCGTGGGGTACTTTTAGCTACGCACCGGCGGGCGTCGGATAAATAACTTGCCAACGCAAAAGATCCCAGCCCAACACGCTGCAGGGTCTAGCGGTCAACTTATATTAAATCCGTCGTGGTAACGTTGCATAGAGTACTGACTGTTATTATCCCAGCTAACCACGCTGTGGGCCAATGCTAGAAGATCACTGGTTTGTATTGACTTTTGTTGTGCTTTTATATCCGAAATCAGTCATGTGGTCACTTTAGGAGCGTGTGCAACCTTGGGTCCGTGTACAGATTTCGGGTATGTGTGCGACCTATTATTGGGAGCGTGTGCAGAATGCTGGACAAACGGAAATCTAATAATGTGACATAAATTTATGATTACCTATAGTATTGTTGCGTGATTTCCACCCTTTTAGGAAACACCCTGTATAAATCCGTGGGTTCTAAAATAATTTCAACAAGAGATAAACACTACTAATACTTTATTTAACAATTTACTGACTATGCAATACTTCAAAATAACCTTTACACTTTATTTACTTAATATTTAACCTCACTTTTCACTTTTCAACTTGTTCACTTTTATAAACTGCCTTCTTAATAAACTTCCCCTACCGCGCTGGTAATCGCGCCTTATATACTCCGAATTTGACTCTCTAGATCCATCTAGAAACAATCAAGAATCTTCTCTTACCACACTCCAGAAAAGTCCATTTCTTTTTACTAGCTTCCAGTCACTAGTAGGCATAGGCATATCAATTTCTAGTTCCAAGGGGGTGTAATTCATAACAGTATCAATATGTTTTCGTTTAAAAAGATTTGGATAGAAAATCTGATTGTGGAAGTGATTCCTTACGCAGCGGTTTTTCTGTGAATTAAAGCTACAAATTTTTGTCTAAATGGTAGTGTTATTTGAATGAGTACTTGCCAATAATGTAATAAGAAACCAGGCGCGTGCTGGCCCACTGGGCTACCGTGCACTTCTCGGTAGGCCCCTGGTCAGCGGGCCTCTCCGCGCATGAAAATATGGCGCCTCTACTCCACCCTACGAAATCAATTATTTCAAGAACATATTTTTTTACCTGAAATTCTCTTCGTTCACTTAAGATCGTTTGACCTTGAAAAATTCAAGATTTTCTATTGCGGCGCATTTTCTTTCGAGGTCCCCTCAGAGCTTATATGCCCGGCCCCCCTATAGTCCATTTTTATAAAAATAGGGGTCCGCGTGTGAATACTTCTCCATTTTATAGTAACATTTAAGTTAAAGTAAAATTTACAAAGACCTCATTTAAGTGACCATTAATGTAATTTATTATTGTGTTCTTGTTTCAGATTTTGAGGGATATCAAACAGGGCTTACTGCAACTAGGGAAAGACGGAATTCGAGGCCCTTTATCAGGAGGTAAAACCTATATTGTTAATCATTAATTAATATACAGGCTATCTTGTAAGTAAATACTTATTCATCACTTATTGACAATCACTTTCCGTTAAAAAAATGCAAAACTAATTACAATCCACCTGTTCAATGTTTAACGATTTACGAAATATAAGGAATACACCAGTTTGTATAAAGACTATTTCAATTTGCACGAGGGACTTTAAGTTGTATAATGTTTTAAGGGCGCCATGTTCGCAAAAGAGAACAACCTCGACAACGTCATAGAAAAGGGTAGTCGTTAACCATCCGTTAAGTGGTGGTACCTAGCGGGTAGAGGACGAACCATTTACTATAGATGTTTATTCGTGAAAATTCAATAAAGAATCCTATAAACTAATCCAGTTGTAAACATTACTTCGCTTGAGCAATCCAAATAACAAGTGTTCCAAATCGAAATAATGTAAACAACAAAAACATCTATCTACCTGCTTTTAACCGCATGCCGATCCCCTTTCCCCCTTTCCATATCGAAACCCTTGGGTCGAAATATATTTCTCATTATTTTACTGGATTTTAATTTATAGGTCAAAGGTACATTTAAATGTTATTCTGGATCCAGAAGAGCTTTCATGTGAAATATTGGCATTTATAATTATTATATTATTACATATATCTATTATATTACAATTCATTTATAATATCTACTGTAATAAGACTCGAACAAAAATATACAGGGTGGACCGTCTAAAGGGAATAGATAATACAAAAAAAATGTTTTCGCTCAAATTTAAAATTTCCACGTTTCATGTCATTGTAAAAAAAGAGAAACTGACAATTTTCCACTACTATACTTCCACTCCCCTACGTGCATGTACAACTAAAAATGTGACAGATGGCAATAATATTTGGCATATAGTTAACAGAATTGTCACCTTTTATTTAATATTGAATTTTTGCTGTCGGATGAGCACTCTGTATATTTTCTTGGCCAAAAGTTATCAGGTTTCCTTTGTAATAATAGTGATACCTACATTCCGATTATTATTCTCATATGTCGTTTAGTTAATAATTTTTTAGAACGACCGCCCTGTATAAATAAAGTTTTTTTTCCTTAAAAAATCCCCTTGGAAATCATTCAAAAATTTTAAAATGTAAAAAAATATATACTGAAAGAAACCCCAAAGTATTTCAAACATATTCATTGGACTACGGTTTAGAGCAATTATTTGTATGAAATCTAATAAGATGGCGATGGTCAAGAGAGGGACATTCCATACATAAATATTTATTATTTTTGGCAATAACTTTTTTACTTGGTAACGTATATTTAAAAAAGAACTATAATATTACCTAAGTATAAAAATAACCAGTTGAGTGAAGTGAATGAAAAGTCATAGTAATATTCTTATGTTTTTTTTTTAAATATACGTAGTACGAAAGAGTGTTATGGCCAAAAATGATTTCCCCATCCCATGTCCCTTTATTTGGCCACCTATTGAGAAGCCAGTATATATTTTGTTCAAATTTGGTGAAAATGGGTTTTTGATGGTAGTGAATACAAATCTAAAATAAGAATTTCTATAAAAAAGTCGATAATATTTTTTCTTCAAATTTTCCTTAAAGTAACGTCACACTGTAATGAGCGATATCAAAGTTCACTACTTCAATTCAATCACATTTTCAGTCTGCACGTACCGCCTAAATTTGAAATAAATCCCTTCGTGAAATATATACTCATGAAAAGCGGATGACAGTGTAATTTTTTCAAACATCTCTATTGAAAACTCCCTAAAAAAATATCGGTCGCCTCTATGGGATAGTACTAAGATAGAAACTCTTTCAAGCCACTTTAATTTTTACAAACTAATATGTTCATAGCCTGTACAATAGATAAAGATAAACGCAAAAAATCAGTAATATTGACATTTGACCATAAATTCAAGGTAAAAAATTAAGATAATAAAATGAATACATAACACATCTTAGTACTTCATTTAAGGTGGCCATTCCCTAGAAAGCGACATCCGATAGGGATATATCTATTATTATCTTAGTACATATATTTTAAAAAACTATAAGAGTACCTAAGTAAAACTACAACAAGACTATTACTATGAATATTCACTCAATAATTTCAGTGGTTTGCAAAATAGCTAGATTCAAAACTACGAAATAGGGAGATTGACATAATTCTTAAATTTAAATCTAGCTATTTTGCAAACCGCGGAAATTATTGAGTGAAAATTCATAGTAACAGACTTGTTATGGTTCTACTTAGGTGCTCTTATAATTTTAATAAGTATACGTACTAAGAAAAAAAAGTTATGGCCAAAAATAATAAATATTTCCCTATTGGAGGTCTCTTTCTAGGGAATGGCCACCTTAAGCTTAATTTAAGTATGTTTCAAACAACCTGCACAAAATGGCTACGGGAAGACACAATACAAGTTACTACACTATATAGTATTTGTAAATTTATTTGAATAATAAATATTATGAAAATTTCATAAATTATATAATGTAAACAAGGTGCACATACTTTAATGGGGAAGATGCATAAATTTTAAAAATGGTTTAATTATTTTGCCATAATAGTATTATACCACCTTATAAACTTTTTAAATTTTATCCAATTTGACCAAAATTTCTAAATAATAAACTGAAAAAACTAAAAAAAAAAATTAAATGAAAATTGTTTAGAACTACACAAAATGATTAAATCCAAAGTTTCATGAAATTTAAGATATTGATTGTAGAATTTTCAGAATACACAAAAAGCAAAAATAAATTTACAAACTACTTCTCAATTACTTGACAGTTCAGGTTACATTAGTAAAATTTACGAATAAAAGATGATTAATATGCTTTTTTCATTTTTTTAGTACATATAGTCATAAGTAGATCCTAACATGTTGTATCTTTGAGTAAAATTTGATTCAAATCGGGAAAAATTAAAGTTAAGTTTTACACTATAATAAAAAAAAGTCACAAAAGAGGATTCTTAAATATATGAAATTTGAATTTTTATGTAACGAAAACCATGTGACTGAGAACAGTACAATGTTGACCTATATTATGGATGACTGACGTCAGTTAGATGCACAGAGCTTCAATTACTTGTTCTACGGCTACCTCAAAAACATGCTTTTGTACAGAGTTTATTGTAATAACGCACGTGCCACAACTCGTAAGAAATTTGCATTATTCTGCACTTTCGCACAATATGCTATATATTCTAAATAATTATTATAACCCATCACTTTTGACAAAACATAAAAAAAAAGAAGATACGATTGAGCATATTGTTGTTTTCGTCGATCAATCTGTCATCTGTGAAGTCGTGCTTGTCACTGAATAATAAAACCTTCTGTTCTGTACTGAAGATGTGTGAGGGCCGATTTATCAATGCGTGGATAAGTAGTCTCATCCTATAGTGAAATAATAGTTTAATACTATAGTAGGACACTTCCCCTACCCAGTTAGTTCACGCGTCGATAGCAGGAGTGAGGCTATCACTGTCAGAGGAAGTGACCCTACCGTATTATTACAAACTGTGCTTTAACTATAGGTTAACTTGTTATCCTCGCATTGATAAAGCGGCCCTTGCTTATTTTCTTCTGTGATATTAGTGATACTGTTATTACCATTTCATTAATATTATCAGTACCTACCTAGTACGTCATATATACTTTGTATCCTAGTAAGATATTCTATAAATATGTACAGATAATATAATATTGTATAATATATTTGGCACTTTTTACTTATTAATTATTCTGGAGATTATTATTTTCTTCTTTTACCACATTGTATACTTTATCTAATTTTAAAGTTATAACAGGTTCTCTTTCTTAAAGAGCGTCAACTATATTCCACTTACGTATACTCATTATGCTTCCCTGTCACATTTCTTTTATGTTTGGGTGTCCACCCTGTGTATAAAGTATTACTTGGTTTGATTCTTGTCAGTTATTATAACGAAATGTCATGTTTTTTCATAAAATAGTTTTATAAATATAGCGCTAACAGATCGACATAATTGAAATATATTAATTCTTGTAATCGATATAATCTGAAATATGAAAAATCGAATAAATGCCGGAGCGAATGCTTGTTTCACGAATACAACAAGTATAGTTAGTTACCTTCGGTAACATTAAGTCAGTAAAGAAATGGGATCTCACGACTCTACCACACAAGGTTTTTAGCTCATCAGATTTCTTTACTTCTCGAACATTTACCAAAACAATTTATCCTAATAGCGGTTGCATTCAATATAAGTATAAACAAACAACCGTTTTTTGTCCATGTTAAAATAATATATTTTTACCGTAATTCATCCAAAACAAAGAAATTTACGTTAGTGCACGAAAACATAAACAGTATGTCATTATTGTAGGTATTATTAAACATCGGAAGTTTCCTAAAGAGCCTATACATTTTCAAATTTCACATTTGTAAATGCAGAACAGCTACAAACCTTTAAAACTTAATAAATGTTTAAAACCAAGAATAAATGTGAAATTTGACTTTTTTAGAGCAGATGTTTTAAAAAAGTAACTGTGGGGAATAATGATTATTAACGATTATATCGATTTATATTGGATCCATTTTATTGATTTTTTTGTCCACCATATATAAAAATATAAAATTCAGATAATTCCCTTTTTCTGTTGCGTCATCTATGAGACAGTAACCGAACTAAGACAACAACTTTTAGCTGAAGAAATATTATAAAATTCCATTCTATGAAAAATAAATATGTCAGAATATCAGTAAACATGTGAAAAGTGCACCGCAAAATTTAATTCGAGCTTTCTAGTATATGAAGGGTCTAATGAGACTTTTTCTTGTTTCATAATATGGGTGAATGTTTAAGTTAGGACTTGTCTGTATTGGTTTTCCCTATTTTTGATTTTAACTAGTGCAAAATAATTATTGAAGTGGCGAGCTGACATCGTTTCTAAGGTACATGTTAAGCATTTTTTTTATCTATGAAAATATTACTTTTTAACAATATAAAAGCACACGTTTCCTAAGTTAAAGTTTCTAGTTTCCGTTTATGTGCAACTTTTATAAATATGACCTATACTTTTTAAAATAGCTCGCTTTAAAATCATGTGATTATACCCACAATTTAGCACATAAATATGGCCACCTTAAGAAAGGATATAAATCTAAAATAGACGAGGCGAAAGAAGTTGCCGATAACGCTTTTATTAAAAACTCTGAAAATAAGGCTCGTGACAGCTTGGAAGTGATTAATTTTGAATGAATCAAATCAGTTTCAACCACTCATGAACACGTCATCCCACCTGAATCTTTTAATACGTATTTCATGAACGTAGCATATTATTAATCTGTTACCTCGTACGAACGCTCTTGCAACAGATCACTTAAAAACTATCTGATTGTAGATTATCGTTTTTGCTTGTACCGGTCACTACTTTTGAAGTAGCTGCGGTGGTACAAAATTTAAAAAACGGACATTTATGTTATAAATAATTGAATTCTGAAAGAAACCATTCACACAATTTCAATCCCACTCACAGCGCTCATCAATGCCTGCATTACTGAGGGTCACTTCCCAGATGTGCTTAAGGTTGCCAAAGTTTTACCTATTTCTATTAAAGGTGAAATTATTATTATCGATAACTACCGGCCCATTTCAATAATTCCAATGTTTGCGAAAATTTTTGAAATTGTTCTTTAAAAAAGGCTCGTTAATTATCTTGAAACAAACAATGTCTTAAACTGTGCTCAATTTGGCTTCTGAAATAAATGTTCTACTACGAGGGCAGTTTTTAAAAGATTAGTGATATAGTCGAGGGCCTTCAGAGTGGTAAGCATGTGCGCTCTAGACTGCGGGAGTAGCCGTGCGTGCTGTTAAGCCAATTAAATTCGAACAACTTATGTGATTAAAAATATCTTAATATAGGCAATTAATAGTTTTAAATAATATGAAATGTTTAGTGCTATAATTTCAAGTCACTATTTCACTACATTTGTTTATAAATGACTAAAATGCAAGAAATGCCATATCTCTCAATTGGCGTAGATAAAACTTCTTTTTTCTAAATTGTTTCTTGTCTTCCGTTTGTAAGCTAATAATTATAAATGTTGTGTAAAAATATTGATGAGTAAAATACATTTGTTTAAAGTAAAAATTAAAAAAAATTTAAAAAAATGTGGTTTTGAAATATATTAAAATGTTTCTTTTAACGCCGCTGAAAAGTACATAAAATAAGCTACAATCTGAAAAAATAAGTTTGTTGTACAACTTGATGCTCAAAAACGGCTAACTGTTCAATTTTCGATATTGTTATTGTTTTTGACCCGTTGTTATAAAGGACCCCGCACTTTTTCCTATATAAAATGGTTCTCGGTTAAATTTTCTGAATTTTTAGTATATTATAGATATCGATCTCCTGATTAAAAGTAACATGGTCCCAATCTAATCCTATGACTAGTTTTTGAGATACAGGGTGTTAAAGTTAAAAAGTGGCTATTTTTATAAAATATATTCATGGCAATTGAAGGATTGGATTAATTTGTTTTTCCGCGAATATCATTCCTGTAACGTCAGATAATATATTGCGATAATAATATGTGCTTATATACAGGGTGAGCCACCAATAACACGAAGTGAATTATTAAAATCGATGTGCTTATGCTGAAACAACAAAATTTTGAGAAAATTATTTTTGAAATGAAATGTACTGTTTCATATTTACCGAAATTCCCAATTTGTATATTTTATACAGGGCGAGTAAAAATTTTGGAAACACGTGTGACTCATTCTAATAAGACGCCCTGTATATTTTAATATATATTGATTGTACATTGACAGCTGATTCCAAATATATATAATTTTAGAGGGATCCACAGGATGATACAAAAGATAAAACATAAGAAAAATTCCGATATTTTTTTTTAAATCGTCCTGTAATTCAGAATTTCGTCGGTTAATTTCCGTAATTCTTTCTGTTTATTGCGTGTATGTTAATAGAGTACCAAAAATTCAAAATCTTACTATGACTAGTTCTCGAGATTTAAAGCGAATTTACCATGTTGGTACGTAAGCCTAAGGAATAAAGCTTGTTTAGTGGAAAATGATGTGATATGAAATAAACTTTAACATACCGATTATAAGTAAAATGACTACAGTATTCAAGGTACTCTAACAATTCTCGGAAAATTGAGGGTACATCCGACGAGTCGGCATTAAACTCGGTTTCCATTAACACTGTTATAGGTATCCTTGTGTTGCAGATTTAATAAACTACAATATGCAAGTAACTTAAAAGTAATTCAAAGAGTAAACTCGTTTCCTCATCACCACAGGGGTAGAGTTTTTTTATAGTGATATCCCCGTTAGGCCTAATTCACTGTACTATAGTAGCCAAAATATTGATTTTAAGAAATGAATGAATAACACTGAATAAGATGAAACTAGCAGAAAACCTATAATCTGTTATATAAAACTAATAGTGTCTTTTTCCAACAGAGCTGTTCAAAATATATCATTTCAAATCAATTTTTAAATTTTTTCATGATACGATATCAATAATACATGCTGTTCATTTACGTGACTTTTATTGCATTGCGGGTGCATTCATTAATATAGAGTGCAGGCACGTGTTGAAGCCGAAAACCTTCGGTTGAGAAATGGCAACTGCATGGGTTCTACTCAATCATATCCGTGCCCCTGAATTTTCCTGTTTAATTCATTGAAGAATCCAATTTCCTACGATTTCGAATTTATTCAAGATTTCGAAATATTGCGAAGTATCTATATGTTGTGGGTAGTCTACAATGATGAAGAATACCCCGAAGATCCTCCGATACTTGGTTACTATTGTACTTGTAAGTCTGCTTGTGCACACGTAGCAAGTGTTTTGTGGTTCCTTGGATACGCAAGACATGAGCCAAATATTCATTATCCATCTACAACCCTTCTAAATTGTATTGTTGATGCACCAAAAAATATCGACCCTGGTCCTGAAATATTGGAAAAATGAGAAACTGCACGACGTGTTTTCTTTATTTAAAAGTGAATTATTTATTACCATTTCATTAATATTTTTATATATAGTTTTTCCTTTAGTTCTCATAGATAGCTTTTCTTTCCACTGTTTGCAAAATCCTATAAAGAATATGTTTCATGTTTTCTTTATATTAGTTATCATCTAATGCTATTTAAAATTCGTACTTATTTTTCTTACACCTTCATTATAAGTTTTTGCTGTCAAGAACGTTGATTATCTGTTTTAAACAGCCCCTGTTAGAAAAGACAGATATAACAGATTATAGGTTTTCTGCTAGTTTCATCACATTCAGTGTTATTCATTAATTTCTTATAATCAATATTTTGGCTACTAGAAATGTAGTACAGTGGATTGGGCCTAACGGGGATACCACTATTAAAAAAATGCCTCGGGAACTTTACCCCTGTGGTAATGAGGAAACGAGTTTACTCTTTGAATTACTTCTAAGTTACTTGCTTATTGTAGTTTATTAAATCTGCAACTGGAAACCGAGTTTAATGCCATCTCGTCCGATGTACCCTCAATTTTCCAAGCAGTGTTAGAGTACCTTGAATATTATAGTAATTTTACTTATAATCGGTATTTACATCATTTTCTACTATGCATCACCGAAAATTCGTATTCGGTGATGATTAGATATAAACAAGCTTTGATCCTTAGGCTTACGTACCCACATGGTAAATTCGCTTTAAATCTCGAGAACTAGTCATAGTAAGATTTTTGGTGCTTTTAACATATTCACAATAAACACAATTTGAAAGAATTACGGAAATTAACAGACGAAATTCTGAATTACAGGACGATATAAAAAAAAAAGTTTTTCAGCATTTTTCTTGTGTTTTATCTTTTGTATCACCCTGAGGACCCCTATAATATTATATATATATTTGGAATCAGCTGTCAATGTACAATCAATATATGTTAAAATATACAGGGCGTCTTCTTAGAATGAATCACACGTGTTTCCAAATTTTTGACTCGCCCTGTATAAAATATACAAATCGGGAATTTCGGTAATTATGAAACAGTGTATTTCATTTCAAAAATAATGTTCTCAAAATTTTGTTGTTTCAGCATAAGCACATCGCTTTTAAAAATTTCTGACGTTACAGCAATGATATTTGTGGAAAAAAAAATTAATCCAATCCTTCAATTGCCATGAATATATTTTATAAAAATAGCATCTTTTTAACTTTAACACCCTGTATCTCAAAAACTAGTCATAGGATTAAATTGGGCCCATGTTACTTTTAATCAGGAGATCGAGATCTATAGACTACTGGCAGAAAGGCGGAGCTTATCTGTACGTGGCAGCTAGCGCTCGTAGTGGCCAAGTAGAAAGTTAATTCCTGTGTCCTTTACACGTACGTGAATAGGAGAATCCTTGTTTTTAATAAATATTTTATTATAAGCTTTTTAAAAACGCGCAAATCTCTGGATGTACTTTAATGCCACCAAAGTGGGAAGTGTTGGGAACGCCTAACATTGTCAAAATCAGCAGTTTAGTGTTTGTTATTGTGTAACATAATCTCCGGCTAATATCATGGAAAAATCATGCGGATATGTTTGTTGCGTGGTTAACTGTGGAAATAGATCGAATAATACTAAAAATATAAAGTTTTATTCATTTCCCACATAGGGGAGTCAAATTAGACAAAAAGGACTCATACTTCGGCAAAATTCCCTGATCGATGATTTTTGTTGGAATGTGTTCACAGAGATGAGAACAAAAAAGCAAAATGCCACCGCGAGAAATTGTGTGGAAAATTCTTTATTAAACAATTTAGGTGCAATACGATACTTCATGAATAACTTTTTGAATTAAATTTGCATGAAAGAACTAACAAAACCATTGGAAAGAACACAAAATTTTATGAAAGAAACATATATAATATGTGCAGTAATTTGTTAATTAACGCTCCAACTCGCGCTACGTCGGCCGTCCGTTCACGCTGGAAATGCTGCATAATTTCCCGCGGTGGCATTTTGATATTTTGTTCTCCACACCTTTCTGAACACGTTTCAACAAAAATCATCGATCGGGCAATGTTTCCGAAATGAAAATCTCCTTTAACAAGTCTGTATAAACTGGAGCAGAGGGAAGAGTGGATCAAAGCATGAAATACAAGATTATGTGTGTAGTTAACAATTCAAAATATTCGGAGAACATACTAATTTTGTTAATTAATTTTATAGCTCAGGGGGATCCTTATGACAACCGAATAAGTGGTCAAAGATTTGCACATTTTATAGATAATACAAAATCGGACCATCCATTAAACCCTAGTTTCGCGCCATCAATTTTTCCATCTTGTTACTCAAAGAAGGGCCCGACAGAAAAGTCAATGTTAAACTCTATACAGCGGTAAATTTTCATTGAGTATTAATAATTAATTGTTTAGTCACATAAGTATACAATATATTACAAAAAATGAAATGTCATCTCACCTACGCAAAAAATGTTTTAACATAAAAAAATAATATTCACTCGAACATTACATTTACTCACTACGGAATTGTTTGTACTTACTGTATATGACAGTCGCGGCAACAAACAATTATTAAATTTTTGTAAAATCTGGAAAAAACAAATCGACGCATACACATAAATATAAAAGCATGAAGTAATTCGGATATGCCCCACTGAAGCGCTAGTAGTCATTCTGCCGCTACTCTATAACATACTAAAATTTCAGAAAATTTAACCGAGAACCATGTTATATAGGAAAAAGTGCGGGGTTCATTTCTCGACTAAAATTTGGGACCGTAATTTATCTCCATTAGTGACATATTCTTCTAAAGTTTGGTTTTTAATGCAATATCGTTTGAGTTATTACCAATTGTTTAAAATTGGCCACCTACAATTGTTTCTATGTTTTACAATTTAACCAATTGACCAAGAGAGTTCGGATACATCTAGTTTTCTTCACAATTGAGTAATTTGTTTCTCTTTCCTTATTACGATAAGAGTCATAGAACTCGAGTTATTGAAGAAAAACTGCGAAAGAACACGATTTTCAACATTCCTTTGTTTAAACAAAAGCTTTTTACCACACGGATTTAATCCAAAACTTTTTCCTAAACTTCTTGTAAATGTTTCTTCTTGTAAGTTTCAGTAATAAAATTGCTATAGTAAGACAGTTCCTTATTAGGTGATTTACACTCTTAGTTTTACCCCACTATATGTGCTGCTTGGGATAGACTTGAAATCCACGAAAATAATAAAGAGATTTCGGCTAATTCTGATTTTCATAATTATGGCACCAGGGCTGCCTCCTCAGACAGCCTCAACTTAGATTAACTAAATCAATTAAAAACACGCCAAATCTCCAACTATATAACCATATTCCCAATAACTTAAAATCTCTTACACTGAACTGAACTTGTGGTAGGTACCTTGTGAAACATCTTGAAAATAGTTGTTAATAAATGAAACACTGCTTTTAGATGAATCAATCAATATATTATAAATACTCTACATATGTTTCGGCTTATTAGGCCTTTATCAAGAGTACTACATAGTGAATACTAAAGTTTCCGACGTGCATATTCAATTTATACCTAAAAGTATTTATGTCTTAATCTATTTATGACTTAAGCTATTTAAGATTTAATTTAACATCTTTAATTATTTGAATGTTTGGAGTGGACCTAAGCTGATTATATAAATCAAAGGATATTTCTTAACAATTGGTTTATTATAGGGGTGTTTAGGAAATTCTGCTAGTCATTTGTGGTACAAGGGTTGTACTTGAAAGATTTTTTGATTTCTAGTTGTTCTAGCAGATCTAAACGTTTACCTTTTCTTTATGAATGAAGTAAATTTATGTTATCAGTATCTATGAAATGGTTGTTTTCAATACAGTGTGTTGACATTCCTGTATTTTTATTGTTATTTAAGATTGATTTTTTGTGTTCTTTTACCCGGTTGACAACGCTTCTACCACTCTGACCGATATAGACAGCATCGCAATCCTTACAATTAATTTTATATACACCTGATTTATCAATTTTATTTAGTTTTTCTTTGTTATTAACCAAAATGTTTCCTATATTTGTTTTGTTCACACTTATTGTAGAGATACCCAAATTATTCAATTTTTTAGAAATTTTGTTACTATATTTCGGAACATAATTAATAAAACTATATTTTGTAGGTTTGTTAGGCACAGTGAAAAATTCTTTTTGAAGCATTTTGCGTTGTTTGTTTTTGACCATGTTATCTATTAGTGACTCGTTGTATCCGTTATTTCTTGCAATTTGTTTAATTATATTTAATTCTCTATCAAAATCACTTTGATCTAAAGGAAAATTCGTCAGTCTATGTATTAGACTATGAAAGGGTGAAATCTTAATTTGCCATGATTGCTGCGAATTATAATGTATTACTGTGTCTGTGGTAGTAGGTTTGCGGTAGATGCTAAATTTCAACTGATTGTTATGTTTTTTGATATTCATATCTAGGAAGTTTAATTGACTATTTTGCTCCGATTCCATTGTAAACTGAATTTTACTATTAAAAGAATTTAAGAAATTAAGGTAATTACTTAGGTTTCTTTCTGTACCGGTCCATATACAAAAAATATCGTCTACATATCGAGTCCAATAAAACACATGTGTATTTAAACTGTTATTGCTATTAAAAATTAAATTTTCTAGGTTTGACATAAATATTTCAGCTAACAAAGGAGAAATTGGTGAACCCATTGGTAGCCCGTCTTTTTGTCTAAAGAATTCACCATTAAACTGAAAATAGTTTTGTTCAATACAAACTCTCGAAAGATTTTTTAACTCTGTTTTTTCGGTTTCGCTGATTTGTGAATTATCTATTAAATTATTTAATATTAATTTTAGTTCTGTGAGCGGAACTGAGGTGAACAGACTTTTAACGTCAAAGAAGAATAATTTTGCGTTATTTGGTATTATTAAATTTTTTGTATTTTCAATAAATTCAAAGGAATTTTTTATGGAATATTTAGATTTAAAATTTATTAATTTTGGTAAAATATAATTTAGTTTTTTACATAATTTATAAGATGGAGCATTGATGTAAGACACTATGGGTCGTATAAGGTTATCTACTTTGTGAATTTTTGGAAGACCATAGAGAATGGGGGCCGAAGGGTTCATAACTTTCAATTTATACGCCTCATTACTTTGAATAACAGTTACATTTCTTTAGGTTAGATACAATTTCGGACTGGAATTTATTGGTAGGGTTTTTGTTGATTTTTTCAAAATCTTCACTATTTAAGATTGTTTGTATTTTTTCATTATATTCTGATTTTGTTAAAATTGTTATGGTGTTACCCTTATCCGCTTTACAGAGAACCAAATCATAATTTACCAGTTTTTGTTTAATGCTGTTCAACAGGTTTATTTCTCCCTTGTTAGTGTAACATTTTGTCGAGGTAAATATATTAGCTAGATTATGTCTTTCCAATTCTGAGATTTCCTCCACTGAGAATGTCGCTAGCTCTGTATTAACGGCAAGAAGTTCAAAATCTTTTTTACTTACATTATGTGGAGAATATTTTAAACCTTTTTGAAGGAGGTTTAATTCTTGGTCCGAAAAACTAACATTGGTTAAGTTACTTACTCTGGCAAAAAATGTGAAATGATCCTCAGTTTGAGGGGAATTCCTAGCAACTGCGATATTATTACTTTTTTCCCGTTTTAAACTATTAATTTTGGCTAATTGTCTCTGCTGTAGAACATGCACTATTTCTTGTACGGATTCCCTTATTTGGCGGTCTAAATATTCAAAAACGAAGTAATTCTCTTTATGGAGTAATTCTGTGTGTATCAGTTTTAGATGTAGGCCTATGTTGTCTCTTCTGGAAAACCAGTATTTCACCTCCATTTGTAGCCAAGTCTTGTAAGTGGATTTAACAGCCTCTTGTGCTATGCGTGATTTATGATTGCACTGAATTTTCATGTGTTTAGGTGTTAAACCGTTCGCTAAACACTGTTTGATAAACCAGATATGATTGGAGCACTTCTTAAACTTTAGTAGACACCTTTTGTAAAACACCACTAGTTTTGCGTTGCTCGCATTTTTAATACACTGAACTGAACTTGTGGTAGGTACCTTGTGAAACATCTTGAAAATAGTTGTTAATAAATTAAACACTGCTTTTAGATGAATCAATCAATATATTATAAATACTCTACATATGTTGCGGCTTATTAGGCCTTTATCAAGAGTACTCCATAGTGAATACTAAAGTTTCCGACGTGCATATTCAATTTATACCTAAAAGTATTTATGTCTTAATCTATTTATGACTTAAGCTATTTAAGATTTAATTTAGCATCTTTAATTATTTAATTATATTTAGGACGTTTAAACGTCCTAAATATTCGGTTTAAACCACTTCAGATTTCTTCCTGGTTTTTCTGCTTGAAGAAAATTTAAAAACCGCTGCCTAAGGAATCCTACTTCCACACTCAGATTTCCCATTCAAGTCTCTAAAGGAAAACATCTTGACTATATTTGCACTCTAATATGTGGAAATAATAATTGGTCATAGAATTTTAATAAAAGGGCATTGCCGAATGCCAGCCAAGCCTCCAGAACTTCCAGACGCTGTCGAATATCAAGGCAATTTCCGAGCGTTTCCGAATTCATATTAAGACGGTGCCTAATCCATATCCGGAAACTGTCGAATTCATATTCGAGCGCTGCCGAACATCAAGGTGACTATTGTCTAAATGTTATTTGTGGCATTATCTTAATTTTTTCTAATTCTTTGGGACTCCTGCCACATGTATTGAAACATTCTTTATAGGATTTTGCAAACAGCAGAAAAATTAACTATCTATAAAAGAAAAACTTTGTGTAGAAATATTAATGAAATCTTTGCATTCTTTCGATAACCTGAATTCTGGTTATGCTAGCAAATTAAAATCCTAAAATGAATTTGTCTAATTTCTTATTTGACAATTCTCATTCTAACACTAGCATCCACACAGTCCCCTACGGCCATGCAGATTAAACTAGTATCCCCATAACCCCCTACGATTATGAAGATTCAGTTAAAAATGAGAACAAAGACCTAAAATGAATTTATTTATCTACCTTGTCTTAAAAAAATTTTTCATTCCAATGGATTACATTTTCATGAAATCTATCATTCTGTTTCCTGGAAATGCTTAGCCTTTGAAACGTTTTTCGCCCTTATTCTGGAGCTCATCAGAAAGACATAAAGCCATTCATAAAGATGTTTCATGCAAAACCAAGACAATTTCTATTTCATTTTAGGATTTTAATTTGCTAGCATAACCAGAATTCAGGTTATCGAAAGAATGCAAAGATTTCATTAATATTTCTACACAAAGTTTTTCTTTTATAGATAGTTAATTTTTCTGCTGTTTGCAAAATCCTATAAAGAATGTTTCAATACAATTATAAGCAAACAAATAATAATCCTGCCACATGTATTTCTTCTTTTTAACCGGTGCTCGGGGAATCTACAAAATATCACAATTAACTAGTATGTTACTGTATGGGTGTTTCCGACTTCATATTAGGGAGCTGGTAAATTCATATTCGGAGCTGCCGAATACCAAGGTAACTTCTGGGCGCTGCCGAATCCAAATTAGAGCGCTGCCGAATCTATATTTGGTCGTTGCATAAGTGCATAATCCGTATTCGGTGCTGCCGAACACCAAGGTGATTTTCGGACGATGCCGAATACCTAGGCAATTTCCGGGCATTGCTGAATCCATATTAGGACGCTGCCGAGTTCGTATTCGGGCACTGGTGAATTCTCATTCGGGCGCTGCCGAATCTATATTAGGGTGCTATAATGCATATTTGGGCACTGCCGAACACCAATATGACTTCCGAACGCTACCGAATACCAAGGACAATCCAAATTAGGGCGCTTCCGAATCTTTCCGGGCGCAGCCGAATCCACTGTTGAACACTACCCTCCAGGATCCATTTTGATTGCAAGATTTGACCCAAACATGCAAACTAACATACGAAGCAAGTTAAATAAAAACTTTTAAAAATGAAGTTTCTGAACTCTTATTAGCTTGCTTTACTTATTTTCCCTATTTACCCCATCACATTCACGGAATCATCTCAATCAGATGTCATTACAACACATACGTGTACCAAATTTCAAGTGAATATCTCAAAAAACCGCTGCCTAAGGAATCACTACTTCCACATCCAGATTATTCGTCCGTCACTTTAAAGGAAACATCTTGACTATATTTGCACTCTAGTATGTGGAAATTATTGGTCATAGAATTTTAATAATATTTGGGGTAGATGTCATAGAAAAGTTTGAGGAGTTGGTTTCTACCATATACGTTAAAAATGAAGTTTCTAGTTTACCGTACTTATTTTCCACTATTTACAACCTACCACCTCAATGGAGTCATCTCAATCAGATGTCACTACAATACATACGTGTACTAACTTTCAAGTGAATATCTCAATTTGATGTTATCAATCCCATTAATAATGAAGCGGAGGTGGTAGAGTTTGAAAAATATTAGAAAGAAATCTGAGGCCTTGGTTTCTAGTATATACACCGAATCCCAAATTTCTGTAGTCTTACCAGCTTGCTTTACTTATTTTCCCCTATTTGCCCCTATTTAACCCCCAACCCTTCAACGGCATCATCTCAAATTATGATCTAGTTTCAGACGTCGTTATAATACATACGTGTACCAAATTTCAAATGAATATCTCGATTTTATTTTATCAACCCTTTTAATAATGAAGTAGTGGTGGTGGGGGTTGAAAAATATTATAAATAATCTGAGACCTTGGCTTCTAGTACATACACCGAATTTCAAGTTTCTGTAGTCTTACCAGCTTGCTTTATTTATTTTTCCCTATTTACCCCTATTTAACCCCCAACCCTTCAACGGAATTATCTCAAAATATAATCTAGTTCCAGATGTCGTTATAATACATACGTGTAGAAAATTTCAAATGAATATCTCAATTTTATTTTATCAACCCTTTTCAAATTGGAGTAGGGGTGGTGGGGGTTGAAAAATATTATTAAAAAATCTGACGCTTTGGCTTCTAATACATACACCGAATTTCAAGTTTCTGTACTCTTACCAACTTGTTTTACTTATATTCCTCTATTTACCCCAAATTAAACCCCCAACCCTTCAACGGAATCATCCCAAAATATAATCTAATTCTAGACATCGTGATAATACATACGTGTACGAAATTTCAAATGAATATCTCAACTTTATTTTATCAACCCCTTTAATGGGGTAGGGGTGGTGGGGGGTTGAAAAGTATTATAAAAAAATCTGAGGCCTTAACTTCTAGTACATACACCGAATTTCAAGTTTCTGTACTCTTACAAGCTTGCTTTACTTATTTCCCCCTATTTACCCCTATTTAACCCCCAACCCTTCACCGGATTTCCTCAAAAAACAATCCAGTTCCAGATCTCGTTATAATACATACGTGTACAAAGTTTCAGGTCAATATCTTAAACCGTTCCGGAGAAAGCGTGCGGACAAAAAAAAAGTTACAGACAGACCGACAGACAGACAGAAAATTTTTTTTCGCTCAAATTTAAAATCTCGACGTTTCATGACATTCTAAACCTATTTCACGAATAAAAATTTTTGAAAATTTTTTTGCGATTACTATACTTCCAATCCACTACGTGGGTGTGGAAGTAATTATTTTACCAACCTCTTTAGTAATGAAGTGATGGCGGTGGGGGGACTTAGAAATATTATGAAAAAATCTGAGGCTTGGCTTCTAGTGTATACACCAAATCTCTAATTATTGTACTCTTACCAGCTTGCCTTGCTTATTTTCCCATATTTACCCCTATTTACCCCCGAACCCTTCACTGGATAAGTTAAAAAAAAATCTGTTCCCGATCTCTATATAATACATACGTGCATAAAATTTCAAGTCAATATTTTAAACCTTTCCAGAGAAAACGTTCGCACAAAAACAACTTACAGACAGATTTTTTTTTGCTCAAATTTAAAATCTCGACATTTCTTGACAGTGTAAACCTATTTCAACAAGAGAAATGTTTGAAAATTTACTATACTTTCACTCTACTACATAGATGTGGAAGTAATATGCTAATTTCTCTCTCCTTAATGACGCTAAAGCGTAATTAAGTAAATTTTTATAATTACTCCAGTTTTCCGCATTTTTGTGGCTTCATATTTTCTTAAAGCTCTATCGAGGTTCTTTCAAAATTAATTTTAACGTATCTGTCATCCACGGCTATGAGGTTTATTTACTCGAACAGTTTTTACAGGAGCATGAATAGAAAATAAGTTTATCAAAAATTCTATCTCTTCATCTATATTCTGTAGGTATATATACATATAAGATTTCGTCCAAAACAATATTTAATAAATCATTATATAATAATTCATGATTAAAATTAAGTGATGATTTTTTGTTTATACTGTATACAGTTTACACGTAATTTAGAAAACACTAATTTATAATCAGATACCAGATCTGCGTTTATTGTACTAGATTTCACTATTAAGTTTACGTCACTTACAATTTTTTTTTCTATGAGAGTAGCAGAATGTTGAGTAGCTCGTGTGAGTTCGTAAAAGAACTGTGTTAACCCAAAAATCTCAAAAAATCCAGGATGACGACGTCATCAGTTGATTTTAGTACAATGCTATCAAGTGTTTCTATGCAATCCGAGATATTTGTGTGCGGCGCACAGTGTGGCAGAATGGACAAAATTCTCTCTAAGGCTCAATTTTTGAGATATCGACTTGAGAATTTGTTTTTAAATATTCGAGATGAAGTCTAGAATAATGAGTCACTGCGGCTTTTCTGAAATTTTTTATTTACATGGAAGGGTTAAAGTCATTCAAGGTCAAATTCGTTTTTGTAACGAGATCTCCTATTTTTAATTTAAAATTCGGATTGTCTGACTAAAAATAGAATACTTTTGTTCAAACATTTTTTTCTGAAATTGTCATTTTTTTTTACTTATCCGGCGAGAAAAAAATCAAAATTTTAATGGAAAAAAACGAAGGTTGGACAAAAATTGCAAAAAGCAAAAAGAATTTGGAGTCATGCCAGGAATATTCTCAATTTTTTTCGGAATTATCCAATGCCCTTTGCAGAAATGAGCATTGTGGAGTGTTCAAGTGCATCAAAAGGCATTGGACAATTTCGAAAAAATTTGAGAATAATCCTGGGGCGATTCCAAACTCTTTTTGCCTCTTGCAATTTTTGTCCAAACTTCTTCTTTTTTAGAGTAAAAAGATCGCAAAGTTCTAAAAATTTTTATTTTCCCTCGCCGGATAACTGAAAAAAATGACAATTTCAGAAAAAATATTTCCAGCAAAAGTAGTCTATTTTTAGTCAGACAATCCGAGTTTGCAATAAAAAACTGAATTTGACCTTGAATGACCTTAACCCTTTCATGCAAACAAAAAATTTCAAAATAGCCGCAGTGACTCACTTTTCCACACTCCCTTCCGAGTATAAAAAATCGGTAAAGGTATTTACATTATTATTACAGTATTACTTTATTTATTTGTGCATGGCGATCACTCTAAAAAATTTATAGTTACGAAATGACACTGAAAATAATAATCGGAATATAATTATCACTATTATTACAAAAAAAACTTGATATGTTTTGGTCAAAAAAATAGTGCTCATCCAACAGCAAAAGTTCGATACTAAATGACAGGTGCTAAATATGGAAGACTTGCGCAAATACCTTTACGATTGTCCACCATGACTGAATTATTTTTTGGGATTACCTTACCACCCTGTACATTTTCCAATAAAAGTATAATAGGTGCATATGCCAAATATTATTGCCATCTGTCACATCTTCAATTCCACATTCACTTAGTGGAGTGGAACTATAGTGGTGGTTAAAAAATTTCATTTTTTTTGAAATTTTTAAAAAATGTTGGTGAAAAAATTTTCAAAATTTTTTTCTGAAATAGGTTAGAATGTCATGAAACGTGGAAATTTTAAATTTGAGCAAAAAGAAAAGTTTCTTTCTATTCTATAGTAGTGGTAAAGAAAGATTACAAATTTAATTTTTTTTTTATATATATATATATATAGGTTTAGTATGCCACGAAACGTGAAAATTTTAAATTTAAGCAAAGAAATAAAATTTTCCATCTATTTTAGTGGTAGAAAATTTTTCAAAATTGTTGATGAAAAAAATTTTCTTTAAAAATTTATGTACGAGAAAAATTTCCTGCGATTAATTCAAGCACGCAACAACAGTTTGTTTAGTTCATAAGAATCATAAGCATAAAAGTAATATTATAAATAATTCCTCCATACAATATGTAACTCGGCAAGTCAATAACGTTACTCTGCCAATTCCCAGATCCACTCTAGTCAAAGACTCAATTATTTACAATGGGTATAAGATGTTCAATCACTTACCAAATAATATTAAAGAAATGAGCTCAAATACAAATTTCAGAAAGGCGGTTAAAAGCCTTTTAATTGTTAAACCCTATTATAATTTAGACGAGTACTATAATGACACATTCTAATTAGGCATTTACTACCTTATCTTATCGTATTTTTTGACTTTTTACATTAACTATTATAATTATTGTATTAAAATTTATATGTAATCTATGTTTTGTACCTATTTATATAATGTAGGTGCACTGTGTAAACTATATATGCTATGGACCTACGCTTTTTACTTTGTTAATGAGAAACTCTTTCTTCTGAATAATAAAGTATATTTTGATTTGATTTGATTTTATTTGATTTGATTTGATTCGGTAAGAAAATTTCACAGGAAAATTAATTAAATAAACTTTAATTTCAACTGACATTACGATTATTTTAAGACATAACAAGGTATAAGATTAGTAGGCTGTGAATGGGTCTTGTCGACAAAGTGACAGAAACGCATCGGAATTAGTAAGTAGTGTTGTGTTGAAAGTTAAAATTATAAGAGTTATTTGAAAATGGAATACGTATAATAGATAAATAATATATCTTCCACCCATTTTAGTTTTAAAAAATTACTGAAAATTCCTTAGGACAACTCTATTTGTGTGTTATAGAATAAATTTTATTCACTAAAATAGGTGGAATGTTGTTTTCTTTAAATATTTTCATGTTCTATTGTTCTATACACATAGCATAGCACAGTTTCAGCACAGTTTAACTTGACATAGATGGCTTTGAAACGTCATTAGTTATTTATCATTATTTCATTGACAGTTTAACCAGTTTAAGCTCAATGTCTTATTGTTGAAATTATTTTCGAGCTTTTAAAAGAATAAGATTATAGAGTATGGAAAAAACATAATATACAATATGCGTATATTGCGAAGAACTTTGTGAAATTAAAAAAGCCATCCAAAATTGAAATACTTATCATACCGAATGAGAAGTGTAATATGGAGAAAACCAAAATGACACTATCATAATTAGGTATTAAACATGAAATAAAATGTTGGTTCACAAAGCTCAATGATTTTTTTATAATTATCTCGTTTAATTTGAAAAATAAAGTTCCATTTTTATGTAATAGTAGCAAATGTCAAATATGATCATATGTCAATAATTTGACAGAAAATTTTCCACTTGTTAATTTCGTTCAGGGTACCCTGGAGGTTGAAAATTTCCGGAAATTTTTTGGGTTGCCTTGGTAACGACACAAAAACAAACTTCTCATTGGTTAAAAAAGTGACGTGTGAAATTTTCAAAATTATTTTTTCTGAAATAGGTTTCGAATGTCATGAAACGTGAACATTTTAAATTTGAGCAAACATTTTTTTTCCGTCTATTCTGGTGTTAATTTTTTTTCCAAAATGGTAAAATAATGTTGCATTTTTTTTCCCAAATAGGTTTGGAATGTCATGAAACTTGGAAATTTTAAATTTGAGCAAAAAAAATTTGCATCCATTCTATAGTAGTGATAAATGGATTAATTTTTTTAAAACTTGTTTGAATAGATTTAGAATGCCTTGGAAACGTGGAAATTTTAAATCTGAACAAAGAAAAAAATTTCCATCTATTTTAGCGGTAAAATTTTATCAAAAATGGTAAAAAAAGTTTCTAAATTTTTTTTAATGGGTTTAAAACGCTATGGAACGTGGAAATTTTAAATTTGAACAAAAAAAAATTCCATCTGTTTTAGTGGTAAAAAAAATTTCAAAAATGTTGGTAAAAAAAATTAGGTTTAGAATGCCATGAAACGTGGAAATTTGTAATTTGAACAAAGAAAAAAAATTTCATTTTAGTGGTAAGTAAAAAAATTTTTGAAAATGGTGAAAACAATTTTCAATTTTTTTTTTCTTTCTGAAATAGATTAACCATGTCATGAAACGTGGAAATTTTAAATTTGAGCAAAAAAAAAATGTTTTTTCTTTATTCATTCCCTTTAGTCGGTCCACCCTGTATATTTTCCATTGAAAGTTTAACCATTTCTTCGGTGACAGTAGCGTCAACTACCTACCAAATTTGACTGCTCTCCGTTAAGTAGTTTTTTTAGTTAATGCACCAATAGACAGACAGACTGACTGAATTGAAAAACCTATAGTTTCGTAATCTACGTGATCTGAAACGTCAAAGTCCGAAAAAATCTCGGAGGGTGATTTTTTCTTGAATACAATACCCTTCGGTATGCGAGGGAAGCAAAAAATTTTTCAAAAATGTTCCAAAATTCCAAAATTTTTTCTTTGAAATAGGCTTAGAATACCATGAAACGTGGAAATTTTAAATTTTAAGAAAGTAAAAAAATGTTTCATCTATTTTAGTGGTAAAAAATTGTTCAAAAATGGTGAACAAATTTTCAAATATTTTACTTCCCTCGCATACCGAAGGGAAGTATTGTATTCGAGAAAAAATCACCCTCCGAGATTTTTTCGGATTCTGACGTTTCAGAACACGTAGATTCCGAAAATATAGGTTTTTCAATTCCGTCTGTCTGTCTGTCTGTCTGTCTGTTGGTGCATTAACTAAAAAATTACTTGACGGAGAGCAGTCAAATTTGGTAGGTAGTTAACCCTACTGTCAGCGAAGAACTGGTAGAATTTTCACTGAAAAATATACAGGGTGGACCGTCTAAACGGAATAAATAGTGAAAAAAATTTTTTTTTGCTCAAATTTAAAATTTCCACGTTTCATGGCGCGCTAAAACTATTTCAGAAAAAAAAAAAATCGGTAAAGGTATTTACACAGAACTTCCCTCGTTATTTGTGCATGACAGTCACTCAAAAAAATTATGAATTATGAAATGACATTGGGAATAATAATCGGAATATAATTATTGGTATTATCACAAAGAAAACCTGATAACTTTTGGTCACAAAAATATACAGAGTGTTCATCCAACAGCAAAAGTTCAATATACTAAATAACATGTGCCAAATATGGGAGGCTTGCGCAAATACCTTTATAAATATCCACCATGACTCAATTATTTCTTGGGATGCCATTATTCAATAAAAGTATATAATAGGATATGCCAAATATTATTGCCATCTCTCACATTTTCAATCCCACATTCACGTAATGGAGTGGAAGTATAGTGGTGATTAAAATATAGAACAAATTTTCAAAAATGTTTTCTGTCTATTCTAGTGTTAAATTTTTTTCCAAATTGGTGAAAATATGTTGCAAATTTTTTTTTCCGAAATAGGTTTAGAATGTTATGAAACGTGGAAATTTTAAATTTGAGCAAAAAAAATATTTCGTCTATTCTATAATGGTAATAAATAGATTACATAAACATGTTTTCATTTTTTTTTTAATTTTTCTAAAACATTTTTAAATTTGTTTTAATAAATTTGGAATGCCATAGAAACGTGGAAATTTTAAATCTGAAAAAAAAATTCCATCTATTTGTGGCAAAATTTTTTCAAAAATGTTTAAATTCTTTTTTATTTTTCTTTAAATAGATTTAGAACGCTATGAAACATGGAAATTTTAAATTTTGAAAAAAAAAAAAATTCATCCATTTTGGTGGTAAAAATTTTTTCAAAAATGTTGGTAAAAAATTTTCAATTTTTTTTTTCTTTTAAATAGGTTTAGAATGCCATGAAACGTGGAAATTTTAAATTTGACCAAAGAAAAAAATTTTTTTTAGTGATAAAAATTTTTTCAAAAATTGAAAAAAATTTTCAAAAAATTTTTTTTTCTGAAATAGGTTTAGCGCGTCATGAAACGTGGAAATTTTAAATTTGAGCAAAAAATAATTTTTTTCACTATTTATTCCGTTTAGACGGTCCACCCTGTATATTTTTCAGTGAAAATTCTACCAGTTCTTCGCTGACAGTAGGGTTAACTACCTACCAAATTTGACTGCTCTCCGTCAAGTAGTTTTTTAGTTAATGCACCAACAGACAGACAGACAGACAGACAGACAGACTGACTGACGGAATTGAGAAACCTATATTTTCGGAATCTACGTGTTCTGAAACGTCAGAATCCGAAAAAATCTCGGAGGGTGATTTTTTCTCGAATACAATACTTCCCTTCGGTATGCGAGGGAAGTAAAAATTTTGAAAATTTTTTTCATTTTTGAAAAAATTTTTACCACTAAAAAAAAATTTTTTCTTTGTTCAAATTTAAAATTTCTACGTTTCATGGCATTCTAAACCTATTTAAAAGAAAAAAAAATTTGAAAATTTTTTACCATTTTTGAAAAAATTTTTACCACCAAAATAGATGAAATTTTTACTTCTCAAAATTTAATTTTTCCACGTTTCATAGCGTTCTAAATCTATTTAAAGAAAAATAAAAAAAAAATTTAAATTTTTGAAAAAATTTTACCACAAATAGATGGAATTTTTTTTTCCGATTTAAAATTTTCACGTTTCCATGGCATTCCAAATTTATTAAAACAAATTTGAAATTGTTTTAGAAAAATTTTTAAAAAATGAAAACATGTTTTAGTAATCTATTTATCATCATTAGAATAGACGAAATATTTTTTTGCTCAAATTTAAAATTTCCACGTTTCATAACATTCTAAACCTATTTCGGAAAAAAAATTTGCAACACATTTTCACCAATTTGGAAAAAAATTTAACACTAGAATAGACAGAAAACATTTTTGAAAATTTGTTCTATATTTTAATCACCACTATACTTCCACTCCATTACGTGAATGTGGGATTGAAAATGTGAGAGATGGCAATAATATTTAGCATATCCTATTATATACTTTTATTGAATAATGGCATCCCAAGAAATAATTGAGTCATGGTGGACATTTATAAAGGTATTTGCGCAAGCCTTCCATATTTGGCACCTGTTATTTAGTATATTGAACTTTTGCTGTTGGATGAACACTGTATATTTTCTTGACCAAAAGTTATCAGGTTTTCTTTGTAATAATATCAATAATTATATTCAGATTATTATTCCCAATGTCATTTCGTAATTAATAATTTTTTTGAGTGACTGTCATGCACAAATAACGAGGGAAGTTCTGTGTAAATAACTTTACCGATTTTTTTTCTGAAATAGGTTTAGCGTGTCATGAAACGTGGAAATTTTTAATTTGAGCAAAAAGATTTTTTTTTCATTATTTATTCCCTTTAAACGGTCCACCCTGTATATTTTCCAGTGAAAGTTTAACCATTTCTTCGCTGACAGTAGCGTCAACTACAATTTAACTTTTGACCATAAATACTTAAGGCCACTATCATTTTGAATTTCCAAAGAAATTATTTCCCAATTTAAATTATTACTTACATAAGACCGACGCCACCTCCTCTGCCCATAGCCCAGTCGTCAGGGACTAAATGTTATGGCTGAATTTGTCAGGATGAGTATTTCTTTGTGTAGAATACGATAAAAAAAAAGTTTACTGTAAGGTGCCGGCGATCCCTAAAAAAAAATCGATAATATTGGCCGAAATTCGATTTTTGCCCAATAACATGAGAAATAAAAAAAATGTATCAAAAAACTAATAGCACTAGGCGATAGACGAGGAAATTTCACATCAAAAGCGTACATGAAGTTTTTTTGTATGATCAAAAATGTAGACTCCAGATTTTTTTGTTTAACGCACGAGAATGGGACGTAGGGATACATAAGTACGGCGCACGGTACGAAACGTACGCAGTCTCGAACGCGCTACATTAAATTTGTTGTAACTTTTGAACTAATTAATGAAATTGATCTTAACAAAGCTTAAATGAGAGAAGAAACATGTGACTATTGGATTAATATATTTTCAAATATAAAAATGAATGTATGTATAAATAGTATATATATGAAGTCAGAACTGCCATATATTACTCTTGAAGTAATGTATAAAAAGATCCGGTGAGTGAAAGAAATCTCAAAAATTTATTTTTGAAGATGTACATCTCCAAAATTTGAAAATCTTGACATGTGACAGTGACAACATTTGATATGTACTACCAACTTTAACCACCCATTATTATCTGGTTTAAATCGCATTATTAGATTTCTGTAGGTGCCACTTTTAAAGCTTGAATTGTGTAATTTATAGTATATTATGTAACAAGTTTTATAAACGTCATTTTAGTCACGAGTTTTATTAATCGCGAGCGACGCGTAGCGGAGCGAGTGTTTAATAAAATGAGTGACTAACAAGTTTATAAAACGTGTTGCATACTATACTTTTTCTACGACAGCAAATATCTAAATAAACAATTTGGAAGTTATTTTAATATTTCATTTATTAACGTATCAATAACATGGTAACAGTAAAAATACAAAATTACTTGTCTCTTGTCACAACGCGTCGATTTATTTTGACAGATTGATGACAAGAATTACGGAAAACTAACTTGATTTTTGCCATTAAAATATCTAGAATTAACCTCAGCCGTGACTAATATATCATTGCTAAGTTCAGCCTGTGACTAAAATGCACGAAGTCACGGTTTGTCGAAAGCGTGTTTAAAGGATTATTTAGCATCATGGAAACGTATACAATAAACGCCATTTTAAAGATGGAAGTAGAAAAAGATCCTTTAAGGGGATTTATCTTAAAAATTAAATTAACCCTCTTTATTTTACAAAAATAAAAGAAACATTTTTCTTTGCTTCAAAATTCGTGAAAGTAGGGGTAAAATAAACGTTAATAACTTTTATTTAAAAAAATATTTGGAATATTTATTCATCGGACCTCTTTATACATTACTTCGAGAGTAATATATTATAGGTTTCATCGGAAATCTCTTTATGTTCCGACTTCATGTATGTACTATTCCTACATACAATCATTTTATATTTGAAAATATGATAATCCAATAGCCACATGTTTCTCGTTTCATTTAAGCTTTGTGTAGCTCAATTTCATTAATTAATTCAAAAGTTATAACAAATAGAGTATAGCGCGTCCGAGACCGCGCATGCTTCGCGAGCCGTACTTACAATTTTATTGTTATATCGATATTTTATCGATATTTAAAAATGTGATTTATCGATGTAAAAATATCGAACATTGGTCATTTCAACAAGGGTGTTTTCGATACAGTATTAATGTGGCGTACTGAACGCACGTGTTATCAAACTGTCTAGCTGTTTCCCTCATAAATCGTGACATAGCTAAGTGTCACTTTTATTTCATGTTCATATTTTAGTTACGTTTTTATTTGATTAGTAATTAACGAGTTTTAGTGACATACCTTAATTGCATCGAAATTATAGCAGTATTTATTACATATTTTAGTCTAGAAACTCCGTAATTGGTGTGGATTGGTTGTAAAAATGACTTTATTATACCGGAAATGTATTGATCTTTCCATAGAAACTAATTCAACTTGCAATAATTTGCAATCTTATAAGTTATGGCCTTCTTTTCAGTAGGATGTAGAATGACGGCCATTTATTTTCTGTGACTTGTGTTTATCATATATTTGTCATTTACTGTAGCTGCTGATCATTTTTTGAATCAAATTTTTAAATTGACGAGACAACTTGGCCATTAACAAACACAGAAAAATACTTCACTAAACCCATATATTTGTATAGAGCACAATTGTCAATTTAAAAAAATTATCGACGGCCACTAGAATAACCCCCATTATATAGAAAATATTCACTATGAAATTAATTAAAATGTCTTACAATATTAAAATATTTTTTCCGCGACAGATTTTAAAAACTGACCTCTGTACATCGTGTTCCCTGTCCTGGAATACGTGGGGTAGGAGATGTCTTGTACTGCATTCGCAATACTTTTGAGGTCTTTGCATGCAATTTTTTGCACGGACTAATAGTATTTTAATATGTCACAAGCACAAAATGAGCAATTTTGTGTGAGTTGCATACTATGCTTTTTCTACAACATGTTAATTAATATAGATTTATAGGAAACAAGTGCGAAATTATCCGTTAGCTAAAAAAATTTTGACAGAAAAAAATTGATAATATGTCATAATTCCGTCGCTGGACACCATAATCTGTGATAAGCCGCCTTCAGTTACCGTGGCCGGCAGCATGTTCGTAAATTACAGACACAAATAGCAATTCGGATTTTCGTACGACTCCGAATAAGTTACCAACGTATTAACAGTTTACGTCTGCAACATACAACGTATTGCACTATTAATTATATAATTGAGTAAAAAGCACGACAAAAGTGTATATTATACAATACATGGTGGGGCAATAGTACGTCGGACCTCGATATCTCGAGTTCTACGATAGCTAGAATTTTTTTTTTTAATTGCGAGTAAACTAGATAAAAAATTCTATAAATAGAAATTATTTTCGAACATACAAGTCGAGCCAAGACGAAATTACAGGACCAAGTGCTTTTTTTTAAATGTAATGCTATGTATATCGGTACATTTTTTGAAGCCTCTTTCTAGGCTCTATTCATTCCTGTATTAGCATTGAATATCTCCCAATCATTTGAATGTAATGAATTTTTTTGTTGAAATAATGCAATCTGCAGATGGATGTTAAAAAAATCACCACAGTCACAATTATGGGTTTTAAGAAAAACTACAAGTTACGAGACATCAAATTAATGTTTTTGAATCATTTTCATTTCCTAAAACTGTACAGGGTGGCCAAGAATTATTTTTCATACAAGAACCTTTTAAATTGAATTTTTGCAATTTCTTATGGAACACCCTGTATATTTTTCAACGATGTGATGTAGAAATGAAAATGAAAAACGAACATTTTGGCCCAAAAAAGAGGTTTCTTTAAATAACCCAGTAGAGAAAATTGTAATAAATATTCTACATGTTGCCCATTTTGATTGACACACATCTCTATGCGCTTTTGAAATGAGGTTTCCACTGTTCCTAAAACTGCCGGTGTGATAGATCTAAAGGCAGTTATTATTCTTTCCTTCATATTTTGTACTGTTGTTGGTGTGTCTCTATAAACAATTTCCTTCACGTATCCCCATAAAAAGAAATCCACTTTTGTAAGATCTGGGGATCTAGCAGGCCATTTAGTGGGTCCATTTCTTCCAATCCATTGATGAAGATAGGTATTATTTAAGTGGTCTCTAACTGCATTTAAATAATGTGGTGGAGCACCATCTTGCTGAAACCACATCCTATTTCGAATTCTTTCAGGGCAATTTACCAATAATTGTGGCAGATAGTTTTCTAAAAAATGAAGATAAATAAATCAATGTACCATCAAAGAAATGTGGCCGTATTACATGTTCTCCAATAATTCCTCCCCAAACATTTATAGACCATCTGTGTTGGTTATCAACTTGCATAAAAAAGTGAGGATTTTCCGAAGCTTAATAATGGAAATTGTGCGTATTAACAAATCAATTTTTGTGAAAAGTTGCCTCATCAGTGAATAAGACATTATTGAAGAAGTTGACATCATCTTGCATTTTACCTCTGGTCGAATTACAAAATTGTAGGCGCTTTTGAAAATCGTCATCAGATAATTCCTGGTGCATTTGAATATGATATGCATGCAAGTTATTTGTTTTTAAGATTCGATTCATAGACCGTCTACTTATTCCTACTAATGAGTAATGACCTCACTTCTCTTTGACTAACATGAGGATTCTCAACCGTTGCCAGCACCACAGAAAACTCATTTTCTTCGTTTTCAACACGTTTTATTCTTTCACTTTGTTTATATTCGACATTTCCAGTTTCCAGAAATCTATCCAGAAGCTTTTGGAAGCTGCTAACATCAGGAATCCTTCTTTCAGGATAACGTTGGTGATAAATTCTATTGGCAAGTAAATAATTTCTATCTGACTCGTCCAAAATAAAAGTCATATCTAGTTCCGCTTTATTAAAATTCATATTGTAAAATTCCAAATATTTTAAATTCAATACAAATTATAACTAACAACCGATAATTGTGATAAATGCTTCGTTGTATACGACAATGTATACCAAACTGAGCTTTTATCGCTTGTCGAATAACGAAAACGGAAAAAAATGTACAAAAAAATATTATAGTAAAGGACCTGTTAAATACTATTTACTCATTTCAGTGGATTGGAAGAAATGGTCCCACTAAATGGCCTGATTTCAAAATTGCATAAAAACGTGTGTCAATCAAAATGGGAAACACGCCGAACATCTATTATAAATTTTTCGAATGAATTATTTAAGGGAACCTCTTTTTAAGTTTATTCTTGAATTTGACACTTATTTATTTGTAAAACGAAAATGGTTGCAATTAGCCATAGGGAAGTACTTACAAAATACGTTCGTTTTTCGTTTTTACATCACATCGTTGAAAAATATACAGGGTGTTCCATTTGAAAAATTTGAGAACATTCAATTTAAAAAGTTCTTAATTGAAAAATAATTTTTGGCCACCTTGTACAGTTTTAGGAAATGGAAATGATTCGAAAACATTAATTAAGGGTCTCGTAACTGGTATTCACATAGGTTTTTCTTCAAACCCTTAATTGTGACAGTGGTGTTTTTTTTAATATCCATCTGCAGATTGCATTATTTCAACAAAAAAATTCATTACATCCAAGTGATTGGGAGATATTCAATGCTAATATAGGAATGAATACAGCCTAGAAATAGGCTTCAAAAAATGTACTGATATACATAGCATTCCATTTTAAAAAAGGCACTTGGTCCTGTAATGTCATCTTGGCTCGCCCTGTATGTTCGAAAATAATTTCCAGTTATAGACTTTTTTATGTAGTTTACTTGCATTTTTTTTTAAATTTCTAGCTATCGTAGAACTCGAGATATCGAGGTCCGACGCACTATTGCCCCACCTTGTATAGGTTCAAAATAATAATTTATTTTTATATGCAAGAAGTCACTAGGTGGTATCCGAAAAGAGCAAGGAGCATTTGCTCCGTTTTCGCAATTTATTTTCAATGGCAAAAACGGTGCAAATATTTTTTGCCCTTCTCGGATACTACCTACTGATAACCACGTCGATAACTCAATCAGAGACGTTCGGAAACCGGAATCGTTATTTGTGTCTGTAACTTACGAATATGCTGGCCGGCACGAAATATTTCATATCGCATTTGTTGTCTAGCAACTTGCCTAGCAACCAATGCGAAATGAAATTTTATACAAAATGTAGTTGTTTAGGATTGAATTTGCGCTCGTTAAATTAACATTTTTCGAGGTTGTCATTTATTCATCATTCATGCTAAATGGTAATGAGTATTTTAACAATGATTAATATTTTATAGACGACACCTACATGTACGATGAAGATGCTCGTATGTTAGCGCCGGGAGCTCATGGTCACGACAGAGGCCACTGGTATGATGAACCCCCCTACGAAAGTGACCCAGAGGATTTCCTAATGGGTAGCAGCCCCGGGCCAACGGCTACTATACAAAACGGCAGAGTTTGTTTCACCCTCAACCTTCGACAAGAGTCACGTGGTGAGGGAGTGATCTCGCTCAGAAGTGCAGGGGATATATCCCTGCCTAGAGACACCCTCTCAGCAACGACCCCCAGGGGGACGCCTAGGCGCGGACTTATTTTACCGCAAGCTGGGTACCCACCGACTATTATCCCTCTTAGGTAACTACATAATCTATACAGGGTGGTCTGTAAGTAATGGTTCATAGAGCAACAGTGAATTTCTGTCATTAAAATATTGCGATTTTGCTGAACTTACCTTAATTCAAAAGTTGATATTACGAGAGAATGAAGGCAATATTATATTTATAATTTTCTGACATAGCTTTTGAAGTTTTCAAATATTGGTATGAAAATTGGTGAATAGGGGTTTTTTATGGAAGATAAATTCATATCTGCTCCCTTTTTGTGTAGACATTAGAGGGCGCAACGGTTATGATGTAAATTACTCTTTTTTTTTACCCATAACGTTATCACTTTTTTACTTCCCTCACTTACCGAAGGGAAGTATTGTAATCTTGAAAAATTCGCTGTCCCATACTTGATCGGATTTTCATGTTTCAGACTATTAGTTCAGTAATCACAGATTTTAACTTGCATTTATGGTGCCACAATTTTTTGAAAACGGTTAGGGGGGGTCAAAGGCACGTTGAAATCTGAAAACATGAATTAAATTAAAAATTTTAAAAACCCCGACACAATGAAACCTGAAGGTCTTGGAAATGGCATTCACGAATTCCAACAAGCATGGCTAAGAACCATCTCGCAGATATCAGCTTTTGAAACAAGAAACCCGCTTTGAAATCGATTCAGAAGTCTTGGAGCTACGATGCCACACACACACACATGCACACACACAGACAGACAAAAGCCTCAAACTCATAATATCCCTCCTTTTGCGTCGGTGGTTAGAAAGGCGGGTCACCCATCGAGATAGCTCGAAGGGGTGAGTTCGTTTTTTGTGAATAACTCATTTATTATTAGTTTTAGCAAAAGAAAGTGTTAAAAGCATTTTTGTAGAGAATGAAATTATCTACAGAAAAGTGCATATGCTCTTTCTTCGTAAGTAAATTATGAAATAATCTATAAACAGGGAAGTTGAAAATTTTTGTTGTTATTTTTATTGGGTATTTTGTCACTGAAAAATATTTAAAAATTTAATAACCTCTGCACCAAGTAGATCAAACAAAGGATAGTCCTTGAATAACTTGATTGTTATAAAATGTCTCACACCTAAAAATCTATAAACTAGAACAAAGTTATAAAATAAAAAAAGGTTAAGTGGAAGAGTGTCATGTAGACAGACTTCGCCCTCTAAAATAAAGGCATTTATTATTATTATTATTATTATTATAAAAACTGAAAATTAAAACTAAAGACAGTTAACGTTTCGGATTTTTTTCCCCTTTCCGTTCTCAAAACTTTTTGACCGTCAACCATGACAGTGTGTTGTTTATGTATTTCCATAGTCACGTGAGACATTAAATTAAATTTATCTTATTACTTCCACATCCACGTAGCGGATTGGAAGTATAGTAGCAGAGCGGATCTGGATTTGGAAGCCAACAATGGAGTTTGAAAATTGTTTTTGACATTCTTTAAGTTTGTGTCATGCAATTATTCTTTGAAAATTACAAGTCTCGTACTCGAATGGGAAGGGGGGAGGAGATATTTACACACAAAATTGGCAAAAACTACTGTTACGGATTTCCACCTTTTAGGAAACACCCTGTATGAATTCGTGGGTTCTAAATAATTTTAACAAGAGATTAAACACTACTAACACTTTATTTAACAATTTACTGACTACAATACTTGTTTACTTTCGTTTTTCGGATGTAGTAACTTCGCAATCTTTCTCAAAAATTAAAAACCATTTTCGTCTATGGAAGTCTTTGGGATTATACATACAATGAGCAAAGATCCATCCGTTTGTCTAGATTTTGGGCGTATGTAGCTCCGAATATTTTTAGCGCCTCTCTCTCCCTCCCTCCCTCCCTATTCCCCCACCAACTTCCCACCTTGACCAGAATTAAGCTTTATACTTTCCCTACATACACCAAAAATTCCAGGTCCCTATCATCCTTCTTTCCAGGAGAAATCATCAGTTTAATACTTGAAACTACCGGCAAAAAAACTTTTTCGGCGCATACTTCAATTGCCGATAACTCGAGATCTATCGAATCGCCGAAAAGTAGTTTTTGCAAATTTTGTATGTAAATATCTCCCCCCCCCCACTCCCGTCTCGAGTAAGAGACTTGTAATTTTCAGAGAAATATTACATGACACAAACTGAAAGAACGGCAAAAGATTTTTTTCAAATTCCATTGTTGGCTTGTGTTCCTTTTTCTTGCCAAATTTGCTCTATGGTAATTTAAAAAAAAAAATCAAATTTATTTTTTATTGACAAAGATCTAGAATGTCATGAAACGTCGAGATTTTTAATTTGAGCGTAAAAAAAATTCTGTCAGTATGTTGGTCGGTCTGTTAATCTGTAATTTTTTTGTCCGCGCGTTTTCTCTGGAACGGTTTATGATATTGACTTGGAATTTTGGACACGTACTTATGTATTATAACGAGATCTGGAACTGGATTGTTTTTTTTAACATATCCGATGAAGGGTTGGGGGTAAATCGGGGAAAATAAGTAAAACAAGCTGGTAAGAGTAAAGAAACTTGGGATTTGTTATATATTTGTTGTATATACTACGGGCCTCTTTCCCTTTTGTAACATATTTCAACCCCTGCACCACCCCCACTTCATTGTTAAAGGGGTTGATAAAATAAAATTGAGATATTCTCTTTAAATTTAGTACACATCTATATTATGGTGATATCTGGAACTAAATTATATTTTGAGATTATTCAGTTGAAGGGTTGAGATTAAATAGGGGTAGATAACAGAAAATAAGTAAAGCAAGCTGGTAAGAGTACAGAAACTTGAGATTTGTTGTATATACTAGAACCGAAGGTTTCAGATTTCATTATAATACTGTTCCGTTGCTCCTTTTTTTCCAAAATCCCCTTGATTTCTGTGATTATTATCCCACGTGTGTTCACAAATTTAGGATTTTTCAGGTTCTCCCCTCCTAGCGTAATTTTTTTGTTCACCAAGCCTTACATTGAAAGGTCTAGATGACTCACCTATGTAATTTTTTTTTTCCACTCTCACACTATAAATACAATTTTTATAATTCGGAACTATATTTAGAGATCTTAGGCCCGTTTAAAAAACCGTTCGAACACAAAACTTATTCCCGATTCTTTGTAATTTATCTGATAAACCATATAAATAAATAAATAATAAATTACTACTAAAAACTTAAAGACTGGGTTGTATATTCTCGCTCCTTTCAATGTTCATCAACTGACTGTCAACACAACTCTCGGGATATTGACTATTTACTAGGACAATTTTTATATGTTCTTGCTAAGTACTCGTTCGTTACGATTATATCATTTGAAGAAATTGTTTTGACTGTCATACAATCACTTAACAACACCCTTCTTAACACTAGTATGTTGATTTGAATTGAAATTTAAGTATGTATGTGTGTATTTGTTTTGTATACACACTGGTTTGGACATACCAATTTTTAAATAAAATATCTAACAAAGATAACAATTCATTATTATTTTCTATCTCTATTGTAAACTTAATTGAAGGTTCTTTTTCGGTATTGCGAAAATGTCATCTACATTCCACTATACAATGGGTTTATAAGCTAAATTATTAATATCACTTCCCTCAAAATTTTCCATGAAGATGTTACTTAATATTGGAGATAATGAAGAACCAATGGCCGTACCAAAGTATGTTGATAGAAGTCATTAACTGAAAATATATTATTCCAATACAAATCTAAGTAATTCCATGACAGTTTCAATGCGTAACTTAGTTCTATTTGCCAAATTCCTATCATGTCGCAGTTTGTTTTTTTTTTGATTTCATCAAAACTGGCCTTAGATGATTATTATTAAAATGACAGGTTTCCAAAAAATGTTTACTCTTTTTAATATAAGACTGGGAAGAACCTGATGAAGGATTTAGAATTTCTAATAAATATTTTGAGAGTTTACATTGAGAATTAATTGACTTAAGGGAATGTCAGGTTTATGAATTCTTGGAAAATCATAGAAATAAGGAGGTTTGCTGTGATGTGGAGTTAACATTTTTCGTCTATATATTTTATTTTCTAAAAAATTTGCTGGATCTTTATTTAATTTAGAATTTCCATTATTTATCGTTCGTAATCTTTGTATTGTATTTAGCTTAATCTAAGATAATACCGGCATTGCTTTTGCCGGCGGGTATAATTTTAATACTATATATTATCATTTTTTAGAGATGAAATTGAATGCTTTTCATCAAATAATGTTAAATTATCTCTCGTCTTATTTTGTTTTTCTAATTCAATTTTAGAATTATTTCGATGTTCATTAGTGTCATCTATTGGTAGCTTCTGTGGAACCTGTTCAATTGCAGTTGTATCAAATTTAGGAATGGTTTTCGGCGTTACAGCATAATTCAAGCCTTTAGTTAATAGTTTTTCGGATCCTTAATCAACATATCAACAATAGCATGCACAAATATTTTTATTAAAATTATGTTTATGTAAAATTTCAGTACCTATTTATTTAAATACCTATATAATAAATAAATAAAACTAATAACAGTAAAACCATAAATTCCTCTAAACAAACGGGTTTTATAGTTTTCGTAAATGTTACATAAATAAGTTAAATAAAAGTTCGACATGTAATAACAAAATAATTAAAAAACTTTTATAGGAAAAATCTGAAAATTTTCGTTTTTCTAATCTAAATTGTTCAAACATTACTACTTAAATATGTTTTTTATTTGTGCATAGAAGTCACATACAAATTCAGTCTCAAATGCTAAAATCTTGCTAATAACTACGTTTTATAGTGTAGAGCTGGGCTAAGGACCCATGCATCATGTCCGCCATGTTGTAGCCGCCATTTTGAATTTTGATTATTTGGAGCACGGATTCGTAATCAGTGACCCCGAAAACCCCCGAATAAATATTTTTGGACCCTTTTTTGACTGAGAATTCGTAATTAGCGACTCCGAGTAAACATGTTGTGGCCTTAAAACTTAATAAGTAGGTAACTCATACCTAATTAGTTGTTAATTAATTGATAATAAATTGTTAATAAAAACTTTAATAAAAAATTTAATTCCGAATGCAAACCTTGTACACTCTGTAATTGAAATATTTTTGGAATAATGTAGTCTTACAGACGAAAAATATTTCCAGTCAACACACAGTGGTCGTATTCGTGTTTGCTTTTTTTCTTAGCACGTAGAGTTAAAAAAACTTTAAGTCTACCTAAATAGAACCATAACAAGACTATTACTATGAATTTTCACTCAATAATTCCAGTCGCTTCCAAAATAATTAGGTTTAAAACCACGAAATAGGAAGGTTAGCATAATCTTTAAATTTAAATCCAACTATTTTGCAAACCACTGAAATTATTGTATGAAAATTCGTAGTAATAGTCTTGTTATGGTTCTACTTAGTTAGTCTTATACTTTTTTTTTAAATATATGTAGGTACTAAGAAAAAAAGTTATTGCCAAAAATCATAAATATTTCCCTAACGGATGTCTCTCTCTTGGAAATCCGCACCTCAAATGGCCCAGTCCAGACTTTAACCCTTTTAAGAAACAGTAATGTGAGGCCATAGAATTCCCAAGAATTACTGCAATTAATAAATAATGCAAGGAATATATTACCTACGAATAATTACAGAGGCACACACAGAAAAAAAGTCGAGTGCGAGAAGGCAGACCCATGTATTCCCATGCATTTTGACTTTCTGAACGCGAATCCGATGTCCGTTTTGCCAGATTGGCTCTTGCATTTTTCCTAACCTCAAAAGACGCTGTCAGAATACAAACAAGATCTCAAACAAGTAAATAAAAAGCTTAAATGAGCTAACCACTATTTTCATACGTATTTTGGGATGCTGAGACCGAATGTGGGCGGCACAATGATTTATGGTCATATTTAAGGGAGATACCCAACGTCAAAGTCAAATGTCCGAGGATTTCGCTTCTCCGGCGACATGGGTCCGCCTCGGGAGCAACTGCATCCGAACGAGGGACCATAAAATTATGAAAAATTCGGAGATACGCAAAGAGAACAGATTATTCACTATCCGACACCCCTATGATACTTTGTTTCCGAGATAGGGCCGACCGGAGAGAGAAAATCTCTTCTTTTCCCCACTTCTCGAGACTCTATCTCAGAAACCAAAAAAGCTATAGACTTCGCCATTCGATTTCTCTCAACATCCCACGTACTCCTCAATGTTTTAGTGACAGTTTCATTTTTTCCCAAAATTTTGAAGGTGGAACATCAAAAAAATGTACGCGTTTTCGACATCATCTCTTCATATTTCACGCTCTTACTTTTTCCAGACAAAATAACCCCCCTTTTTTGTGCTTAATTGATTTAAAATTAAATTTTCTATCCGATGATTTACGATTATTTTGTAGCGAGATACAAGCTACCAAAGTAAGAGGTCCGAGAATTTCATCGCTCTCCACACCCAACCTCGTGGGCCTCTGGTCCTAAACGAGGAACCTTAAAATTCGGAAAAAATTCAGGAGTACGCAAGGGTAAAGGATAAATCGAATGGCACAAACCAGAAGTCTATAGCTTTTTGATTTTCAAGATGGAGTCTCGAGAAGTGGGAGAAAAAAGACATTTTCTCCTTCCGGTGGATTGGAGCGGCGCTATCTCGGAAACGAAGTATCGTAGGGATATTTGGTTTGCGCCATTCGATTTCTCTGTTCTTCTTGCGTATCTCTGATTTTTTCCATAATTTTATGGTCCCTCCTTCGGATGCAGTTGCTCCCGAGGTAGACCCATGTCGCCGGGGAAGTGAAATCCTCGGACCTTTGACTTTGGCGGTGTGTATCTCCCTTAAAAATGACCATAGATCATCGTCCCGCCCACATTTGGTCTCAGCACCCCAAAACACGTATGGAAATGGTGGTTAGCTCATTTAAGTTAACTTCTATTTAGCTTACCAGGTGCCCTGGGCACCCGCGCAGTAATTCTTATAACTGCCTCGATGACGTATTGCTTCACCCGGGTTACCTCCCTTATATTCCTTCTTTTTTCTCTGTACCAACAAACTCTTTGGTACCAACAGTACCAACACTAACTCCGGAGTTGGGTAAGTATGTTTGGGTTAGTCAGACATGACAGAAGATTTAAGGTTAGGATTTGTTGTTATAAACAATAAGAAAATGGAAAATATTAAGATGGAAATTAATGGTATCTCCTTAACCATAACAGATGAGACTGGAATAATAGAAAATATAAGGAATGGTGTATACCTACATAATTATGATAAATTTTACTAGTGTTTACTACAGTGCTGTCTTGATACCATTTATACATTTTCTATTTGTCCGCCTAATAGACATGGAGTTAAGTCATCAAATATTAACTGGCTGGCTGCTATTTTCATTTTTTTTGTCACACTCATTTTTTCCGTGTATTTTACCACCTCCACCTGCCCCAAACAACTGCACTTGGTTAAGCTGGGAAGCTAAATAGAATTTGGCTTTAAACTTTTTATTTACTCGTTTGAGATTTTCCAAGATTTTCGGGCATTCTGACGGTGTTTTTTGAGGTTAGGAAAAATACAAGAGCCAATCGGGCAAAAAGGGACATCGCCGTCGTGTTCAACAGGTCAAAATGCATGGGAATGCATAGGTCTACCTTCTCGCACTCGACTTTTTTTGTGTACCTGTGTTATTGGATGAGTTTATTGAATTCTATGCCAAACAGACTAATAGAAGCTATGCTATACATAGAAATAGTGCATTAACCTAATATTAATAGTTAGTTTTTTCATTATTTCTGTAATATTTATTATGAATTAATTAAACGGTTTATTCTCCACGTTTTTTTAAATGTTAAAACCGAATTTTTGTTAATATTACAACGCAGCGTTTGTCTCGTTAACCAGTGATAATATCTGTTTTATTTCGGCTACTCATTACATATTGAAATAAAGATAGATTACACTAGAAAAAAAAAGTCACATCATAAACACTGCTTTGGCCTTTAGCAAATTTGAACTTCTCGCCTTAAAAACTTCTATTCACCAATTTTTATACCAATATTTTAAAATTGTCAAAAGATATGTGAAAAATTATAAATATAAGTAGTATTAACTTTAACACCTCGTATTTCTGTTAATACCAACTTTTGGATTAATATAAATTCAGCTGAATCACAATATTTTAATGTCAGAAATTCAGTGTTGTGATTCAAAAAATACATCATTTTGTACTAAATAGTTTAATACCTACTTCAAAAAATTTAAAGTATGGATTCACGTGTTAAAATCAAAATGTTAGGCAAAAAATGCTGTTCGTAAAAAATGCTCTTCTGAAGAATTATATCTGAAAATAGTGAAAAATACACTCTTAAAACAGGGCAGGTTAGGTGAAGGCAATTAACCTTCATGGGAATATTCTGATACAGTCCAGACTGAATTTAGTGTGCAATATAAACACAAGGGTCTTTATTAATAATGATGAACCTTTACCATCCCCAGAATTTTTTCCATATAATAAATAAAATGAAATAAAGGTATTAAACAGGGTGTTTGGAGTATACATACAAATATTTTGCATGATAATACACTGACACAAAAACAGCAACAAGAATCGTATAAAATGTTGCGACCTACAACATTTCTGTTTTATAATGTTCATTACATCCATATGAAGAAATAAAAGACATAAATAAAGGCTACATAAGCCACCCAACCTAGCTACATGAAGTGGCTAACTATCTTTCATAAAAGATGCCAGCTTAAAGAGATATTTGATGTGTTTTCCAGCCTTGTGGTATTTATTTGTAGGCTATTATGTAGTGTAGGCATATTAGACGAAAATCGACTCGAAAAAGTTTACCAAATGAATTAATGAATTTTCACGACACTTTGTGGATTCTAATCGTTTTGATGTCTAGATCAAACTAAAAAAAAAAAATGGCCGCTATTGCCCCGCTATTGTTATAAACAATTATTTTGTTGGTAATTTGTTAATTAGCAAAATTGAGGTAAATTAAAAGAACGAAATGTATTTTTAGATAATTTGACGGAAAATGTAAAATTTTCCAAGAAATGCGTATTTTCCGAGATACAGCGGTTGGAATTATTCCAAAAAGAGGGGAGGGGGAATAAAAAATGACGTGAAAAAAAATCCAGAAATTCTGAAGTATATAATATTAATATACAAGATTTTTCTTCCTCTATGACTTTTGATGAAGTCCACTCTAAGTTTTTCCGGAAAAACACGCAAAAAGACCCTTAGCGGAAAATGAAAAATCTCTTAAACAATGAATTTAAAAATCTGGAAATATTCAGACGTACCTACAGATTAATATATTCTTTAAACTTTTGGTCTCTTGTAATTTTTTTTGTAACGTGCATATTTTCCGAGTTCTCAACAAGTTTTTCACACTCAAAAATGTACCTAAATTTTTTCATAACACAAAATGCATATAATCTCTGAAATTATAATTTACATATATTTATTAATATATATTTTTGAATTTTAGATTTTATGATAGCTGCCGATTTCGTGAAACAGGTCTTGTATTTAGATGCATATATTTCTATCAAAATTAATTAAGCAGGTTTGTGTAAAAATTATTTTCATTGAAATATAGTTATGTAGATTATAATGATTCGTTGTACTTGGTTAAATAATAAAAATTGTATACTTTAAGATATTTTTCTATTAAAATATGTATAAAATAATTATAATTTCAGAGGTTATATGCATTTTGTGTTAAAAATTTAGGCACATTTTTGATCGTGAAAAACTGTTGAAGACTAGGAAAATATGCACGCTACAAAAAAATGACAAGAGACTAAAATTTTAAAAAATATATTAATCTGTACCTTTGAATTTTTTCAAATGTTCTTATTTCATAGTTTATGAGATTTTCCATCTTCCGATAAGGGTATTTTTTTCGTGTTTCTCCTGCAATACTTGAACAGATGGCACTTTAGGAAAAAGTCATAAAGTAAAAAGAGTCTTGCATTTTAATAATACATTCACCAGAATTTTTCAGGATTTTTTTCTCGTCACTTTTTATTCCCCTTCCCCTCTTTTTGTAAAGATTCGAACCGCTGTATCTTGGAAAATACGTATTTTTTCGAAAATTTTACAAGAGTAAAAAATTGTTATTTTTCGTTAAATTATCTAAAAATCATCATCATCATTAGTGTTTTCTAATTCTTTGGGACTTCCTGCCACCTGTATTTTTTCTTTTTGGTGCTCGAGGAATCTACAAAATTTCACAATTAACCAGTATGTTACTGGTAAATAACCTCTACGCCACGCCTGTGACTTTTACGTCAAAGGATCAGTTAGAGGTTGCTTTTATTAAACAAATAACACAAATAAGTATAAAAACTTGAAATTAAATATTTCGCCGACGTTTCAGAAATCTAATCTGTTTCCTTTTTCAAGGCTTTTTTTGAAAAATCTTTTTTGCTGTATATGCTAAATACACAGCTCTAAGATTAGATTTCCGAAACGTCGGCGAAATATTTAATTTCAAGGTTTTATACTTATTTGTGTTATTTGTTTAATAAAAGCAACCTTTAACTGATCCTTTGATGTAAAAGTCACAGGCGTAGAGGTTAGTTACCAGTAACATACTGGTTAATTGTGATATTTTGTAGATTCCCCGAGCACCAAAAAGAAAAAATACATGTGGCAGGAAGTCCCAAAGAATTAGAAAAAAAATTAAAATAATGCCACAAATAACATTTAGACAATATCATCATTAGCTCTACAGCCACATGTGGGCCTCGGCTTTCTCAAGTTTCTTTCGCCATTCGACTCTTTTAGTGCCGTCCGCTGCCAGTTGGAAGCAGCATCCTCATCCACTCCGTCTCTCCATATCAGTTTCGGTCGGCTCCTGGGTCATGCTCCTACTGGTTGTGCATTTAAGATCTTTTTTGGGGGGTAATGTTCATCTGCTCGCATTATATGCCCTGTCCACCTTGCAGTGTTGAGGGTTACCATGATGTCCTTGCTTTTAGCTACTTGTACATATTTTTGATATAGCTCAAAGTTATGTCTTCTGCGCCATCTTCCATTATCACAAATTGCTCCAAAAATTCTCCTCAGTATTTTCCTTTCAAAATCATCAGTAGGCTTTCATCAGCTTTACTAATTGTCCAGGTCTCAGATCCGTATGTCTGGAATTATCAGGGTTTCGTAGATAAGTATTTTCGTTTTTCATGATAGACTATGACTTTTGAGATGTTTGGAAAGTCCGCTGTAGCATTTTTTGGCAATTAGTATTCTTCTTTTGATCTCTTTTGATGTTAAGTTGTCATTGTTGACAGAAGATCCAAGATAAATGAAGTTTTATTCTATATCGAATTCATATTTGCCAATTCGTAGTTTTCGATCATCTGCTGGGTGTCTGTTGCTAGGTGAGCATTATTTTGGTTTTTTATTCATTTACTGCTAGCCGCATCTTTTCCGCCTCTCTATCAAATGTTAGAAACGCTTTCTTGGCTTTCTTTAGAGTTCGGGATACAATATCTATGTCGTCTGCAAATGCCAGCATTTGCATCGATTTGTTCAGCATTGTGCCTCTAATGTCCAGGTCCGAGTCTTTAACTGCTTTATCTAGAGCAATATTAAATAGGAGGCACGCGAATGCGTCGCCCTATCTCAGGCCCTTGCTGGTCTTAAATTTAGTGGATATTTCGTTCTACATTTTTATTTTGCATACAAGCTTAGACATTGTTGCTTTCGTCAATTTTATTAATTTTGTTGGAATATTGAATTCAAAGATTGCTTCATATAACTTTAATCTTATGATACTGTCGTATGCAGTTCTGAAGTCTATGAATATGTGGTAGCCCAGTAAACACAAGGCTGTTTCTGGGACGTCCCAAGAACATCAAGCTGGAATGTTTGAAACGTCTCACGGACATCCCAAAACTGCGTAGGGACGTTCCAGGGCAGCCATTTGGGACTAAATGGGCTAGCCATGTCACGTCGCAACAACATCCTTTTAGGTCACGTTTGGGACAATGTTAGGACCTAACAAGGACATGCTTCAATCGTTATTTAAAAAATTTCTATCACTTGAGGATATTTTTTAATCTTTTGGTTTTATTCATTTTACTTCTCTACTAATTAGGAATACATATAAATAACACTGTATCAGAATTTTAAACACTTACCTTAAAATCCGACTGTGGGATTTGAACCGGGGACCATTCGCTTGGTAGCACAGCAAATCAAATCAAAACAAATTTATTTTAAACTCATAATACATAATTGTCCTCCCTAGGCACTCGACTGGAGCCAGCCAAATGTCCACAGCACTAATCGCCGTGGTAATTGAAGGGATGGACAGAGCGAGGCTAGGTTGGATTAAAAGTAAACTTAAATAATAATCACAATCTCCTTTAGCAGGATCGGTGAATTAAAAAGTGTATAAGCTAGAACATGTAAAAAAAAATTAACTTAAAACAATTGATATATGCAATGCAAAAGACGCTAGTGTAGATAAAATATCACAGATATATATGATAGTTCTGCACGGGAAAATTACTATCCAAGAAACCCGTTCCAAACAATGCAGCAAGAGCGAGCGGCTATATCACACCGCATAATTTATAATTTAAAATGTTTTCTTTCTAAAGAATTTAATAATCAAGGAATAAATATGATTTGGAAGAAATAATTTAGAGCGACAAAGCAAACAAAAAATACAAAAAGGAAACGAAGAAGAGGATAGAGAAAAGGTAAAGATTGGAAATTGTGTTTGTGAGTTTTAGAGAAAGAGGGTGTGGCTAGCTATGTTGCCGAAAGATGGGCAACGCCTGGTATGGTAATTTGTGTTTGATGCGAAAAGGTGCATTATGCTCTCTGATTCGCGTGATGTTGTTTGTTAGTGGGCTATTACCAAGTTTAAATTGATAGAATTTTTCCGATGTAACTTTGACATAGTCCACTAGTGGCGTTATGTCGTGGCAACGTGCATAAAGGTCTCTTAAGGAGATGTATCGTGAAGAATTTGAAATGAGGCGCATAAATTTATGTTCCAGAATTCTCAGTTTATTCATTGTCGTGTCCGGTATGCTGCACCATACCGGAGCCGCATATGTTAGGGCCGGTCTCACAATAACAGTGTAAATTAATTTTTTAATTGCGGCCAATTTTTTGAGTTTATCTAGTCATCAAAATGAACAGAATCCACAAAGTTCCCCCATTCATTCGGTAAACTTTTTATTCAGAAATGCTAATTTGCCTACACTAATACTGCTTACTGATCATATAGTGTGTTTGATTTGACTAGATTTTAGGTAAATTTGCAATGAAGAATTTTACTTTAAAGAGCATACCTATTTAATACTTGCAATTGAGTATCCCCAGTTTAAGTATAATATTACCTTTTAGCCTTAACCGTATATTTTTTTAAACAATTTAAGCATTAATAAAATCAATTTCTATATACAGTAGGTGCGAAAAGTATATTTTGTTCAATTAAGGGATTTTATGTTCATATGTGTATTAAAAATAAAAATATTCTTTCATGAAGGGGAGTTGGATGTTTTAAAATAAAATTTAGAAAAAATTGAGTTTTCATTTAATATCGGCACTCCTATTTGCATTATAGTCAAAGATTAGAGACTTACTTTTCTAATGTTTGCTATGGTGGTAGAATGGCATTTTAATAAACGTTTTGTGTTTTTGCCCTGCGCTATGAATAAACAAGAGTCTAACCATCAGACCGTGAGGAACCCGAATATGCACGATGCCCGCTCCGAGCATGTAATTAAATGTGTTATTTGTTATTTTGTGGAAAAAAGGTTGCGACGCTAATACTGCCCGCGGCGTTGATAATTATTAGCAATTAGATAGCAAAATAGAAATCAGCCTAACCTAACCTAAAGAAATCACATAAAATTATTATACCTAGGAAAAAGAAGGAAAACATTTCTGTCATCAAATCAAACCCAAATTTATGAAAAAATACATGATCGTTACAAAATTTAAAAAAATAGGTGTCAGTCAGTAAGAGAGAACATTACTCATGGGCTAACCATCCAGTGTGATAGCTAGAGTCTTCTTATGACAAACATATACAAATAGGCATGTTAAGGTAAGGGAAATACCTAAGGTCAGCAGTCAGCTACCGATTGTTAGAAAATTTTCAATAAAGTTGCGATAGAGATATATATTAAATTTTATAGTTTTTACTGGTATTTTCGCCAATAGAGTAGCAGCACTATATGACTAACATAACCTCTTTTAATGTTTTTATTCGCATTTCTAGATTCGCTCCAGTGTAACATTTTAATATACTCTCAAGTATTATTCAGAGAATTTATTAATATTGTTGATTTTAAAAAATGTAGTTATTTACAGGGAGGAAATCCAACCTATAATTAACAGTCTGTTTTTAATATTCAACGAGATTAGAAAATTATATTTATTCTAAGAGTTTATAAATGTTACACTGGATCCAATCTAGCGAAATGCGAACAAAAACTTAAAAAATGAGGATAAACGTACAAAAACATAAAATTTGAAGTTGTTAGTCATACGGTGCCACAATCAGTAAACTACATGGTTACCTCATGTGCGACGGGCGACGTCACTTGTAGACCCTGGGCACATCTGAGAGTGCACGCAACATAAACATATTTGCAGATCAAGGACAGAGTTTAGCTACATCCAGAGTCGGCGCTACCGTTTAAATATTTTTTTCATTAGTAATCTATGAACTCTTTAATACTTTAAGCTATCTGGTCTTGCTCCATCAGAGATCACACCCTAGAAAAAATATCGCAGGTCGCAGATATATTTTTTTACTGAAAACCGTAAGTAGTTATAGGTGCAGCTTTTATTAATTTTCGCTGGGCAGAAAAATATCTAGTGCCGGCCCTGGTTGGGTCTACATTACACGTCATAGTTCCGTTCCCCTCTCCGTGCGTTTCCTTCGCCATAATGCTGCTAATTGAGGTAACCGTATAATTTACTGATCGTGATACGGTGCTACTACTTTTCATTGAGCTTTCTGTTATTTTTATATTTTTTTCGTATTTATAAAAGTGACCAATAACATCCGTTGTCTTAAGTCCCTGGGACGTTAACCAAAGCTGTTTCCGTATTCGGGACGTCCCAGAGTTTTTCTTAACAATACTGCGCAGGGGCGTCCCCTATTGACAGTCTCAGATATGTTTCTGTGGGATCATTCAGTCCCTGAGACGTCCGAGAGATATTTCACCACGATCATCCCACTTGGAACGCAAACGATCATAAATGGACATCCCACGGACGTTTTGTGCTAGCTGGGAAATGTCTATGTTAAACTCTCTAGTCCTTTCAAAAATACATTTTGTTTTTTTAATTTACCTCAAGTTTGCTAATTAACAAATTAGCAACGAAATCATTGTTTATAACAATTGCGGGGCATTGCGGCCAATTTTTTTTCTTTTTTTGGAGTTTATCTAGACATCAAAATGAACAGAATCCACAAAGTTCCCCCATTCATTCGGTAAACTTTTTATTCAGAAATGCTAATTTGCCTACACTAATACAGCTTACTGATCATATAGTGTGTTGTTAATGTTTGATTTGACTAGATTTTAGGTAAATTTGCAATGAAGATTAACCTTTCAGTGGTCGCGCATGGTGTAGGAGACCGGCGCAACGGTTAATTTGTGATATTTCAAATAATCGGATAAACCCATCCGTTTCCGTTGGTGTACCTTTCATAAAGTTTCTCGTCTATACATTGCTGTAGTTATTATTATGCCACGTGTCCATACAACTGCTGTAATCGCACACACGGTGTCTTAGACCGGGTGCGACCACTAGTGAGATAAAATTTCTGTCATTTGTTTTGGGTTATTCAATGAAAAATATATATTTCGGTAAGTATTTACCTTCTGTTTCCCTAACTTTATATAAATATTGACTCTAACAAAGAGCAAGAAAGAATATTGAGGCTGTTCGAAGAAGTACCCAGTGGAGAAGAATGATGACGAAGAAGAAACGGGGAGGAAGACAACATTTATGAAAGATCAGAAGATAGCGATACAGAACAGGAATTTGATGAAAATGAAGGTGGGGAAATGAATGGAAGTGCACCATATTTTATGGGAAGAGATAAAAAAAAGGAAATGGAGCAAACATTGTCCACCCAAAAATGTAAGAACAGGGAAAGAAAATTATAAATATTTTATGATTTTTATAACCTGCATGCTTTTTTTGGAAGGAACCCAAAGACTTTTATGTACAAAAATAGGTTCCCTTATGTTTCTAGAAGACAAGTTTACTTTAACAAAGGTTTTATAAGAATTTTTATTTCTGTTATTCAAGAATATATAGGGTGAGCCAGTATTTTGTTAATTTTTTTTGTACATTGAAAAATTAAGGTTTACTTAAATAAATATTTCGAAAATACATAACATTTATTCATTACATATATGTAGCTTCGAGGTCCCTTCAAAATTATTTCTGAAGTTTTACTTTTAAACGTATTTTCTTAAGCCGGTGTCTGAGACCATGTGCGACCACTAAAGTAATAAAAATTCGCGCGACCACTGAAAGGTTAACACAACTGGGTGTGATGAATGATATGGTGAATTAGGTATTATAGAAATTAAATTAACCATTATTAATTTAGTTACTGACATTGGGTAAACAGATTTGCATCATATTAAACAAAATCTTAATTAATTTTAATCCCATTACTAATATACATTTTTGCAGTTAAGAGAGAATTTTGTCAATATGGACGTCTTACAGTGGTACTATTGCTTTGTAGTTTAAAGTTCTCGGGAGATTCTTAGTTGTGCAAATAGTTAAAAATTTAGAATCACTTACTGTAAATGAATTGTGAAAAAGTGTAGTGACTTTAAATACAAATTAAAAATAAATTTCAGTTAGTGTTTTTAATCTGATACTGATTAAGCAAGGTAAAACTGTAACATGCTGTCATTTAAAAACAAAATTTTTAAATGATAACATCTATGACATGACAACTGAATGCAATTTCCTAGTCCCGCTCGTCTTCTATTTATAGTTCTACTATGTACGCTGAAAACACTGCCTATTTTTGGTTACATTTAAATAAAAAATAGGTTTAAGTATGAATAAAAATAATATGAATGTTTTACCTCGTTTGGGCCAACATACCATCGTGCAAAATATTTGTACGTATTCACCAGACACCCATTATATTTTACCAGTTACACCCCCTTATTTGTTAAATTACATAAGAAAAAGAAAACATATTAAAGTATTAAAATTTCTACTTTCAGATCATCACGAGACAGAGAAAGTGGAGATTATGCTGGATCCGATGTTCAGAGTGTTGGCTCAAGATTATCTACTTTATCAGTTGAAACTAGTAGATCAGAGCAACAAGAATTAAGTCAAATAATTTCACCAAAATATTATACACAATTAGAAAGCAAAATTAGACATTTTAGGAAAAGTAGTGGATATCCAAAAAGTGAAGATGGATTTTCGCCTAGCCAAAGTTCGGATTATGAAGATCAAGAAGATTTTAGTAATTGTACACAACAAATTGCCACTGTGCATGTGGTATGTTCTATCATAATTAATTACTAAAACTTTTCCAAACTTTTAAAGATAAACATTGGTAATAAGTATTTCATATGCAACATCTTGTTAATGTGATTATACTAAAACTTGGTAGAATATACACAACACATTACCTATGACACCAAAACTATTCATTTGTGGTGGCAATGAATAAATTAATAGGGAGATTTTGGGATCCTTAATTTATCTACATTATACGCTATACTGCTCATGCGCATTTTTAATTGTGTTCATAATATGTAATAAAATGATTGGCATGTAAATCATCAATCCTTGGCAACATTACTATTTCTGTCACTGGGTGTATACATAACCTGTCTTTCTCATATGTTTGTTATTATATCTATATAGTTGAAAAGAAATATTGGTAGTTGTCCATTCCTGCCAAAATAACATAAACTTCACACAAATTACCGAATACCAAATCTTTCAAAGTGAACAAAAACTGAGGTTATATATGTTTACATTGTTTAGGTACATCAATTAACGTCAAGAAAGATGATGTCAAAAATTCAAAACATGCCAAAACGTTAATACCGGATTCCCTTGTTTTCAAGCTAATGCGTATGTTCAGTATAACGTTTTACGTTTAACGTACTAGCAAATTTAAGCGGTCTTAAATCCTCCTAATAAGTCGATACTGCAGAAACGCTTACGTTTTCATATTTCCCTTACACACAAGTCTGCACAAATGCCCTAAGAAGAGGTTGTTCAGTTTATCCCACTGAATATTACACCATAATTTTCACTAAATCTAAGTTAAATGTTGGCTCTAGTTCACATTAAGTACACCTAAGGTAACTTGTTTTAGTACATGATAATATTGTAAGAACTGAGGTTATAATAATATGAGCAATTGAGCAGAAATTGCGATTAACTTTAAATGTACTTTAAGCGACCAACTTTGGGAGTTTAAGTTAATGTTCATTTAAGTTAATTTAATCTAGGATTAATGAGAGATACAAAAAAATAATATTTAAGGAAGGTTTAATATTAATCCTCTGTTAAACAATACGATGCAAACGGCTGTTACAGTATTAAACAAAAATTTTCACTCTCTCATTTCAATGACCAAGAAACATACAAAATGGAACCTATTTGGCCCAAGAATTGAATGTTACGAAGCCAGGTTGGACAGAAAATGTGAACTAGATTGTAGGGTTATGAAGTTTAACAATGAACTGTGTGTGAAAATGGATTGATTGATTGATTGATTGATTGACTGATTTTTTATTCATCTAGAAATAAAACACCTAGGCGTTTTAAAACATTACCCTTGAAACATCTTAAAATACATTACATACCAAGGTAGAAAGAGTTTCATTGTTGTGGAGAGACAAGATAGTTGACCGAGGCGCGAAGTTGATTTGTCACAATAGTCAAATTTAATTATTTGGGTTTATGGTCTGAGAGTAGGTACATGATCTTTCCAGCAGTATGTATGTCAAAATTTGTAAATATGTTGTCAATGATTGTTTTTGAGTTGCCTTGTATTGTGGTAAAACCGATTTTAATCTTAAGTAGATGGAAAGACAAAAATAAGTTAGGAACATTAGGGATGTTCCTAACTTATTTTTGTGTCATTTCAATCTACAGCAAAATTTATATTAGTCACCTCATACTATGATGTTCCTATTTTTCTTACTAATTAATTCAAGCATTTCAGTTAGTTTTTTCTTAAATTTTACAAAGTTACTATTTGGTGCTTTATAAACTACAACTATCGTACAATTCATTAAATTTAAATGTATACAGCAAACTTCAAAGTCGTTCTCGTTGCTCATTTGGGTAATAGCATTTATAGGATCAAAAAGCATGCAAACACCACCATTTTTGCTTTCCGATCTGCAGAAATAAGCTGCTATAATATAATTTTCGATTGGACACAAGTTTATTTCCTCTTATTTTAACCAATATTCAGACACCATCACTGCTGCAAATGTATTTTCAGAGAGTATCGTATTAAACAAATTTACTTTATTTCTTAAAGATTGTAGATTTATGTGCATTACTTCTGCGATTTCAATTTTGTTATTTTGTTTGTTTCATTTATGTTTGGATTCGGTTTCAACGTGTTTGTTGTTCTCGAAAGTTCCTCTGAAATGTATAAGGTTGGACAATGACTTTGTTTGTCTTGTTTCTGTGTTGTTTCAGATTATTAATAGTAATTGAGTTGGATACTTTTGATAGATATAGGTGGTATATCTTTAGTAGTGGAACGACTGCAAGGCATTGGAGCAAGTGGACGAATAGTTCGTGCGATATTGTATCAAATGCCTTGTAATCCACCCAGACAATTGACAGATTGCTTTAATATTGTACATGGTCTTATGTAATACAGTGGTCTATCAGCAGCTTTTTCTTGCAGCCTGCCACCTCACTGCTCCTTAATCTATTGCAAGACAGGATCAACTGACCTAGCTCTTTGGCCTGGCATACAACATACGTGTAGAGTAGTATTATTATGAGAAGATGCTTGCAAAAAAATGCGCAAAAACGAGTTTGTAAGCACCCATTATTCTAAGCCAATGAGAGTGAATTACGTCATATTTAACACGTTGAACCCCGCTGTATAAACATTTTTTTGGTTCGTTCAGACCGTAACGGTCCTTATTTCTATGTTTTTAAATTTCGAACAAAATCTTTTTTTGCCATTTTTGAGAAAAAAAATGAGGCATCGCGCTGATGCCTCACGGACTAAAAGAGGACATTGTTTCTTGTGGATAGCGTGGTATCAATGTATTACCTCATAACAATCTGGTCTATTCCTATTGCAACTCGATAATCATGATTCCGAACCTCATATTTTGACAGAAACAAAGAAAAATAGGTGTGTGGTGTGTTATGTGTTATGCAAAAATGGAGGAAGCGTATGGTAAAAAATAAGCCCAAAACAAGCCGTCTAGATCCAAATATGTAATATTTGTAAACATAATTATTGCATATCTTGTTTTTTTGAACAACATAAGGCTACCCCTATAAACTGAAATGTATGTAAACTGTCTATTGTTTGAAAAATATAATCATTTTTTTACAATTGTGTCATATTTTTAAGTTTCACAAATTTACAATGAAATATACTCCATATAAATGTAGCTATACCTAACCCGCAACTAGCAGTGTTCTTGTTGGACCGCACTCTATCTAAGCTGTGTGGCATTACGTTGGTACCTCGTGGTCCCTGAAGTGTGTGGTAGCGAGGCATCGCTTAGATGCTACCCGGGACTCAACGTGTTAATGCCGAATCCAGCGGCACCCTCAACCTGCAGTCACAGGGTCTGTGCTGCAGTATAGTTGTTGTGCTCATCGTTTGTGATTGAATTAAATGATATAACCTTTCTTTCAGAGAAGAATGTCTTCATCAGAACGTGGAGCTGTGTAACCATGTAAACAGCAGAGTTTGACGACCTTGAATATTTGATTACAATAGTTATATATTCTTATACCCCAAATGATGCTGACACCGTAAAAATATTCAACCATGAGTTAAATATTCTGGTCAGTTGGTGATGGGTGAATGGAAACTTTTTCCACCACCTTTCTGCCATCCGAGCTCAGAAAATTTTTAGTACCAACAATAACTTGTTGGACTTCTACCGTGCTGATCGGCGGGCACACTTCAGGTGGATCCTCAATGTGTCTGCAACACAAGCCCTCGAACTGTACTGTTACTGGAGTACTGCAATCAAATGGGCTCGTTAACTCGTAACAATTTCTTGGTTGCCATTAGTGCTCGAATCCTATCATATATACCGAAATATTTCTGTCAAGCTCTTCTATGAAACGTTATTCTCATAAGGACAATAACAGGATTGCAAATCAAAAAAATGCAACTCCCTAGTATAAAAGTGTAAAAATCACATTTTACCACAAAACGCATAGTTTCGATTGCAACAATCACCAGCCGAGAGATTTATACCTAATTAAATGAACTCTCCTGCCAGCCATTCCAGACTTCGAGCTGTTGGCTCTCGTTAGTGCAAGTTACATCCATAACGACTAGCCTGAGAAGTCATAAGGCTGCATAATGGAAAAATGGGGGTCGATGTTCGTAGCAATCAAAAACTTGAGCATATTAGTTCGAAAGTATGCTTCTAGAGGGCAAAGTATTTATTAAAAGAAATATTTCTGTCGAGCTCCTCTATGAAATCTTATTCTCATAATAGTAGGGGAAATCTCGACCAAAATTTCGTATAATTACGGCATGGTTAAATTCATGAAAAATTTTTATTTCCAATAAAAATAAACAACTTTTTTTTCCAGAAAAGTCTTAAAGTGTTGCGAAAGGGGTGAAAATTAAGTCTCTTTTATTCCGCGCAAAATTCACTAGATGTAAAAAAATGCCCTATTTTTTTGTTCATGTCGAACTGAATTTTAGAGTTTCCACTCGAAATATTGATTTAGTTACAAACGTTGGAAAATGCCATGTTTTTCAACTGTTTAGGTTAAATTTCAACATTTTTGTATCAGGAGAAAGCGACAATCTTTCTCTTTCCATAGAGACGTCATACGCCCTCATACACTCAACTCGATGTATTTATTTAGTTATGAGTTCTTGAAGAATCCATGTTTTTCAATTTTTACGAGAAACACAATTTTTCTTTCGATCGTGCGGAGCCGGATTTCCGGTTCCACCAATGCGATTTGGTGTCAGAATAAAACGCCAACCTTCCTCTTTCCGTGGAGACCTAAAACGACCTTCCATTCCATGTATTCACTTAATTAACCATTTGAAAAATCCATGTTATTAAATTTTCAAATTACCGGCCTTTTAAGGCAGAGTCCTGAAAAACCCTCACGTTTACACCATATACACCGAAATTACCGAAAATTGCATTAAAATAATTTCCTTAAAAAAATTTGTGTATTTTGTAATTCAATAAGAAATATCTAAAACTATTATTATTTACAAAATAAGCTGCGATGAGTATCCTGTGGAATGTGCAACAATTATATAAACAGTGCAGTAAATCGACGAAGAGTAGAGTAGTATTATTGTGAGAAGATGCTTGCAAAAAATTATGCCCTGAAACGAGTTTCTGTGCGTCCATTGATCTAAGCAAATGAGAGCGATTTGCATAGTGGCACCGTCAACCTGCAGTCACAAGGTCTGTGCTGCAGTATATTTGTTGTGTTCGCCGTTTCTGATTGAATGAAGTGATATAACCTTATTTTCAGTGAAAAATGTCTTCATCGTAAACACCAGAGTGTGATGAGTTTTTAATCTATTGCATTACATAGCTCCTCGACCTCGAAAATTTGATTGCAATTATTATATATCCTTCTACCCTAGATGATGCTGTCACTGGTAGAAATATTCGCGCACGTTGGCTCCGCCCCAAGGATCTTCTCATAATACTAATCTATAATGGTCGGCTTGTTTGAATCATTAATGATAATAATTAATAAAAAGCTTCTTACAGTTTGTGCATCTTAAATGTTAATTTCCATTGTTATTTTGATTTGTAGTTAAGTGATGGGAGATCAGCTGGTGTCTCTGGAATAGTAGATAAAGTTAGAGGATTTAGGGAAGATGTTCAAAGAAAAATATCAAGGTTAAAAAATGATACTTCCGAACAACATAGACCTGCTGAACATGCATATCCCTGCTCTGCAAGTTCTGTTGAAAGCTTGCCTAGTGGCTCTGGATCCAGTAAGTAAATTATCTTCGAAGAAATTCAATTATTTAATATATTATTTATATAAATTACGGTCTTTCATATCATATCAATTAATTAGTTGATGTATTCATTATTTTACCCATTACATATCCCAAATAACGCTGTGTAGTCCTACCGATTATATTCAAAATATGAGGGTCGTGGGCTTGGAATAATGAAAGCAATCGACCTGATAGGAGGTTTAATACACAACACTAAGCCACTTCTTGGCAAACCCAGATATGCAGCATTCACCCCCCCCTGCACCCCTTCGAGGGCTGAAACATTCAATGGCCTGTAACTCCATAACCCTTTGAGCTATTAGATTAATTTGGATATCAAGATTCGTAATTTAAAGAAAAGTAAATAGTTTCATTACTAGTAATTTTCGAGATATTTTTAAGTAATTTTTTGGTACACCCTCTTGCTTGTTTCCAAATAACTCTAAAATTAACAGTCTTAAGGGAAAATATGTCTAAAGTAAAAATTACTACCAACATCCCAGCAAACATTTTTGTCAAAATTAGCTCCAATTCGACTTGGGACAAGACAAATTTACTTACTAAAGTAATTATGACACAAAATTGACTGGAAAAATAGACTTCCGATAAAAAATGAACAATAAGTCTTAATTTAGATTTAAGTTTACGTAAATAATACCAATTAATCTACCTCATACACAATTTTTTTTAAAGTAAATTTAACGAAAACAGCGAGTGTAAAACTACTAAAAGAATCTACCAAAATTGACCTCCAAGATAAATTTCCAATAAGGCCGAAATAGGTAATATAATTAGGTAGTATTTATCTTTTTAGTGACTAAAATTATTTCTAATAGTTCGAGGAACTTTACCTGACTATTTAACAAACCTTTTTTGTCTACCTGCATGAATTTTGGTTTTGTACAAAATATCGTTAAAGTATAATTTGTCTAAGATGAGACTATCGACAATAAAACGCCAGACGAAGAGAAATGCATATCTCACCTTTTCTCACACCTATTCAAGAACGATTGCAGCGCCGCCCCTAAGTTTGTAGATACACGTGGCTTCATTTCTTGTCTTGCTCTTGCTCAAGAATTAAATAAGGATAACTTCTGAAAGTGTAAATATAAAATTGGTGCAAGTACAGGTTGGGATTTAAAGTGCTTTGTATTTACACTTTCAGAAGCTATCCATATTTAATTCTTGAGCAAGAGCAAGACAAGAAATGAAGCCACGTGTATCTACAAACTTATGGGCGGCGCTGATATCGTTCTCTGCTCGAATAGGCAAGAGAAAAGGTGAGATATGCATTTCTCTTCGTCTGGCATTTTATTGCCGATAGTGTCATCTTAGAAAAATCATACTATATTTTAATATTTTAGGTACACAGGCCTTAGTACGAGCCGGTAGTAATCCTAGTTCAATATCAACTGAAGAGCCCGATCCGAGTCCAACAGACCAAATTGTAGGTAGAGCAAGAGCTTTAGTAGATCACACTCCAAGTCCATATGACAAAGAGGCGCTAAAATTTAAGGTACATAATTCCTGAAATATATATAGTCCATTACATTTAGATTTTTGTTTTGGAAATTCTCTGAACTCACTGAAAATTTAAGAGGATATTCTTGAAATGGTAGAAATGATAATCCGAAATGTTATTGTATTATTTTATTTAACAAAAGTGCATAAATATGTTTTTTTGTAAATAAGTTTTTTTTTTTTTCGAAAAAAAATAAGCGTGACCAAATTCAAGATAAATCAGTGCTCTTCTGACATTGGCGTTCAGCGTGTTGAGGTGGGTTGATTACAGTTAGTACTCTATTGCTACGTACCAGGGCGGATTGAATATAAGTTGACCGTTAGACTCAGTGTGCTGAGCTGGGACCTACTGCGTTACTTGTTATTTATCCAAAGTCTGTACGTGGCAAAAGGTACTCAACGCATGCTATCGACGCCACGACGAATCACCGCAACGTTGCCTTCATTACACTCTTGTCCACTTCGAAACTATTTACGAAATGATTAATGCTCATAAAAGATGTAGAAACATATATGTTATGTAACACTGCCATGATCTACCTGTAATTGAGAGAATAAGCCGTTTATTTGTATTTGGACTATTTATTTACTAACAGAACTCTGTTCTTCAAACCATCTACCCATAGTGCATTCTGTGAGTCGGATTGAACCTCGAAAAATACATTTTTTTTCTAACCTAACGAGACTATGTCCTCCCCTCATTATCGAGAATGCTGATCACGATGGCAGTGGTTAAAGCTCTCTATGAGGTCACCCCACCCTCCAAACGGTCAAGAACTACCCCCGAAAGGGATAAACCGCATATCCGCGGTCTCCTACCAGCCAAACCTGTGTCACTCCCGTTTTGAGGATGCTGAGCATGATGGTGATGTCGAGACCCTTTCTCGATCCCCGCCAACCCCTAAACGGCCAAATACCACCCTCGAAAGGGGTAAACCACGAATAGACCATCTCCTACCAACCAAACTTGTGTTAACCTCCATTTTCAAGGATGCTGAGCTCGATGGTGATGTTGGATCTTCTCTACGAGATCAGTCGTGTATGCATTAACAGTAACTTAGTTCTTGTTTTTATGCCAATGGAAGCAGAGAAAGAATCTTGCACGTGGACCAGCTACAGTAAAAGTGGCGACGCGGAGATTCTGCGGGGGATGATGTGTACCAGATAACATCTCTGTGTGTACTCTTCGCGGTCGCGAGCCCGCGTACTTTGAAATTAAATTCTTCCGCAAAAAATAAAAAAAGTACGAGGATAATGATAATTTTGCCCGTTTAGTAAGAAGTAAGAGTAATTATATTTTTGTCTATTTGCTGAGCGAGGAGCGGTCGCGATATTTTTTTCGTACTCATCAACCTCCAAAACAGGGGGTAACGCGGATTTAGCCGAGAGAAGGCAGCCTATCCGTGTTTCGCCCCTTTCGTGGGTGGTTTTTGACCGTTTGGGGAGTCAGTGGGGGTCGAAGAGGGGTCATGATATCACTATCATGCTCAGCTTCCTCAAAAACGGGGGTGACACATGTTTGGCTGGTAGGAGACAACGGATATGCGGTTTGCCCATTTCGGGGGTAGTTTTTGACCGTTTGGGGGATGGGGTGACCTTGGAGAGAGATTTAACCACCGCCATTGTGCTCATCATCCTTGAAAATGGGGGCGTGACATAGTCTCGTTAGGCTAGAAAAAATTTGTATTCCCGTCCGACTTACAGAATGCACTACCAAGCAAAACACGTTAAAACTAATTTCGTAATTTTAGTTTACCTTTTTTTCAAGGCATGTATTTGTTTTCAAAATTTTGTTAGACATACATATTATTTAAAAAATATATTAAAAAACATTATTAAAGTAATGGATTTCAGTTGTCATATGCATGAATGAAAGATGATCTATGATTTAGATAACATGAACTGTGTTTAATTAAAATATATCGTTTTCATCAGCCTTAATTATAAATAAATTAATAAATATTTTAATTTTTTAGACTGGTGATATAATAGATATAGTTTCAATGAATGCTAGTGGACAATGGAGAGGGATCTCTCATGGGAGAAAAGGCACTTTTAAATTCATAAATGTAGAGTTGTTATCAGAAAGATCAATTAAAACAAAGAAAGATACAAAATGGCATCGAAATATTAAAGGACAGCCAACATCGGTAGAAGATCTATTACAAAAAATTAATTTGCAAGAATATATTTCTGTATTTACTTTGAATGGTTATGAAGATCTGGAATTATTTAAAGAAATAGAACCCTCTGACTTGGATTATTTAGGAATTGTTAATGCCGATCATCGCGCAAAAATTTTGACTGCTGTACAACTTCTCCATGATTTAGATTGTAAGTAAAATATGACTTTATCTTTTTATTGTTTTTTCCATTCAAAATTGAACAGATATGCATACATTTAATGTTTATAATTTAATAGGTAATAGAGATTTGATAATCTATGATTATTTAACTCAAACTATTATACTGTTTAATAATAGGTAAAAAAAATCTAATAATTGTTTTTCTAACCAGATGATTATTGAAGAAAATCTGCCCAGGTGCTCCGCAAACTACAGTACGTAATATTAAAATTTATTTTACCTAGTTATTAATCTAATGGTTTCCAAATGAAGCCCTTTCTAAATAATTCGAATAAAATCAACAACTTGAATCTAAGTTTTGGTGCTATAATTAATTGTTATTGTATGATATTCATACAAAATTAGTTTTCCAGAATAATTTATTTTAAAAATAAAATTTAATACAAATGCAAGTAAACATCTGTTATTTGTTTCATTATAAGTTATTAAAAAATTAGTGGAATAAACTTTAGGGTCTAATTTTTCTTCTGGAACTTGTAAATAATACAAAAAGTGTAGTAAAAATTTTTAGATTAAATCCATATGATGGAGAGTTTTTGTTTAAACAATAGAATGATCAAAATTGTGTTCTTCGCAGCTTTTCTTAAATATGTCTGGTTGTATAACCTCTATCACAACAAAATTGCGAGAAAAAAAATAGTTTTGTCCGAACCTTTTTGGTTAATTTGTCAAGTTGCAAAACATAAATTTAAAATTTTATTAAACCAACCTTTTAAAATTTTACTAATTTGTGAAGAAAACAAATGTATCTAATCAATATTTTGCCCAAAAATAAAAATTGTTATTGGTATACAGTGTGTCCCACTTTTTATGAAGCCACTCTTTCTCGCTCATCTGATATCCAAATATTTTGAAATTTTGGTGGTGAATATATACTGTCACAGACTTTCACATTCTGGAAACCTCCTTTAAACCGTGAGTTCGAAAATTATAACACAAGATAACCTGCTAACACATTATTTATTTAATAAGTTACTATAAACTTAACCTCTTAATATGTTTATTATTTACAACACACTAGCAACCTTAAACGAAGCTTATTATTTTATGCTTTCACTCTACTTGTTCACTTCGGATTTATCTCAACTCCAACTCATTTAAAAACTGCCTTCCCTCCGTGAATCAGTCACCTTATATACCCCACAAAATGCATCTGAAAAATTCCAGCAAGGTCTGTGCATGTATCAAGAACAATATAGCAAAATCTCGATCTGTCATTTTCTAGAAATGTACTGCTAGTGCCTAAGGAATGGTGCATATTACAGGTTTCTATCAATTGAATGAATCAAGGTGTGGAGATGTCTTAATAAGGAAAGCAGTTGCCTATCATCCCTAATTAATTCAGGCTACTCATGCTACCAGCACTTAGGGGTCATAACAATACCAATAAGGTGAGTCTTTAGACGTAACCCCATTTGATTTGAGTCCAAGGCATCCGATTATAGGATGGAAAAAGGGTTCATTAAAAAAAATGTATTAGCGATTTTTTCTAGAGAAAAACTAGTGACTTTCTTAATCAACACCTTTAGAAACCTCGTTGTACAAGATTTCATCGTAGTGGGTTCAAAAAACAAATTTTTCAACTGAAAATAATTTTTATCTGTAAAATAGATTCTCAAATGAAAAAAATGTATTCTTCATTTTTTATTCAGAATAATCGAATAATGTATTGTACTAGTTTGAATTGATTTTATAACAAAGTCATTATTTATTTATTAAGGCATATACCTACCTATACAGGGTGATTTACCACAACATGCGGAAAATAAAATGGTGTACTAGTTTTCTATGTGGGACACCCCCTGCAAAATTTTGGACTGATCCGAAATAATTTAGTACATTATTTTTTTGCATTAAAACTTGTAAAGACTGGCCCATGGAATTTGGATACCTTTAATGTTTCAATTGTTTACGCGTTTATGCGTGCACCACTTGGTGCATTTTCTAAGCAATCAGATGTTATTTACGTATAGTCAGTTTCTTTCCAGCTTCCGTATGGTTTGTTGCATTTTAAAAATTGTATTCGTATATCGATACACGTTACTTATATACGATTCAAATGTATTGTTGCGTATTTCCACCTTTTAGGAAACACCCTGTATGAATCCGTGGGTTCTAAATAATTTTAACAAGAGATAAACACTAACACTTTATTTAATAATTTGCTGACTATACAATACTTCAAAATAACCTTTACACTTTGTTTACTTGATATTTAACCTCACTTTCGTTAGCGAACGTCACTTTCCTAAAACTTCCTTTCTCCTTCTGCGCCGGTAATCGCGCCTTATATATTCTGAAATTGCCTCTAGATCAATCAAGAATCTTCTCCCATCACATTCTAGAAAAATCTATCTCTTTCTACAAGTTTCCAGTCACTCACTATTAGGCATAGGCGTATCAATCTCTAGTTTCAAGGGGGTGTAATACATAACAGTATTGACCCCTCACTTTAACTGCGACTATCTGAAAAACGTAGGAGAAAATTGAAAAAATTATGTGTTCATTATGCGTCTATTGTAAATCATTCACTAAAATTTGAATAATGTATATTGGACAATTTTGAAGTTATATTGAAAAATGTCCTACTTTTTAAGGAAATTTTGACCATACCAGTTTTAAATCCGCTATATCTTGGAAAATATGCCTACTATGTAAATAATATTGTGGATACTGATTAAGCACGACATTTATTATACTAGGACATTTTTTCATAATTTTGTATTCTAAAATTATTCTCAAAAACGTGACCTTATGTTTATTCGGTTATTTATCAAGGTATCTAAAAAATTTTTGATAAAATAGTTGATTACATATAAATTATCAACATTTTCAGAAAAAACAATTCAGGTGTATCAAATATTAATTGAATTATTAAGCCCACTAGATAATATTAATGCGAGAGAGAGAGATGCAGATAGGGTAGCGAGGTCGACAGAGCATCTAAGCAGTAAGCAAGCAAGCCCGCACTACACGACATCTCACCTCTTCCGATCAAATAATTTCTCTTTCTATTTACTTAGTTCAAATGCTATAATTAATTAACAATTGATATTTTTTAATTTTTTTTTCGGATTAACTGTTTATTTGATTAGAAAAGAATTTTCGTCTCTTTTCCTAAGATAACTAAACTGACATGGCGGCACATTTTTGTAAATAATAACGAGAAGTTTGGACAAAAATGTTTTAAAAAATTACCACATATAAAAAAAAGTATTCCTTCATGCCATACCAAAATTTTACACAAAAATACTAGGTGGTTTTCGAGATATGACCACTTAAAGTTTAATGTGACGAGAATCTCGTTAAAAATGTACCCATTTTTTGTGGTGTAAATTAAATAATTTTCATAACGTTTTTAACCTAGATTATTAAAATTTCAAAGAATGGTGTACAATTCACATGTAATGAACATATATAATTTTATCAATTTTTTCCACTTCTTCGTTTTTGAGATATTCGCGGTTAAAGTGAGAGGTCAATACATTTGAATGGTATATTAGTTTTTTTCTAAAAAAAATCACTAATACTTTTATTTAACAATTGACCCCCTTTTTCCATCCTAGAATCGGACGCCTCTGATTAAAATCAAATGTGGTTATGTCTAAATACTGACTTTATGGTATATATTCACCACCAAAAATTTCAAAATATTCTGTCAGATAAGTAAGATATGAAGGTGGGTGCATGAAAAGTGGGCCACACTGTATATTTAAAATACACAAAAACAAATTTTTTAAAAAGTAGTTTTATAATTTTTTGCGTTATGGCCATAAACTAAGTGACATAATGGCCTGAAATTTGCATTGAACACTTCCTAATACCCAGATAGCACAAACATATCCCTAAATTATTCTCAGAATATTTTTGTAGAATATTCAATTATCCTATAGTTAACCTATAAGGAACCATGTTTTTTTAAGAATATTCTTAGAATAACCGAATGGGACCCGTTTTTTCTCTTGAGAATATCCTAAGATTAATTTTCAAATTATTCTTAACATATATCAGATTGTTCTAAAATTAATCATAGAATATGCACATGTATTTATTTCTGGATTATTCAGTGAAATATTCTTAGAAGTGCTGAATTAAACTTATTCTCGTGAGAATATCTTAAGAATAACTTCCAGAATATTATTTTGGAATAATTTGTTATACTTACAGAATGTTCCATTTGTGCGACATTCATTGATAACTCGAAAACAATTCTGTAGTTAAGAAATTATTGAAATATGAGTTGTTCACAGTGAAAAGGTTATAAAACTATGTAACTTTTTCGGGTAACTAACCGGAAAATTTTTGTAAACATCCTTTTTTGAGCTATCAATTAATGTCATACAAATGGTGTGTCACTGGCCACATTCATGAAATCACAGTAAGAATACTAAAACCCAGAATCACAATATTAAGTTTATAAATATTTTAGACACAATAGGAATATATACATTACACAAAAGCAAAATAAGACACTCTTAATAATTGGGTTAAAGATTTATTTGTTACAATGTTTACTCTCGAAACATTTTGAAAAATTTCAATGACGGAACAAAGTAAGTAAATAGTAAATTCATTCGTTAGGAGAGACACAATATAATAAATACATACTTCAGTCCATGTAGTTCTCTGCCAGCTTCTTTGAAGGATGTAAAGATTACTGCTTATTAGCAGTTCTGGTTTTTCTTTCTTTGGCTCAAGTTAACCATAAACCGATCTGAATTTCAATTTGTCTTGGAGTGACCTCAATATTGTTTTTATTACTTATAACTGCATCTGAAATTGAACATATATCCATGAATTGTATATAATGCCTCACCCACGCACACTAAATAAAACGTAGAAAAAAAATGTGCATATAAAATCGTAGTCTTACCAATTATCACACTGTATATAATAGAACCTCCAAAGGCTTATTTCCTATCTCTATTCCCATGTAAAGTATATAGTATTGCAACATCTTCTGAGATAAGTTCTGTCCAAAATCTTCTACCGCACTCTTTATACGTTTCACCACCCAATCTCTCGAGACTGTTCACCTGTTAACAAAAGACAAAATGTTTTATTACTTAAGTACAACTTTCATTTATAAACACGTGCTAACGGTAGTTTATAAACCACGAGCAAATTTTTAAAAACAACAGAATTTATATACGCATCTGAATTTAAGTTTCCGCCGGGACAAATAACTTTCAAACTGATTAGTGGGCCATTCTTTGTATTTGTTTTTGTGTTTTCTTTAATAATGCATAATTGAAGAATAACTTATTATGTAAAGTAAATATAGAAAATAAAAGTGACACTGGCCTAGTAACTAGTTTGGCCAACGATCTATCGGAAGCGTACTGCTTATTTTCAGTTGAGATTGAGAAAGTATACATTTTACAAGTTTTTTCTGCTACACTGATGAAAGCTTCGCAGAATGTAAATTCACCACAACCCTCTCCGCCTTATTAGCATAAGGATTGAAATTAATATGGCTAGAAAAAATTAGAAAAATTTTGTAAATTGGAAGGTAAATGGTATGTAAAAATGCGAGGAGTATGAAAACCATGCTGTACGTCTTATTATGTAAGTGAAGTCACATTTTACAAATTTCCTGTGTGTGCCGATAATTATTATAACATTTTAAACCGAGCCTCATTTGGTTAACTCTCACAGAAGATTTTTACCAGTGTAAAAACCTTCACTTTCTCAGTAGAAATAGTGATAAAATTTTGCGATCCTTGAGTTTTACACAGCAGTACCATCACTTAGATTTCCACACGAATATAGAAACATAACATAACATTATTTTTGTACCTAATACATTTATTATTTAATAGTTATTAAAGAAATTAATGAAAATATGTAAGGACCTCATATAAGTATTATATATTAGCCATTTCTGTATTTATAGATACAAGAAACTATGTATAGGTATTATAGTAAATAATAAATGAATAATAAACGTTTAGACGTTTATTATTCATTTATTATTAACTATAATACCTATTTTCTTCTTAAATAACAGAAATAAATATTCCTCTTGAAACCAGCTGAACTTTATAAATAAAGTTAGGTTAGGTTAATTTATGTTGATATGACAAAAATGATTTGTCTATGGGCCTTTACAGTACATTCGAATTTTGACATTTAAATATAGTGAGTGTCATTTGGGGAAAAGAAAATAATTTTTTATCTAAAAATTAGGCGTCTTAGAACAGCAATCTTTGAGAAATAAATTAGCGAAATACAACAACTTTCACGGGGTATTTCAAACGCTCGATCATCATCGAGGACACAACAGAAGAACTTGCAAACCGACAACACTGCGATCACCGAGCGTGCGGATAGCGGATAACCTTAAACTTTCATTTGAGCTGTCGTCTTTTCTGGGGCATTTTCGGTCGTATTTTCACAGAATGGAACAAAACACTGCTTGCTAGACATTTTAATCGAAATCGGAGGCTTTCAATTTACGCTAACCTCAAAACCAAAATGTTAACATCAACAAGCTGTCAAACGTCTAGTCATGAGCGATATGTCACTGCCGGTGATTAAATCACCGTGATTATATAAAATATTAATATAAAGTGTAATTTGCATCGTTTTACTTTCAATTCATACTTGTCCAGTGCTGCTTAATGCAGCCATACATTCACACAAACAAATTACGGCGAACGGTAAACATATCAGCTTGCAGATTGTGATGGCGTTAGTTTAAAACCACCGGAAGTGAAAAATATAAGTTGCCGTTAAGGAGTGAATGGAAAATCGCGACATCGCCCATCACTACAAACGTCAATTGAATGCTGATTTTGTACAACGTTGCCGAGTCGCCTTTTATACTATTGGCTTGGGATTGCTGACGTATTAATGGCGCGTTACGGATAATCGTTTAAATTGGACTTGTAAATAGGTGATTTTAATTATTTTTTTCTGGCTCTAATCTGCATCAAAATATAAATTGAAAAAATACGGGTATTTTAATTTTTCATAAAATTTATGATTCTGCAATAAAAAAAATATGCTGAAAAGGCCCATTGTCTACCGTTTGTAAGGAAAATGTCAAAACCCCAAACGTCCAAACAGGATAATTCTTTATTCATTAAATTTTCCCCTGGTGTACACAACGCCCGAAGTTAAACGATCACATGCTGATCATGAATATAAATAGCTTTTTTTGCAAATACCTATAGGTACCTATATCTATAAACAAAAAATTAAACGATTCACTTACCTTCTTCAATTGTTTTTTTGATTGCACACAATAACGAACAACGAAATCAAAGGATCAAACCGCAAATTGTCAGGCACGCAAACGGCAATTCAAAATGGTGATAGCAGATGCCGTAAGCTGCAATGAAGATGTAGACAGAAAAAGGAAATAAAGCGCGCCTGCGCACCGTTGCCTCAGTATTTTTAAATAAAAATTCCTGAGATTGTAACTATAAAAGTGATCGGTACCTATTTATTTTATTTGAATAATACCTTTCTGTAACATTTCATATAATAAGAATAAATTCGAATTCATACGGAACACTCATGAATATAAATTAAACCTGCCATATTACATGGAGTAGGTACCTTGAAAATTTTATGATAAAGCTTTATTTAATATATTAGGCATACTTATTATTGTTACATAAATCATGAAAGTAATAAATAATGGGTACAAAACGGCTCTAAACGTTTTACCATACTTTCTATACATTATTTTCAAAATAAATAGTCAAAAAATAACCTACTAAATTATTTATAAAATATATTTAAAACATATTCTGTACTTCTCTTATTAAAATATTTTTATCATATTATTTTAAGAAATATTTTTAAAATAATAATCCAAAGATAAGTTTTGAAATTATTCATAAAATATATTTAAAATATATTCTATGTATATGTATTTCAATTATTCTAATATTAAGTATTAGAAGAGATTCTAAAAATATTAATAAATTAAATGGTTATTCAGAGAATAATTTAAAGATAATTTTTATAATTAATCAAATAATATTTTTTGGGAAGATTGTCAGATTATTCTTAGAATATCTTGTGCTATCTGGGTATTTATTAACTGTTTGTTTATTATGTTACCGTTCTTCTAGTCACATAAAGTGTTGGAAAATTATCTAGTTGAATTAGCTCGACAGTACTAAAACGGCAATTTCACGCACTACTTCCATATTTTAAGACACTTGTTTATTTTCATGGCATAACGGCATAATTAAAACCTGCTTCATCCTTTTCAATTTCATCATATCATGATGTATTATTTTTCCATTTTAAATCATTATTTTCTTGTAGATTTTAGTTTTATTGTCAAATTTAGTTTTATTGTCAAACTGTTTATTTCAATAATACTATTTATTTCAATAATACTGTGAAAATTTCAAACTAAAATTATAATTTCAGTATTTTACATCTTCTTTAGGAATTTCACTATACTATAGAAGGCGGTGTTAGGTAAGTGATTTTTTATTGTGTATTTGAATTAGGGAAAATTTAGGGATCACTTTTGGATGCAGAAATATTCTGAGCCGTCCCAAGGTCAGCCTCCGTAAGAACTTATTGTTCTGACATCTAGTTTTCTTCGCTATTTCATTACAAACAGTATGTTTCTTTTCCAATCTAATACGGAGTATATAACCAGATATTTAAAAAAACTGTGAAAAGAACTGATTTTGAAAATTTTCTTGCTGAAACAAATGTTTTCTGCGGGACCAAGTGGCAAACTGTGAAAGGTATCTGGTGTACATCCAGAAGGAAATCCAAGGCAATCTCAACAAAACCTCAAGGAAATCCGAGGTCTTTATCAAAAAGGAAATTTGGTGTACCCAAAATATTTGTGGCTATTGACCTCTCGTCCGGGACTAAGATTTATTCCAAAACATTTTAACCATACTTCTGTATTACGACAATGCCATCAAAATTATTGCTATGATAAGAAAATAGATTTAGACCCTAAATTTTTCTCCACTATAAAAATCAAAGAAATTTAATGAAACTATGAGGCTAAAAATTGCTTATTAGAAAGAACTCTTTTCATTTGTCGTTGTCTCTTGCTCCCCTCTGATTCAGTTGTCTTGCTTACTCTTAATTGTTAAAAATAATGAGGTATACCAAGATATGTATAGATATTTAAAACTATTTGTTTATCAAGTATAAATGTCTGTACCAGCATAAAGTTGACAGTATAGCCGGATAACCATCAACAGCAGGGCCGCGCCATCCATTAGGACAGGACAGTCGGTATCCTTGGGCGCCGCACAGTGGACAAAATGCTTGAAAACGTGGCCAAAACACCTAAATCGAAATTTCCATTTAGGAACTTTTTATGCCCTAGAGTATATGTCTACTATATGACGTTGCTCTTTATGAGACTCACGTGTATATATATATCTAACCCAAACATTTATTGTAAAACCAAGCGTCGATCACGTTGCATCTTGAGCTCGCGCTTCATGAGAAATAACGCCCATTTCAAATCTTTATTGTGTTTTACAGCTTAATTATATCAAAGTCAAAATCAGCGAGCTCGAAAACCCACATACAGGGTCCGCCACTTAAAACTCCCCAGACCCGTAACTTCCTTATTTTGTAAGCTACGACCATGTTCGGCACATCAAATTGTAAATATTTTTAAGGCTTTTAAATATGCATATAGAGTGATTGTTAAAGAAAATTTTTCAAAGCCTTCATAATCTCCTTGGCGAAATAGTTGTATTAAAATCATTGAGGATTCTTCTGACCATCGAAGAAATATTTGTCCTAGCACTGATTGCTGATATTGATGAGATTTGTGGATTTTATTAATGGCAGTGACAACTTCATTTATATTAGAGTAGTATTATTATGAGAAGATGCTTGCAATAAATTATGAATTGAATGCTGATTTTGTACAACGTTGCCGAGTCGCCTTTTATACTATTGGCTTGGGATTGCTGACGTATTAATGGCGCGTTACGGATAATCGTTTAAATTGGACTTGTAAATAGGTGATTTTAATTATTTTTTTCTGGCTCTAATCTGCATCAAAATATAAATTGAAAAAATACGGGTATTTTAATTTTTCATAAAATTTATGATTCTGCAATAAAAAAAATATGCTGAAAAGGCCCATTGTCTACCGTTTGTAAGGAAAATGTCAAAACCCCAAACGTCCAAACAGGATAATTCTTTATTCATTAAATTTTCCCCTGGTGTACACAACGCCCGAAGTTAAACGATCACATGCTGATCATGAATATAAATAGCTTTTTTTGCAAATACCTATAGGTACCTATATCTATAAACAAAAAATTAAACGATTCACTTACCTTCTTCAATTGTTTTTTTGATTGCACACAATAACGAACAACGAAATCAAAGGATCAAACCGCAAATTGTCAGGCACGCAAACGGCAATTCAAAATGGTGATAGCAGATGCCGTAAGCTGCAATGAAGATGTAGACAGAAAAAGGAAATAAAGCGCGCCTGCGCACCGTTGCCTCAGTATTTTTAAATAAAAATTCCTGAGATTGTAACTATAAAAGTGATCGGTACCTATTTATTTTATTTGAATAATACCTTTCTGTAACATTTCATATAATAAGAATAAATTCGAATTCATACGGAACACTCATGAATATAAATTAAACCTGCCATATTACATGGAGTAGGTACCTTGAAAATTTTATGATAAAGCTTTATTTAATATATTAGGCATACTTATTATTGTTACATAAATCATGAAAGTAATAAATAATGGGTACAAAACGGCTCTAAACGTTTTACCATACTTTCTATACATTATTTTCAAAATAAATAGTCAAAAAATAACCTACTAAATTATTTATAAAATATATTTAAAACATATTCTGTACTTCTCTTATTAAAATATTTTTATCATATTATTTTAAGAAATATTTTTAAAATAATAATCCAAAGATAAGTTTTGAAATTATTCATAAAATATATTTAAAATATATTCTATGTATATGTATTTCAATTATTCTAATATTAAGTATTAGAAGAGATTCTAAAAATATTAATAAATTAAATGGTTATTCAGAGAATAATTTAAAGATAATTTTTATAATTAATCAAATAATATTTTTTGGGAAGATTGTCAGATTATTCTTAGAATATCTTGTGCTATCTGGGTATTTATTAACTGTTTGTTTATTATGTTACCGTTCTTCTAGTCACATAAAGTGTTGGAAAATTATCTAGTTGAATTAGCTCGACAGTACTAAAACGGCAATTTCACGCACTACTTCCATATTTTAAGACACTTGTTTATTTTCATGGCATAACGGCATAATTAAAACCTGCTTCATCCTTTTCAATTTCATCATATCATGATGTATTATTTTTCCATTTTAAATCATTATTTTCTTGTAGATTTTAGTTTTATTGTCAAATTTAGTTTTATTGTCAAACTGTTTATTTCAATAATACTATTTATTTCAATAATACTGTGAAAATTTCAAACTAAAATTATAATTTCAGTATTTTACATCTTCTTTAGGAATTTCACTATACTATAGAAGGCGGTGTTAGGTAAGTGATTTTTTATTGTGTATTTGAATTAGGGAAAATTTAGGGATCACTTTTGGATGCAGAAATATTCTGAGCCGTCCCAAGGTCAGCCTCCGTAAGAACTTATTGTTCTGACATCTAGTTTTCTTCGCTATTTCATTACAAACAGTATGTTTCTTTTCCAATCTAATACGGAGTATATAACCAGATATTTAAAAAAACTGTGAAAAGAACTGATTTTGAAAATTTTCTTGCTGAAACAAATGTTTTCTGCGGGACCAAGTGGCAAACTGTGAAAGGTATCTGGTGTACATCCAGAAGGAAATCCAAGGCAATCTCAACAAAACCTCAAGGAAATCCGAGGTCTTTATCAAAAAGGAAATTTGGTGTACCCAAAATATTTGTGGCTATTGACCTCTCGTCCGGGACTAAGATTTATTCCAAAACATTTTAACCATACTTCTGTATTACGACAATGCCATCAAAATTATTGCTATGATAAGAAAATAGATTTAGACCCTAAATTTTTCTCCACTATAAAAATCAAAGAAATTTAATGAAACTATGAGGCTAAAAATTGCTTATTAGAAAGAACTCTTTTCATTTGTCGTTGTCTCTTGCTCCCCTCTGATTCAGTTGTCTTGCTTACTCTTAATTGTTAAAAATAATGAGGTATACCAAGATATGTATAGATATTTAAAACTATTTGTTTATCAAGTATAAATGTCTGTACCAGCATAAAGTTGACAGTATAGCCGGATAACCATCAACAGCAGGGCCGCGCCATCCATTAGGACAGGACAGTCGGTATCCTTGGGCGCCGCACAGTGGACAAAATGCTTGAAAACGTGGCCAAAACACCTAAATCGAAATTTCCATTTAGGAACTTTTTATGCCCTAGAGTATATGTCTACTATATGACGTTGCTCTTTATGAGACTCACGTGTATATATATATCTAACCCAAACATTTATTGTAAAACCAAGCGTCGATCACGTTGCATCTTGAGCTCGCGCTTCATGAGAAATAACGCCCATTTCAAATCTTTATTGTGTTTTACAGCTTAATTATATCAAAGTCAAAATCAGCGAGCTCGAAAACCCACATACAGGGTCCGCCACTTAAAACTCCCCAGACCCGTAACTTCCTTATTTTGTAAGCTACGACCATGTTCGGCACATCAAATTGTAAATATTTTTAAGGCTTTTAAATATGCATATAGAGTGATTGTTAAAGAAAATTTTTCAAAGCCTTCATAATCTCCTTGGCGAAATAGTTGTATTAAAATCATTGAGGATTCTTCTGACCATCGAAGAAATATTTGTCCTAGCACTGATTGCTGATATTGATGAGATTTGTGGATTTTATTAATGGCAGTGACAACTTCATTTATATTAGAGTAGTATTATTATGAGAAGATGCTTGCAATAAATTATGCGCAGAAACGAGTTTGTGTGCATTCATTGATCTAAACCAATGAGAGCGATTTGCGTCATATTTGACCTCGAATCCAGTGGCACCGTCAACCCGCAGTCACAGGGTCTGTGTTGCAGTATACTTGTTGTGTTCGCCGTTTCTGATTGAATTAAATGAAATAACCTTATTTTCAGTAAAAAATGTCTTCATCGTAAACACCAGAGTGTGACGAGGTTTTAATCTACTGCATTACACAGCTCCTCGACCTCGAAAATTTGATTACAATTATTATATATCCTTCTACCCCAGATGATGCTGTCACTGGTAAAAATATTCGCGCACATTGGCTCCGCCCCAAGCATCTTCTCATAATAATACAACTCTAATAATATCATTCCTCACCACTTCACTTCTGTCTCTCTTTGGTTTGGTAAAAGAACCATACGTTTTAAGATTATCAACTAATAATTTTATAGTTTTATGATCAGGACAGCGTCTACCAGGAAACCATTGAAAATAGACTGTGCAAGTTTTTCTAGCATTACATTTATATTTTCCATAAAATAAAAACTTTATTATTTCCAAAGTTGAAGATTGAACCATGTCGAATTGTTAGTAGATCGACGAGCGAATTAATGTTCAACAGAAAATAACTACTCTGATTTATTTTAATTTGACATATTAAAACTTTCATGGCTAACTTAGAAAATGTGAAATATTACTAATAACAAAGCTATGGTTGATTTATCAAATAGGAACAACTTAAGAGTCGAAAGAATAAAATAAAATGAATAAAAGCAAGGAAATTCATGAAACTGAATCATGATTATAAAATTTTCTATTTAAATATCTGCAGAGTCACTAGAAGGGCAACCAAATTTCATTAGTAAGAAATGTATATTACATGAAAACATGCACTTATTAGCAATGGGTTCATCAAGTGATATCACAAAAATTGGTTTCCCTTTATTTCTTGTTGCTGTTTTGTTACTTTAAATATTGTTTACTATACAGGGTGTTGCATCATGAGAGGGACATAGCTTAATAGGCGGTAGAGAACATCAGTGGTAACCGGAACCTCCCATAGAAATGTCTCATTGGGCCTTCACTACGAAATTACAGGGTGTTAAATAATTTTTGGCCAAACCTGTTTTTTGTCATAACTTTGACAGGAAATGAAATAACGGATTCATATTTGGTACGGCTAATGTCCAAACAAGCCCCAAGAGGTACATGTATAAAAAAAAATATATCCAGGTCCGAACTCACTATAATTTATGTTTCTTCTTTGCATCAATAAAACATCACCCTGTATATATTTTTTTGAAATTTCGATACGATATTCGAAAAGAGCAAAAAAAAAAACAAACAAAATGGCCTATTTCATTTTTTTGTTACACCTTCGTGGTTATTTAAATACGTTGTTAAATGTGCAAGAAAATGGATTACAGAACCCTATTAAATGAGAGGCATGTGAAATAAATAGTTTTATAACTAAAATTTGCAAAAATTCTATTGAGCCTAGGTGGTCTGGGTGAATCCTAATTCCGGCACGTTTTAAAGGTCCATTTTGGTAAAAAACTGTGGTCCTAATAAGTAATCGGGTATGAAATAACAAAATTTTTAATCAATCACAGTAGGCTTGTTCAAAGAATAAAAGTGACAGATAATTTAAACCATTTAGGCCTAAGCAACCAGTTACTTTGATCAAGAAAATCATCAACATTTTATACTTAATAAAAATTGGAAGAGAACAAACTAAAATCTAAATAAATAAAATATTTTCCATTCAATTAACAATAAATAACAAAACAATAACTAAATGTGTTTAAAAATAAAACGTAATTGACACTAAAGTAAATTTTCAAAATGTCCTCCCCCAAATTCTGTGCATTTTCTTGCGCGTTTAGAAAGGTTACCAATTGCTCGACGTATCATTTCTGGATTATTCCGTATTTCGTCGCAGGTTGTAATGATGCGCTGGATTAAATGTTGTCTACTTTCAATTTCAATGCTATAAACCTCGTTTTTTAAGCGGCCCCATAAAAAGTAATCACAAGGGTTACAATCAGGAGATCTTGGTGGCCATTCATGTGGACCCCCGCATCCAATCCATCTATTAGGATACACATTGTTTAAGTGTTCTCTTACTTGAAGGTTAAAATGTGGTGGGGCTCCATCATGCTGAAACAACATGCCTCTTATACCGATATTTTCTAACATATTCGGTAAAATGTTTTGAAGAAAATCAAAGTAAATTTCACCATTCAATCTTTCTTCAAAAAAATGTGGCCCTATCAAATGTCTATTCACAAGTCCGACCCAAACATTTACAGAAAACCTGTGTTGCGAACGGCGCTGGCGTACCGCATGTGGGTTTTCCTGTGCCCATTTATGATTATTTCGTGAATTGTTTACTCCATCCCTTGTAAATTGTGCCTCATCCGTAAATAAGGTTCTGTAAATGACTGGGCGATGATTAGACAACCAACGACAAAATGCCAGGCGGGGGATATCGTCGCCTTGTTGAAGACGCTGTACCTGCTGGATATGATATGGATGGTAACGTTCTCTTTTTAGGGTTCTCCATACTCGCCAATGAGGAATACCAGTTGCCAAACTGATTCGTCTAGTGCTCACATTTGGGTTTTCTTGAACTACGTTTATAATATTGTTTTGTTCCTGCACACCTTGTTGTAAAACACGCTCCACAACTGCAGAAGTAGGAAACTTTCCGTGTTGTCTTGCATACTGGAACACCGTACTAAAGGTTTTATGATTAGGGCATCGACGACCAGGAAAACGCAGCCGATATTCTCTTTCCGCCGACCTACCATTTCCATTACAGAAACCATAGATGAATATTATGTCAGCATATTCCCCGTTTGTAAATTTTACTGGCATAGTTAAAATATTTTCACAAGTTTTCACTAACTAAATGCGGATTATTGACACATTAAATTACTAACAAACAATTATTCAACTGTTTAGGAGATTTCTTTTTATTATCTGTCACTTTGAACAAGCCTACTGTGATCGATTAAAAATTTTGTTATTTCATACCCGATTACTTATTAGGATCACAGTTTTTTACCAAAATGGACCTTTAAAACGTGCCGGAATTAGGATTCACCCAGACCACCTAGGCTCAATAGAATTTTTGCAAATTTTAGTTATAAAACTATTTATTTCACGTGCCTCTCATTTAATAAATATGAATCCGTTATTTCATTTCCTGTCAAAGTTATGACAAAAAACAGGTTTGGCCAAAAATTATTTAACACCCTGTAATTTCGTAGTGAAGGCCCAATGAGGAGACATTTCTATGGGAGGTTCCGGTTACCACTGATGTTCTCTACCTCCTATTAAGCTATGTCCCTCTCATGATGCAACACTCTGTATGCCTTTTACATTATTTTCAAATTTATTTTAAGAGAATTCAGTTTGAAGTCAAAAGGAGAGTTTTTAATTTTTTTCTCTAAAACGAAAGAGAATATCGAATATAACGTAATAACATAAATTGAAACTAATTAAAACTTTATAAGAAAACACTAACACAGTTCATGTACAGGGTGAGGAAAGAAAATATTCAAGGATATTAAGTTTCATTTCATAATGTTTTCAATTTTTTTTTTTTAAATCACTGTATGCATGTTTAAAGGCCTTAAAAATATCTACAATTTGATGTGCTGAACATGGTCGTAGCTTAAAAAATAAGGAAGTTACGAGTCAGGGGAGTTTTAAATGGCTGACCCTGCATGTAAGTAATTGTTAGCAATGTTGAAATACATCTAGGGATTTTGGCTACGTTTTCGAGAATTGTGCCCATTGTGAAGAATTACAATCCAAACATTATTCCATTATTAAAAGTACCACAAAATGGAGCCCTGTGGTCCAAAACCGCACAATACTACTCTTGTCGAAATGCGATTTTTTTTTTGCAGACGTGCACCACACGATTTACGAATCTGCTGGTTTTATTGTGTAGATTCTTGTCTAGAATTCTCTGATCACTGGCTGGCTAGCTGGATTTTTGTGTGTATATCTTTATAATACGAAGGCGTATATTATACGCCGATGCTCCTTTGAGCATTGTGGTTATCCGCAATTATTGTTTTATATGCTGTATTCTGTGACATCAGTTAGTGAGATAGTTATGTGTTACATTTTAATATCTTTGTGTTTATTTATCCTTTACCATTACATTACCTACTAATCTACTGATAGTGAATTAAGGATTAAGGTAAGCTACATAGCTTTATTCTACATTCATATATAGCGAATTATTTTATGATTTTATATTTAACTAGTTGTGCCTGCGACTTCGTCCTCGTCCGCGTGGAATAGCTAGGTTAGGATTTTAATGTTGAATAACGAATACCTATGCCGACGGCACAGTACTGTACCCGCAACTTTGTCCTTGTGTATAATTTGTGTGGGTTCTTACCTACGTAACAGATAGTTTTATTCCAGGTACAGTTTTGGCCTCGTTTCGATTTTATTATGTGATATGTATAGATCAGTTTAGAATTTAAAGTTAGTAACTCGAAATATGATCGTGTTTCTGTAAATTGTTTTATTGTTTATCAAAACCAACTAAATAATTTTTACTCATATCTGCTCTTTCAGTGTTTAAAAAAATAATTCATTTTATTCGGAGTGGAATGTAATCTTTTAACGGTTTATTTATTTGACGCTTCTCAACATACAGAAACATACGACAAAATATTCCCTTCTCTTTAGGAATTAAAAATTTATTATAAAATTCAAGTTTTAATCTGAAAATTATTTTGCAGATGTCAAAAAAGAAAAATAAACCCTCTGGCTACCAAAACTGAATGAGAAGACGCAGGTGTGATAAGCAATTGGAATGAAGTTTCCCAAAAATTACTAAATTTTTTTCCTTAATCAAGAGAAGATGATAGGAGTGACATTGGTTCATCGGCTCCAATATCAATTGCTGTGGATAACGACCGGCAAGAATAAGAAACTCACGAAATAGGAATCAAAGTACTGGAATGAGAAGCTGAAGGAATAACTGACCAAACAATGTTCCAAGTACCAGATGAAGAACCACATCAAAGGACATCTTGAAAATTCGAGGATGTTAGTGGCGTCGAAGATGTAACATTTTTTTCACTGAAAGATCCAGTCTGTGGCAAAAAAGTAAAAACTTTAACTAACTTTCAGATTAAGATATTAATGGCCCTTGCCATTATCAAAATGATACTAGTATTATTTATCCTAGAAATGAATAAGGGCATAGATTTTCTTGTTTATTTTTTTTTTTTTTTTAGAGAGGGAGAGAGAATTGCTGTTATATTAAAAAAAAAAAAATCAGTGTTTTGCTTTTATTGGAAAGTTTTTAATCAGAATCCTTTAAAATCTCGTTTTAGTGCCAGTAATGGCTTCAATGATTGAAAGCATGTGGGTGAACAATTTGAAGTTCATGAACAAAATTAATTACATTTTGAGAATTTAAAAAAGTGGCCTGAATTTAAAATCCATTTAGATACCAATACAACTATCGATTGTATTACAGAAAATTTACAGAAATCAGGTATTAGCGTATAGGTACAAAGCGCATTGTTTATCAAATTCAAACTGTACACCTACAGTTTTTGGCTAAGCAAAATTTAACAATTTGAAGATCTAATGATAAATAATTCGTTGAAAACAATGGAAACTTTCTAGTGCATTGAAACGATAGCCAAATTTGACTTTATAATATCAAAACATACAAAGGGGATATAAATTAATATAGAAAGAAATGTCTCAATAGTACAAAATAAACGAATTAATCTTATTGGAAAATAAGTTTTTGGCATTGTAGATAAGTATAGTTGAAAAAGTCAAAATGTTTCTCAATAATTCTTGACTGTACACCTGATAGCAGATAAGAAGAATACTTTTATTCACGTTAATATACATATACAAGTATTTATACAAGTCAAAATTATGGATAAAAGGAATGAAATTATTGCAATATACCTACATACATTATTAATAAGTAGATAAAAACAATTACGTTACAACATAAAACATTATAGAGCTATAGTGTTTAGAACATATTTGTAAACAGCTGTCAGTTAGGCACAGTGTTTAATTTCCTCATAAATGTCCTCAATTGTAAAGAAAGCCTTACTGATGAAGAACATTTCAATTGTAGCTCTGAACTTATTCATGGATAACTCTTTGATTTTGGGAGAAAGACTATTAAAAAGCTTAACTCCAAAATGATTTATGCCTGTTGGTCCTTTTGTTAATCGTGTCAATAAGATCGTTCTTAAATGATCCTTGTTCCTGGTCTCATGATTATGGACTTCTTTATTAGATAAGTATTCATTAGTACGTTTTTTAATGTATGTTAAGCATTCCAATGCATATAAACAGGGAAATGTTAGAATATTAAATTTTATAAAAAGATCCTGTGCTTCGCTTCTGTAATTTACTCCAACCACAACCCTAACCATTTGTCTTTGTAAACTAAAAACTCTGTGTCTGCAAGCAGAGTGACCCCCATGCGATAATAGCATATGACATACCAGATTGACATAGTGCAAAATATGCTGACCTATAGAACTTGTATTGAGACAGTGTTCCGAATAGCACGTGACATACGAGATTGGCATAGTGCAAAATATGCTACTTGTATCGAGACAGTTCGGAATAACTGTCGAAGACAATACATATTTTTAATGAGGGTAATGGCTACATGCTCACCCAGAGTGTCCAATTGCTGTTATGGGTCTAGAAGTACTTCTAGAAACTTTACAAAAGTTGGATTATTATCTATATCACTTAGATCACAAAGTGAAGAAGTCATGACTATTGTTTTACCTGGATTTAAATGTAGTCGATTTATTGCGAACCAGTTCTCTACCCTTAACTGTGCCGATATATTTTTGGCTTTCAAAGTGTTTAGGTCAGTGTCTTTCAGTATTAGTGTAGTGTCATCTGTCTATAATAAACAGTTTACATCAGTAAGTGCTGAGGACAGGTCGTTAATATACAATGAAAATAACAATGGGCCCAGGATAGAACCCTGGGGCACACCAACCTTTACATGAAGTTCTTTAGAGTTAACTGAGTCTAAGCGTACTGACTGAACACAATTAGAGAGATATGACTGCACAAGATGGCGACTTGCAGCACTGAAGTTGTATACAGATAGTTTTAAGTAAAAATTTTTGTTATCTTTTAATTATCTAAAATTCAATTTAAGTAACTATAGTGAATAGCTATTTTATAAAATTATATATTTTTTAGCTAAGAGTGGGGCTAATTGTGTTTGTTGCAGGGGGCGCATCCAAAGCTAGGCACAACCCTGATCAACAGTACCTTTGATTTTATATTATATATATTAGTAGTATAAAATCAAAGACAGTACTCACATGTAAAACTTTTCAATATTTTAAAAATTCCATGTTACTGAAATGGAATATACCTTCATTATTTGAAACCGAAACTTATGTAAACAAATATTGTGTACAATTATTTATTTGAGATGTCCTTTGTCATGTTCGATGTGAGTATGAGAGTTGACAATCAAGATTGACCGATTCGTGGAAGAAAAATTCTATTATTCAATACTTTCAAATGATAGAATCACAATGATCCAATCATTCACTAATGACACAAGTCAATAGTGAATGGTACGTGAATGTGTTCATCATAACAAAGAGTATAATACCTTTATTATTGTTACGTGCTGTCGCTCTCTAGGGACTGGAGTTGGTAGCTCATGATGAATAAAAGCTAAAAATTAAGTAGAAATTATTAGGCAACCAGTAATACACACCATCTCTTCTGGAAGCCTGTAGATGGCTCTAGAGTTATACATTGTTCTAGATATATATTCTCGAAAAGGTTAGAGTCTATGCTAGATTTTTCTGAATGTATTCTGTTGAATATGAAAGGCGCGATTCACGGCGGAAGTTCAGTGGAGGAAGTTGAAAACTGACAAGTGAGAGGTTAGAAATACAAAGATAGAAATACAAAGTAGTAAACATTGTTAATGATTATTTTAGTATTTTATTTAAGGAAAATATTGTGTAGTTTCAGTAAGTTATTAAATAAAGTGTTAGTGTTTATCCCTTGTTGAAATTATTTGGAACCCACGGATTTTCTCGAATCGTAAATATTGCTCATACAGAACAAAAATTCATGTTCTTGTTAATCATCTAATTCTGGATAACTTTTCCAGATACCCATCTGTCCATCTGCTTATTACATTTCTTGTAGGTACAATAATAACTTAGAAGGGAAATCTCTGATCGATTGTACTAAAATTTAAACTAAAAAATAAGTTTCAGCTAGAGGAAGATTCCTATATTTTAGAAAAAAAAAATGTAAATGTACACTGGGGTGTAAGGAATTCTGTACGCATACAATGCTTTATTGTAAAGAAGGCTTTTTTAATGTTACTGTAAGTGTCATAACTGCAATTGAAAGTTCTGTCAAGAGTAACATACCTCGAATATTTTTGTCTGAAACTCAAAAGGCCAGAGCAATTGCAAAAACTCAAGATGCGTGGTCTTATAGTGCCGTGGCAGACGATCTAAATGTAAGCAAGACTTGTATTGCTTATATTAAAAAAACGCTGCACAACAGGATGATGAATTGGTTAATCATATTATAAATAATCCTCTTGATACGGCAATCAGAGCAAAAAATGTAACTCAGTTTCCAGGAGCAGTTTGCACAGCTCGTAGAAGATTAAAAAATTATGGACTTAGAAGTAGGGTAGCAGAGAAAAAGCTTTATTTGATCCACTTAAATAAAGAGAGGCGTTTGCACTTTGCCAATGAATTTATTAACCATGACAATGAGTTCTAGCATTCCGTGGTATTTACGGATGGAAAATGTTTTCAATCTTTACACGATGAAACAATTTGGGTGTATAGGCCAAACAATCACTGCAGGTTTCAAGGATATGTTCAGCAAGACAGATCCACTGAAAAATTTTCAGTAAACGTTTGGGGTTTAAGTGCTGTGCTGTTAAGTGGGATAAGTGCTGAAGGACCTGGGGTTTGCTTTAGAATTATAAAACGGCTGACTGCAAATGTTTACCAAAATATTTTACAAGACATAATGCTACCATCAGTCATTTCAACATTCCCGCGACAAAATTTTGTATATCAGCAAGACAATTGTCCTGTACACACCGCAAGAATTATAAGGAATTGGATAGATGAGAACAGTATTAACGTTTTACCTTGGCCGGCGAAGAACCCTGATCTCAATCCAATGGAGAACATTTCGGGCTATTTGGTGAAAAAAACTTACTCTCAAAACTTTAGGCCTGCAAATAGAGATGATGGTCCCTTCAAATTAGTCAAAAAGTCGCTGTTTTATAGAAAAATTCCCACAGGTATGAGACCTGTAAAAAGTGAAGCATTTGGGTTGTCTAAACATGATTTTCACTCCTCGCAGTTCTAAAAAAAGGGTGGTTTTTGAAAAATATATACATGTATATGAATTTTAACGCTTTTTCGCCTTCTTCTCTATTTTGAGGAAAAACTATGCACTTTGGTGAAAAATGTCAGGAGAGCAAAGATGTAAGCATAAAATTTTCTACAAATTCTGTCTCTACGTTTTATCAAAATTCCGCATAATTGCGCCTCTAGAGGGCGCGAAAGATATATATAAAGAGACTTTTGCGCCTCTTTTAGATTTTCAGCCAAAATTATGCACTTTGGTGAAAAATATTAGGAGATCAGAGATCAGAAGTTGTAGAGCATTAAATTTCCTACGAATTTTGTCTCTTCGTTTTTGTGCGAATTCCGCATAGTTTCGCCATTAGAGGGCTCGATTTATGTATATTTTTTCGCGCCCTCTAGTGGAGAAACTATGGGAAATTCGAAAAAACTTAAAACGTAGAGGCAAAATTTGTAGGAAATTTTATGCTCTACAACTTTGCTCTCCTGATATTTTTCACCAAAATGCATAATTTTGGCTGAAAATTTAAAAAAAGGTGCAAAACTCTATATATTTATATAACTCTTTCGCGCCTTCTAACGGCGAAACTATGCAGAATTAGGACAAACAAAAATTGTAGGAAATTTTATAATGTACAACTTTGCTCTCCTGACATTTTTCAATAAAATGCATAGTTTTTCCTCAAAATAGAGAAAAAGGCGAAAATGCGCTAAAAGTCATATATATGTATATATTTCTGCTTCACTTTTTACAAGTCTTTTTACAAGTCTCATAGCTGTTGAAAAATTTCTTTAATTGTTCCTAATTTGAAGGGACTATGATCTGTGGAATACTATACTTGAGGCATGGCAAGAGACAATTTCAGAAACTTAATTTTTTCAATGAGGAATCGCTTACAAATAGTAATTGATAGTAATGGTTCATCAATAGGATATTGATTTTTTTTTAGCTCTTAACTTAAAAATAAAGGCTTCCATAGTTTTTTATGTTGAATTACGAACATGTTTCCTGTTAGGTATTTTTTGTAACTTATTATACTCGTCCATCCATCACGTTTCTTGTAAGCATGATAACTTAGGAACGAATAGTCCGATTGTATTGAAATTTCGACAGTAAGTTACTGTTCGCTAGAAGATGAACTCTACTGTTTTTGAACAAAATCCATCAATAAATAAAAAAGTTATGAATTTTTTAAATAAAAAAAATATGTTTTGTAATAGGGAACTTGCACTTTTTTTTACTGCATAAAAATGTTCTACCATACTAAAAAATAAGATGTGCAAAATATGACCCCATTATTTCCAATTATAAATTTGTTATAAATTATTAAAGTTTCGCACGCGAGCGAACCGTTTCAAAGAGGTTCAAAAGCGCGGTAGTAGTCATAACGTCACACCCTACAATTTACAAACGAAGACGGAGATCCCAGCACTTGAACGCTTGATTTCATAGTTCATTCAGCCGTATAAATACCAGTATCGCCATCAATTTGAAGTGTATACTTAAAATGGAAACAAATACTTCTCATTTTAAATATTGCATTGTATCGTTGTGTAAGAATACTACAGTGAAAGTGCCAGATAAAATATTTATAATATTGCCAGAGGATTCGTCGATCAAAATGCCTAAAAGCGTGTAGAAGAAATGAAAAACACATTTCACAGAGCAGTTAACGCAAATACAAAACGCAGAGTATATTGCATTCGATCGGCACATTTCTAAAACCGGTAATATTGCTCTTAGAGAAAAAAAATTCATATCACTGTGTTGGTGATCGAATTATCCGTCCGTCCATCCGTCACGTTTCTTGTAAGCACGATAACTTAAGAACCAAAAGTTCGACTGTATTGAAATTTGAGCAGTAAGTTAGTGTTAGCTAAAGGAAGAACCCTATTGTTTTTGAACAATATCGATCAATAAATAAAAAAGTTATTAATTATTTACATAAAAAAATGTATATTTTGTAATTAAACAAAAAATATCTAAAACTAATATTATTTACAAAAAGAGCTGCGATGAGTATCCTATAGAATGTGCAACAATTATATAAACAGTGCAGTCAATCGGCGAAGAGTATAATGGTTAGCTGCTCTACATAAAGCATTTTCTTATTTCATCATTGCCAAATAAAGTATTTTAAGTAACTGAAAACAAATATTCCTAAGCCTTCTAGTAACTTATGTATATAACCTGAATTTAGAATTCTCGATAAAAAAGTACTTACCAAATTTATAAGAAATACTTTTAGTTACAGCCAAGAGAATAAGGCAAGCCAAGAGACTATATATGCAAACTCTTTTAGTGTTTTTTTATATCTTGTTACATTGTTACGCACATAAGAGCGCACGTAGGTACTTATATTATTTAGATGAAAAAAAAAAACGTAACGTAGAATATTTCTCTATACTTTAGAATATCTAAATTCTTTCAAACATAAGACTAAGTCTGCTAAAAATGCTTTGTTGCAACTAAGCATTTTGTAGTTATTTCTGTTTATTCCGTGATCAAATCATAGCTATTTTATGTTTATAAATTATTACTAAAAGTTAAAAAAATACGTATTTGTCTGCCTTGACCCCGTGGACCTCTCCAAGGGAAAAGCTTTTGTATAAAAGATGCCACCATAAACATATCTACTTTCGGCAAATCATCAGATTGTCCCTTTGAAAAACCTTGATCAGTCATTTCAAAATATCTGTACAACTGCAATAAGCGATACTATAAAACACAATTATAGTAGTAGTGTGTGTAGTATTGTAGTGTGTAGTATTGTGTGTAGTAGTGATGGCTTCGAGTCAAGGTGTCAGCTCACAGAGCTCCTATACAATTAATTACTACAAATGCTGCAAGAATAAACCTTTCCTACACTTTGTATGCATAAAGTGCTCAAACGTATTCCATAAGTGCTGCGTCCCTAAGTTTAAGAAGCAACTTCGGTTTATTAAACAAAATGAAATTATATGCCGTGAAGATGAGAGTTCGAGTGATTATGAAGAAGCGGAAAAAAGCATTCTAGAAAAGACAATTGGGGATCTAAATGAGGACAATCTCCTAAAAGACAGATTCATAAATAAATTAAAAACCGAACACAAACTTTTTGTAGATGAGGCAATGAAATGAGAGGACGATATGAATGAATTATTACTAAAACAAGAAAATAATATTAAAGATCTAAAAGAAATCATTTATTATCTAAAAAAAACACAGAAGAAAAAAAACTGGAGAGCAAAAAATCGGTTAGCACTCAGACAATAAAAACTAATAAAAATGTATCTATATCTACAGATTTATCAATAAGTGGTATGAAGTTAATAGTTCCGGCAAACGGAAATAAAAATGGGAATAACATCAGACAAGAAAACAAGGAGACACAAATGAAAACTCTAACAAAGAGAAGCTCCGAAACTCCTCGAAAGGTCCTCATTCTAAGAGATGACTTCGGACGAAACGTAAACAAAAGTGTGTACCAAAAATTACCAAAGAAATATCAATTAGAAACAATATTAAAACCAGGAGCTACATTCCAGCAAACTATTGAAAACTTAGATCGCCTAACCAGAAATTATGGACTTAATGATCACGTTGTGGTCATTACAGGTTCAAACAACTTTAACAAAAAAACAGGATATCCTTCTTTTAGATACATATGTGATAAATTAAAATCATGCAATGAAACCAATGTTATTATTGCTACAGCACCATACAAACATCGAATGGAAGACAAATTTATTCGAAAGTTCAACATGAGATTGAATGACTCTATATGTCAACTTAACAATTGTGTTCCAGGAAAAATAAAGATTAAAGAAGTAAACAAAACGTCAAATAGGACACCAAGTAAAAGTGAGTTAGGGAGTATATTTGTTAGCAAAATACTAGAAAAAAGTGTTATGAAGAATTTAGCGCTTATTCCACTCAACACAAACAAAAACATGCCAACCAGAAATCAGGAAGCCACATCCACTATGGTGACTAGAACAATGCCAACAATCCAGGGTGCTCAAATAGTTATAACACAAACAAGTAATGACGACGAGGTCGTAAATCTGCCTTCTACTGTACCTCAACCAATAAACTGTAATTCTATATCACCAAACTCTATTCATGCATATGTGCAAGATCACAATGAGCCCACAATGACCTATCCTATGAAAAGTAGGGAAAATTTTTTATATCCTGTGCTATCCGAAATAACTCTAATGTGAAAAGTAATATTCTGGATAATAAACCTGCTAAACAAAGACAAAGGCATTTTCTTACTTTTTATTGGGTATTTTGCCACTGAAAAATATTTAAAAATTTAATACCCAATAAAAAGTAAGAAAATCTGAATATGCCACAAATAAACAATTACAGACAATATAATGACAAAGGCAATTCAAAATTACACAACTAAATGTTCAATCAATGGCAAACAAGATAGGCAAAATAGAAGTTTTTCTAGAAGATATATGCCCTGATACAGTGTGCTGAAATTGATGAAACAGGACTGGAACAAATGTGGCTGAAAGTAAAAATTGATCATACAAATATCGGTGTCGGTATAATCTACCGCCCTCCTTGGGTGAATGTGTCTTGTCTAGATACTCTATTTGAAACTCTGGAACATTTATATCTGGAAACTCAATCAGTCATTTTTATGGGAGATATTAATATTAACCTATTACGAGAAAATTCAACAGATGTAAGAAAGTTTCAATTTAAAACAAATTATTAATAAACCTACAAGAATAACTGAAACGAGTGAATCATTGATTGATGTTATATGTATTAGTGCTAATTTGGATTTAGACACCTGTGATACTATAGACATGCATAATAACACAGATCATATGTTTGTTTATTGTAAACTTAAATTTGATTTAAAAAAAGCTGAACCTAAAATCATTCAGTATAGAAATTATAATAATTTTAATCTCGAACATTTTAATTTCGATGCCAGTCGAATATTTTGGGATAAAATCAAGTCAATTGAGGACATTAATTTAAAAACCAATACTTTCAATCAAGCTATTATTTCACTTTTTGACGTTCACGACCCTGTATGTACATTGAAAACTAAAAGAAACTATAAACCTTATATTACTTACAACATAAGAGAAACGATCAAAACGAAAGACAAGGCTCATAAAAAGTATTTAAAATCTAATACGGCTAGAGACAGGGAAACCTACGTGACATTAAGAAACTATACCAAAGAAGCCATCGTTCGGGAAAAGAAAGCATACATGCAATTCGTAGTTGCTAAAAATAAGAACAACCCTAAGTTATTATGGAAAAGCCTTTCACAGTGGGGTGTGTACACTAAATCTATAAATAAACCTAGTAGTCTTCCTGACGAGTTTACAGATCCCAATCGATTAAATGATTATTTTTTAAATGTTGCGGGGCAATCTAATGTAAATATAGACACATTGACTTATTTCAGTAACGGTTATTTGGGTAGAGATCTCAAATTTACTTTTACAGAAATAAGTCATGAAGATATTTATTTGGCAATAAAAAATATGAAATCTGTAGCAACAGGGAGCGACAACATCAATTTAAAAATGATTAACTTAATAATTCCTCATTGCATTGATGTTCTGAAGAACATATATAACGATTCTTTGAAATTAGGAGTTTTTCCAACCGTGTGGAAATCTGCTAATATTCTACCAATTTCCAAAATATCCATTCCACTAACCCTAAATGATTTACGCCCTATCTCAATACTCCCATCATTTTCTAAGATATTAGAGAAAATCATCTCTCAAAATTTGAAAATATTTTTAAACACTCATAATATTTTACCCATCGTCCAATCAGGATTCAGAGAAAAACACAGTACCACAACTGCTCTATTAAAACTCATAAACGACATCTCTTTTGAGTTAGATAAGTCAACTTCATCGATAATAATTCTATTAGACCAAAGTAAGGCATTCGACCTAGTAGACTTCGACTTGCTTGTAGCAAAATTAAAATATATTGGCTTTGATGCCACTGTACTGAAATGGTTCAGTAGCTATCTGAAAAATCGTACTCAGAAAGTTGTATTAGGATGTAATAATGAATCGTACTTAGGTACTACAAGTAGGGGGGTACCGCAAGGCAGCATTCTCGGGCCTATTTTATTCTCAGTGTATACTTTTGATTTACCCACTTGTATACAATATTGTAATATACACTTATATGCGGATGATGTCCAATTATATAAACCTTGTCATTTTTTGCAGTTGGAGGAATCTATTAATTTTATAAATATGGACCTAGATTCGATTACGGTTTGGTGCTCGAACAATGGTCTAAAAATTAATCCTGGTAAATCTAAAGCATTATGCATAGGGAAGGAACACCAAAGAAACGTTATTTGCCAAGAGAAATTATTGATAAATAATACACAAATTGACTGGGTAGAATCAGCAAAAAATCTCGGTTTGTTTATTGATCATAATCTGAGTTTTAACCAACATGTCAATCATGTCATCAGTATGTCTTATTTCAAGCTAAAATCATTATATCACCTAAAATATCAATTAAATGAGCAAACAAAATTAAAATTAATAAAATCTCTTATTTATCCTCATACCGATTACTGTTGTACAGTATACTATCATTTTCTAACGAATTACAATAAAATCAAATTACAGAAAGTACAAAACTCGTGTATGCGCTTTGTCTGTTGCGTTCCATATCGGAATCACGTAACCCCTTACTTACCCAGATAGCAAAAACATAAACTTATGTTATTCCTAAGATATTCCTACAGAATATTTCATTATTCTTAGAATAACACGAAAATAATTATTATCTTTTAAGGATATTCGTAGAAGTAACAAACGGTACAACTATATGTCTCTTTAGAATAATTTCGGAATAATTCGCACAGTATTCTGTGGAGAATCTAGAATAGTTTGAGAATATATTTTTATGGTTAATCATAGATTATATTTTCAAGTTATCTTTATACTAACCCCAAACTATATGTGTATAATATTAAATTATTCTTAGGATATTTTTATGTTTAATCTTGGATCATATTTTCAGGTTATCTTTATATTAATGCAGAATAATATGTAATATTTTTGACCATTACTTTTTTCCTTAGCACGTACATTTAAAAAACTATCAGACTACCTAAGTAAAACCATAACAAGACTATTGCTAGAGTTTCCACTCAATAATTCCATTCATTTCCAAAATTGCTAGATTAAAAACTACGAAATAGGAAGATTAGCATACCAAATCTTTAAATTTAAATCTAACTATTTTGGAAACTGAAATTATTGAGTGAAAATTCATAGTAATAGTCTTGTTATGGTTCAACTTGGGAAGTCTAATAGTTTTTAAAATACACGTGCTAAGAAAAAAGGGTTATGGCCAAAAATAATAAAGATTTCCCTATCGCATGTTTCTTTCTAGGAAATGACTTACAAAAGTATAATAATATAATATATAATATAATACTTTATTCAGCTTTTTGTACAAGAAAATTGTCACAGCCACGTCAATACAAAAAATTAGTAGGGTAATACATTATAATAAAAATCTTACAATAATAACATAGAAAATGTAGAAAATATAAAATATAAAATAACACAGATACAAGTCATGAATTTAAAAATTTAAGACAATGACCATCACAAGCTATTCCGTTTCATTAAAAAATTCATCAATGCTATAATAAGCCTTATCCCAGAAGTAGGCAAGAATTGCTGCTTGAAAAGAAGCTAGTGATTCTATGGCTTTTAACCTATTTGGCAGAGCATTGTATAACCGCACTGCGGTAGACAATGGTCCTCTCCTGAACAATTCCAGCCTAGCTCTTGTAGTAGTAACTACAAATATTTTCATTTTGAAATAATTTGTTATACAGAATGTTCAAATACGGACATTTTTAACTTATTCTTTAAAAAATTCAATAATTACATTTCAGGCAGTTTATAAATATTTTAGATAAGGAATATATAGATTACATAAAAGCAAAATAAGACACTCCGAATAATTGGGTTAAAGATTTATTTGTTAAATATTTACTCTCATAACATTTTCTAAAATTCCAATAATGGAACAAAACTTAAATAGTAAATTCAGTCGTTGGAAGAAGAATGATAAAATAAATATACACTTCAGCCCATGTAGGTCTCTGCTAGCTTATTTGAAGAATGCAAAGGCTACTACTTACTAGCGGTTCTGGTTTTTCTTTCTTTTCTTTAGTTAGCCATAAACTTCAATTTGTTTTGAAGTGACCTCAATATTATTTTTTTAAACTGCATCTGAAATTGAACATATACCATATACCCATACATTTTATAGCATTAGACAATTAAGCAGTGTAGTATGGAGAAATTGGATATGTCATATTTTGTTTCATAATGCCTCACAAACATTCACACTAAATAGAACAGAAAAAAATATGTGCATATATAAAACCGTAGCCTTACCAATAATCACATTGCATAAAATAGAATCTCCAAAGGTTTTCTCCAGTCTCTATGCCCATGTCAAGTAAATAATATTAAAACATCCCCTGAGATAAGTTTTGTCAAAAATCTTCTCCACCCTCAATACGTTCCACCACCCAATCTCGCCAGATTGTTCACCTGTTAATAAAAAAACAGAATTGTTTACTACTTTACTATAACTTTCATTTATAGACATGTGCTAATGGTACTTTATAAACCACGAGCAAATTTTTAAAAACAGAACAGTATACCCATCTGAATTTAAGATTCCAGCACGGGACAGATAACGTCCAAACTGATTAGTAGGTCATTCTTTGTATTTGTTGGTTTTTTTAAATAATAATGCGTAAGCGAAGAATAAATTACATACCTAAAATATGTAAACATTAAAAGTGACACTGACCTAGTAATAAGTTTAGCTAAAGATCAATCGGAAGCGTACTGCTTATTTTCAGTTGCATATAATACTGCCTACCATATAATACTACTTTAACAGACACATATTTTAAAAAAGGATTGTTGTGTAAAGAAGTGAAGTTTAATACCTATTTTCTTCCTAATAATGGAAACAAATATTCATTTTAAAACCAGCTAAAATAGCTGTATAAAGTTAGGTTAGGTTAATTGATGTTGATGGCGTGGCAAAAATGATTTGTCTATATCCAAGATACATATATATATATTTAAAAAGACAAAAAATTTATCGATTCACTTACCTTCTTTAATTGTTTTTTTGATTGCACATAATCGCAAACATAACGAACAATGAAATAAAACAAGCAAACCCCAAATTGTCAAGCACCAAGCACGCCTGCCGCCATATAAACCTACGATTTCATGAGTAGTCAAAAGTTAACCTATTAAATTATTTATAAAATATATTTCAAACATATTATATACTTCTCTTATTAAAATATTTTTATCATATTATTTTATGAAGTATTTTTAAAATAATAATCCAAAGATAAGTTTTGCAATTATTCATAAAATATATTCAAAATATATTCCATACTTATGTATTTCAATTATTCTAATGTTATTTATTAGAAGATATTCTAAAAATAATAATAAATTATTTGGTTATTCAGAGTATAATTTAAAGATATTTTTTATTATTAATCGAATAATATTTTTTGGGAAGATTTTCAGATTATTCTCAGAATATCTTGTGCTATCTGGGTATTTCAACTGAAAGAACTTAATGTTGTCAAAAGGGCACAATATCTTTATTATACATTTCTATTTAAAGTCTTAAAATATCAAACACCACAATACTTATATAATTTACTGGAAAAAAGATCCAACATTCACAATGTAAACATAAGAGTCAATTCTTTCTGTATCCCTCAATATTCCACTAGCAAATACGAAGGTTCTTTCACTTATATGGCTCCTCATTTATTAAATAAGGTATTAAACTTGTTGGATTTATCTTCCTACTCTTTTAACATCAGTGTTAAAACTATGTTAATAAATGACAATCTCTAATAGATTTATAAATAAGTGGGTATACTATTTAAATGTTTTATATATATACATATATGGATTCCTATGTAATTACCTTAAGTATTTTTTATTTTTTCTCTTGTTCTTCTTTTTGGGTAGTGTGGAAGAACGGCTTAGCCGAACTCCTACCTTTTATGTAACATTGTATTATTGTAATCTCTGTTTGCATAATAAACATTATTATTATTATTATTATATAATTAGTATATCAGAACATTGGTGTAACAAAGACAACGTAGATATGATGGTACTAAAGGGCTACAAACTGGCTGCAAATTATTGTAGGAAAAACTACATTCATGGTGGAACGTCCCTGTATGTTAAATCTGACCACGTCCCCAAAGTGAAGGAGGTACAAGTAGAACAATATTCCTGTGAGCGCCACTTCGAGTCCTGTGCAATAAAACTTGAATATGAACAAATTAAGTGTTGTGTAATGAGTGTTTATCGGCCACCAGATGGGAACTATGGAACATTTTATTCTAATCTATCAGAGGCTCTAAATTATTGTAGTAAGATCTCAAATATTTTATTTGTCTGTGGAGACATGAATATAAATTATTTAATCGAAAACATGCACAAACAATTGCTAACGGACTTACTTGAAAATTTTAACTTAAAATGTACATCTACTAAACCGACGAGAATATATAAAAATAAGTTAGGAAATAACTCTGAATCGGTGATAGATTATATATTTACCAACTTAAATAAGAGTCAATATAATACAATTGTACTACAGCCTAATATAGCAGACCACCTTGCTCTTATCATATATTGTAATTTGACATTATTAAAAGGACAAAAAAATGAAAAAAAATATAAGTATCGAAATTTCTCACACAGTAATTTGCTAGATTTAAAATGGTCCCTAGCAAATGCTAGTTTTTCAGACGTATATGATAGCACAGATACTAATGTAGCTTTCAACAAATTCATGGAAATGCTTAACTGGTCAATTAATGATATATGCCCTGTGCAGTACATAATAAAAAATGCAAACAAAAAGATCAAGAAATCGTGGATAACAAACGAAATAATTGAAAAAAGTAATAACCTGAAAAATCTTTTTTGGTTACAAAAAAAATACCTATAATATTAATGCTATCGAATGTTACAAACACAATGACTTCAGAAACTGAAGTCATTGTACAAACATCAAAAAAAGGAGTATAAAACATTAATTAAAGAAACGAAAAAAGAATACTATGAGAACGTTATCGAAACTGCATCAAATAAACCTAAGAAAATTTGGCAACTAATTAATGAGCAAACAGGCAGAAATAAGGAAAATGGAATAATTATACTAAAAAATGAAAATCAATACGTAACAGACCCTGTAAATGTAGCCGACACGTTTGGAGATTACTTTTCAAATGTAACAGACATTTGCTTAAAAAATCATTACGGTACATTTTCCTCTAAAAACTGCACTCTTTCATCTACCAATACAAAATCATTCTTTTTTGCTCCTACTGATAGAGAGGAAATTTTAAAAATCATTTCTCAATTGAAAAATAAAAATAGTGTAGGCATGGATGGTATTCCAACGAAATTAATCAAAGCTGTTTCAGAAAGCATTATTGTAAACCCATTAGTTTACATTATAAATTTATCTTTTGAACAAGGGCAATTTCCTTCATTGTTGAAAATTGCATCAGTAATTCCAATTTATAAAAACAAATCCTAATAGTGTAGACAACTATAGGCCTATTGCAATTCTAAATGTGCTCTCTAAAATTTTTGAACGGCTTATTTATAATAGATTAACAACTTTTCTTATAAATGAAAAAATCAAAACTGACTGTCAACATGGTTTTTGTATGAATCGATCAACGGAAACTGCAGCATACCAGCTTCTGGAATACATTTATAAAAGTGTAGATCAGGGGCAATTAGTAGCTGGAGTGTTCTTTGATCTATCAAAGGCATTTGACTGTTTTGATCATTCTTTTCTTAAACGAAAGCTTTATAATATAGGAGTAAGGGGCTGCATTTTATCCTGGATAATGTCCTACCTCAAAGACAGGAAAATATGTGTTAAAGTACAAGAAAATACCTCAAATTATTACAACATGCACAGAGGTGTGCCTCAAGGGTCGGTGTTGGGCCCGTTTCTATTTACTCTGTATGTTAACGAATTGCCAACTTGTCTTACATCTACATGTGTCACAATGTTCGCAGATGACACAACAGTGGCGGTTCCATCACCGACTGCTGAGGACTTAAATAAATCGATTACGTGAGTTATACATGATTTTCAAAGGCGGTGTAAAGAAAATAATCTCATTTTAAATATAGATAAAACCATCTGCCTCAACTTTTACAACAAAAAGAAACACCATATCAACAATATTGTTGTCAATAACATCACTTTGAACGAGAGCTCAGTCACTAAGTTCTTGGAGGTATTCCTAAATGATAATTTAAGCTGGTCAGCTCACATTGACCACGTGATCAAAACAATTAGCAAATCTTACTATGCCATCTTAAAAATGAAAGACCTACTTTCTACACATTACCTGTTAAATGTATACTATTCACTGGTCTACAGCCATCTGTCATATAATATCACACTCTGGGGTAATGCACCGGAAATTGATGTTTGTTTCGTATCCAGTGAATGTACATTGCACATGTTTATGTACATTCACTGGATATAAAATAGATATGGAAGTCGGCGACAAACGTATCTGCTGGGAATGTTAATTCCACATCCATTAGATGTACATTAGATATACTTTCTCCATCTTGTGGATATACATATCCATAGATTGAAAATACAGTGTATGTACATTGCATATCATTTTGTTATGTGGGATATACATCAAAAGTGTGTTGTGTCAGTACTTCTAGTTGCATGGGAGAGAACTGATGGAAGCAACGTTGATAGTTGAGAGAAGTAAGTGAGGTTAAAGGGATAGTCAAGGCTTTTCATGTCGTATAATATTGTAGTTAGTAATAATAAAGTATTTAAATAGTATCCGAGTGTTACTTTAAAAAATTTCAGGAAACGTAATAATAATACATGGTAGACTGGAGCAGATAAAAAATGAGAATAACATATAGCAAGGAACTACAATGGTTGAAGGTCAAACTCCATTACTCTACAATATTTTCTGCTATGACATATATAATTACAATCTGGAACATCCACAGAATATTGACCACAACGCATATATCCTGCAATTCGCTGATGACAATTGTCTTGTGTTCCATGAAAAAAATGTGAGTGAAACCGTTGAAAACCTACAACACTTCTCGGACAACACAGTATTCTGGATGAAGAAATGGCGAACTATACCAAATCCAAATAAATCTCACCTGATTATATTTAACCATAAAATTTCCAACAATTCTCCATCGATCAACCTACTTTAGCAAACACTCCGTCCTTCATTATCATGCAAATACCTAGGAGTTAATATTGATAGCAAATTAAATTTTAAATTGCACACCAGACTTTGCAAAAAAAATATCATAACAAGAACCAAACACTTTCGATCGTTAACTTATAAAAATGAAGGAATAGATACACAAACAGCTTGCCAAATTTATAAAATGGTTTGTCGACCAATACTAGAGTATGGTTTTAATATTATTTGGAAATTGTCGGACGCCAGCTTTAAACAACATCGAAGTAGGAGAGAGAAGCAGTCTGAGAAAAATTACAAAGATTAGACACCCCAGCAACCCCTTGCATAATCCCTCTAACAACTTCCTTTATCAAAAAACCCATATTGAACCTATCCTCTCCCGATTCAAAAGACTATCACAAAAATTTACCAATAATTCACTTAACATTGAAATTATAAATCCTTTAATACACCAAACCAATCCCAACATCCCTCCTAAAAGAATATTCCCTACACAATCAATCTACGAATCCCTTATATTGCTACGTAGTGACTAATATTATTAATTTAATTTGTTGATACACATAAGCACCTACTTATGTATAATATGTAAAAAAAAATTTGTTTTTCTGTAAGACTATAAACACAAGTGGCTGGAAGACCTCGGTCGTTAGCCAATTGGAATTTCCAATAAAGCCATATACCTACTAGTACTATTTAAGACGTGATTCGAAAACAAATAAAAATTGAATTACAACTATTAAGTATTTTAATAATAAACTTATGTGTAGTATACACTCCCGGAGTATAGTAATTTTCTCGCAACTCACCCTGTATATTCATAAAGTAATATACTCATGAAAATATGCATTAAAGAGTATCGTATGTAATATCGCTAGTAGGTACTTAGAATTTTGTCATAATTTTACCAAAAGTGTGTAGTTGCCTAGTGATATAAAGAAGTGTAATAAATTAAAAGATAATTAATTATCTCACTTACTATTTGATAATACTGTGAAATTACACGAATTATATTACTTAGGTATATTACTCTTTGGCAACTTAGCTTGAGATAAAAAAAAATGTTTAGAGAGAATGTTTCACTAATAAATACGTAAAATATATTTTTAATACTAAGTTTTTGCTTCCAGATGCAAAAACTGAAATACGTTTATGTTATTAGAGAGTTATTGCAAAACGAAAAGGGGCTGACTTTATTAAAAGAAACTTAACTTTATTAAAAGAAACTTCAAATAAAGTATCCTGTATTCCAATTTATCATTCTCATACCTTATGTGGATACTTTATTTTGACAATTATCCCTAACCTAAAAAATCCAAGTTGGGCATTGCCGGTATTATTATTATTTGTTCAAGTTTAAGATTAATATGGAAGAACAATTAGAAGTACCCAAACAGCATTTGTACGTTTTATGTACATTCTAAAAACGTAACATTCAGACGTAATGTACGTACAAGGTACGAGTTTGGTCCTCTAGACGTACATAAGACGTCTTTGGTAGGTCCAATTTCCACCAATCCGAACGTCTTCAATACGTACATTATAGGTCCATTTATGGACGATCTGTACATCCCTAAGACGTAAATAAGGTCAAATTCGTACGTCTTTCTGACGCTCAGAAACGGTCTATTTAAAGACGTGTTTGCACTTACCCATTACCCATTTAAAACTAATCTAATTTAAAACTAATTTAAGTTATTCTCTAAATTTTTGTTTTTTTAATGTTCAATACGTAATATTTATAAAAAGATATTAACTAAAAATGACCAAAATCCTACTTAAAACACATGAAAAATGTATACATAAGAAGCCATCATAGATTTTTAACGTTCAACACGTATTATTTGTAAAAAGATGTTAATTAAAAATGATCAAAATCCTACTTAAAACACTCGAAAAATGTATACATAAGAAGCAATCATCCATGGTTTATGTAAATGCTTTCTTAAAGGTAGTATTATAAAACTCGTAATATATAGAAAATACTGACTGCATTTAGGCAATTAAAGCACATTAAATATAAATACACAAAAACATACATTATCTGAACTTACCTTAATTAGTTTTTGGGATAATAAACTAACATACTTATTATTAGTTCAGTATAATTTTTTTGGAAAATTAAAATATCAAATATTTTCCATTTTTTAAAGTATTTATTAGTAGCTATAAAATTCATTACAAAAAATTGTAAATTAATAGTGTAAAAGGTAAAAATGAAAAGCAATATTTAAATAAAAAATAACTTCCTATATTCTGTGCTTAACAAACAAAAAACATTTTAATGAAACACCACAGATATATGGCATCCTTGCTTGGGGTGGCTATACAGTGCTGGCAGTTAGAAAACTTGGGTCGATGCCAATGTAAATTAGAAGGGAAGAGAAATGGACAAATAATATGCCGAAAAGAAACAAAGTTAGGTAACCTACGCTGTTGCCAAACAAAGTTAACCTACGCTGTTGCCACTTTAAGAGCGGCTAACAGGCGAAACTCTTAATATGTTCAAGTGCTTGACATCGATGTGAATATATCCATTTCGTTCACGTACATTATTTTGCTATTTACATTTCACTCTTCACTATCTTATTGTAGTGATCGACCCAAGTTTTCTAACTGCCAGCAGTGTATAACAATTCATTAAAACTAAATTTAATACAAAACTTCATCCTAAAAATAAGTTTCAAAAAGTCTAGCCTATATATCCTACGAATTTACTATGTAATGCTACCAAGAAATGTACAGAATATGTCCCTATGTCCGGTTTATATTTAGGTATACCAAAGTGTATCTTTTAAATGGTGAATAAATTATTATTATTACACAGAAGAGACTTTTAATGTTCATTCACTTTACATCTGATCTTGTGTTGTTCCTATTTAGAACAGAATAAGTATTTAAAGAAATTCATATCCCATCACCATAAAACTAGGGGCAGTTCTTAAAAGCCTACAAATACCTATTGTAAATAAAAATATTGGACTAAGATCCTTTCAATTCTAAAGCCCCTAAATTTCATAACCTCTTACCCGTCAAAATCATGCAATCGATTAATATAAAATAAAAAAAAAGTAATAAAGAATGTAAAAGTAACAATTTTGATTCATTTAAACTTTTTTTTTAAGGAAAAATAAGAGATAAAATATATAATTTGTATGAGTACTTCAACAATTTTGGTTTTTAGCTTTAGTTCACATATTAATTTCAAATTTTTTAGTAAAACATATGTATTCAATTAAAAAATTTAGGCACATGCAAATGTTAAATCATTTAGGTGCATATCTCCAATATATAAAAAAATCTGTAAAATACATCTTTTATTATAATTGGACTTCAATGTGACGTAAATCATAATTAGAATAAATTGAATCGAATATAGGTATGAAAAATGTGTTATACATTCTTGCTCCGATCTCGTGCTCTCCTCAACCAATTCTTTAAAGATGTTTCGGTTTCTTGCACATCATTCGATTTTTTAGCTTTATCTGCTGCACCTAGAAATTATGCTTTATAAGTTGTGTGAATGTTATAAATCTAAATACTAATACAAATATTACTGTTTCTGAGCAATTTTTGTTTGCCTAGTTGCAACGAACAATTTATTATTCCCATTAACATTAAAAAATATTATATTATTAAAATCCGCCGCACTTACGCCTGTTGGCCCATTGTACTTTATGTGCTCCAAGTGGTGTACAATTATGCACAGAATATGAGTGATGGTTTCATCCTCTACTCCACACATCCGACAATGGGACCATCATTCATCCCTATTAATTTGATTTTTGACTTTCAATTTTGATTTTTATGCCCGACTTTTTTGTTTTTAAATAAATAATTTTATACGTCATTATAAAATGAGAGATAAAAGTATGTAGATAAAACCACAGAGGCACATATAAGCATTATATGTAATTTACTTTTATCCGATGAATGCTGGCCGGCAGAGTATACTTATTGTACTTGTCTCTAGTTTTGAAGTAAAATAGAAGCAAAATAACAAATGACACTCTGTTGCTAACGGTCAAACCTAAATTGCAATGACATTAGCCTGTGTTCACACCTTTGTGGTTTTATCTGTATATGTATGCCCCAAGTGTGCAATATGGTATAAATGATGTGTGATGTGGTGAAGAAGTACTCGATGTAGGAACAAAAAAGCACCACAGAAATTAGAAATTATGTACATGAAATACTTTCCAAATATTTGAGATTTGAAAGTGTATCTTGTGGTAGCTCATCTGTATAGTTCCAGACATTTACAAGAATATTTTAATACCTTAGGTACTTACTTATTATCAACTTTGCCACTTCAAAGTTACAAAAACTTTTTTTCTCCCTTCGGCCCAACCAGCTGTACTGCATAGCATACTTGTTGCAAATCAACATACCCATGCAACGCTTGACAAATTCATAATTATCCTTTCCGCCTATTTTACACATTTCAGTAACCTAAAAATAAAATGAATGTTAGAACTTATGTCTATATGAACTTTTTATTTAAAATTAGTCAAAAAAACACGGATTTAAAAAATATAAACTTTTAAGTATGAAAAAAATATAAATCCAAACCAGCCCATTTCAACTTTCTATGATCCTGCCGGCGACATCCTGTATACTTAGTTTATAAATGTGATATCATAGTTAAAAAATTTTATTACGAAATTGTCATAGAAAGAAAAATCTTTTCAGTAATAAAGATACAATACTTACAGCTTTTGTAAAATTTTCTTCATCTTTTAAATAATTGTTAAATACCACAATATCATCATCCGTCTTTATTGGCATGCTAAATTTTTTAAAAATAGAATCATTTTCTTCCATTACGACATGATTTGTGTTCTTTGATGCCCGTACTTCGACCAAAAGATCACTCAATATACTTTTTATAAAATTTTGCTGACTTATTATGTGTTTAAGATATTCAGCTAAAAAAAAAACAAACATAATATATTAAATTTATATTCTTATAATAATGTACCGTCTTGTTTGTGATGTGGGCAACATGTACAGTTTTCTTTATCTGAAATATAAATTATCAGTTTTTAGACCAACTAATTCCACACAAACATTTAAACAAATGCATACTATATATTTTAAAATGAAAAATGACAAAAAATGTATATACCTGCATTTAGGTCAGTGAACTCATTCCTCGCTGGTGTTAAAAGAGGGATGGTTCTCATCGTTAATGGATAATTATTTACATTTTGGTTTGGTGTTAACTGAGATGTGGTTGCTGTTGCTGTCATTACGGGAGAATTTCTGTTTGTGAAAGGTAGTGTTGCAGCCTTTCGAGCAACAGGTGTATGATTTGTCACGTTTTTTACTAAAAAAATAAAGTAAAATATTGTCCAAAAAAAAAAAAGATATTTATATACCTGGGTCTTTTTTTTTAATTTTCGGTGGTGTGCGTAAAATGGCTTGGTCATCACTGTCTTCAGAGGATGACGAATTAATTTTTTTTAAAATTTTTCTTTTCTTGGGCCGTTCGTCTTCGGTATTTAAATCGCTGGTATCTTCTGCCCTTATCGATTTTAGTCGAGCGGTGTCATAGTTATCTAAAAACATTTTGTTAACAAGTGCATTAGCATACTTCTAGATTTCTTACCATAAGTTGCGTTTCGAAACATTTCTATTTTAAATGTTGGCCAACATGTGTTTGTTACATGGTTCTTGATGGCAGATGTAATTTTATCTGCAGTGAATGGAGGCCACAAACATTCTCCGGTGTCTGTTAACCAAGTGGTAGGTACCGCTGACACAGTGCAGTCTTCTTTAAATTTCACCACTGTCCATGTCTTGGATGGCGAGATGGGAGGATCCATGTCTGAAATATTTATAAAACACAAAAAGCAGAGATTTAATCATAAAAAGTAGTCAGTTAAAGTCTAGTCGACAGAAGCTTAAAAAAGTAAAAACAGTTATCTTAAGTCTGTTAGGTTGTGTAATCACATACTACTAGTAAAATACCACTAATTTTAAAGGTTCTCGAAGGGCCGTGAAACGATCTGTACATAGTAAAACAAGCGCTGTTTCTAACTTAGATTTTTTAGAGAATTTTTAGATATAGAGATTTAGTCTACGTATTTTATATAAAAAAATATTTGCCAGGATTTTAAAATTTTCCTATAAGACACAGGACATCCTTAAACCCATTTGTGCCAATTAAAAAAAACTTGAAAATCTAATATATTGCTTATAAAATTAACCCCATCACCCCCATTTGGATTTTTATATATTATTTCAGATGTAAAAGAGGAAAAACAACAAATTCATTATCAAATGAAAGTTTTACACATTTGTGAGTTACTTCATTTAAATTCCAAGACTGCAATGGGCCAATATTATTTACCCCTATATATACCCAATTCTGACGATTCACAAGGCTTCTCATAAAAATTTTCTTTCACTAAATATTCATGACCAATGATAATTGTTTCCTCATTAGTTGTGACAAAATTTTTTATACTTAAGATCGATCCATCAGCCAAACAGCAACAATTATCAGGTTCTGTTATTTTTAAAATAAAATTTTCAAATACCACCTCTTCGTATTGGGAAAAAATAAACAGATTTGGAGTAACAGGTCCTTTATAATGTTGTTTTTGAAAATATGATTTCTTTTTTACTTCCCTTCCTTTACTTTTACTGAGAACATCAAGTTCTTGTTTTCTATTGATTACTTGCTGAAGTGGCTTTTCTGCCTTTCTGATAAATTTCTTTAATGTCTGCATATAATTTTCAAATGGAAAGGCACTAAAATTGTCCAACGACCCAAACAATCTGACGTCGTCAGTGATATGCAATAAATTATGCATATTGTGAGACACATTCTCTTCTCCATACAGAGTAATGAAAGTTTCAACAAAATATTCTAATAAATTTTCTGCGTAATCTATGTGTGTTAAATGTTTTGAACATAATATTGTTATAGCTACATGAAGGGAAAGGAAGTTAATGTATCTGTCATTTGTTAAAATTGATTTTAAAATAACTGGACCAGTGTACAACAAAACCTGACGAAATTCAGTTGCTTTCCATCTCTTACATTCATGTAAACTTCGAGGCTTTCGATTAAACTCAACAGGAATGTTTCTTGCTTGATCAGTTAATAATGTTGACATGTCTGATATTTGTTTAAAGGACAGTTTAGTTGACGGTTTTCCACAACACCACAGTGAAACTATTAACTTTTTCACAACTCCTAAACATATTAAATGCATGTAATCAAGTGGAAAAGATTTTATCATATCGATGCCAGGAATGGTTTCAATTAATGATGTTCCCGTGTGATGCTCCTCTTGCAATTTGGCTCTGAATTCTGAATCAATACGTTTATGTACATTTTTAATTTGTGGGAAACAAACTGAGTTAATATATTTACCTTCAGTGTAACATTTTGTGCATGACATATATGCTGAATGAGCTTTAGTATATTTGATATAACATTTTGCAGGAACATCACAAATAAAACCCTTGATTTTGAGTGAATAAGGAGTACCATCATAAAAAATACCATTATTTATTAAATGTACGGCCTCGTTAACAAAATTATTTAAAAATAAATTAGCAAATTTTGGTTTTTCGTATCCATGATATATACCAATAATTTCAACATTGTTTTTGTTCTCACATAAACTGCACAAAATAGGATACAACTGACTACCAGAACTTTTTGAAAGGGGCAAGCCATCAATATTTATAAAAATTTCGATAACTTTACGGTTTTGTAGATCAGGCAATTCAGACAATAGCTTTTTAACACTGTTCTCGAACCCGAAATGATAATATTGACCAGGTTCAATGACTTGCATTATGTTATGTTTGGGAGTCTGTAAAAGTGTCCTCGCATCCAACGGTAATACGCTGTGCATTGGATTTAAAATTTTTAAAAGATCATTCCCAATCAGCACAAGGTTAACCGATGGATATTCTAAGGACGTAAAGCTTGGTTTATGACTATATCCTTTGGATGACCTAAAATTTGCATAGGATTTCCCTGGGATGTACAGGTGAGACAGTTCCAGATGTCCTGAGAACAACCTTCGAACACATTTGCATATATCCTTAGGATCTATCGGGGCAATATCTAGGATAACCCTACAATAACCGCTGGAAATAGTGTTCTACATGCATATCCCTTTTTTGTATATCCTGATGATATTCGATATTGTTCTTGATTTGATATCCTTAGGAAACAGTTAGATAAGTGTTTAAGGATATCCTTTCGATAACCTTAGTATATAGGATGTTTCTAAATTAATTCTAGAAATTTATACGGTTCTAGATAAATAAGAAAAAAAACACCATATAAACATGAATTCAAGTATCCTAAGAGAATTACAACTACATGACAGAACTATTACGTAATCTCACAAAATAAATACTGATATAAAGTTAGAGGTGTTTCAGAATCTTATGAGCCGCGAAATGCGCAAACGCCAAAGTTCATTCTGCGTTATAAGTATTTTTTTGAAGACACTGGCGGCTGAATTGTTGTATACATTAACAAGAGTTCGGGATAAATTGTAAACAATAAATATAATAATTTTAAGAAGTGTAACTGAGTCGACAGGAGGGATTATGTCTGTGCGCATATGAAGGTCACAGCTCATGAGATTTTAAAACACCTCTAATAGATAATTAAATTGGCACAATATTAATAAAAAAAAAACACTACTCTAATTTTGTTGAAGTTGTGACACAAAAAGCAATATTGTTATCTGCACCCGACTCACACTGACGTAACCGATTGCTATTAGTTTAGCATACATATGAACTACACTGTGCTATAAAGTCACTACTAAGTTGATTCACACTATTGTATTGATTTCTAAAAACTGTCCAAAAAGTTAAATGTGCGTCTTCTGTAATTCTGTAAAGTTGTCAAAATTCGAGATACGTCAGTTCATGAGATATGAGACGATATTATTTTAATTTTACTAATATTTTACCTTTTATCATACACCGAGTCATACACGTGGATCTGGATGGTTTGGAGCCTTCGGTGTGACACTGACGATGAAGTAGTTTTCACGAACACCAAAAAATAGTTTCCACAAACAACAAAATTCTTGAACACAACAGTCAAATATTCTACTCGACACGCGTTTTGCCAACTGGAGATGATTAAAACTAAGAGTTGTTTTTTTTTAGGTTTTAATCATCTCCAGATGATGCCAACATGGTTGGTGAAATGCGAGTCGAGTAGAGTATTCGAGTGCTGTGTTCAAGTGTTTTGGTGTTTGTAAAACTACTCCATCATCTTTTTATCATGCACTTTGTATTAATAATGTTTGGATAAAAAAATCACTTGAGCTTTATTTTAAAAATCTATTTATTTATACCTATATACATGAGTATATCTATTGGTTCTCTTTGTCTGCATTTCCTTGGTCCACTTAATTTTCTTTGTTCCTTATATCTCCATTTTCCTTATCCCTTTCTCGTCTTTCTTTGGCGTGTCAGAGTCAATTTTTTATAGCAGCTTAATTTCCTTTGTTCCTTATATCTCCATTTTCCTTATCCCTTTCTAGTCTTTCTTTGGCGTGTCGGAGTCAATTTTTTACAGCAGCTTCCACAGTTTTTTCTGATGCCTTGACACAGTTTGGGTTTTTTTAAAACAGCTTCTAAAAAATATACAAATAACACAAATGAAAATCATTTACATTTAAAACAAAAAAAAAACGTTTTTAAAATATAGTCAAAGCAAAAATTCCGAAGATACAAGTCACAACAGCAGTAATTTTTCTATACAAGGACATGAACATAATTTTGGCTCCGCATGTTTTCACTATGACATATGCATAGTAAGAATTCCTGCCTTGATCATAAATGCTATTTCTAGATTAGTACACATTTGTAAACGACTTATAAAGATGCGCTTAATCTTCATAAATAATGATTATTCAGCGACACAAAAACAGACGTAATGTAATAATCTAGATAGGAAAGTCGTCATGGGAAAAACTCAATTATAAGTATAGTAATTAAATAACATCGCCTCTGTGACATGCATCATTAAAATTTCTGCTGAGGCTACAATTAGACAGCCAAAGTTAAATTAAAAAAAAAAAAAGGTAGCGATATCGGACAAAAACTTTTGACACATTTTAACGTATGGTTATTTTGGCCTTATGCAAATTGGTAATAAGTTGTTATATGTGTGACTATAGTAGAGGACTGAGGACACAGATGTAAAAACATTATTCTATACGACAAAAGGACATTATCACTTGTTTTCTGTGATGTAGTCAGAATTTCTGCCTCGACTATAACTAGTCTTTCACAATAATGTCATACCAGATTAGGATGTTATTATATAAATGAAATACTTCATGTATTTTCTCCATTCGTGGCTTAATGTATATAGAAATAATACACATAGTATAGAAAACTTGGGCTTTTCTATACCAAAATGTTTCAAATGCAAGAACGTGTTATAAGAAAAAGTTATTCAATCGCAAATAAAGAACCAAAGTGTCTGTATAAGAAATCATACTGTGTATTGTTCAGTGCAATTCGTTTTTTTTAAATATATTAGATACCTACCTACGTGATTTGCGTTTGTGGAAATATCATCACTAACAAGTAATGATATTTTGACAGAGTTGTTCTTGATACACCTATAGTATGTTGCTCTGTTTGTTTTACTAGTTTTACTACTGGTTTATTTTACCTGTTGTAGACATGTTCGAGGTTACCTTTTACAGCACATGCCACATGCAAAATAATTTACCGGTCTCTATAGTGTCTACCACTACACTAGATCAAACAGCTAATACTCTGCTCTAGATTTATCTTAAATTATGTATATAATATAGCACAGTAAGCCTTACCTGCATTAAAAAATACACTTTACACATTAAAATGGTCTATCTTCAAACACAGAACACAGTCGAACTTTGAAAATTGAAAAATATGGCGATGTTCACAGCAGCTGACAGCTGATGTTCACGATGATAGGACAGAAACAGGGAATTTTCGTTTGTGTTTTTTGTGGTTTGCACTACTGTAACTCTCCCTCTCTCTCTCTCTGACTTATATTTTCTGCATTATTGACATCTTTATTATCAGCGTAGTGTTATTCGGTTTCAGGAAATGATTAAAGAAATTGCATTGGATTTTCAACCAATGAGCATAAGCTATAATACATCACCTCCCCCAGGGCCAGATTTAAATTACAAAAGAGCTAATTTACTCCATTATTGTTGATTAATTATTTCATTACATTCGAAATTATCAATATGAATCTTAATGAGTATTTCATCGTTTTAAAAAGACAACCGTCTCCGGAAAAAAAATATAATCAAAATTTTTGAAATTTTCGATTTCTTATTCTAGAATAAAATGTGTGCCTAAATAAATATAGTTTAATGTTTTACCGTTTTTGTACAAATAAGTTTCTTAAAAAAAGTGGTAAAAATCCCATCCCATCATTGGATATCCGTGGGCAATCTGGACAGGATAACCCACGGATATCGATTCTATTACATCCGTAGGATATATGTATTTTGTACAACTATAGGATATTAACATCCCGTCAGGATATCCGTAGGCAATCAGTTGCGGATATCCTACGGATATCCATAATTGGATCTTTACAGGACATTAATATCCAGTCAGGTCAACCTTGGGATGACCTGGGGATATGTCCATGGGATAATCCCAAATCTGGGACAACGGGACTGTGATAGGATATCCTCAGGATATCGTGTGCTGTCTGGGTTAACAGCTGTGTGAGTAATATTATGTTTTATGGCCCACTGTGATAATTGCACAGACAAGTTCATTTGTTCACATTCTTTAGCAGATTCGTTATAATTTGAAATATGAGGTTCAGCATGATGAGTTACTGGTAAATTGCTATTAATTTGAATATCAGCATTCTGATCAATATCTGATACATCGCTATTATCTAAAAACAAAAGCTCCGACTCAGGCAATTCTAAAAATGTTTGGAGTTGCGAGTGTTGCGACTCAATTACATTTGTATTATCTAAAGCAGATGTAGATGAGGAACCTGTGGAATTTAACAAGTCTCGACGTTTAAATGCGTCTTCAAATATGTCTAACTGTTTTTTGGCTTTTTTATAATGCTTACTAACTTTAGACTTTTCCATAACTACAAAAAAGCTATACTAAAACTTAAATAATTACTTACCTTTATCCACAATAGGGCAACAAAGCACAAATTTCACAATATTTAGCGGCTAAAAATAACGAAACAGGCGTGGCACTTGCGTTGGCGTGGGTGCAACAGAATAAAATATGTATTTTATTGCCTTCTAAGCGTCTATATCCCACACATAGTGAAATTTAAATGCGCATGCCCTAACTAAATTGCTGCTTTTCTGTCAGCTGTAAGCTTTACTTTCTTCCGTTCTCCCTTGCGTTCGCCGTTGTTCCGTTGCACGTGGTCTTGGCTGACTGGTAGTTGCATAGATAAACTACACTAGGTAGTTGCTTTCATTTGTTTTTACAGCAGAACTTAGAAAATCAAATTACTTAGGTACTCTACTTAAATTATTATGCTATATTTTAATGTAATTTTGCAATTTTGTATTATCTGTAATGTTCTGACCTTTCCTATACCATTTTTTATGGTCTACTGGAAAAATAAATATAAATAAATAATGTAGATAAATTTAAATTTGTATTATCCCAATCCTGAATGTACATATATAGGAGGCAATTCTCTAATTCTGTAATAATTTAATATAACATGTTCAGAAATGAATGGCAAAACTTTATGAGAAAAAATTCAGAACAGTGATAAGTACGTCAAAAATAGTATCACGACAGATTCCAATAAATGTTTGCATTATTTAATCAATTTATTCAATGTTAATTGTGATTTTTTGTATGCGTTGTTAAACGTTTTGTTTCAATGCATTAAATATTTTTCTTTGGAGCTCACTTGCTGCCCCAAAAGCAGGATCCACCACTATTTCCTATGTTCTGTCCTCTTATTATACAAGAAAACTGTTTCTAAGGATGTTCCGTATTTTGCAAAAACGAATATGGTAGGCTTAATTTTTTCTTATCTCATTATACAAAAGCAGGTAAACATTCGTACGCCGGTATACAAAGCTCTTATTATCAGTTGCTGTAAATAACCCCAGATATCTCTCAATGTTATACTTAATAATGTGTCGCATTGAACCACTGCCTATTCAAATTACGCGCCAATCAGCATTAAATCGCCCGCGCATGCGTATTTGCTATGAACTATGTGTGGGATATAGACGCGAGTAGTGTCCGCATCGAGCGCGGGAATATCCAAGAACCGTTACAGTTCTTGGGGAATATCTATCTCTGTTTTTCACTTACGCATATACATACTGCATATTAGTTCTATCTCATATTAATTCGTATTTGACAACATTTAAAGTTAAACGAGATAGATATATGCTACGCCACAAATATTATTATGAGAATTAGCTCACAATAGACAAGATAGAGAAGGACGGGTATGTATAACGTAATTTATGTTATGAGACAATCTTATTACCAAATATATTCTACCAACCTTGGAGTGCCATAAAATTTAACAGAAAATACACTTACTTAACTAAATTAAATAGCAATTCCTGTAGATAGAAATATATATATAAACAAATGAAAAAAATATATTTTTTTAATGTTGTACATATCTACAGAGTTCACGTGTCTTCTGCGATCATTATAATTAAGTCCTGTATTATCAGAAAAAAGTTAAAGTAGAAACGAGAACCTTATAGGTATACACTTCTATACATACAAATATAATATACAGGTATATATATTATTTATGTGAACTGTAACGTAAATATAACTCCATATACTTATTGAAAGATGGAGAAGATTTGCTGGACGTAAGACGTACGTACATTGTACCACAAATAAGCGTCTTCTAAGGGACGTACATGTGTGTACGTCTTAAAAACGTAGTGTTTAGGCACACGTACGTACAAACCAAAATATGACATAAAATGTACGTCTTTAGGATGTGACATGCTGTTTGGGTAGCTATCCTAGCTGATGTTAATGATGAAGAAATTGAAATGTTACATCTACATAACAATTGATATTTATAACGGTAATGAATAAATTAATGCTGTAGACCTCGTGAACTTCGATTTAAATAATATGACTGATGATGAAATAGAAGTTAATTTTCGTTTTCAAAGATGGGATATAATACGATTGCGAAATTACGTCGTCCTCATATTTGAATCTCACACGTTTTTTATTGTTCCGTTGGCAATTATATTGTAAGGATTTATATGTAATTCAATATCGATGTACGATGATTCGATGTACCGAGGAACAGGCGCCCTCTGGGGGGACTAGAGAGAGTTGGGTAGATGTAAGAAACATGTACATGTGAGTTGTAATACTTGTAATGAAATAAACTTTAAAATACATATTAGTTAGTACTGTGATACTTTATTTGTTATTACCTGTCCCCTGGACCTCAAAGGTGAATAACAGAACATTTATCTTTTTCTTGTGCCATTGTCGCCAACAAAATAACAATTTACACGTTGAATAAGTAGATCAAAACCAAATGCACATTGCATACACTGGCACTGTCACTCACGTATCACTTTGTGTATGTTAGAATATTCCCTAGTAGTCCAGTCAATGAACTCTCAAAAGTGGGGTGTAGAGGACATGGTCGGGAACAGAATTTTTGACTTTAGGGCTGTGTTTGGAATACTTAGGAGGTAAACATACTAAAAGTCCCCGAACCTACGAGGTGAGCGGAGTGCAGGGGGGGCCATTGAAGGTAATTTTTTTTGGATTTTCGCTGATATCTCGAAAACAGTGCATCATAGCTAAAATAGTAATCTATTCAAAATGAAAGCTGACAAAATTTCCTACAAGATTGTTATTATTCATTATTCTTCTATTCCTAATGGCTTTCTTGATATCCGCTAGCGAAAATCACCAATTTTCGAAATACGCATTTTTGCCTCACGCTTCTTGACAAACTTTGCCTTCTAGCGCCTCAGTCTTTAGTTTCACGGTAATATCTTCACAGTAGAGCATTAGTTGTAGAGCATTCAATTTTTTTTAAAATGAGTTGTTATTAATACTCCTCCATTCGCTTGATCTGTAACATTCTGAGCAAATCTTACAACTCACTTTTCACACACTTCCAGATGTAGGGTTGACTTGAAATTTGGGACGTGTATATGTTTCACGTAACAATACAATTTGGCAACTTTTGTAAAAAATCCAAGATGGCGTTTCGAAGATGGAGGGTAGTCTATTATCATTTAATATCCGATTCTACTGAAAATTGGTATCCGGGGTTTCTTGACATCGCAGATTACAGACATCTGATCAAGACACAAAATTTCAAAATGGCGGCGTCAATATGGAGGACAGGTTTTATCATTTATCGTCTGATTCGACTGAAAATCGATATCTGAGTATTATCGAGGTTGCAGAGTACAATTATCTAGTCTAAATTTAATAATTCAAAATGGTGGCGTCAGAATGGTGGATGAGTTTTGTAATTTACAGTTTCATTCGTCGGTATCTGCGAATTTTCAAGGTCGCAGATTATAAATATTTAGTCGAAATTTATAAATTCAAAATGGCGGCTTTAGAATGACGAATAGGTTTTGTCATTTATAGAAAAGGAATTATATCGAATAGATACACTATTCCAATTGGAACAGAACTAAAAAGAAGATAATAAATAAATAATTTTAAAAAATCAGGAAAACACTTTTAAACAGAAACTGTTAAAAAATGCACCAAAAGGAAGAAACTAATGCCAATTATAATAATAATTATGTTAATGAACGTAAAGGCGTGGGGAGCTCAAAGCATCTGGGTGAAGAGAGAATTTTAGCCAACAGGCGTCCTACGCATTTGCATTTATTAACATAGTTATTTTAATTATTAACATTATTCTCTTCCTTTTATGGCATTTTTTAACAGTTTCAGGGGTTTAAATACGTGTTTTTGAAATTATTAATTTATTTTTTTCCTTCTTCAATTCTTTGGGACTTCCTGCCGCATGTATGTTTTCTTTTCAAGTGGTGCTCGGGGAATCTATAAAATATCACAATTAACCAGTATGTTACTGGTAAATAACCTCTACGTCTGTCACTTTTACGTCAAAGGATCAGTTAAAGGTTGCTTTTTTTAAATAAACAACACAAAAAGGTATAAACTTGAAATTAAATATTTCGCCCATGTTTCGGAAATCTATTCTGTTTCCTTTTTCAAGGTTTTTTTTGCTGTGTATGATAAATACACAGCTCTAAGAATGTTTGTTATATTCAATATTCATATAGGTATACTTACTATTTACATTGAACTGTTGATACAGTTAACAGTTTTTTTAGTTTTTATACAATGTTAAGTTTGTGAAGTTCATCTTTTAACATTGGCAACCAAGTTGTACAGACATCTACGGAACAATCCGACAATTTAATGCTCTACAACTAATGCTCTACTGTGAGGACATTGAGGTAAAACTAAAGGCTGAGGCGCTAGTAGGCAAAGCTGGTCGAGAAGCGTGAGGCAAAAAAACGTTTTTCGAAGACTTTCGATTTTCGCCAGCTGATATCTCGAAAGCTATTGGGAATAGATGAATATTGAATATTGTAGGAAATTTTGTCACCTCTAATTTTGAATAGAATAACCTGTTCACGACGATGCACTGTTTTCGAGATATAAATGACGGAACATATTCGTTATCCTAAAGCCGCCATTTTGAATTTTTGAATTTCGACTAAATATTTATAATCTACGACCTTGAAAATCCGCAGACATCGATTTTCATGCGAATTAAACTATAAATTACAATACTTAACCGCCATCTTGACTCCGCCATTTTGAATTATGAAATTCAGAATATATAATTGTCCTCTACAACCTCGATAATGCTCAGATATCGATGCTTAATCGAATCAGATGATAAATGACAAAACCCATCCGCCATATTGACGCCACCATTTTGAATTTTTGAGTTTTGATCAGATGTCTGTAATCTGCGATCTCTAGAAACCCCGGATACCAATTTTCAGTAGAATCGGATATTAAATGACAATAGACTACCCGCCATCTTCGAAACGCCATATTGGATTTTTTATAAAAGTTGCCTAATTGTATTGTTACGTGAACCATATACACGTCCGAAATTTCAAGTCAATCCTACGTCTGGAAGTGTGTGAAAAGTGAGTTGTAAAATTTGCTTAGAATGTTACAGGTCAAGCTAATGGAGGAGTATTAATAACAACTCAATTTAAAAAAAATGAATGCGCCACAACTAATACTCTACTGTGAAGATATTACCGTGAAACTAAAGGCTGAGGCGCTAGAAGGCACAGTTTGTCAAGAGGCGTGAGGCAAAAATGCGTATTTCGAAAATTGGTGATTTTCGCCAGCGGATATCTCGAAAGCCATTAGGAATAGAAGAATAATGAATAACGGCAATCTTGTAGGAAATTTTGTCAGCTTTGATTTTGAATAGATTAATACTTTAGCTATGATGCACTGTTTTCGAGATATCAGCGAAAATCCAAAAAAAGTGACCTCCGCTCACCTCGCAGATTCGGGGACTTTTAGTATGTTTACCTCCTAAGTATTCCAAACACAGCCCTGAAGTCAAAAATTCTGTTCCCGACCATGTCCTCTACAACCAGTTCATTGACTGGACTATAGGGAATTTTCGTCTGATGCAAGTTTCGACGTTAAATTGACAAGTTCCTAAATGTGTCAAAATTAAGGTGCTTTAAATAAAGGAAAGCCTTGCCCGTATTTAAGTTAAATACGGGATGCCTGTATTTTATTAAAAGAAAATGCTTAACGATATTTTCAATGCGCATGCATACATGTCAAATTAAGGGAAACTTTTATTAAAGGATCTGTAAACCGAAGTTGCAATATCTTTCTATTGTTACCTACAAATCTGTTAGTGATAACAGATTATTTCCTGAAAATTCTAATAATGTTTTGTGTAAAAGTAATTGTAAAAATAATAGAACCCTGGTATGTGATGATTTTACTTACAATTGGAATCCAGTTAACCATCGGGGAGTCAAGTGGGTCAAATTCGGAGATATACGGGTATTTGGTAGCTCCTACAAAATCTCAAAATAAAATCGGTTAAAACGGTGACAAATTGTACGAAATTGTGTTGAATTCAGAGCCCTTCCCTGCAGCTCCACCGTAAATGGACATTTATCTGTGGAACGGTTAATATAAATAAAAGCTCATTGCGACGAGCTAAAATTCAGATTTCTGGGAAACGTGAAACCATATACCTATGGACTCAAGCGGGTAGGAGGCAGTGCACACTGCTAGATCCAGAAACAGAAGAAACAGAAAACTTAGAAGAAAATAAATAAGGATGATGATAAATGGAAACTTAAAAGAAGCATAGAAACTAAAAAGAAGCATCTCGCAAATGCATACACTTCCCATCCGATGGTGACAGATGGAAACTAAAAAGAAGCATGGAAACTTAAGAGAAGCATGTCGCAAACACCTACACTTCCCATTCTATATTCCTATCCCATGCATCATGTGGCTCTCAATGCTGACAACAGGCATGTCCCATGTCCAATCCAGCATATGCAGCTGGTCCGGCAGTATATAAAACATCTAAGGTTTGTTCCCGCACACGGTTTGGTCGTCCTTTGGACGGTCAGGTGGGGCCGCCCGGTCGTGGCACGAATGTCACATGAGTGAAGGATGTAGTTGTGGGCGGCTGCATCTCGCCGTTCGGCGGGCGACCGTGCATGTTGGAATGAACCTCCAGACTGGATGCCCGGAATTGGCAGCAATGCCCACTTAACGCTGGCAAATCAATCAATCAATCAATTGGAATACAATTAGCCATCAACATGTTATTTATTACTCTCTCTTTATAATTTAATTGATACTGTTGATCAAGACACTAAGATTATTGTCGTAAGCAATACCAAAACGGAACTACTCAGGGTGTCAGGACACTAGATGACAATGAAGAAGCTGAGATTAACTTGCTAGACAAGGAGCAGCTAATATATTTTTCGGTCCAAAACCCGCGTTGGGCATTACCAAAAGCTCAGTCAGAGAGGTGATTAAAAACTGGGTCAAGAGTAAACACAAAAATCACTAGAGAAACGTTCCAGAAAATCGACATGGAAGACACTCATTAAAGGTCCATGTGCAAAACAAACTGAAAAACTGCTCTCAAGGAGCAGGAAGCGTTCCTATAACAGGACTTCACATAATATTTAACTGCAGGACACTGGCCATAGAAGATATAACATATACAGGCAAACACAAATAGACCCTGAATTCAACAGCACTCGTCCAACCCTAGACCTCTATCACCTGATTCGAGACACAGGGGTACTAGATTGAGTAGAGTGAAGTATGACAGGGAGGGCACAATAAGCCCAGGGGGCTGCAGTGCCGTCGGAGTTTTCTACAGACGATCACGGCTAGCGACCATAGTAGTGCTCGCAGGCTTGAGCACTACACGTAAAACAAAGTAATGGTGCTGAGCACCATACACCTAGCAGCGACAACTAGATACGTTTCTGGAAAAAATACAATCATTCTCAACTATTGTTAAACTTTTATTAGAATGTACGGATTCTAAAAATTACCTTGCCTGCGTGAGCGTGTGGTGCCATTTAAGGTTGGTACAGTAGGATCATACAGAATGCGCCCATGAGCACTAATGTTGTTACAAGCCCTGTTTATTAGTACCCAGTATCGACAACCACATGAATGAATAGATTATAAGGTTAGTGTTAATATCTGAAAGGCTATAAAAAAGGATTTTTAATGGTATATACCATTAGGAAAAATACTATCTTACATATGTAAGATAGTATTTTTCCTAAAAACTCTACTAGATATTTCATTTTGTATTTTGTCCCCATTAAATCATGGTAGTCCGAAAAATATATAACAATCATTGAAATTCTCCATTTTATGTAAAACAAAGTAAAATTAGTTATCAACAAATATCTTGAAGTAACTAACACATATTTATTAATTTTCCTTATTGACTTATCTTATATCATACTTTATGATCGAATGGACTAATAAATTATTATTATTATTATTATTACTATTTTTTTTTTCCGGTTAATCCGTTACCGGACAGGGCTTCCGTGTTTTCCGACCGATACCACACGGTAGCCGCGCCGGCAATAATTACAGCCACTCCCCACGACCTGTGAGGTTAGTGACTGTAAATTCCTGAATCGTGTGCCCTAAGTAGACGAAGGGACCCCAAGATGACTGCCTTCTGCATTTGGCCTGCCAACCAATCAGCAGATTTCTGACAGGCCGGTATGATCTTCAATCCAGAGAGCAGCGTATGCTTCATACCTCCGAGTACACCGATTATGAGGACGACCATCTTGACCGAGTAGCCTAGGTACAGCACTTGGAGCTCGTAACGGAGATCACGGTATTTGGTCCGTTTTTCCTCCTCTTTCAAAGCGATGTTTGGCTCAGCAGGTGCCGAGAACTCGATCACAAACATCACCTTGTTTTGATGGTCGAGGAGGACTATGTCAGGCTTGTTGGTTTGAATTAGCCTGACTGTCGGAAACGAGTAGTTCCAATAAATTCGGCACCTCTCGTTTTCGACAACGGACTCAATATCTCCGGGGACGTAAGGCAGCACTGGTGTTTGGTCTATCTCGTACGAGTGCCGTAGATGATAGTACTATTATTATTATTATTATTATTATTATTATTGTTTACTTTAAATTACATATTTTTGTTTTCCCGGCTAATTTGATAACAATCAATATCAATTTATAGTAGATTAGTTTAACATTTTTAAGATAAATACCTATTATGTTTTTTTTTGTATATCATTAAAAAGCTTTTTTATGGGTTTTCAAATGGTGTAAAAATAGACCGAGGGGGGAGGGGGATCCCATTTAAAAAAGTAAAGTAAAATTCATATCTCCGAAATGCGACTTTCAATTGTTTTTCTGAAACAATTTTTTGAAAACACGTGATTTTTTATAGCTTATATTTTTTTTACTTTTTTAAGTAACTCCAAAGCTAATGAAGTTAAAAGAGGTTCTAACGTTCCTGTAATCACCCTATGCTTGGTATAACTATAATAAATAACTAAAATAGTCTGCAAAGTTAATTTCACCTCCGGTATACTTCTCCTTCCCCTCTCTCAATATTTACTGCTACACTGAGCACCACACGTTAAATTGAAAAGGAAAAGATGCCGGCCCTGCAGACGAGCCCTGGATTTAAAAAAAACACCAAAAGATATACTAAATATTGCCACCAAAACTAGTGAAAATGTAAAGTAGCATGATGTAATATGTTAGGAAATATCTAATGGTTCTAATAACATATTTAATTAACCACAGTTTCCAAACTGGTAGTATACCAGTTTGGAAGTATCAGCCAAATATTTGAGATAGCATCAAAACAGAGACTTCTGTCATATTTTAGTAAATATAATTAACCTGGGAGATCAACATTAAAGGCTGTAAGTTATATATACAAATTAGTAGTGTATTTGAGGAATGAGAAACATGTGTCTCTAACTATATAGCTTGTCAAAGGTATTTGATATGGTTAAACATTGTAATGAAGCATTCTAAAGTCATACTCCATTACTAATAAGTTTCAGTATAGTGCCGTGTGCATATTTGCCATACGACAGCGATTCATATTCAAATGTACTAAATTTGCACTCGACCCGACAACAGCAGTCTCCAAGAAGAAGGGATAGTTCATGTATAAAAGCCCAGCCACGAATCAAGAAGAGCACTGGGTACATATCCTCGTAAATTGCCTAAGGCGTGCTGAGCCGAGGCACTTTGCTGATTTGTGCACTTGGAGACGTGACTCCCCAGAGCGAATATAACTTGACCTAGAAAAGTTATCTGGCGTGCTGAGTCGAGTACCGATCTTGAGCCGAATGTTATTTAGTCCGGCGCCGTCCTGTCATCACGACGTAATCGACCCAGAGCAAATATAAGTTGACAGAGGAGTTATCCGGCGTGTTGAGCCGATAGCTTGCTTGGGTTGACGGTTATTAGCCTGACGCCATTTCCGCCGTCAAAATAACCCCTACCCGTCGCATCGCTACATTACACTCTCGTCTTCTCTCTCACTCATACGATATAAATGTCACCTGATTACCGATAACAGTCAAAGATACGGACCTGATAACTGATAACCTGTAACCATTGTATATTATGTAAACCGGCATATTTTACCTGTTGAAGAAAATAAAATTGTTAATTTTGATTGGGTTCTCTTATTAAATTAATCTGAATCCTGAACTAATCTCCGACTCTAGCTACCCAGAGCAAAGGACCGTTACAACATAATTTACTGCTGTTGAAACTTGACCGTTATGACATACGGGGCAATAGTTTTGAGGTTATTAGGTGTCAAATAACTAAATGAAATGATATTCTACTTACCGTGATTGCTACAGTCTGCCTTTTGTTGTATCTTGTTGCCTAGTGGTGCACTTCTGATCAGATCGTCGTCTTATAAACTAGCACTTGAGAATCACTTCTTAGACTATTACAAATCATTGATAGTATCTGTGAGTAATAGGAACACTTTGCAGACATGACAGGATTGAAGTCGACCCATATAAAACAATTGTCCGATTCACGCCACAGAATTGTATGCAGGTCGTCAATCTTCGATCTAGTGGTTTAAAAAAGAGTCAAATTTAAAATATATTTTCATTTATTGATTGTAAATTTCAGTAAGTATGAAAAATAGAAATATTCAAATCTGTAAGCTAATTTTATACAAAACAACATAGATCAACTCATGGCAAGGTGTTACGTTTCGAGGACAATGATCTTGAAGACTCGTAACTCATACAGCGGCAAGACTATTGTAACAATCGACTGATGCACTGAAAATTTTAGCTTTGGTTTGCTAATGTTCATTATTATCATTTAAAGATCACACTAATTATGTTTGTAAGACTATCTAACCTATATTAGTTTTAAAATAAGCTTCTTAAGTAGATGCAGTGTTTATTTGGGCCACTGGACCAGACTTACAATATATAATACAATCATATTGCCCCATTTCAATTATTGTTCTTCAATTCTATACCTCTTAAATAAAAATGAGATGAGTAGACTTCAAAAACTACAAAACAGAAGCATGAGAATAATTTTAGGTTTCTCTAGACTGACACCTATTAGAGTTATGTTAAATGCATTAAGGTGGCTTTCTGTAAAAAATTATATAACATTTTTCACTGTGGTGTTTAAATAACTTAACTCCTGAATATCTGCAGGATAAATTAGTTTATAATACAGATATCCATAATTACAACACTAAAAATAATCTAAACTTTCATTATTGTATGATACTAAGTAATAAAATTCCATTGTATTTATTATCAAAAATTGAGTTTAGGGAAATGGTGCACAATAGAGAACTTAGAAATTTAGGTAACGCAACTATCCCACGGCATAGCACTACAGCTTTCAAGTCCTCGTTTTCATATTTAGCTTCCAACATAATTAACAATATCTCAGTAAATATTAGAGGTAGGAGTAAAAATAATATAAAAAGACAGTTAAAATTTGAATTACTACAAGGAAATAACTTCAATATTAATATAATTATGTTTTAATGATAGGGTAAGATTGTAAAATCATTGAGAAATGTATCTTGTCCTTTGTGTTGCACAATAAAGTATTTTATTATTATTATTTTTATTATTTACAAACATATAGAAAAAATTCAACAACGATCTACTAGTAGGCGTTAGAAACAGTCCCACATTGAATATATTTAAAAGTCGACTTAAGAAGTATTTGTTAGATGAGTCAAATCTATCAAATTAACTGTGATAATTTTGAGATATTGATTGATGTATTATTATCATGTGTGTTAGTGCTCAGTGTGATATTTTATAGTGTGACGTGTAAAATTTGTGTGTCTAATGATTTCTTTTATATATGTATATTATTTTGTACTTATTTATCATTTATATGCATTCAAAATGTATTAGCCTTTTGGCTAAATAAAGGATTTATATATATATTTTAGTCAATTGTATCATTCGTTAGGATGAAATTGCTTATGCTTATATGAGTACTATGAGGCTTTCCAGCTCTGTAAAAACGTACTAACAGCGCAGAACTCGAAGAAACTTTTTTAATGTTGAGCGACCCTTATGGCTATACCACCAAGGCCTTTTACTACGAATTTTGGGTCCGGGAGATTTTTTTCTTTCACTTTGAATTTGGCCATTCTTTTTAAGGTATGTTATAGTGGGTCGGTTTTGGAGTATGCGCCCCCACTAACGATCCGAAGAATCTGTTGGTTTTTCTGGCAGAAACTGCCCCGTAAACTTTTTCGAAAATTTGGTTTGGTCACACTAGCTTGTTGCTACATCCTAACTGGGATTTCTGCCCTTATAGTCCGTAGATTGCATCGAAAAATGTACCATCGCTATTTAATGCTTCAACCCTGTTAAGTCGCTGCAGAAGAGAGACCAAACATGTTTTCCAAATACCTTTTTTTGTTCCGAAAACTGATGTTTGAAATTTAATGTGATCCGACTGGACGTATTTTTTGCATTAAGTACCAAAATAGGTTTTCACATGAACCAAAGATTGAAAAAATACATTATAATGTATGACCCACCAAAGGTAAATTTTATTCTAATCACATGCACTATATAAACACGAAATAATAGTTAATGCATTTTTTACGGCAGCTAAACGTTTAAATCTGCCAAAATACTTTACCAGCCCCATCAAAAAAGACGATTTTCTTCAAAATGGCATATTTTCTAAACCAAATGGTATTTTAAGGTTTCTTTACTCTAGAATTATTTTAGAGACTATGAAATACACATATGAATGCGTAATTCAATTTTGAACCAGTGGATTTACTTCATTCACCCCACTGAACTTTACTAAAATATTGTATGAAAGCACGAGTTAAATATAGGGGTGAATTTAAGGCACGGACGGGGTAAATCCTACTGGTTTAAAATTGCATTACGCATTCATACGTGTATTTGGGAGTCTCCTAAATACGCGTCTGAAATTAAGATTGCAGCGCCTCTGCGTCTGACTTCGGAACTAATTCCTGTGTGATAAGTATTTTGTTTACATTCAAATCTTTGTATTTTTGGTGATTTTGCTTGCTATAGGTGTTTTATAAATAAATTTCAATGAAAATATATGTATAGCAATTGATTTTATTATGTATTTAAGCGATATTTTAGGACTTGGGTGCATTTACCGTAATTCTTCAGCGTAAATTCACGAAAACACGGTACGTATTATGTTAGGTTAGGATATTGTTATTTCCTTTTTCATAATGTGATTTAGTCCTTAAAATAACTTTTATATTCAGATTTTATTAATAATCAATGTTTATTTTAGCTAAAACATGTCCTTAAGTGCTGAGAGTCCACAAAATCCTTCCCCCAAAACTGTTATCTATCGCGTCACGCGGTGTTTGCCGGCTTCGGGAAACAAATGGAAGCTTAAGTTGGGGCTTTTTTTGCCCAAGACAAACACTGAGGAACTAAACAATATTGATTCATATTGCTTTCAATTTTAATTGAATCCAATTCACAATAAAAACAACGCAAAACAATTATGACACAAGCAAACAATGAAAGTTTTCACCAGAGAACATACACCATAGAGAAGCGACAGTAACGTCGGAACCTTTGATATTTGGTGGACTGGTTCTAATGGCATTGAACATGAGTGAAACACAACCTAGTACACTGAGAGAACTTTTAAGTTGGATGTACACTGATAGCAATAATGCACTCTAAAGCTACTATATCACATATGGAATAATATACTTAAATAATAGTTTATGTTTTAAACAGTATTATTTTCCAAAGAAGATTCAAATAAACGGAAAATTCATTTTATTGTTTACGTAATTCAACATTCTTTATTTGTTTGCAGGTAGGTGGCCCAATGGCGGTAAAACGTCCCTTATATATTATTAAAATATCAATTAGTTACATTCACATAAAACAGTAGAATATATATTGCGTATACACGTTATCAAAACATATTTTAAGGTGAAATACTTATTGTGCAATATCACAATTTATCTATTTTAAAAAATAAAAGAAACACGTGTTTTAGATAACAGATTTTTATTTATAAATGTGACAAAATTTTAATTTTTCTTTTTACTCTTTTGTTTGTTTTGGTTGTTTTCAAATCCCTGTTTGTATACTTAATGGAATAAAAAATCTTCATTCTTATAAATAACTTTTTTACGTATTCCTTGGGGAATTCTGAACATGGATGTATAAAATCAATGTTGTTCATTATGTGAAATAACACATTAGAAACGGATCTTCCAGTACATATTTCCTCAAATTGGGCATTAAACATGCATTCTAATTTATATATAAAATTAATAAATTCCTCAGGGGGTGATTGGAGGTTTCCAAAAATATGTTTTTCTGCGTTAAAGGCTTTGAAGTAAGTTAATAAATTATTTATATTAAGAGTCTCGCACTGCTTTCCAAAAGATTTACAAATATCACAAGAGTGAACTTCCAGGGACTTTTTTAAAAGATATCCACAAACATAACTAAAAGCATTTTGGGCGGATATAGTTTCTTTTGTATATGTGTAATCAGGAAGAACAAGGGCTTTAGAAGGTTTTTCTTTCTCTTCGTTAATCATGTTATTACTTGTGTTCGTAGATTTTGTATTTATTAATAATTTATCTAAATCGTCTTTACAATTCATGCCATTAGAGTGAAAATAATTTTGACACAACAATTTACGGAATGCCCTTTGAAATTGTATAGGGGTCGGGTTTACGTTATTGCCACTTTGTTGTCTCATACTTCCAAAAAAATTTTCAATGCAGTCAGTATTCAGCCTTCTGTTTTTCAAAAACATAAAATCTAATTTAGAAAGCTTTTCCCACAGTTTCAAAACGCTATTTATGGTTACAATCCAACATTTGCGAAATCTAACTTTATTGGTTATATTTTTATTGTCTTTATTAAATATTTTTAATTCTTTCAAAAATGTGAGGGCTTTACTAAGAAATCGTTTTGAAATGCAGATCCATCAAACGCATTTTTATATATATTTGAATGCCGCAAGGAAGATGAATTTAATAAATCGAAAAGATTATTAAACATATCAATAGTTTCAATTGTGCCAATAGCATCTGCAGGAAGTGCATTCAAAGCCATATAAGTGTTCATTCCACTGGCTACAGCGTGGCTAAGAACTTGTGTAGCCAGATTTACCCTCATTTTTTCAAAGTTCGAAGGACTTATATGGGAATTGGTAAGCTTGGGTGCACATCTGTAAAACTGTTTTTTGTCCTGCTCATAGAAATATTTTATAAATGACCACGATGTCTTTTTACCATTAAAATGAAAAGAGTGCTTTAGCAAATTATTTCTGGTGGCTTTAATCAAATGACATGGGTCAAAAATATAAACCAGTTTCTTCCCTTCTATCTGAAATTCCACATTTTTTGTAGTGACTCCCAACAATTTTGCTAACTGTATAAAGTTTGAGCCCATGTCACTTGCAACGCCCTCTACATATAAACCAATATCAGATAATTTACAAACACATTTTGTGATAATTGATTTAAGATTTTTTGCTTCAAGCTGCGATCCAACGAAAAAATACGCAATTGGTTGTTTCCAGGGGGAATAAAGCCCTCTAGCCATAATGACCAAAGCATTTTTAGATATAGAAGTCCCTTTTCTTTCTTCTCCGATATCTTCAAAACCGACAATTTCATCACGGCCTGTATCAAAAAAAAGATTAGATTTTAGAGACATCTCATCGATGCATAACACACAATGCTTATCTTGCTCCAGCATTGTTTTCGTTTTAATTTCAAGGGCCTTAAATATGGAGGAATTGTCTAGACCTGGCTTACAGGAGATCAGAGTTATTCTTTGTAGGGTTCTTTTTGATGGAAGAGTTAGCAATTTGCTAAGATAGTTATAGGCTCGAGGGCTTAAAAAGTAGAGAGATAAAGCAAACTCTTTCATTTGTGAAGAATATCTTCGAGATACTGGTTTTTTGTTTTTCAGAGCAGCGTGTGTTTTTACTATATCTGATAGAGGCTTGCTTAGAAAGGTATCACATATTTTATTAAAATCTTCAAGTGTCCAGTTTTTCTCGTATTCTTTCAACAACTTTCGTTTGGTCTTACTTCTTTGTAAACTTCTTATCTTCGCTCTTAATTTTAGTTTTCGTGGTGAGTTACTACTCAATATAGAGTCTGTTTGTGTAGAAGTTGTAGGTGAAAGTAACGGTGGAGAAATTTGTTTAATATCTTTGAATGTATCAAAAAGAACCATAGGCTCGTCCGAACTAATATCTCGAGAAGTACTTGGACCTGAAACAAAAGAAAAAAAATTAAATTTGCTGTTCTTAAAAGTGATATCCCAATTTCAACACTAAAACCAATTACATGAAATATTTGTAATTGGCAAAAATACAGTAAGGTAGGTACACAAAATTGAAAAAAATCTCGGAGGGTGATTTTTTCTCAAAAAGAACTTATTAAATATGAAATAACTTTAGAAATTAAAATATGAATGTGCTTTATACTGGCATACATCCATTATTTAGTTTTGGAGCAACTCACCATCTACAGCCAAGGAAGATTCTTGACTCGGTTGTTGAGAAGTTGAAGACAGGCTGCTAACTTTTCTGTCCATAAGTGGAGAAACAATTGTATCATCTGGACAAAGAAAACAATTAATGTATATAGTTTCCATTAGAATATCAAGATATACTTTTATTGGACATATTTAAAACAAAGTATGCCGTACATACCTGACAAAATAGTCACTTTTTTTATAGGCTCCTCCAGGATTTCTTCGTCAAGCTGTACTTGCCTACTTCTTCTGAGAATGTGAGGAAATTGTGTAGGTATTGCTTCAGGCAATAAAGTTTTTCTCACATCTCCTTTAGAAATATACCTATTTTCAAAATGTTGTTCACAAAGCCTATAGTTTTTGTTTACAGTCATAACCTTCGGCAATAAATCTTGTCTGTTGCAAGCCTCTAACCAAATTCTAGCCCTGCAAACAAAAAATAATAAAGGTTCTAACATTCATTATACTTAGTTTATTATACGCTTATGTCTTAGTTTATGAGTGGCTTTAGGCTTTTCTGATGAGTCCACAATAAGGACGAAAAACGTTTCAAAGGCTAAGCATTTCCAAGAAACTGAATGAATTTTATGAAAATGTAATTCATTAGAATGAAAAAAAAATTTAAAGACAAGGTACGTAAATAAATTAATTTCAGGCCTTTGCTTTCATTTTTAACTGAATTTACATATCGTAGGGGATCATGTAGATAATAGTTTAGCTTGCTTAGCCGTAGGGGACTAGGTTGGATTCTAGTGTTAAAATGAGAATGGCAAATAAAAAAAAATGTTTACTGCTTGTTAGCATAACCAGAAGTCAGAGGTTATCGAAAGAATGCAAAGATTTCATTAATATTTTTATATATAGTTTTTTCCTTTAGTTCTCATAGATAGCTTTTCTTTCCACTGTTTGCAAAATTATATAAAGAATATGTTTCATTCATTATACCTTTTATACTTTACTTTTTTTTTTTACTTTTACTTTGCTGTAAGTTACATACTTATTATCGCTAATATATATTTGACATAAGATGTTTTATTTATGTTTCACCAGCATTGCAGTGACAATAAAAAGTTACGAGAAAAAATAACCTACAAAATTCTGCTCAATGTATTATTAAAATACAAGACTTTTTTTCCTCTATGACTTTCTCCTAAAGTGCACTCTTACTTGCTCATTTACCTGGTTTACTTCCCATATATTTACCCCACAACCTTTCAACGGAATAAAACCAAAATAATAATCTGGTACGTATATCTGATCTCGATATAATACACAGGTTCAAGTTTCAAGTCAATATAGTTCCAGAGTAGTTAATCGTATACCCAAAAAAAAAAAAAAACAATACAGACGGATGTCAGACAGATCTTTTTCTCTCAAACTTAAAATATCGATATTCCCTGACATTCTGAGCGGCCTATTTGAGCAAATTTTTTTTTTTACCGTTACTATACTATGTGGACGCAATGTCGGATTAATAGGGATGCAATAGTGCAACTGCGCCAGGCCCCCGACACCCCCCGCGGTAATGTAAATGAAATGAGAATTAACCTAAAATTGCAAATTTCAGATTAGAACAAAAATAATTGTAGGATTCGTCAGGAGGCCCCCGAGCCTCGAACGGACCCGTTGTAATTTAATAAAAAAAGAATTCCATATCAGAGCTAAAATGGGTCTCATAAAAATGATTGAGCCAGATCCCTGCAGTTACCCTTAATCCGGCGTTGTGTGGAAGTAAAACGTTTTAACATTTATGCATAACCACTTTTTAAAATACTTAAATCGCAATATAACAAATAGTATTAAAGTTAGATGCATATATATAATAATAATAATTACTTACCTTTCATATTCATTAGGAAATCTAAAAAGACTTAATCCTTCGCCGCTTTTCGAAGAACAACCACGATAAGCACAATAATAACCAGACATTTTTAATTTTCACTTTAATTATGAAGTGCACTCGGCTACACATCAACATACGCACTAACGCACTAACAATACGGAAGTAATAACCTGAGTAAGGAACACGCCACTGGCGGTTTATTCTCTAACCACTAACCAGAGGACCAATGGTGGTTGGTTCTTTAACGTAATAAAAGCACGTGAAACTGACAACAACACAACCTATCTTGCACATGCGCATACAAAAACGGTTAACGCGGGAAGCCTTGCTGTCGCTTCTCTATGGTGTATGTTCTCTGTTTTCACTTGTCATCTCACACAAAGTAGTTCGTAATCGGCACCGTAGGTGGCGTATCGCTTATTTTGAATCGCCTATTCTATTTTCTAAATCAAATGGTATTTTAAGGTAAAAAATACCATTTTGAAAAAAGTATAATTTTGTATGGGGTTGGCCGAGTATTTTTACATATTTCAATCAATCAATCAATCAATTTTTTATTGCCATAGTTTACATCCAAATGGACGGGGCATTGGACGGGGCATCGTCAGGTACAAATTACAAATTTATAAGTTAAAACTTAATTACCTAGGGTTTACACACTAAAAACATAGGAATTGAGACGAAAAGAAGTACAATATAACTATAAATTTACATTTTTCCAACAGTAGAAACTGTAAAAACATTTATCCTGTATATAAATACTTACGGAGGCCCTGAACTTATATTCACTATTTATGTTCTGTATTTCACGTGGTAATTGATTGTAAGCAGTGAGAGCCCTATAATAAGGTCCCTTCTCATAAAAGGCAGAGTTGTGCTGAGGCGTCCTCAATCTGTCAGCATTTCTTGTCACAACATTCATATTCTCTGAGTAGCTGTTTTTGTTTGTTGTAAATACATTCTGATATCTTTTGACAAACATTACAAGGTTCAAGTAATACAATGATGGAATAGTCAGGAAGTTCTTTAAATAAAGACTTGCAAGAGGTGTTTCCTCTAAAATTATACATGCACCTTAGGATACGTTTTTGAGTGACAAATATTTTGCTGGTGATGGCAGAAGATGCCCAGAATATGATACCATATGAAATGATAGACTGAATGTAGGAAAAATAGAATATTCTTAGCGACTCGATGGACAACTGGTCTCTGAGCATTCTCAAAACTCCACAAGCTGCACTTAATTTAGAATTTAACTGGTGTACATGATAGTCCCAACATAGGGTAGTGTCTATCGTGACTCCTAAAAATGTTGTTATACGTCAGCATTTGGTATAGATTTTAAATCAAGTTTAACATATAAAGATTCAGTTGTATTTTTGGTTTTTGAAAATGTAACCAGTGAAGTTTTATCAATATTTAGCTTAAAACTATTTTTATCACACCACTGAGTCATATTATTGATAACAAGTGAGGATTTACGTTAGTGTCGGATAGTCAGGGCTAGCTAGGATAACCGATGTATCATCAGCAAACTGAAAGACCGAGTCTGCTCCTAGGTTATCACTTACATCATTTACATAAATTTAAAAAATCAAAGGGCCCAATACGGATCCTTGTGGGATGCCTTGCATTATCTTGTTTCTACCTGAGGAGTAGTGTTGACTGACACTTACAACTTGATACCTATTTGTTGAATACGACTTTATAAGATCCAAACATTTGCCTCTGATACCATAGCTTGCTAATTTTAGGTAAAGAATCTCGTGGTCTATGGTGTCGAATGCCTTCGACATATCAAAGTACAGCCCAGTAATTTTGTTTCTTTTGTCTAACGCGTCATGAATTTGTTTTAATGCATTGAAGATTGCAAGTTCGGTGGACTTTTTTTCCCGGAATCCATATTGGTGTTTCACTAAGATGGCATGTTTACTTAGAAAGGATAGTATTTGATTATATATTACTCGTTCGATAACCTAGCTTTGACACAGCCGGGAGCAGTGAGATGGGTCTATAATTGCACATGTCATTTAAACCTTTAGCCGCCATAGAAAATGCATTAACTATTTTTCATGTTTATATAGGACACATTGAAGTATTTGCACCTTGTTAGAATAAAAGTTACCTTCAGACGGTTATAGAGGCAAAATCTGTTGTTTCAAAATATTCCGGAAATGAACGAAAATCGAAAATGCCGTGGCCAAAAATGCATTAGAAAGTATTTTTCCAATCTTTGGTTCATGAGAAAACATATTTTAGTACAGGGTGACCGAAAAGAACAGGATGTTTTTGGAATAGGTAGTATGTGGCGCATAGAGGAGGTAGGAGAGTGAACTGGACGATAGCGCACTATATGTTCGCATACGACAGTTCTTCTTAACTCAAAAAAAAGATGCATACGCACTATATTAAATAGAAGCCAACGAGAGTCGTGCAGAAACTTATTTGTACAGCTAAATATACTTCCCCTATGCTGCCTCTACATTCAAGAAGTTGCCTGTTTTATATTTAGATGTAAATGTATTATTCATCGTCAAAGTGACATACATAGCTATAGTACAAGAAACCGGGACCTACTTTGTACACCCCAAAATAATTTAAATTTAACTCTAAGAGGGCCACTAAGTACTGGCATTAGAATCTATAACAAAATTCCAACCTCTATAAAGGAACAGCCTACCTACTTCACTTTCAAGAAGTCATTGAAAAAATACCTTCTTCAAGACATGTTTCGATTCAAATGGCAAAGTTCTTTCATTGGCCATAATCTGTTACCTTAAGCTGTTGAACAATACTCATCTTATATGGATGGAAATTCAAATGCTTTTGCAAATTTGTGCACACTGATTCCTGACACAGCCTTAATTCACGAGCATATCTTCTTGCAGACCGCTCAGGGCTTCGAATCAGCGCTTGCCGTACCACGTCGATGTTTTTCGGCGACATCCTGCTGTCCTTAAATTGCTCACCCACCAAGTTTGAAATCAACTCGAAAAAGTCTTTGCGTTGCTACGACCAACCTCCATTTTGCACAACCGTCGTCCGCGAACATACAGTGCACTATTGCCCATTGCTCCATAGCTTCTGAAATGGCATCATATAACAATGACAATGACACCTGGTTCACCCCCTACCTCCTTTATGCACCGCGTACTACCCATTTCAAAAACATCCAGTTCATTTCAGTCACCTTGCACATAATGCATAAAATACCTTCGGTCGGATCACATGAAATTTTAAATTTCATTTGCCGAAACACGCCGCGACGCCGAACTTGAAAAACTTGTTCGCCCCCCCTCTCCTGCAGTGTTTTAACAGGGCTAACGCATTAAGTAGAGACGCGATGCGACAGTTCGTTTTCTGACGCCGTGCTATGGTCTATTAGGGCACATTCGAAAAATAAAATTTTAGGATATTTTCGAAAAATTGGTCTGAACGACGGTTTTGTGATCTAAAAAATTGTCAAGTAAATTTTTTCCTATTTTCGAAAAATGTGTCAAAAGGACAGTGTTGAGCACTGGCGGTTTTTCGTCGTTCACGATTTGTAAAATTTTTCAAAGTTAATTTTAAGTGCATGTTCAATAAAAATATTTTTATTGTCCTTTCGTCGAAAGACGGTGCCTAAAGGCGATTTCACAAGAAAAAAATCAATTTTATATGTAATTTTGGGGTGAATTTAATTTTTCTTAAATATTATTTCTTTTTACTGGAAATATTAATATTATCACCCGGTCACATTAAGTTTTCTATGGAGGGCCTTAGGCTTGGTGTTAGGACCTCTTCTGTCATAATCTATTTAAATGACATACCTCTCTGTTTAAATAAAAATATATATCCTATATGCTATGCAAAAGACACTATTGTATCTGAAGCTCTTCCGAGTGAAGTCCAATTAAAATTAATTAATTGGTTTAGTAACAGTTATTTAGGCATAAATATTAAGAAAATACAAACAATAACTTTTTATACACCTAATAAAAGGCTTCTGGTAGGGTTTCATGTGGTAAAGTACTAGGTGTACATTTAGACAGTTTATTAAACTGGATATATCATATAGACTCCTTGGCTGCTTGGTTGGCCACATACCGAGAGCAAAATTATTGGCTAGGCCACTGCGGCCCAGGCAAGATAAACTCGAGGGCTCTAAGAAATTTCATGGCCATAGTATAAACACTATTTTTGTGCATCATAAATTATAGTTATATGGCGAAAATGACACCACCATTTAGCGGTGGCCTTAATGTCACCGCGATTCTATAGAAATGGTATATTCTGTATGTATGCAAAACATTTTGACAGTTCTTGAAAAATCGTAAAAGTGTCACACCGATAATGATATTTCAGTTTCTTGCACTCCTCCAGAATAATTATTCGGATTTAGTTGCTTCAGATTCAGGAGTAAATTGTCATAATAATAATACAAGTTGTACAATTAATGTTAATATTTTATCCTAAATAATGTATGCATTTCTTGTGAATTTGGAAATCATTACTAATTCTGTTTAATAATAAAGAACAATTTTTGGTTGTCATGTTTTAGAAATGTCAATTTTGAAGTGACTTAAAAGTCAATTATAAAAGGGACTTTTCGTATGGCGGCCGTTACTAAGAGTAACGGCCGCGGACTGTTTTGAGAATGCGAAATACTTACTTCACATACGGCTGCATAAAATAGTGTATTGTTTTATTAGGAGTAAAAGTGATACTTTTGTGATGAGTCTGTAGGTTTTCCGGACGAACAAAGTGAAAATTACAGACGAGTCACAACAAGTGACTTTTACTCCGAATAAAACATTTTTCTTTAAACGTTGATTAACTATAAAAAAAAATTAAGATAAAAATCTCGAATTTCACCACTAAAAACGCATTGTGTTAATATCGCATGGCCGGCGTATTAAACAAAATACACGTTGCTATGGATATTCTGTAGTGTCGTACTTTTTCTGCCGCTCACAGTGTCAGAAGAAGTACTTTTACTTTTGCTGCTAATGGCAATGCACAGCCATCTAAAATGTCAAACTTTAATATCGTGAAATGAGTTAAGAAATGTCATGTTTTTCTGACGTTTCAAGAAAAAAACATTTGATGATCTGGTCTGTTTAATGTGTTATTTGCATGTATGGAAAATTCAGATAGGAGGGGGCTCTCTTCCCTGCTAAGTTAGCAAGGGAACCTAGGCCTCGCCGTCCCCATTGAGTCAGAGCTTATGCAGAAATATATTACAGTGATAGTACTTCTCTTGGCCGATCTGTTTCAGATTTATACTCAAAACTTAAATAAATCGGATAAAAATAAAATAAGTAGTATAAAAATAAATATCTTGTTAAGATATCAGTAATATGTTCTAAAACTGAGCCAAGGGACAAGAGAATACGTTTTGTGAAATATTGAAATAGTTCTATTTTAAATTTTTTACCACTAGAATTATCAACTAGCTTTTATCTTGTTAAATGAGCATTATCAAATATATTTACTCCCTATCATGTACATTACACGTATAACAAACTTCCAGAAACAATTAAAAACCTCCCATTAGAAAAACTAAAAATAAAGTTGAAAGCTCTACTTATACAAAAAGCATATTACACAATGGATGAGTACTTCAATGATACACTCCAATAGAATTTTTTTGTTTGTTTTTTTTTTCCTTTTCTGTGTAACTTCATCTCCGGTGTTTTTGCTTATTCATAATTGTCTTAATTGTATTTTACACTATATGTTAGTATGTTACTAATCCAAATTGGATGTGATTTATTGTGTATTTTATATTGTATATGTTCCAGTTATATGTTATATTCTGTATTTTTTTACATGTTCTACAACCTTTTGGTTTTGTTATTTTTACAAGAACTAATAAAGACAAAACTAAACTAAATTTTGAACACTAGATTTATTTATAAGTTTTCAATTTTGCATCTTCTGCCGTTCTGGCATAATTTTTGTATTAATTCAATAATTAGATTACCCTTTCTTTTTCAGCTGATAGTGAGGAAAACATAGCAGGTTCAAGCAGTGAAGATGACGAACGTCATCAACGATTAACGAGAGAAGTAGAAGAGGAATGCCCCTCATTTAGAAGAAATCAATTTTCCAGAGACTCAGGGTGTTATGATGCAACATTAAAAATTATACAGCAAAATCAACACATATCTTCACATCGTGAATCAGACACAAGCAAAAGTGCTAGTTTTAACGACAATAAAAACAACTTAGACTCTGTTGTTGAGCAATGCAACAATGAAATTCTAGCCAGAGTGCGACAGGCTCAAAAGCAGCCTAATAACTTGAAGGATGAGCTCTCTTACCAGCCAAATATTCCAAGTAATACTATTCCCGACTACGCCAGTGATGAACAGCAGACTAAACCAAAAGATTCCTATGTAAGTGTTCACGGACAAACTACTTTGATAGATCCCTGTCGTAGAAACATTTTAAATCTAAGTGGCCGAAAAAATTTAGAAGAAATGTGTGAAGCAGACAACAAGTTGACATCGGTAAAATATGTTGCAGGTGGAACCTCCGATTTAGGCCTAAATGAAACTGGTTCTTTAAATATGCTCGGAAGGAGTTGTTTTAGTGAGAAATCAAGCGATTCTGGAGTTAGTACCAGCTCTTTGTCTTCTGCAAATACGAAAGAATCTCATGCCGTCCTTCCTCAACATTTGATAGATAATCCAGCTCGTGGCAATTTTAATTTGTCTATTTGTGCCAATTGTACGTCCGCTACTGCCAATAAAGAAATTACATTTCAGTAATATATAGATAGTTTTGTACAGAAAATAGTTTTTATATCTCTCAAATTTGTTTATGGAAACCAGATATGCATAGTTTTAACAAATTATAGAGCCAAGACTTATAAATAAATTATTAATGATTATTACGTTCACATTCAAATCTAGTAAATTCCTAGAGTTTTATTGGATTTCTGGATACTGTCCCGTGTGCTCGATAAGCCACTGGTAGTCCGGAAATTAGCCAAAAGGAGGAAACCTGGACGAAATTAGTAAAAACCTGAATTTTTGCACAGACATTCTTTGAGGTGTCCCAAACTCAAATCAACAAAAATTACAAAAATCCCAACCTTCTACACAAGATATTGAAGGTCAAAGTTTTTTGCAAATATCTCGCGTCCTATGCATCGGATGCCCATGAGGATAATGTGAAAGTTGTAGAGAATTAAATTATCTACAAGTTGTCTTTTTTATTTTTTTACCAAACCCTTTCGAGATATTCAAGTTTAAAGAAGCTATTTTTTTTGCAAATATTTGTATGTAGCCAGCTCAGTGGCGCAGTGCTAAAGGTGTTTGGCTTGTGTTATTGTAATAAAGAATTTTAAATGTATGGATGTTCAGTGGCGTTTTTCATATGTTACCGAGACGGTAGCAGTGAGGTGGACCACTGTTGAAGGGCACAACATGTCTAGTCTCTGTTATCTCTCCTGAGTTCAAGTCTCAGCTGGGGCAGACGGGGACGGGGGTTGACGGGGGGGTTGAGAAAAAATAAAAAAGACAGCTTGTAGATAATTTAATAGAATAGAATAGAATAGATTTATTGGTGTTATTGTACAAAATAGTACTTACACAAGTCATAATCTTACAATATAAATAATACAATAAAAGTTTAAAAGGAATAAGCAAATAAAAAAGATGAACATGATTTGATCATCCTATTATGTGAATACATAAATACATACATATTTTTAGACATTATAAATACAATATAAAAAGCAGAGGTACATTAGACAGTTAAACAATGATTATATCAGATTCATGGCGCGCTATTGGTGAAAACTGTAATTTAGGTACTCGTCATAAGAATAAAATGCCTTATTAAGAAGAAAATTTTTAACTTTATACTTAAACTGGCTAGGGTGCAACATTTTATATTCTGTGGGCAGTGTATTATAGAATTTAAGAGCAATGAAATCAAAACTTTTTTGGCTTTTGGACAGCCTACAGTATTTTAAGAGTAGCTTATCATTGTTTCGTGTATTGTGGTTGTGAATATCGTTATGTGCAGTGAATTTGTCAATGTTAGTTTTGATGTGCACTACACATTCAAGAATGAAAATGCTGGGAAAAGTTAGAATATCATTGTTAATGAAGGAGATCTTACAATCATCCCTATATCCGATACCATCAACGATTCTTACGGCTCTGCGCTGTAATCCAAAAATACGGCGCCATGAGGATGAATATCCCCACGCTAGGATAGCGTACGACATACTCGAGTGGCACAGGGCATAATAGGCAGTTTTTAGAGTAGGCTTAGAGACACAATCGCCTAGTAATCTTAATAGGTAAATGCTACTGGCCAATTTGCTTGCTACTACTGAGTCAACGTGATACTTCCAGTTTAAAGTGGGGTCGATAGTTACACCCAGAAATTTAACTGTTACAGGATTATCAATTTTTATATTTCTTAAGGATGATATCATCGTTTGCGTTTTGGATAGGTTTAAACTAAGCCCATTATGAGAAAACCATTTCTCAGCCTCCAATTGAGCAATACTACCCACCTCAATGACCTCGTTAAGTACTTTGCCGGTGTTAGATATTGTTGTGTCATCTGCAAAAAATATAAAATCAGTAATTGGTACATTGAGTGATAGGTCATTAACATATATTAGGAAGAGCAAAGGACCCAAGACTGATCCCTGTGGCACGCCTATGTTTATGTCCATTTCCTGGGAGATATCATTACCACATCTAACTTTTTGCGTTCTTCCTGTTAAGTAGGATTTTATCATATTGATGCTATTGGAATCAAATTTGTACACTTCAAGCTTCCTAACTAGCAGATCGTGTTGTACACAATCAAAGGCTTTGCTTAGATCACAAAAGGTGGTCACCATGTACTCACCAGATTCAAAACAATCAGTGACTTTGCTAGTGTAGTCCAATATAGCATCAATAGTGCTTTTTTTGGTTCTGAAGCCATATTGAGACATCACAAACAGATTGTTATTTTCAAAATAGGCTGTAATTCTGGATTTAAGAACTTTCTCAAAAATTTTCGAAAAAATGGGTAGTAATGATATGGGTCTAAAATTTGATATATCATCAGGGTTTCCTTTTTTAAAAATAGGGAGTATGAGTGCTTTTTTTAGACAGCTAGGAAATATGCCTTCTGTGATGGCGTAGTTAATTAGTTTAGTAAGCGGGATGACAATTAGATCTTTAATGTACTTAATGAGCTCAACGTTAAACCCAATTCTCTACAACTTTCACATTATCCTCATGAGCATCCGATGCATAGGATGCGATTTGTAAAAAAACTTTAACATTCAATATATTGGGTTGCCATGTTGGAATTTTTGTGATTTTTGTGGATTTGGGTATCTCAAAGAACGTCTGTGCAAAAATTCAGTTTTGTACTAATTTTGTTCAGGTCAAATGTTAACTTCTGTGTTTTTGCTTATAGAGAGGAGATGCAGAGAGACAAAATATCTAGAGACAGAAATTTAATACTCTTAGATTTCGAATAATTGACATTGGGAGTTTTAAGTGTAACACCCTGTACATATATTTTTTTAATTGAAAAATAATATGTTTCAACGAGGCCATTTGTCTAGTTAGTTGGCCTTCCTCTGTTTGACGGAAGGCCAACTAACTAGACAAATGGCCTCGTTGAAACATTATTTTTTAATTAAAAAAATATATGTACAGGGTGTTCCACTTAAAACTCCCAATGTCAATTATTCGAAATCTAAGAGTATTAAATTTCTGTAAATGGCCGATAAGTGGTAGGGCCAAGTGCTATATTTCGACTTATAACAGATGCCAACACCTTTAACGGTTTAGGCGTTGCGACGATTGGAAGACAATTTTCGATGGCAGGAGTTTTGAGAACTAAAGATACATTTAATTTTGAGTTTTTTTTATTATTAGAATTATTTTGTTTGTTTTGTAGATATTTAACATTAAACAATTTAATAAATTGTCTTCATCTAATTAGCCGAGTGCAATTAGGTTTTTACCTCGAAACCCAGTTATAATGAATTGATTTTATTTTTTTTTTTGCATTGAGTTCCTAGAACTGAGTACAAGAAAGTTTACCCTTTAAAAATTGCCGCTTTTTACTTGGGGGTGGTTGCCACCCCCTGAAGAGGAGTGGGCAAAAAAGTAAAATAGTAACAACCGAATCTGATACAGAATTGTATTGTAAGAGAAAGAGGTAGTTTCCGATTTTTCATGAAAATATATAAAGATTAGAAGATTACGATTTTAGTTTTAAAAATTTGGTACCCTAAGACTGTTTTTCGTAAATAACTCAAAGGTATGGAAAAAGTGGTATGGTACAAAAAATAAATAAATAAAATCGATTTTATTGCAACAAACCAAATACAATATACTGTGTACCTTATACAGTACTGCGTGCATATTTTCATGTGTACCTATAATTACTACCAGAATCTTTATATTATATATATGTAAGTATATCAAGTACCTATATAAAAAAATGAGAAAAAATAGAATAAGAATAATAGTCAATAAATTAAATAGTTGTATAAAACAAAAAAATATATCACTCCACATTGTTATACAAAAATTATCAATGATAAAAATAATGATTACAAACTTATAAAAACTCAGGCCTAACATCTCTGTGTTTTTCTTCTCTTATTATGTATTTTACATGTTCTTTAAAGTTGAACCTTTTAATGCCCACTCCTCTAGACCAAAAGCTGGAAGTATAGAATTCATCTTTAAATTTAAAATCGGCTCCTACCATATTACACTTGTTTTTACTGTTGTGAAAATTTTCCATTTCATTTTTTAATTCATTTACTATAATATCTGTTTCTTCACCTGTCTTTCTTTGTATATATTCCGCTATATCATTTTTTTTAGCATCAGATTTGACCCTTACATCCACACCTTAGGGCTTTATTCCTTCAAATTTAATTCCGTGGTCTTCTGCCTGACCTAACTGTATAATAAGTATTTTATTTTTTGTTTATACGATGAATAATTCTAAAGATAAGATAGTTTAAAAAAGTCGAGATACGTTTAAATCTCAAATATCTCAGAGACAATTAGTATGATATTAAAAATCCATATAATAGAAATTAACGGGCTTGAAGTCCACCATTTAGTCCTTTAAAATCAGTCAAAAAATCGCTGTTTTATAGAAAAATTCCCACCTGTAAAAAGTGAAGCATTTGGGTTGTCTAAACATGATTTTCACCCCCCACAGTTCTATAGAAGGATGGTTTTTGAAAAATATATACATATACAGACTGTCTATTTTACGAGGGCCACACCAAATATCTCGCTTAATATCTATTGTAGAAGAATAAAGTTTTAGAAACAGTTATCCCATTTTTTGTGAGCTATATTTCAGTAAAAAGAAATTTGAAATCCATAGCCTACTTTATGAGTAATATTACAAAAACCTGAAAAATAGGAAAACCACAAACGGTTATAGCTTCCTTATTTGAGGAGATATGAAAAAAGTTAAAGGAATGAAAGTTGACGGCAAAGACAATAAGAATAATAACGTGTAACAAAAAAATCGAAAAATGCAGTTGACTTTGACATACGCTATTGTGCAAAAATGAAAAATACATATCTCAAAGTAGGCCATGACGCCATTAATTCCGTTATTTTTTTCTCATTCCAACGATATAAAACATGTCACAGAAATATTAACCGATAGTGTCAATATTTAATATTTTACGAATACCACAATTCATATAATTGAATCGTAACAATCAACTGTGCCATAATAGTAAAAATTCACTTTATAATAATTATAATTCCGTAATTATTTATTACAATTTAATACAAACCAATAAATATCTCATAAATAAAAATACAAGTACAAAACGAACATCCAAAGAAAAAAACCTTACCGACCGAAATTTATGTCGGAAGAGAAAACATGGACTTTAAAAACTGTGATTTTTCAGGAAATAATGGGAGTTGAGAGGCTTTCTAGGTCTCAAATTAATCGGAAAGGACGATATTTTGTTGTGATAGTGGAGTGAGCGGGCCAGATCGGAAATTCGGCCCGGCACAGGCGTGTGAAAGTTGGGTTTTTTGTGAGAAAGTGAAAAACATCTACGTACAAAAAAATTCATAATTAAGCAAGTAAGTACATAGAATAGAAGGTAGTTCTGTGTCTCGATGGAAAGGGGGAGCTTGGCCCTTTCCCGTGATACCAAATTTTACAGGGAAAATCGAAAATTCGGCCTCACAGGGGCGAGACAAATGTGACAAATTTGAGTGTGTTAAAACGTAACCTAGAAAACTCTAAACATAAAATCTTAAAAAACTCATATTTTAGTTAATACTTGACGAAGAGGCTAGATCATAGTCTCTATTTGAACACGGAGATTGGCATTTTATCCGTACAGTACGTGCTCTGGGTTAAATAAAAAATTTAGTGTAGTTTTGTGCGAAATAAGAATGGATATTTTCGTAAAAATTGAAAACCGTAAGTACTTAAAAAATTCATAAGTAAATAAAAATCGGGAATGAAACGGCGTTCGATGTCTCTCTGGAAAGCAGAAAAACGTAGCTTTCTGGTGATACCAAGTTTGACCGGAAAAATGGAAAATTAGGCCCGCGGCGAGCGCGACAAAAGTAGCTTTTCTGGGATCTTTTAAATTTAAAATATCACATCATTACGAAAAATTCTTCCACTTTGACCGCCAGTATCTCGTTAATCTTTGGAGCTGGAGAAAAACAAAAAAGACTTTTAGATAATTCATTTTTCTACATTTTCGTTAGGGCGAAGTATTTTGCTCTAGAAGGCCCCGTTTAGAAGTTATGGAGGTTTAAATGTAAAAATGTCCAATTTTTCGTCTTTTTGCACCGCCGTATCTTCCGGCCGATATCTCCGAAACGAAGAGTCGCATGGAATTTTTAAGGATACCGGAGGAAGCGGAAAGAAACGTCCTTAGTCTTGTCCTTAGAGATTTTTTAATTTTGAGCTAGCTCCAACCGTTTTCGAGTTATAGGCGAAAAACCAAAAAAATAAGACGCGCTTCGGAGTCGGAACAGTGGAAAAACGTGCAATCTTAAAACGTCCATATTTTTCGAAATACATATTTCGGAGCGCCGTACGGCATCGCGGCGGAACGGGGAGAGGTTCTAGTTATCGCCAGCCGTAAACTGCGAGTTCGAAATCGAAAATTAGGCCCGGCAGGAGCTAACGAAAATGGTAAATTTTTGACGTTTAAGAAATACCAAAACGCCTTCCCCTATTTTCTCTCTTCACCCTCGACTCCTCATTCCCAAAAAAAGCAAGCAAGAGAGATAGGTGACTTTCGTCCGATTAGTAACGAAAAAAACCGGAAAAATACCGGAACCGAGTATAGCCTATACACTGTAGAATTCCGTCCCGATCACTGTCGAGGCGGGCACGGACCGGCGAAATTAAGCGCGTCTTAACAGCATGTACCAAGAGATCGCAAAGAGGAACCCGTATAACCAAGCGATATAGGTTTCCGTGGACTATATAGATTAATATATAATCTATAAAGATTTCTCGATAAAGATTTGAACTATATAGCGTATTTATAGTATAACTAAATATTTCCTGTATAGATATATATCTATTTAATCTGTACAGAGAATATAAAGCATTATCTGTATATATTTTCCCTGTATAGAATATATGATTTACATTTATAGCAGATATAAAGTATCGTTATATTATCGATAACTCATTAATATAGGTCCTGTAAAGTTCTCCGATAAAAACATTACTGTTAGGGAAAATGTATTACAACTTTATTAAGTCTATATGTCATCTATAGATATTCCATACTAAATAGATATCAAGTCTTTACATAATCGATACTAATTTTTCCTCATTTATCGCACCATCAACCAAAATAACCTCAAAATGTTTACAATGTAATTTTGATGTGCCTCTATTGTTATTTGGATATAATCGAGTATATAACAATCTTTTAACAAGTTTAAAGAAGTAGGGAAGTACTTCTCTACATATGTTTCTAAAGCAAACAAAGTAATTTGTTATTATACAACGTGGATCCGAGTTTCTATTATGCAGAGCTCGATGAAGTGCATCAAGGAAGATATTTATAAAACATATCTTTATTGACAATGGATCCGTATGTGTCATGTGACACCAATGATTGCTTGTGAATTACAAGACCTCATTGGTATCATTTAAAACATGTTAGCAGTTAAATATATTTTTCTTACCATTAAAATTGTTTTTCTTTTTTGAGAATTTTTAAATACATTTAGGACCAATTTTTTTAGGGAAGTAGAGATTTTATGGAATCTAAACTGCAAAATATATTGCTTAATTGAATTAATATATTCTTAGCATTACTAATTCAGCATATTTATTTTCAGTAAACGTTGATATAAATAGTTAGTAGAACTAAATTTTTACATAATCAATGGTGGAACCCCTATAAATATAATTTTATTTGTAGTTTTTAATTGATGTTAAGGATATTTTACTTGTCGTATAAACTAAAATAGAAAAAATAAATCCAAAAATACATTATTTTATTATTTATCGAGTTATTTATTAATAGGTTCACATAATATATAACAAAAATTCTATGTGGCACAATAAATCATAAATTTCTTTATTAGCATTCTGTTACACAAACTGTAAATTCTCAACTCTGCGATTCTTCAATGTCCTTATAACATGATTGAAACTTTTCTCCATCTGTAATAATAGATTATTATACCTTATAAAAAAAATTCCCTTTAAACCCTAAAATTAAAAATTAAATTCTCCATGTCGCATACAAATTTCGTTTCAAAATTCCTGTGCTGCGGACTTTCAAATCTGTCTGTCATTTGGTACCCTTTCAGCTCATCTTTTTCCTCTTCGACATCTTCCTGACCATTGAGATTATTTAGAGCTTGTAATGTAAGTGTAGCCCACATTTTTTTTTATAGAATCCAAATGGAATTTTCGGTTAATGATGCTGGATTTCTTAAATTTAATACAATGACATGTCTCTTTAACATATCATATATTGAATTCAATTAATGAACAATACTTGAACTAAAATGTTTGAAACACATTCTAGCATGCTTTATTTTCCTTCTGGTAAATCTTCTCTTTTGACGGAATTTATCTACAATGGTCTTCTTTCAAAGAATTCATTATTTTTTATATTTGGACCATGCATAGAAGGAACTCTGCAATTGAGTTACTGCTTAAATTAATTAATAATGTATGACATTGACAATTATTTTACCAGAATAATCTAATCCCTTGATCCCTGGCTGCATTACTACAACAATTTACCACTGCACAAAAAGAAGGCATGTCTGCATTTATTTTAAGAACTTCTACTTATAACAGCGTGAAATAACACAATAATTAATGTTTTATTATATCACTTATTATTTAAAGTCAGAAGTTTTTCTACACTCAAAATTGTTTAATTCGTTTTTGAAAATGTGAGGTTATTATAAATATGTATATACAATAAGCTAGATTTGATCACAAGGCCAGGTAGCGCAGAGAGCAAAGACACTAGTGCACTGAAATTGTAGATATGCTTCGTAGGTTCGCGTCCCACCAGGATCCCAGGTAAGTGAAATGATATCTGAAGGTTTCTAAATAAGTTTATAAGTACAGTAGAAATTATAAAGTAATATGTGCCACAAATTCCCGAAAAAATACATACAGAACAATTATTTTTTTCATTTAATTATTATTTTATTTGCATTTTGTGTGCTTAAATACACCAAAGGTATATTGACGTATACATGACTAATAATCTACGCATTGTCTAAACTCAATATATATCATGACGATATCGAATCGATAAATGCCTACTTTATTCAATCTATATTCAGAATGTATACAAACCCGTATCGTCGCTGTACCAAAAGAATATAGGCTATCTTTATCGAGTAAAGGTTTTCATATAGACCCGATACAGGTTCTATACAGTTTGGTTATACGGGAAGGGGCTCGCACCAACTGCCTTTTAATATTATGACTAGACAAGCTAACGCTTGATCTAGCTCCTCCGGAGGGGTGACAGCTAAAGCTGTCAAAGCGAGTGCTTCGCACTCGTTTAGGTGATGCTTGAATCATTGTAGAAAGCTTGGTTTTCAGTTTCGATTTCAGATTCGTCATCAGCGACCTGAAAAACATCTAGGTACCGATTTTCAGTCGAATCCGTCCATAAATGATACATCTTGTCCGCCATTTTGGGGCCGCCATATTGAATTTTGTAAATCTGATGTCATATTCGTGATCGGCTACACTAATTACCTCTTCATACCAAGTTTCATTTGAATCGGACGGTAAATAAGAAAGTTACAGTAAATGATGGATATAAGGCTATGGGGACGCCACGATTTTGAATTCTTTAGCGACGGTCACATATTCGTGATCTGTGGCCTCGATAACACTCACATACCTATTTTTGGACGAATGTCACCGTAAATGACAGATTTTGTCCTACAATTCGTGCCGCCATTTTGAACGTTTCAATTCCATTATCATATTCGTTATCAGCTATTCTAAAACCTCTAAATACCGAGTTTCAGCTGAATCGGTTGGCAAATAAGAAAGTCACAGTAAATAACGGATATTAGGCTATGGGGACGCCGCCTTTTTGAATTTTTCAATTTCGAAGTCATATTCACTATCAGCTACTTCAGTTACTTCAACATACCGAGTTTCATTTGAATCGGACGATAAATAAGGAAGTTACAGTAAATGATGAATATTAGGCTATGTGGACGCCGCCATTTTGATTTTTTGAGTTACGATTCGTGCTCTGTGACCTCGATGACGTATACATATCTATCTTCAGACGAATGGCACCGTAAATTCGAAAATGGGTCCTGCAACTCCGCCGCCATTTTGAATTTTTCAATTTCGACATCATATTCACAATCAGGTACTTCAGTAACTTCAACATACGGAGTTTCATTTGAATCGATTGAAAAATAAGGAAGTTACAGTAAATGATGAATATTAGGCCATGGAGACGTCGCCATTTTGAATTTTTGAGTTACGATAACATATTCGTGATCTGTGACCTCGATAACACATACGTACTTATTTTCAGACGAATGGCATCGTAAATGGCAAAATGTGTCCTGCAACTCCGCCGCCATTTTGGATTTTTCAATTTCGATTTCGGATTTGTAATCGGCGACTTCAAAAACCCCCACATACCGATTTTGAGCGGTGTGACGCCATAATTGACAAACATCGTCCGCCATTTTGAATTTTGCGATTCTGACATCATATTCGTGATCAGCGTGGTCGATAATCCCCGAGTACCAAATTTCAGGTCAATCGGACGACAAATGAATTTAATTACGATTTTCGATGAATTTGGCTCACCCTATACCAAGCATTATTTTTCGCACCCGTACTATCGGCATTCTATTTAATTTTTACCACCTATTTCAGTCATCTGCCTTACCGACAGAAACTTATGCCGGCAGGGAAAACATGGACTTTAAAAACGGAGATTTTTCAAGAAATAATGGGAGTTGAGAGGCTTTCTAGGTCTCAAATTAATCGGAAAGGACGATGTTTTGTTGTGATAGTGGAGTGAGCGGGCCAAATCGGAAATTCGGCCCGGCACGGGCGTGTGAAAGTGAAAAACATCTACGTACAAAAAAATTCATAATTAAGCAAGTGCATAGAATAGAAGCTCGTTCTGTGGAAAGGGGGAGCTTGGCCCTTTCCCGTGATACCAAATTTTACAGGGAAAATCTAAAATTCGGCCTCGCAGGGGCGAGACAAACGTGACAAATTTGAGTGTGTTAAAACGTAACCTAGAAAATTCTAAAACATGAAATCTTAAAACACTCATATTTAAGTTAATACTTGACGTAGAGGCTCGATCTTAGTCTCCATTTGAACACGGAGATTGGCGTTTTACCCATGCGGTACGTGCTCTGGGTTAAATAAAAAATTTAGTGTAGTTCTGTGCGAAATAAGAATGGATAATGAAACATTTTCTTTATAGGATTTTGCAAACAGTGGAAAGAAAAGCTATCTATGAGAACTAAAGGAAAAACTATATATATAAAAATATTAATGAAATCTTTGCATTCTTTCGATAACCTGACTTCTGGTTATGCTAGCAAGTAAAATTCTGATTTGCCATTCTCATTTTAACACTAGCATCCAACCTAGTCCCCTACGGCTAAGCAGGCTAAACTAGTATCTACATGATCCCCTACGATATGTAAATTCAGTTAAAAATGAGAACAAAGGCCTGAAATTAATTTATTTACGTACCTTGTCTTTAAAAATTTTTTCATTCAAATGAATTACATTTTCATAAAATCTCATTCAGTTTCTTGGAAATGCTTAGCCTTTGAAACGTTTTTCGTCCTTATTGGGTACTCTTCAGAAAAGCTTAAAGCCACTCATAACGATGTTCCATGCAAAACTAAGACATTTTCCATGAATGGTATAAAATAATTATAATTGACATTGACTGATAAAAAACAACAGATGATCTTCACCTATCTATTAGCTAACTAGTATTGGAGCCTATATACTCTATGCATGTTTAAAAGTGAATTATTTATTATTTGTTTGCTTATAGTAATAGTTTTTCCTTTAGTTCTCATAGATAGCTTTTCTTTCCACTGTTTGCAAAATCCTATAAAGAAAATGTTTCATTACTATAAGCAAACAAATAATAAATAATTCACTTTTAAGAATGGATATTTTCGTAAAAATTGAAAACCGTAAGTACTTTAAAAATTCATAAGTAAATAAAACGGGAGTGAAACGGCGTTCGACATCTCTCTGAAAAGCGGAAGAAAGTAGCTTTCTGGTGATACCAAGTTTGACCGGAAAAATGGAAAATTAGGCCCGCGGCGATCGCGACAAAAGTAGCCTTTCTGGGATCTTTTAAATTTAAAATATTACATCATTTCGAAAAATTCTTCCACTTTAACCGCCCGTATCTCGTTAATCTTTGGAGCTGGAGAAAAATAAAAAAAGGGCTTTTAGATAATTTAGTTTTCTACATTTTCGATAGGGCGAAGTATTTTGCTCTAGGAGGCCCCGTTTAGAAGTTATGGAGGTTTAAAGGTAAAAATGTCCAATTTTTCGCCTTTTTGCACCGCCGCACATTTCGGCCGATATCTCCGAAACGAAAAATCGTACGGAAATTTTGAAGGTACTGGAGGAAGCGGAAAGAAACGCTCTTGTCATTAGATGTTTTGTTTTGTTTTGAGCTAGCTCCAGCCGTTTTCGAGTTATAGGTGAAAAACTGAAAATATAAGCGCGATTTCGGAGCCGAAAAATTGCAAAATGCGCAATTTTAAAACGCGCAATCTTGAAACAAGCATATTTTTCGAAATACACATGGCAAGGCGCCGTACGGCGTCGCGGCGGAACGGGGAGAGGTTCTAGTTATCCCCAGTCGCAAACTGCGAGATCGAAATCGAAAATTAAGCCCGGGAGGAGCGAACGAAAATGGTAAATTTTTGACGTTTCAACGGAATAGGTAGAAAGGGTATTTATCGTATTCCCCGAACTGTATTCGTCCCCTCGATTCCTGTCCTAAAAAGGGACGGCGAGAGAGATACCCGACCTTTGCGCCTTAATTACTCAAAAACTGTCAATACCCACGCCCCGAGACGGCGCCCAGAAAAGATCGAGAGCGAACCCGCCCCGCGAAAGCGTGTCCCCGCTAAGCCTTTGAGGGCACCGTCTCGGGATTTTAAAGGGGTACAGACCGTTCAGATTTTAATAATAAGCGAGAGCGAGCCAGGCCTCGGCCTGTCTCGCGCCATGGTGGACAAGTTATATGCTGTTTTTTATCTCACTTTTAGGTTTGTTTTGGTTTTGTCGGATGTCAGGTGCATGCGCATCTAGTAAGTTTTACTAAGTGCGCATGTGCCTAACGTCCGAGGACAGCCAAGGACAGCGTATTTCTCAAAACCAAAACAAACCTTTTATGATTTTCCCAGTTTTGTCCAGTGGGCGGGATTTTTCTAAAAAAAAAACAGTTTTTTGGCCTTCAGCCCAGTTGGAGGTTGACTAGCACACTAGCAATAATTCTTTATCTGTGGTTGACTAGGTACCTACATTCAATAATTAAAAATATTTGGATTACATGAGCATAGAATAATGGCTACTATATATAATATATTCACTATCACAAACATTTTTACTCATATATCTTACATACTAGAATTTATTCTACATAACACCACAAACAATATACCTACGCCCATGGAAAAAGTGTCATTTCGGATGCACTGTTATATATTCAATGAAGAAAAGATGAATGAAAATTTCGATCAAATAACGTGCAAATTGTATACCAGAAAATGATATACTATGCTTCTCATTATCATTGCATGCACACGGACATAATTAAATAAATAATAGGCCTACAGTTAATTTAACTATAGGTAAAGTGAAAACTACATATATTTTACCTGCTCCCTTCCATTTTTTCCCGCTGTGATTTTTACATTAGTTTACAGAATATGATACCACCATGTAGGTACATTACATAAATTAGCTCTAAATCACTTATAAATCACTTCTATTGGAAAATTTCATTTTGCTCTCTACCGTTTGTGTGCCACCACCGCAATGGCGTCTACGCCGTTTTTAGGCACTTGTTTACGTGGCGATTATGTGCTGTTACGAGTCCTCACCATCTATCTTTCCTAGTCTAAGAGATATTGAAATATTTCCAGTTATTTTGTGAAAAAAAGGCGGACTCCCCTGTTGCAATGTACATATTAGCTGCTTTCGTTCAACAGTGATTCGTAATCATAATAAACAGGATTTCAATGAACAGTAATCATATGATACAAAATTACATGTTAGGGACAGAGACATGCAACACATAAAACAGGTACCTTATGATTACGAATCACTCTGCTGAACGAAAACATCGTTGTTTTCGATACATCGATATATATCGCGCATTAGAGATGGGAAAAGCCAAAGAATTTATATAAATTTGGGAAAAGCTGCTCCACTTATGTAGCGTTGCAAACGCGATCGCTCCAGAAAAATACCGCGGCAAAACAACGTGATTTTTGGAACGACAGAAACGAAATGATTCGATTAGCTCCGTCAAACGCAACGCGATTTTACTAAATGGTAGACACCAGTAAGGATATGTGTATATTTTATAATGAGACTAGTATTATGTTGTAAGGTATATAGAGATAATATATAAATATTTTGAACTTGGTTATATATTTATAAAACCGCATCTTGGGTTTGGGTGTGGTATATACCGAGTGGTTTAGCCAATAAATAGGACACTTTTGTAACTTTTGATTGGGTCAATGGATTATTATACTCTTCGCAAATACAAAACGAAGAGTATATTGCATTCGATCGGCACATTTCTAAAACCGGTAATATTGCTCGTAGAGAAACGAATTTCATATCATAGTGTTGGTGATCGATTTCTGAACAACTTTCAAAATGTCCGTCCGTCCGTCTGTCTGTCTGTCCGTCACGTTTCTTGTAAGCACTATAACTTAAGAACGAAAAGTCCGATTGTATTGAAATTTGGAGAGTAAGTTAGTGTTAGCTAGCGGACGAACCCTATTGTTTTTGAACAAAATCGATCAATACATAAAAAAGTTATAAATTTCTTAATTTTTTTTTTTTGACACTTTTTTATGTTTTATTGTAATTAAACTAAAAATATCCGAAACTAATATTATTTACAAAAAAACTACGAAGAAGAGTAATGTATAGAATGCGCAACAATTATATAAAAAGTGCAGTATATCGGCGAAGGTGTATAACGGTTAGCTTGTTTTTAACTCTGGTGTGTAGTAATATGTAAAAAGAATTCAATTATTATATGTGATGTAAAAAAACCAAAATTGCCGACTTCCGATTGCGATGTAATTTACATGATTTTCAAATGGAATAACGTGTATATATTTGCATATTTCGATCCTCTCAGCCAAAATACATATAATCCAACCTTCAGATGCCAGAGTAACCGATTACTTTAGCCCGTTGCAGCGACAAGGCAGGTCAGTTGTACAGCGTGCAGTCGTTACTTGGCGAGAGTGATGATGCTCGTTGCGAGTAATCGGTTATTTTGTCATTTCGTAGCGCCACGATACGTTACATAATAAAACCGCGACAAAACAACGTTACAAAAATAACGACCCACATCTATCGCGCATCACTATTGCTATGTTGCTAACTTCACAATTCACATACACAGCACACAGCATTATCGCATGCGATTGCATGCTTATGCTTATATATTTTTCTTGTTTTGATGGGAAAAACAAACCAGAAAAACAGAAGATTATCTACTTTTATAGATTTTTTAAAAGATTTACTTTTTACTTTAGATGTTCTGTGCCTTGGTTCTGTCAGTTCTGTGGTTTCGCTGGGTTTGTAAAATTCTAAACTATCTGCTTGTTAACAATTGAGGTTATGTCAACAATTTTTTGTTTAAATTCTTTAAAAAAAAACTATCTTAAAATTCAATGCATTCTTAAGCGCATCTAGTCATGTTTTACTGTAGGTTATGAACAATTTAAAAAATATAGAAAATTGGACGCCATGTGAAGATCTTATCGTGCACTATAAAAATTCCAATTATGCTGTTGTGGTTTTAAACACACCAATCAACTTCAGCTTTAAACAACAATTTATTATAAATTTATGGAATCAAGGTAAACCAATTTTAATGTTTGCTCACATTTTCGTGATAAAAAAATTGATTTTAGCCAAAGTAAGGGTAACAGTCGATGGTGGTACAAAAAGATGGTTTCAGTGGTTACGAATTAATGGACTCGAGTTTGAGAATATTTTAAATCCTGATATAATTACAGGTGATATGGATTCACTTCCGGCAGATGTTTTGAATTATTTTCAGAATGCTAGTACCAAAGTTATAGTAACACCTGATCAGGATGAGACTGACTATACAAAGGCACTAAGAGAATTGAACATATATTGTCGCACACAGAACTTAGATGTACATGTGGTAAGGTCTAAAATGACAATTTATAAATAAATGTATTTTAGATTGATACAGTGTATGTTCTGGTGGACTCATGTGGACGATTTGATCAAATTATGGCAAATATTAATACATTATTTAAAAGTAAATATATTTTTGAAGCTGTTAAAATTTTTCAAATTGCATCGTCATCCCTAACATGGTTATTATGTAAAGGATGTCATTCTATTAGTATACCTTTTAATTTAAGAAAAAATCAAGAATGGTGTTCACTGATACCAATAGGTACTCCTTGTATTGTTACAAGTACAGGCTTAAAATGGAATTTAGGTAAGGTATAAGAAATATCTTCTTAATTTTATTTGTTGTCAATATTATTTATCAAATAGTTCTCTGTTCATATACCATTTGGATGAAATGCTTGCACAGATAAAATTTGACTAACGGGCAGTTTTGTATGTGTAAGCATCTTTTCTTTCACGATAATTCTAGCTGTTGCAGAGTCCCAAACCACAAAACCATAATTATCTAAATAGAGATTGTTACTTCTAAATGTCGATTACTTATACCATAATAAATTATTGTACTCTTCGCAAATACAAAACGAAGAGTATATTGCATTCGATTGGCACATTTCTAAAACCGGTAATATTGCTCATAAAGAAAAAAATTCACTGTGTTGGTGATCGAATTCTGAACAACTTTTAAAATGTCCGTCCGTCCATCACGTTGCTTGTAAGCACGATAACTTAAAAACGAAAAGTCCAATTGCATTGAAATTTGGTCAGTAAGTTAGTGTCAGCTAGAGGAAGAACCACATTGTTTCTTAACAAAATCGATCAATAAATAAAAAAAAATTAATTTCATGTTTTGTAATTATTAAACTAAAAATGTTTAAAACTAATATTATAAAAACAGTGGCGGCTCGTGATATTGTCTGCAGAGGAGGCTTGATATTCTGAAAGACAACTGATGTGCAATATGACTACAATTTGTACATTTCCCCACCACCCCTGAGGTATTACAACGGCGCGTTACATTTTTTTACCGTGGGTTGTTCGCCAGGATACCGATTCACGACTTGAGAGAATAGAACTAATAAAAGAATAGAATGAAAAGGAAATAGAAAATATGATGAGATGAAAAAATCATTCTCATGAAATTCTCGTTCCTACGACTCGAGTATCGGTATCCAAAGGAGTCCTACTATCCCACTTGTAATTAAATTATATAACTTTTAATAAAAATAAAAATAGTTTTGGTAAAAAAATTAAAGTCTTTTTCTACAAACAAAAAATTGTATTCATTATATAAGCTTTCATTAAACATAAGTAAAACAAATTATATTGCTTTCTCTATAACAGCCGCAAATCGTCCTGGTTATAACGACATAAAAGTAGACAACTTAAATGGTACACTAAAGGAAACCACAAGTACTAAGTACCTTGGTATTGTAATTGACAAAAACCTAAAATGGGACTGTCATGTAACATACTTAACAAAAAGAATTAGGTGTCTTATACACAAATTTTATATTTTAAGACAATTCTTAAGTCAAAACTAATTACTAACAGTATATCAGACATTGGTTGTAACAAATGTTCGTTTTACTATTTAGAGTGGTTAAGGACTCTTCAATAAGACTATGGTGTCGATTAATCGTTTATTACGTTATCACAGATATAGCTTTACATGTTTCGTAGCGCGCCACTACTATACGTCCTTTCGGCCTCATGGATCGGAAGCGAGAGAGCGTTTTACAATTCTCCGTGTGGAGTCTGCGCACTCGCGCTCATTCGTCACACACCCCCCTTTCAGTTTCTAACTTTAGTAGTTATTGGAAACTCTAACATTTTGTTTTGTCCTGTCTGTCCCTAATTTTGTAATTATCCAATTCTAACTAACAAATGTAATCCTGTGATTTACAAAACTGTTGCTTACAATTTACCTAACAAAAGTGGATTTGGGCCTAACCTATCCCTAGGACTAATGTGTCTTTTGACGTTACCTAACCCATTATATTTTTACATACGTTTGGACGTTTGGTCCACAAAAAAGAAAATAACCTCGGGGTGTGTGCGTTTAATCTAATATGAAGTTGTCGAAGTGTTTTGGTCTCTTGACTTCTCTCCTTTGCCTCGTCTCGCTTGCTTGCTGGGCTTCGCTGCTATTTCTCTCTTCCTCGTTCTCGTTGTTTCCTTGCCGACTGCGTTTCCTCTTCGGTTCCTTCCTGCTTGGCCTGTCTTTTGTCGAGTCCCTCTCCTGGGTGCTGGCTCCATTCTCTCTGTGAAAAGCATTGTTCGTATTAGGACTTGGTAATGTGTCAATGTTTATATTTTCACTGGTAACAACACTATTCGTGTCTTTGTCACTTATTGTCTTACTAGAGTCACATATATTTACCGAGTCTGTCATTTGGTTATCATTTACTAGCGGTACACTTATAAAATTGTCTTTACTTGCTACCCTACTTACGGTTACGTCGTTGTTGTTACTTGCGCTTTGCTGCCCCGTATGCCTTCTGCCGTCCCCTGTCTGCTGCCGTACCTCTGCTCCTCGTTTGATGATCTGGTTTACGTGTCTTTTCCACATCTGATGTTCTTCGGTCTCACATAAAAACGTCGTCTTCCCTATTTTCTTGAATATTTCTGCCGGAGCCCATGTTTTTCTGTTAACCTTCCTATAGTCTCTTATCATAACTTTCTCCCCCTTTTCAAAACTTCTAACATTGCCTTTACTATAGTAACTTCTTTGTTTTTCCTGAGCTTCGTGCATGTTCTTTTTTATTTTATTATCTGAGCGTTCTTCTTGCCTCTTTGATTTCAGCATGTCAAATCTTGTCCTAATGCTTCTGCTGAACATTAGTGTACCGGGTGCCTCCTTTGTTGAGTCGTGTGGAGTTATTCTGTAGCTTAACAGAAATCGACTCACTAACGTAGACAATTTCTCGTTACGGTTCCCCGGGTCTTGTAGAGCTGCTTTTATTTTTGTTTTGAATGTTCTTACTGCATTTTCTCCTTGGCCGTTGCTTTGGGGATGAGCCACAGGTGTCGTTATATGTTTGACTCCATTTTGTCGTAGGAAGTTGCTGGCGAGTTTTGACACAAACTGTGTACCATTGTCAGTTACCAGAGTAGCTGGGAGTCCGAATCTTGCGAAACAGTCCCTCAGTTTGTCTACCATCTCCTCCGCAGACATCGTGTTTACCATATACACTTCTGGAAACTTCGTATAAGCGTCAATAATCAAGAGAAAATATTTACCTCTTATCGGGCCCAGATAGTCTGCATGTATCCTTGTCCATGGTCTCGTCTCTGGTTCCCAAGGAGTAAATTGTGATTTTGGCGGGCTTGCTCTTTGGTGCAAGCATGCGTCGCATGATTTTACCAGATTCTCTATGTCCTGATCCAGTTTGGGCCACCAAAGATAACTTCTGGCCAATGCTTTGGTTTTTCCTATTCCTAAATGTGCAGTATGAAGTTCGTTTAAAAGTTGATTACGCAGTTTTCTTGGTATAATCACCCTGTGTCCCCATATTAATGTGTTGTTTTCCACCGTTATCTCATCTCTTCTGTCGAAGTATGGTTTCATGCTAGCATCTATGTTGTTGGGCCACACTTCCTCTTCTAAACATTTTTTTACCGCTTTTAGTTCGGGATCTGTCTCCATTTCTTTGGCTATCCTGCTGGCACTGATGGGGTATTCTTGACAAGTTCGCACAAAATGTAAGTAGTTACCTTTTCCCTCATACTCTTGATCGATTGTGCGAATCTTTAGCGGTGCTCTTGATAAATAATCTGCTAATTTATTATCCACTCCTTTTATGAACTTTATTTCATATTCAAATCCAGCAAGGAAAATTGCCCATCTTTGCAGGCGGTTCGCATGCATTTGGGGTATTTGTTTATGCTCCCCGAACAGCGTTACCAGGGGTTTATGGTCGGTGACCAGCGTAAATTTATTCCCTATAAGGTAATTCGAAAATTTACTCACCCCATAGTAAATGGCGAGCGCTTCCTTGTGTATCGTGGAGTATTTTTCCTCTGGTGGAGCTAATGTTCGAGAGACGCAAGCTATCGGACGTTCCTCTCCTTTTCTGTTTACGTGGCTCAAAATCGCTGATATACCTGCATTTGAAGCATCCGTGTTTAAAACCAGTGGCAACTCCGGATTAAAATGAACCAATGTAATGTCTTCGGCTATAAGCTGTTTAATTTTATGGAACGCGTCTTCACACTGTTTTGACCAGTAAAACTTCTTTCCTTTCTTCAGCAAATCGTATATTGGTTTGAAAATCATAGCCAAATTTGGAATAAATTTCCTATAGTAATTTACCAAGCCTGCGAAAGCTCGAACTTCTTTCAGATTAGTCGGTCTTGGGGCCATCGTGATAGCTCTCGTTTTATCGTCTGTTTTCTTCAACCCATCTTTGGTTATACAATGCCCCAGATACCTTACTTCGTCTTGGAAAAACCTGCATTTTTCTTTTCTCACTGTTAGTCCAGCTTCGCTAAGTTTTTGCAGTACCTTTTCCAACGTTTCAAGGTGCTCGGCTTCATTTCTTCCTGTGATCAGGATATCATCTAAAAAATTACATACGTTATCTAAGCCTTGGAATAACTGTTCGATATGACGCTGAAACTTTGATGACGCAGGACTAATTCCATACGGCATTCGATTTATTTGAAATAATCCCCTATGACTGCTCCAAACTAATAATTTTTTTGCCTCTGTGTCAAGCTCAAATTGAGCGTAAGCTTGTGATATATCTAATACGGTAAATTTCTCACCTGCATTGATTTTCGCAAATATGTCTTCAACCTTGGGTAGTGGATATTTGTCCTCTTCTAGGAATTTGTTGACAGTAGACTTATAGTCTCCGCATACTCTGAGAGTACCATCGTTTTTCGGGACTACCACCAATGGTGTCCCCCAGTCGCTCCTCTCTATGGGCGTTATAATTCCTTCCTCCTGAAGACGTTCTAGTTCCTTTTCCAGGCGTTCTCTGTATGCCATCGGTACGTTTCTTGGCTTGCAGTAGACAGGCTGGGCATTGGGCTTGAGCTGTAATGATATTTTAGCATGTTTAAAAAGTCCTAGCTTATTATTAAACACATTATCATATTTATTTATAATTTCATTAATCTTATTGTTTTTTGTCACCACTTTAACCATTTCTAGTTTTAAATTAAATAATTTTATCCAGTCTCTGCCTAAAATGCACGGCCCTCCCCCTTTTATTACATAAAATTTGGTAAGTTTTTTTACATCATTATACGTTACGTTTACACAAAAGTAACCTAGCGGTGTGAAATTTCGTCCATTGTACCCTTTTAAAATTATTAAGTCTGATTTTAACTTATGTTTTTGTTTAAAGTATTTGTCATAAAATGTATCGCTAACACAACATAAGGATGCACCACTGTCAATTTCCATGGTGAACTTTGTTTGGTCTATTAAAACTTCAATGGAAAATTGATTAGCATTAATTTCACTAGAATCTCTTATATTAAAAACCGGTTCTGCAAAGTTCACGAATTCCGTGTTTACAAAGTTCACATTTTCAGAGTCTACAAAGTTCATTTTCCTGGCCTTGTTCCTACATGCTACAGCTAAATGACCTTTCCTATTGCACGAATTACATATGTAATTAGAGTACTTACATGGTCCTTTATGCGCTTTCTCACACTGTTCACATTTTTTTACATTACCAAAATTTGACGTATTTGTCTTCGGTGGTGGCCATCTTGTTGATCGGTTACCTGCGGCGCGCGTCAATCCTATCGACCTTGCTCCGCTGTTTGCCGCTTCTGACCGCACTGGCGCTGCTCCTCGTCTTGCCGGGAATTTCGAAATCTTGTTTAAATCTTGCTCCCTGATTATGCCGGACTCTTTCTGCATACCCAACTGTACTAGTTCCTGCAGCGTTTTTGATACCTTCTCCTCGCATAATCTATCTTGAATGGGTCCCGATACCAAACCCGTGACCAACTTGTTCTTCAAGTTTTCATCCAAACTTGCGCCGAATTCGCAATTTACTGCCATACTTTTTACCCTTGCATACCAGTCGTTCAGCGGCTCCCCTCTTTCTTGTCTTATTCCATAAAACTTGATCCGTTCTCTCCACGCTGACGTGTGTGGGCTATATTGCGTTGTTAATATTTTACACAGCTCCTGGTACGTTTTTTCTTTTGGGAGTGCGGGGTGGCATAAATCCCTGATCATCTTATACGCCGATGTCCCAATGACACTTAATAACGTAGCTACTTTTATATTCGGCTCTGTGATTCCATTTGCACAAAAGTACTGATCCAATCTCTCATTATACACTATCCAGTCATCCGACAAATGATTAAATTCACTTACATGACCTATTAAACCTCTATTACCGGTAGCCATATCCACGTGTTCGGTCGTTCCAGGGCCGTTCGTCACTTATAGCTTTTACCTTCTTTCACCTCGTCGCCAATGTAACAAATGTTCGTTTTACTATTTAGAGTGGTTAAGGACTCTTCAATAAGACTATGGTGTCGATTAATCGTTTATTACGTTATCACAGATATAGCTTTACATGTTCCGTAGAGCGCCACTACTATACGTCCTTTCGGCCTCATGGATCGGAAGCGAGAGAGCGTTTTACAATTCTCCGTGTGGAGTCTGCGCACTCGCGCTCATTCGTCACATTGGTTGAGTCTCTAATTCGCTACGGCATAATTGTATGGGGTGGTCTCTACAAAAACACTATAAAACCGTTATTGGTAGCTCAAAATACAATACTGAAAATTATACTAAAGAAAAATAGATTATACTCAACAAACCTACTGTACACTGATAGAATATGCAATGTTCGTAGCCTATTCATCATTTCAACCTGCTGTTTTGTACACAAGCACGCAAAAGTTAAACACTATATTAATCATTGCTATGTCACACGAAATAGAATAAATCAACACATAACCATACCAATAAATAAAAAAAACATAAACAAAAAGTTCATGAATTATTTAGGACCCAAATTCTATAATCTTCTGGCATTAAATATCAAAATAATAAGCAATATAAATAAATTCAGGAGTGTTTGCAAACAGTATGTCGTACATAATTATAACTCTTTTGCTCAAATTTTGTAAAAAGTTAAAATACTCCATCACAAATTCTCTCCATTATATAAAAGTCCTCACACGTCGTTTTTCAGTATCCAAATCATAACTTCTATTATACCTCTATTATGTATTACTCTATTAAACAGGTCAAACATATGGTACATACGGGCAGTTATAGCCACATAACTGCCTAGGTACCTAAAATTGTTGATTATCATTTATCTTTATCGGTATACGACTACTCTACGAAGACTTTGGAGCATCACGTATGTGCATGCCTTCACATGTTTCTCATCCTAAAATGACATATTTGTAATACTGATGTGTGTATAAGTATGTATTCTTAGCATAAATACGTAGGTTAAATTAGTATGTAGGTATATACTTATTTCTCTTTACTTCCGCATCTATGATGTACCTAGTTACGTTAAATATGTATTATATCGATTATTATTATTCATAATGTAATGTATCCTATGATTAGAAATAAATGATTTGATTTGATTTGATTTGATTATCACTGCCAGGCGTGTAAAATTATAAGTTTTAATAGAAATTAAAATAGTTTTGAGAAAGAAGTTATATAAAAAAAAATATAACCGCGGAACTCTATATTATGGAGAATTATAAAAAATATTTCCTAAAAAATAAATAACACAAATAAATATTTTTTCTAAGATAACAACTACCTATATTAATATCTGCTTTAAAGCCTGAATATTTTTGTAAATGAGTGGTAACCTGCGATATTCGGAACTAGCAAAATGGTTGATTATTTCATCATAAAATGAATCGCGTTTCCTCAATTCTGACAAAAAACGTTTTTCTATTGAAATAAGCGATACATTTGAAAGGCAGTCTTGACTCATTTTGTTTCTAGTGAAAATGTTTTTATGCGTTTAAGTGCCGAAAATGATCATTCTACAGAAGCTTACCGGAATTGTCTCAAAAAATAGTGGCGTTATTCAAAAAGTTCTCTAATTTTGGGTCATGAGTTTTTAAAAAATCTACCAGCTCTTTGAAATTTCCTTTATTGCACGATTCTCGTTTTTCGTCATGTCCTCAGAAAGAATTTTCTTGTGAAGATAACTATATAACGGCATCTATTAACCTCTTTAATATTTCCATATTCTCACGGACCTTTTCGTTAACATTTTCTATTTCTCTCTTATGTGCAGAATCCAAGATATTTACAATATTTTGTTTACCAAACATTTCGAATTTAATGCAAGATGAAATGTGCTCCTGGGATTTTTCGTGCCTTTCCAAACCTCGCGACAAATTTTGCAAATTATTAAACCCGGCCCTGCCCCAAATTGAGGATTGATCATTAGTAAATAATAAACATCTCCAACAATATAATTTGTTTCTAACTGTTGATGCCGTTAACCACTCGACTTTTTTATAATTGTTATCACAAAACCCTCTGTTTTGTTTACCACTTTTAAAAACTAACGAAAGCATTGCTGGTGTAGGCCTGGCATTTCTTTTAATTCTTACCTTTTCGTCATAAATAAGAGTAGTAAATCCATTTAATAACAAATAATCCACCACGTCTGGACAACAAGACATGTTGTTGGGAATATTTTCACCTAGAGCACTTATTTCTAGCCCGCCTATCAAATGTTTTATGTATTTATACGTCAAGTTGTACTTAACCGGCTAAACGCAACTGTCAGACGTCAGTTTTCTTTGTAAATCACCTGACTCTTGAATGACCTGTGCACATGCGCTATAAATAACTGAGCTCTGAGGCTAGCCTCATACTTGGCTATTCCAAGTGTTGCTATTTTACACAGCGCAAAGAAATTCAAGGTCATTCATGTTATAAGTAAATGCGGTAAAGTTGGAAGCTATTTCGTATTAGCCTCCAGCGAACCGCAGTATTCATTCAGTAAAAGACCGGCCGACCGGGAAATATGCATACAAAGACTATCCGGACTGTAACGTTATAGGTATGTTTGTGGAAAGGAAATGCAAAAATGTTATATATAAACTGAAAATTAATTAATGAATAATAAACAATAAAAAATATTGAAAATTGAGATATACCTAATAGAAATTTCTTAAGATATTACTTTTGAAGATATGGTGGTTCTTCCAAGGGGAGGCTCAGCCTCCCCTGCCTCCCCTGACCAGCCGCCACTGTATAAAAAAAAAAAGCAAGTGCGAAGAGTATCCTATAAAATATGCAACAATTATATATCTATTTTTCTTAGATTTAAATGAACTCTCAAAATTTAATATTTAATCAATTTTAATAAAAAGTATAATATATTTTGTTGTAAAAATTATAACTGAAATACATTTAATATATTATATTAAATGTATTTCAGTTATAATTTTTATACTAAAACATATTTGTTATAGGATTTTGCAAAAAGCAGAAAAAATAATCTGTGATAACTAAAAACACGCTAACCATTATACTCTCAGTTTTTTTTGTAAGTTTTAGACATTTTTAGTTTAATTACAAAACATTAATTTTTTTTAATTTAAAAAAATTAATATTTTTTTATTTATTGATAGATTTTTGTTAAAGAACAATAGGGTTCTTCCTCTAGCTAACAGTAACTTACTGTCCAAATTTTAATACAATCGGACTTTTCGTTTTTAAGTTATCGTGCTTACAAGAAACGTGACAGACGGACAGACAGATATATGGACGGACAGACATTTTGAAAGTTGTTCAGAATTCAATCACCAACACAGTGATATGAAATTTTTTTCTCTACGAGCAATATTACCGGTTTTAGAAATGTGCCGATCGAATGAAATATACTCTTCGTTTTGCATTTGCGAAGAGTATAATAAGATCTAAGTTATGCTGCCTCAGTGATGCAGTGTTTACATGTAGGGCTTGCGAGTACAGAGTCCTGGGTTCGTATCCTTTCCAGGGTATGAATGTTTAGTGACATTTCTAATGTGTTACCGAGACGATAGCAGTGGGTTAGAAGATCGCTGTTGAGAGGTACATGTCTAGTACTTGTTATCGCTCCTGAATTCAAGTCTCAACTGGTTGTTGTATTAATGTTGTGTACATTAGGGTGGAGCGCTACTATAGGTGAAATTTTAGTTTTTGCTATTTAATGTTGTAATAGCAAAAAAAGTTGCTGTAGTTGACTGTCAATATTTCTCTAAAACCGTTTTGCAAACAAAACATATCTTCTGCTGCCTTCTATCACTACTCAAAGAGGGGCTGATATTTTTAATTGTTATTATTGATACGTAATAGCGAAAAACAATTGTTATTACATATAAAAAATAACGCCCTAAAATATTTTTGAAATATATTAACAAAGTGTCAACACTGTGCATGTTACAAAAGCAACGCCGCGCCGACTACGATCACAGTAAGGGGATGGTAGCTCAGTGGTTACCGCGTCTAGCTTTCATACTGGCATGCCTAGCGAAGCAGGTTCGATCCCTGCTCACTGCGAAGTAATTTTAATTTTAAGATTATCCCCAAGATGTGGTTCGGACTCCACTATAAACTGTAGGGCCTCGTTTCTCTTTACCTAACACAAAATCATTCTAGATTTTCAAGGAGTTACCTCGGTGACTTGAGAAGCGGTTAAGAAAACATTTTTTTTTTTTAAGTTCGTCACAGAATACAGTAAACTGTAGTGGATTAGCACTTACCCTTGACTAAAGAACCTGGATCTATTTATATAGGACGTGCCATACCATCTTTACGATCTGCTACAAATATTACGGAGACCATACTCAGACTTTTTAAATCAAATAATTTTAACAGTTTGTTCGAAGTGGGAACTGATGGGACAGTAGTAAACACTGGATCGAAAAACGGAACCATATCTCAAATAGGCATAGAATAGAATAGAATATTTATTTATCACGTAAGAGATACAAGTATGTGTGTGAGCGTCATAATGTAAGATATATATATGTAATTCTAAATGCCTAATATCTAATAAAATTTCTAATCTGAACACACTAGACAAGGTATGAAATTTACACAGTAACAAATAAGGAATAAAAGTAATCGATACTAATAATAAAACATTTTAAAAATAGAACAGTTATAAAATATTAGAATAACTAAAATACAATACAGAAGAAGGCTAGAAGCTAGAGTAATTTAATATGCTTATTTGTGCGATATCGCCTATTCTCCACATGACAGCACCATTGGTGCTCATGAAGAGTTCTAATGAGTAAAAGCATTTTTTAGTTAGGTATTCTCTAACTTGTATAATAAATTTCTTGTTATTACTGATATTTTTTATTGTAGCGGGTAGCTTATTATATAATTTAGTTCCTGCGAACATTGGAGATTTCTCAAACAAAGCTGTTTTGTGCATTGCAGTCCTTAATAGATCACCATGTCTAGTGTAACATAAATGGATTGCAGAGTTACTTATATGAAACGTCCTTTGTTGTGGTTTATTTGTCATGGTAACGAACTTCCTTTAATACATTTTTTCCACTTCCACTTCACTTGATGGTGACACAACTGGATCTCGTGGATTCATGGGGAGTATATGGAAAGCACTGAAAATCTGTCATAATTAATCAATTATAAACTTTGGACCGACCAATTGTTTGTAATATGTCTGACATAGTTAGTTCTGAATTAAACACAGATAAAACATATTGTTACCAAATTTATTCTAAAATCTCTACAGGTAACTGCTCCTTAGATTTATCACCTTATTCCAGGTGATTAACTACAGCTAATTCAAGATTGCGACTTTATATTGGCACAAAGAATCCACTTTCAAAAATTTGACAGTTTATTCAAATGGTCTACTCACCAATGTGGTTTGCGACAAAGTTTAACTCGCCATGCAAAAGTGGTGCCAAACATGTATGGAAAACAATTCAGCTAAGTCAATACTAGAAACCATAACAAAGAAATATTGTTGATCCAGTAATACAACACAAAACCCTATTCATTCACTTCGAAAACCTATTAATAAGTGTACTTGCAAATGAGAGAACACTTGTCCAAGAAATAGCATCAAAATGTATGCTAAAGGCCAAAATGGCCTATGACATGGAAAGAACCTTAAAGAAAACGTTGTCATTACTAGTTATAGTAACAACTTTTTTTCCCTAAAGTCGGGTACAATTCAAACTGACGTGTGTCATGGCCGCTAAAACGTCTGAACTAAGATTTTATTTAAAGCATAAGAAATACCAGTAGTTCTCAAACAGTTCTCAGCAATGATATCGCTAAATAATTTTAAAAATAAATAAAAGATACTATCATAAAATGTTAAGATTATTAATTTAGTAACTTCATAATTTTAGTGGAATTCTGATTATACAGTGTCCATAAAGTTGGCTACATATGGGAAAAAATTGTATTTTTTACATTTCTAAAAAACTCTATTGGGGGTTTTTTTATGCATGACACATGTCATGCGATCACCGGTTTGGCAGGACTGTAAAAAATAGTTGATGGCGGTACCGAAAAATGGGTCAAATTGTTAAGATATCGAAAAATTTGATGAAGAAAAAGTGCATATAGAATACAAGGACTCCGTATAGTCGCGTCATTTTAGCATGAAAAATCTGAAAACCTCAAAAAAAAAGGTACAGGGTCAATTGACTTAATTCTTGTTGCAAAGAGTTCAGAAAGGCATTTAAAAAAACAGTACCTTTTATTTTTTGGCGGAAATGTTTTGGTTTCATTTCTTTTCCGATAATTGGCCAATTTAATTAAATTAATTAAAAAATTTGTTATCATACACAATATGCCATATAATTAAATGAAAATGGTTACTCGGGGGTTTCTGGGGTCGCTGATCACCAATCTGAAGTCCAATTTGGGAAATTCAAAATGGCGGACCGGAAATCGGGCCATCTTCCAGAAGAAGAATGAGAATGGATATCTTGGCCTTGAAAATCTGTACTCGGGAGTTTTCGGGGTCTCTGATTACGAATGCGAAGCCTGATTTGGTAAATTCAAAATGGCGGACCGGAAGTAGAGTCAATTTATCAGGAAAAATTCATATTTTTTCGTTCTTGGGCTGAAAATGACTACTCAGAGGTTTTTAAGGTCGCTGATTACGGATCACAGGTCCAATTTACGAAATTCAAAATGGCGGACACGGGAGGAACAGTCAATCTCTTCGGAAAACCTCGTATTATTTATTTTTTCGGGCTGAAAGTATGAAAAATAAAAAAGTATTTCCTGAAAAATATACTACTTCCGGTCCGCCGTTTTGAATTCTCCCTAACTGGACATCAGATTCGTTATCAGCGATAACGAGAATCTCCGAGTCCCCCCCCACGTTCAGCCCAAAAAAGAAAATAATACGAGTTTTCAGGAGAAATAGAGTGTTATTTCGGTCCGACATTTTGTATTTCGTGAATTAGGCCTTTGATTCGTTATCAGAGACCTCAGAAACCCCCGAGTACTCATTTTCAGTCCAAAAGCGAAAAAGATACGAGTTTTTCTTGATAAATGAACTCTACTTCCGGTCCGCCATTTTGAATTTACCAAGTCAGACCTCAGATTCGTAATCGATCAGCAACCTCGAAAACCTCCTAGCACAGATTTTCAAGGCCAAGATATCCATTGTCATTTCTTATGGAAAATGGCCCGATTTCCGGTCCGCCATTTTGAATTCCCCAAATCGGATTTCAGATAGGTGATCAGCGACTTCAAAAACCCCAGAGTAACCATTTTTGTCTAATTCTATGGCATATTGTGTATGATAACAAATTTTTCAATAAATTAAATTGGCCATTAATATTGTCCAATTATTGGTCCAAAATTTAAATATTTCCGCTAAAAAATAAAATCTATTTTGAAGCAGATATGAGGAAAATAAAAAAGTGCAAATTTTACCCCTACCATTAATTACTATATGAAAAATCATAAACTCTTGTGTCTATTTCACAAATATTTGACTAGTTTCGACAAAAACTGTATGTATTTTAGTTGAATAAAGGTATTTGCATGTAAAAAAAGAAACGAACCCCCAATATAGTATTTTTTAGAAATCTCAATAATACAAATTTTTCCGATATGTAGCCAACTTTACGACGGACACTGTAGGTATATAGGTTCGGGCACAAATGAAACTGATAACAAAAAATGAATTGCCCAATTCAGTCAATAACAATGAGTAATCAGAAAAAGAAATCAAAGACTAATATTGCTACAGTCCAGCAAGAGACACGGGAAGGTTTGGGCATTTCTTGCCAGGAAAGGATAGGATCGTAGTATTAGTAGGGGAAACGATGTCAGTAAAAATAAAATATTTCATATAACAAAACAAAATCTGAAATCTCTATGAGAATAACGAAAATAAATTATTTTTCTTTTAGCGGTAATAAATAAAAATTCTAGGTGACAAAATAAAAAAAGACACGTTTTTGGGGAAAATATAGTTTCAACAAAACTCGAGGCGCAGTTTAATAAAATAAAAATTATAGAACGAAAATTATTAACTTTTAATAGAGCTTAAATAAAAAAAAAAAGTAGAAGAGCGTTGGGGATCGATCCCGCACCAACCCCATTTATATTTATTGCATCGAGCATCTTACCGATTGGGCTAGGCTATCTACTTTGTTCTGCTTTAAGATGTGTAATATGTACGTAATAGAAAATTGTAAGACTTAATTGTTTGATATTGTTCGTTTAACGGATGAATATCCACTATTTACCACTAAAAATAACTTAAATATTTCATATAAAGACGTTTTTCATATTTAGAGTGGTGTTAGTTCACGGAAATAAATAATATTCGTCGTCAAATCACACAGTTTGAGAATCGCTGAGCTTATGACTATGTTTCTCACTCCTCAGTGTGCATTTCATATTTCCGTCTCAAAAGAAGTGGGAAAGAATCTTGGTAGACATACATTGACAATGTCTTTAGGCTATGGCTTTAAGTTTGTGTGCAAGAGATAGTGAAAACGTATGTGCAATATTAATTCATACAACGGTCTTTTTAAATTTTACCCGACTATATTAGAACTAAAAATACAAAAATTGATTTTTTCGCTCCATCCTCTAGTGCACGTCTTGGTTGAGTGGTGGAATAGCTATAGCTAAACTCTGCAAGAACGTTAATATAAATAAGGCGATTAAAAAGAAAATATATATACAGTGTAACCCACTTTGAATGGAAACACCCCTGTAAGAATTATATTTATTGCCGATTTTGAGGAATTTAAAAAAATATAAACTATCAAAACTTTTACTTTATGACAAAGATTTGGAGATTAATTTCGATTCTCAAGGCCTACTTATTACGATTTTCTTTTAATGTCAAAAATTTGGTTAGCGATTTTTTTTATAGGAAATCTAACTGGAGGTAGTTTTTGATCTCGGCAATTCTGGGATTGTGGTAGCCTAGTTCCCGGGATCTTGCTCTCACCCGGGCCCTGAGTGTGATTTTATTTCACTCCAATATGTTACAAAAGTTAACACTAGCAAATTTTCAGAAGTATTAAATTTTTTGGTCTTGCGTACCTAAGTTATTAAAATAATGACTAGTTAGCTAAGGTGTTTATTTATTTATTATTTGAAAAAGCAGATAGCAAAAACTCAGTATGGCATTACTTTTTACAAATAATGCTGAAGGTAGCAATACGAAATATAAAAAATATTAATTTTTTAGAGTTATGTTTTATTATAAAATAATTGTTTTAGTTTTCAAAATATTTAAATAGGTATAGTTTTATATAAATAGTTTTATTTTTGTCGATACCTAAGTTGATTTTTATTCGTTCATGTTGAAATATTAAATTTTATATATAGGGGTACAGAGGGTCCCAAATTGAGGCTGCATGTGTTGTTATCTCTGTTATAATAAAAGATCGAAAGTTGATTAAATGGAGAAAGTTTCAGAAATTTTTTTGAGTATTTCAGTGGTGCTTTTAAGTTCGATCTAACCTATTTAGTTTTTGAAATAACTGGTAAAAACCATAATTGTACATTTTTGTGCATATTTAGTTAATCAATTTAACTTACATATTATACAGGCATTTTTTTAAAGACCTTTACAGTAATACTCCAGTCAAAAGGGGAAAATTAGATGGAAAAAACCGATAGAGTTTTGAAACTTGGCAGAGATGCTCATTCAGGTGTACTATGGAGCATATTAAAAGGCCCCATCTCTACCTGTTGCTCTCGAGCCGCCATCTTGGAAAAATGGCGTGCCAATTCAGGTTTTTGCTTATATCTTGTTAATCATTAGCAATATCAGAATTATGTTTCGTATAAAAATTTAAGCTTATAAAATTCTCTACTAACCCTATACATTTATTCTATATTTATTGTTATACTCTTCGAAAATACAAAACCAAAATTTGATTGACACATTTTTAAAATCGTAGATATCCACTGGTGGAGAAAAAATTTTCATATCCATTGTATTAATCATGCAATTCTGATCGATTTTCAAAAATCTGCCCATTCATTTATCGGTTTGTCCGTCTCTCCATCCACCATGTTTCTTGTAAGCACAACAACTTAAGAACGAAGGGATAATAAGTCAGTGTCAGATAGAGGAATAACCTCTTTAATTAGACATGCACCGGGTAGTTGTTTTTGTAAATGCTGGGTACTGGGTATCACTAGGCCGTGTACCGGTTACGACTACCGGGTATTAACTGGGTACCCGCTATCAATAAAAAATACATCTGCAGCAGGCAAGGCTTAAATCTGTAAAAAACGTATTTTCATAAAGGACCCCGCCGCCGTTTTTCCTATAAAGAATTGTTCTTGGTTAAATTTTCTGAATTTTTAGTATGTTATAGATCTCGATCTCCTGGAATTAGGCCTCACGGGATACCACTATAAAAAAAACACGTCGGGAACTCTCCCCCTGTGGTATGAGGAAGAGAGTTTAGTCTTTGAATTATTTCTAAGTGACTTGCATATTGTAGTTTATTAAATCTGCAATACACGGATGCCTATAGCAGTGTTAGTGGAAACCGAGTTTAATGCCCTCTCATCCGATGTACCCTCCATTTTCCGAGCATTGTTAGAGTACCTTGAATACTATAGTCATTTTACTTATAGTCGGTATGTTAAAGTTTATTCTCGTAGTGATGATTAGATATAAACAAGCTTTATTCCTTAGGCTTACGTACCTACATGGTACATTCACTTTAAATTTCGAGAACTAGTCATAGAAAGATTTTGAATTTTTGGTGCTACTATTAACGTATACACAATAAACACAATTTGAAAAAATTACGGAAACTAACCGATGAAATTCTGAATTAAAGGAAGAAAAAAAGTTTTTCGGCATTTTTCTTGTGTTTTATCTTTTGTATCACCCTGTGGACCCCTCTAAAATTATATATATTTGGAATCAATATATATTAAAATATACAGTCTTATTAGAATGAGTTACACGTGTTTCCAAATTTTTTGCTCACCCTGTATAAAATATGCAAATTGCGAATTTTGGTAATTATGAAACAGTAACATTTCATTTCAAAAATAATTTTCTCAAAATTTTGTTTTGACATAAGCACATCGATTTTAAAAATTCACTTCATGTTATTGGTGGCTAAGATGATTATTTATAATATGGGAGCTGTAGAACTTTTCAGTAATATAGAAAAATAAGCGTGATGAAGTGCTTTGCGTTTAGACGTTTAGAACAAATTAAACGATCAGAAGTATTTTGATACCGTTGTTTTCATGGTGTCTTAGCTTCTCAGTCATTATGTGTCCACCCACAAAATTTTTATTTTTAGCTTATGCTGTTCATTAACCCAATGGTAGCTGGATTGGATGTCTGCATGTTTCCAGTCGTTCATTATTTTAATTATTGTAAGTCTACCCATGAGATTTTGACATGCTATCTGTATTGGATGTATGCTTGTTTTCAGTCGTCTATTATCGTATGTTTATTTATGAAATTTTTACCTGCTAGCTTATGCAGTTCATTAAACAATGGTAAACATATTGAATGTGGAGGCTTTATTTACATATTTCCTCATGTCTGGTTTCTCTTCATTAATAATTCACTCAGATCTTTTGTTAGTGGACTTCACATCTAACTTAATACAAAGTCTTTTAGCATGTTCATAAAATATCATTGCAGCAGGAAGATAAGAGGTATAATACCATAATCTAATTAATATATATTTGTCATAAGTTAATAGATTTTAACACTCGAGCACTATAGCCTAGTACAGTAGCACTTTTGTATGTTTTTCGTACGTTTTCTGCTCACATTCACTCACAACTTTTAAATGATCTATTCACTCGATGTCTTGAATAATTTAGTTAATAATACCCATATCACGCAAGGTATTTACACACATTTGATAGTCTATGCCTAAACTTATCTCAATAATACAAATTTTTCCCATATGTAGCCAATTTTATGACGGACACTGTAGGTATATATAGGTTCGGGCACAAATGAAACTGATAACAAAAAATGAATGGCCCAATTCAGTCAATAACAATGAGTGATCGGAAAAAGAAGCCAAAGACTAGTATTGCTACAGTCCAGTAAGAAACACGGGGAGGTATGGACATTTTTTGCCAGGAAAGGATAGGATCGTAGTATTAGTAGGGGAAACGATGTTAGTAAAAATAAAATATTTCATATAATAACAAAAAAAAAATCTGAAATCTATGAGAATAACGAAAATAAATTATTTTTCTTTTAGCGGTAATAAATAAAAATTCTGGTTGACAATTAAATATTTAAAAAATTAACAATACCTTTAAAACAAATAAATTAAAACAATTTATCAACTCGACGCACGTTTCACCATTCATGAATTAATAATAAAAAGTAAGAAAGTTGATTTTATTGTTTTCTTAAAATGTTTTCTTAACCGCTTCTCAAGTCACCGAGGTAACTCCTTGAAAATCCAGAATGATTTTGTGTAAGGTAAAGAGAAACGAGGCCCTACAGTTTATAGTGGAGTCCGAACCACATCTTGGGGATAATTTTATAATTAAAATTATTTCGCGGTGAGCAGGGATCGAACCTGCTTCGCTAGGTATGCCAGTATGCAAGCTAGACGCGCTAAACCACTGAGCTACCGTCCCCGTATTAGAGCCAAACACGCGTTAGTAGTAATAAAAGACACATTTTTGGGGAAAATAAAGTTTTAACAAAACTCGCGGCGCACTTTAATAAAATATAAATTTTAGAAGGTAAATTATTAACTTAATAGAGCTTAATCAAATAAAAAAAAACGTACACGAGGATTCGAACACGCAACCACCCCATACATTTATTGCTGTTCTAGGATCTTACCAATTGAGCTATGCAATGCTCTGTCCATTCTAATCTAAAACGTATAATATGTACGTAATAGAAAATTGTAAGACTTAGTGGTTTGACATTGTTCGTTTGACGGATGAATATCCACTATTTACCACTAAAAAAAACTTAAATATTTCATATAAAGGCGTTTTTCATAGTTAGAATGGTGTTAGTTCATGGAAATAAATACTATTCGTCGTATGTTTTTCACTCCTCAGTGTACATTTCATATTTCCGTCTTAAAAGAAGTGGGAAAAAATCTTTGTAGACATACATTGACAATGTCTTTAGGCTACTGCTTTTATATTAATTCATACACCGGTCATTTTAAAGTGGACCCGACTTTAGTTGTATTCTTGGTCAGGAGGTCAGGAATTTCACTCGACCACAAACTATTGTTGTGTAAACACGTTTTTTACTGGCTTTTACTGGCCTTTTTCAATTTAATAGTGAACGTTTCTCTTTTGAGTTTGCCGTTGATTAGGTCCAATAGAAATCATTCAGCCCCATGATGGTACGTTTACGTTTTCATAACGGCTGTTGTCAAATATAATATACGTGGAGTAATTTTCTCTAGTGACAGTCTGTGAAACTGGGAGAGATAGGTGATGGTACTATATGCGTATTATGAATAACGTAACGTTCCATCATAGGGTTGATCATCAGTATTTATAGGAAAAAATTTATTCTCACACTTCTGTTACATATTCAGTCATCTCTTTTATATTTTGTTCAAAAATGTGTGTAATTATTTTCTTTTCCAGAAAATAAAAAATTGGAGTTTGGAACTCTAGTCAGTACATCAAATACTTACGATGGATCACCAGTGGTAACAGTTCAGACAGATGCTCCAATCGTATGGTCAATGAGTATAGATACATTGCTATAATGTAAACTTAAATCACGTTGCATACTGTGTAGAAGAATGTGATAATATACTACTTTCCTGTAGCAGACTTGTTAAAATATTCTTGTTTTCATAGATTTTAAATGTACAGCCATTATTTTAGTTACACATTTTTTTTGTATTTAAATGGAGGTGTTTTATAAAGTTATACAACAGAGTTATCTGATTTTTATTTTGAAACAAAGAATTGTTTATAACATTCGCTTAATTTGTAATAATTTGCTTTTAGATAACAATGAATTCGATGAAAATGCGTTAATAGAAAACATTGAATTCATTACCAGTAAACTGTTAATAGGCACAATTTCCATTATTATGATTCGGAAAATCCTCAATTTTTAAGGAAGTTGATAACTAGCATAGATGGTCTAAATATTTGGGGAGGAATTATTGAACATGTAATAGGGCCACATTTCTGTGATGGTTTTTTTGACTGGAGCTATTTATGTTTATTTTCTGGAGCACCATTTGCCACTATTATTGGTGAACCTTCCTGAAACTATTCAAAATAGGAGGTGGTTTCAGAAAGATGGTACTGCACCACATTATTTAAATGCAGTAAGGGACCACTTAAATAACATCTACCCACTTCAATGGTATTTTTTATACATGATAGAATTAAGTGAGTTTATTAATAGTTAGTGAATCAAATTTTATAACTGAAATACAGGGTGTTCCTTAATGGCGTGCTGATATTTCAGGGTGTGATTCCTTGGGTCATTTTATGAAGAAAAGTTTATATGAACGTAAGTCTGCAACAGGTTTCTAGGATGCTGAACACAATGGCGGTGGTAGAATTTCCATTTTGGGGTTGCCCATCGTGTTCAGCATCCTCGCCGTGAAAACGTGGGGGGGAGGTACTTTTTTTACGGCCCAAATTATTTACCATTTTCGGGTTTCTTTCCGACTCACACAGGCCACTATCACTGATTCGTAGTTTATCAATTTATCATGGGCAGTGAACACTATACTACGTAGTATAGAGTTTACTGATCATAGGTCTTAGTATCCTAGTATACCGGGTTTAACAGGATCATGGTATACCTCATTTTCTCCTTTAGTTTTGAAGATAATTGATTGAAATTTAGGATATACTACATACATAATAAGCGGCACTTTTTGACATACAATTGATGTGTTAAAATTATTTATGGGGAAAGTAAAAAAAATGCAATTGCAGCTATGAACCTTTATGACCGATGATATCCTGATAGACAATGTCCAGCGAAAAATTATTTTAAACGTGTTGAAAACCAATTCCAAAAAGAGCCCAACAATGATCCCGAAGAAAACTTCATTATTAACGAAGGAACGGAAATTAATGTTTTGGCTCGAATAGAAGTTGATAAGACTGTTTCTTTAAGGCAAGTTAGGTTTGAATTGAACATCAGTCACCAAACAGTAAGCCGAATTTTGCACAAATACCACTATAAATCTTTTAAATACCAATTGCACCAGCATTTGTACGAAAGTGATTACGAACGTAGGATGGAATATTGCAATTGGATTTTGAGAATGAGATTGAGGACATTTTAGATGAGTTACCTTTAGATTTAGGACAGGGAATGTATTTCCAACAACATGGCGCGCCTCCCCATAATTCAAGGATAGTAATTAATTACCTTGAATGAAGATTCGGAGAAAACGTAATTTCGACGAATGGTCCTGTGAGGTGGCCTTCAAGGTCACCTGATTTAACGCCCCTTGATTTCTTTGTTTGGGGTCATAAAAAATATTATCTATGCAACCGCTGTTACAACCCGTAAAGACCTGGAGCTACGAGTAAGACGAGCAATTAATAACATAACGGCCCAGCAATTGGCGAACGTTCTTCGAGAAACAGTTACACGAGTTCAGAAGTGCATTGACGTTAATGGGCATTTTGAACAACTGTTGTAATGTTTTGTGTTAATTTTTTGTATTCCAAAACCATGTGTAACAAGGTAATTAAAATAAAATTGTATTTTCTTATTGTCTTTTAGCTGTAATATTGTTTGTATTTATCGCACATTTTAATACGACATATGAATAAATTCCTTATTAATAGTACTAATAAATAGTACCGCGGTACCGATATGGTTCCATTTGAAAAAATTGAGTTTTGCCCCAAAAACAATTTGGGTGAATTTTATATGCTCATAAATCACGTAGTTTAGTGTTTTTAACGAGATTTCGATTTTTGTAGCATACACGGGTCATTTAGAATAAATCGAAACCGTCATGGCACTCTTAAATGGAAAACTAAAAATTATATTATAAAAATATTTGACGTCACTTATTTGGCATCGTTGGGTTCAGAAAATTATGCAGAATTCAAAAATGCAATTATTATGTATGTAGTATATCCTAAATTTCAATCAATTATCTTCGAAACTGAAGGAGAAAATTAAGGGGGTATACCATGATCCTGTTACACCACTATTTTGGGATTTAACCCACAATTTTTTCCACACATCTGCATGCTGGTGAATATGATTCGTCAATGCAGGCGCGGATACAAGGGGGGGGATGGATGCAATAGAGCACTAGCAGTGACGTCACAGTTATGCCAGCTGTCAAGTGATTGGTGGAAAAACTTCGAAATTTGACATAAGAGTAGGTGTCAGTTTTCGCTTGATAAAAATTAAAGTGGAGGATTTCTGAATATCAGCTATGTGTAGTGATGTTTGTTAATGTTTTTTTAAAAGCCTAGTGTGAGAAAGAATTTTATATATACTTTATTAGTGTTGTTTTTCCAAGTGTAAAATTTGATGTCAAATACGTTGACATCTTTGTGAACCCATAATATGGTGAAAATAAAGACTATATTGGATTTTTGAACTTTTTTGTACATATATAATATCACGACATATTTCAGTAAATGTTTAATTAACACAGGCTCAGTTACGCAGCTAAGCATAGGTTAAAAGTTGTCACAACATTCGTTGATTCATGCCAATATATCAATCATATATTAATGATTTTATAAATCTTTTGTGAAATTAAAATTTTAGACAATTCAAACCATTTCCCATCAACTTTTTATTGATTATATCTTACTTTCATTTGGCTCAACAGTTTCTAATAAGTTTAATAGTTTAACACATTAATAACAATAATCAGAGGTTTGTATTGTGAAATGCAGGAGTAATAGTAAATCTAATAGGTATAAAGATAAGACTGAGACCGTTTCAGTTTCCATTTAATTAAAATTATAAACAGATAGGTATGCAACGTAATATGCTCGAAATACTTTATATGTATAAGCATACTTACCTAGTTTGGTATTTGTTTTCATTCTTACAATTATAATCACAGTAGTATAGCTATAGGGATTCGACGCCAAAATCCCATGTTATTTCTTATGGAGGTTCATTCTGGTCATTTTTGACCAATTTTCTCCCCACCACTTTTTAGCCTCCTGCCAACAGATTGCGCCACAGTGGCGGATGAAATGTTGAATTCAGCATGGCAGCTCAGCGAATTAGAATGCAGCACAGATCCTATTGGCTTCGGTGTCTGGACTCTTTCTATTGGTCGCGGGATGGTGGACGGTATATTGGATTTCAGCATGGTGAGGTCTAGCAAATCAGATGGTGACCTGCGACTATCCCTATTAGTTGTGAACGGTAATGGCACTATAGCAAATCAAATAGCGGTCTATTGGGGTATGAAGACATAGCAAATCAGAATAATGGCTTAGTGGATCAGATAGAGATATGGTCGTGGGCAGCAATGAAGACAAAATCACATAGCAGCATTGTGGTATAACAAATCAGAAGGCGTGGTCGAGGCAGCAAAGGATACCTAACAAATCAGAAATGTTGACTTAGCGAATCAGATAGCAGCATAGTGGAATAGCAAATAAGATATGGCGGTCTTACGGGTTGAGGATGATGGAGTCGCAGGCTTTTAGAGAAAAGGTGGGAAAAACGTATGCTAATATATTAACGAATGAGGTTCGGGGAGGCGGTGTCTATATTAATTATAGCTCTATATACTTAATAGGAAAAATAATTTAAAAGCGAAAATAGTATTCTGTCTAATCGGATGGTCGACAATTGGGATGCTGATGCTGATATATCTGACCCCTTATAGTGACAGCTTCTTTTGTAGGGAAGTCTAACAGACACTAGGGTCGATACTGGTCCCATGTAGAGACGCGTCGCACAAGCCGTATCGTCAACCTTTTACACCATCTCAGCGAGATGACAACCAACTAATGACAAACATACTTATAGTATTGGTGTACATCATAACTTGAAGTCTACGGATACAAATTTCACAGTCACCCTGTATATGGGCAATTATAATTTTCTCATTCGTTATTATTGTTTATTATTTAGACGCGTTTAAGGTAAGTTATTTTTATGATCAACAGAAATATTCATAGGTAGTCAGTACATCAAGATAATATTTTTATTAGAGAGCTTTCCTCATATGTATGCTCAAGATCTGAGAGTTTCGGAAACCTACTTTACACAAGAGGTGGTTATGAAACCAAATAAATATATATATAATGATGCACAGTTAAGTTATTATGTCATAGACTCTAGTCAAGACAACATGTCTCTGTGCAAAGGTGATAGTTGAGTAAAATATTAAGAGGTTCAGGATTGGGGGTTAGGTTCATAAATAATACTAATAATAGCAATAATAATACTTTATTTTTCTAATTACATATAGAGTTTGTAAATATGATATCATACATGGTAAATATATATAAAAGATTAAATAATTATTCATTATACAAAAGTGTAAAAATATAATACATATATAAAAATATAAAATATAATAATATAAATATATACAAATATAAATAAAATAAATATAATCACATACAAACAAGATCATTCACACATTCAAGTAGCCGTAGGCTCATCATTCATTATGGAGTAATGACCCCACGGTAACGTTTCGTACGACCCTTTAATTAGATGTCTTTTATCGTCATGTGGACTCAAAGCTATCTTTTCTTGAGCCATGGAATAAACAACATGTTTCTCTGATCTGATTAAATTTTGTGTAATGTGTTTATCTTTAAAATTATCAACGCACTCTATAAAATCCTCGAGAGTAATAGCATTTTTGATGACGGAGCTCTTAATTCCCTTAATCTTTTTTGTTATATCAACCAGGGCCTCATCACCAACCCGTTTAATGGTATACATTTTAGCCCTAAGCCCCACAAACATTTCTATAGGTACACCATTAAACTCATCCTTCATCATACCCAATACTTTTTTATTTACGAGGGGCATGTTATACCTGTTATCTAATTGGTAATCGCTCGTATCAAAACGAGAATGACAATCGCGACGCATGATTTCGTATATATCTTTATCAATAATTTCATATATGAGACTGTCCGTATCCGTATAAAGAACTGAGCAGTCGTCACCAAACTCAGGCTTCATGTAGTCATAGTGAAAATCATAAATAGTGGTTTTAGCTATATCTAAAATAGCCATTCCGATATACAGCGGTTTACAAAAATAAATTTCCGTTTTATTGAGCTCAATAGCTACCAGATTCTCATTGAAAACAGTGACTGACTTAAATTCGGGTCTTGCAATTAGAGCCTCTGCACCGTACCTCCCCTCCCACTTATTAACTAATTTCACGCTTAAATGTTTCCTAACGTTCTCCATAGTTTTCCCAAAGACTGCGTTATTCATGAGTTTAAACATATTTTTCTCAAACTCATTTTTAGCGAGCTGACGGAACCTGGTATTCAGATCAATGTAAGATTTTAGCCAGGGGGATTGCTTAAATTGCAGAACGCGGTGTATTTGCGTTAGTTTGAGGCCATACTTTAGCACCTGTTTCAAAGCCCTATAATGGATGACATATTTCGTTTTATTATGTAGAGTAGCCAAAAGTTTAGTATCTTTACATCCGGGGGGAGCACTGTGTTCAGGACAGAATGGTAAATCGCGGTGTAAATCATGTAAATGCTCCGGATACTCGAGGTCGACTTCTAAAATATAACCTACATTGGAATTATCGAGAATTTCTGTGATATCAATGTTAGTATCGGTCCACTCAAAGCCTCCAAATGGAAGTGATTGACTCATGGCCCAGCCATATTGGTTATTAATGTCGAAATATGATAAATACTTTGTTGGTTTAGCAGGATCGAAATTTTGAAGGTACTTGTTGTTCGCCACGCTTTTACGTTTAGAACATTGGCTGAGCCCACCACGAATTCCACGTTCTACAAACATGATCATGTCGATATCGGTTAAAAGCTCTAAGGAACACCCTGTATACTTGAGCATACAGTCCCAAGTATATCCGGGTAAAGTGTAATAATTCGCGGGATCTAGACCGTATGATTGATGACAACTACTACGGAATTGTTCAAATACGTCCGCCAAGAGCAATATGTCCGTTCTCATATATAAATCCGTGTATTGGCCTAAATCTTTAATGTTACACGCGGACCATACACGCTGCGCATGTGCGTACTGCGCATCTGATATATCTTTATTTTCTAATTTATTGTAAAAATACTGTTGTTCAGGTAAAGACTCTAAATTAAATTTATCGAAACTGCTCATAAAATCGTATGGATACACGCCTTTTTTCGTCAATAAATCAAACTGTTCGCTATCCAATTCAGTAAACTGAGATTTTAGATTGGGAAATTGTGACAAGTACGAGGACAGCGTATCTAATGAGGAACTCATGAAGCGGAAAGAGTCAATAAACCTGAATTTAATTAAATTTTGATTAATGTGTTTAGTGAATGAAATATATTTTTCTTTGGTTATTGGAAGTAAATCAACGCGACCCGACATGTCATTCGCGATGTTTTCTAAAATGAAATGAGCATCGTACCCGCTCAAGTTATGGAATACAACCGGCACAATCACCTCATCCTTATAATTAATGTTACATGAGTTGTGTGCAGCACCCCTGTAGTTATTCTCAGGACTCAGATGAAAGTGGTCTCGAACCTTGATGTCATCCGGACTGAAGGGTTGTTTACAGATGTGGCAGCGGGTGGCTTCATCAAATTCGGCTTGTTGCTCAGCAGTCAATTCCATATCATGTGGACATAGAAAGACGGTTTCAACATCTTCAGCGAATTCATTCATCTGTCGAGCGAACCAAGACATACAATCCTCCCCACGATATGAATGATAAGAGGATAGGGAATCATCATAGGAGCACTTTATGTAATAGCCGATGGCAGCAGGTACATGTTGTTGGTACTTATTGTTAGAGTTGATGGGTACAAGGATGCTCTCGAGGTCAGCATAGACAATAAAGGGAGCCTTTTCTTTATTCTTGAAATTCTTAAATCTTAGCTGTTTCTGGTCCTCACGTGGTAGTCTAACTTTACAATTATTCATTTTAATGCAGTCTTCTGTATGTTTATTTAGAGTTGGCTGGGTATAGAAGTAGTGGAGGCATCGGTCACAGAAATATTTTTTGGTGCGCATTTTACTCAATTGTTGGGAAAGAAGGCGTGAAAGGTTCTTGATCCATACATAGTGATAACGGACAGGTGTGGAAATGGTATCGTCGTCGTCATCATCAAAATACTGATCCTGGATCATTAGAAGATTAACGTGTTTATCTTTCTTCTCCTTCGTCAAGTAGGTGGGTAGAGTAATGAAATGTTTTTTCTTTTTATTTAATGTGTAAACATTGACTGAGATATTGTTTTGCTTCTCAAATCTAGGTATCTGCCTGTGGGTCATAGGAAACTGAATCCCAGTCAAGTTTAGAACACTTGAGTAGTGGGGATATGATGAAGTTCTGTCTGGATGATTTTGTCCATCAACAGGATATAAAGCACTGACAATACTCCACGCGAAGCATGCCTCATCATTATTTTTAACATTTATGCACGCTTCTTTTTTCTTGATAAACGTAGGTAGTTCTATGTAGGAGGAGCCAAGTTGAGGTGTGAATTTGTTTATATTAATTCCCAAATTGCTAATTGCTTGCAATGCCCATCCACTATCCTTCTCGAGGAATTGTTCAAGTTGAGTTAAAATTGGTAGTTGAATATTTTGTTGGAACCATTGCTCTAAGTTGGTATCGTGATATATAGAGGCGTTCTTGGTGTTGAAATATTTAAATTCCTCAATTATTCGATCGGCCTTGATGATGACGTACTTCCCACAAAAGATTGCGTTGACCTTAACTGCCTCCTCTTTCTTCAGTGCGTTCTGGATACGTCTCTTGAACAAGGCGAAGCAATCCTTAAGGAATTCGCATGGATCCTTATGTTTTAAATTGGAGATCACTCCGGTACGAATACGGCTATCGAAAGCTGTTTCCGTGTCGTCCCAATGAACCCGATGTTTTGCTGTCTCTTTTGTTGTAAATGTGCCAGAACCACGTTTTTGTGTATGTTTAATTTGGTTCCGGAAGCTCTTGATCTGGGCCAGAGTTGATAGCGGGCTTTGCTTTTTGCCGATAGATTTTGTTGTTTTCAACTGGAACTTTATATTTCGTACCGCCTTGGTACACTGCCTAAGCCCATCAGCAGCAGTCTCCTCATTATATGAGGCTAACAAGACACTAATTATGCTCGAGATGGTATAGCACAAAAATTTCAACATTGCTTTAGCAGACATCTTGCTACTTTGAAAGTTCGGGAGAAACTAAAAAAATTGTCTTTGTCACTTCTATTTATATACTCTGAGAACGATCTGTGTCGGTGAGATGTAATCTGAAACAAGTGAGAAGCGTGATAACACACAAGTATACAACATGATAATTTTAAAATTAATTGATAACGTCTTTCTCTCACAACTATAACTTCCCAAGCATGGTATAATAGTGTGTAAGCGAGATAAATAAAAGCCACTAAAGCTTCATCTCATATAGCATTTGTATCGGATTTATTGCTGTTAAGTTGATAAACTGGTAGCAATATAAATATATGAAATTAACTTTTTTACTAATCGATTTGTAGGGTTCTAGATAACACAAAATTCCTATTCACACAATCGGACTTTTCAGTCATGCTTACAAGAAGGACCTGTCTGGAAATCGTACAGACTCTGTTTAAAATCGTACAGACCTGTATACAGATCCTGTTTAAAATCGTACAGACCTGTATACAGACCCTGTTTAAAAGCTGTACAAACCTGTTTAAAAGCTGTACAAACCTGTTTAAAAGCTGTTCAAACTGTTTTAAAGCGTACAGACTCTGTATAAAATCGTACAGACCTGTATACAGATCCTGTTTAAAATCGTACAGACTCTGTTTAACAATGGTGTCTAATAAAATAACTTTCGAGACATATAAGCCACCTAAGGTAAAACCATATGTATTGGAGAAAGATATAGAACTTAAAGAGAAAATTAGAAAAGCAGCGAGAGCTATTAGAAAGAAATATTTAGCATTAAAATTAGGAAAAGCTCAGGAAGATGAAACCCTTAACCGATCATTTAGACCAGTTATTGAGCCGCTGAAAGAACTAAAATCTATTGTGAAACCAGTGAACAATGTAAATGTTAAGTCATTTATAAAAATACCAGTACAACATAAAGTGGAAAATGCAGTCGAAGAAGAAGAAGGAGATAAAGAATATGAATAAGATAAAAAATGCGAAGAAGGAGACTATACTCTCGAAGAAGCAACTAATCAGATGGATTCAAATGAATATTTTGAGTAGTATTCTCCTTTAGCTAAGCATTATATAATAGGACTCTATAACAAAAATAAGAATTTCGATAAAACATATGGCGTCAGACTGGATTCAGATATGAATAAATTTTATATTGGTTCTCTAGAATTCACATTAGCCCAGACGCTGAAATAAATATTGGTAATGAAAAGTATGCTGGAAGACGGGGCCTATACGAGCTGCTATTTATGAAGAATCCTGAAGACACCCATAATCCTATCGTATTTGTAACCAATATATTACTATTAAGTTAATAAACATTGCTTAATTAGTCGGTTCTGTAACGTAACAATAGAGTTCTTCCTCTAGGTAACACTAACTTTCTAACCAAATTCTACTACAATCAACTATTCATCTTTAACTTATTGTGCTTACAAGAAATGTGATGGACTTTTCGAAAGTTGTTCAGAATTCAATCATCAACATAGTGTTTCTCTACGAGCAATATTATTGGTTGTAGAAATGTACCGACCGGACGCAATATGCTCTTCGTAAGATCTATAAATAAAAATCATATCTCCACTCAATCACTAAGTAGCTTTACACAGAAGACTCTAAGCGCATCAGAACTCATTCAGGGTTCAAATCTCTACTAAATCACAAATTAGTTTTATGCAGAAGACTCCAAACACATCAGAAGCCATTCACAACATTCAACCCCATCCAATCAGAGAACTTAACGAGGTAGGAGAGAGAAAGTCGTCAAATCAACTTAACATTATTATTATTATATGTAAAAGATACATCAATCCAGCCACCAATCAATTAATAAACCACATAAGCTAGCACATAAAATTTAAAGAATGACTTCATATCATTATTACTATTATGAGTAAAATATGAAGCGGTGTTACCAAGCAGACATCCAATCTAGTTAACAATTAGTTAATGAAAGGTATCAGCCACCACATAAAAAATCTTGGGTAGACATACAATAATTAAAATAATGAACGACAGGAAACATGCAGACATCCAATCCAGCTACCTTTTGGTTAATGAACAGCATAAACTAACACATAAAAATCTCATGGGTGGATTGTAATATAATAACTGTAATATATATGACTAAAAACAAGCACCACAAATGCTGAAGAATATCATTGAAATATTGTCACGAGGGGGCTCAACCAAGCCTCCACCAAGTGTCACGACCGCTGGTCTATGACTGTTATAATAAGGGGGCCACTTGGCCTGCGAGAGGTTTTCCTAGTGGGAAATGATCAGACACAAAATAAATTATAAATAATATTTATTAATTAAACAATAAAAATGTTTGCAGTCAATCAACAAAGTCAAAAATGGGAATATAAAATAAACAGTAAATAATATTTCCTTACCAAAGGCACATGTTGGGAGAGATGGGTCCCCAGGTGGACTCCCAGAATGGACTGCCACTGCCCGTTCATTCTGGGCTATTTATATGATTGATAAATGCTTGATCGACATATTCCCTACATACGTAAAGCGCTCGGAAACTAATGACCTGATGTTATTAATTAGTAACTGTAATCTGATACTCTACGTCCTTTAATATGTTATGAATGCTTTAATACTTTACATTTTATAGATTAGAAAATAAATGATATTGAATTTAGTTTATTTATTATGGATTTAAATTTGGAAATTCTTTAATTTAGATTTTCCATTTTTGTATTTATTTATAGGGAATATACTAATAAGATATTTTGCCAAATTTGCATAGAAAAATAGTTATTAATTTTGATATGTGACACATCTCTCCCCACCAGGCAGAACTGGGCTCCAGTTCTAAAAAATTGAATCACAAGTAGTTGAGTTAATGAATAGAAGAAAAAAAACAACAAATTAATAATAAAAAAATAATATGCATAAGTAAACAGTAACAAAAATAAAATACAATGGATAATAAGATAATATTTTCCCCAATTGGGATAAGAATTGCGATGGGGTACCGTCAATAAAGTTTTTTGTTTAACCTTAGCTGTTCTAATTTTAACTTTATGGTCGCTACCTCTCGCTAAAAATTATAATAAAATATTAATTAGAATAACTAAAAATTACGTTAATGTCCAAATTCATTTTTCATAAAGTTTATTTATACCACATATAAAGTTCGAGGGCACACATTGTTCGTAGCACTAGTCCGGTACTGTATCTTCATTCAATGATACACTATAGTTTATTTTCATCTTTCGCGTTGGTAGTCCTGCACAACTAGGCACTGTCAGTCTGTCAAATCGGAGATAACTTTTAACGTCTTTGAACTTGCTGTGATGCTGAGTTGACAAAAGTGAACTGCTAAAGTGCTAAATTGTTTTATGGGTACGGGAATTATCTATCCATTGGAACTGTGTAGTGACCATCAATGTTCGGTGATTGGGAATCCAGAATCCATGAACGTGTTTGCCAAGGGTGACCAGGGAACTCCTTACAGCTCGGGCGAACATCTCATTGATAGTAAGGTAAGTGTCCATGCTGGTTTACTAAACCTCGTGTTAAACATGTAGAGCATTATTCCCTTTGTTGTAGGGGACGTTTTAATGATGACCTGGTAAGATGTTTTCCATCAACAAGTGGATTTTGGTTAGCTACCTGTAGCCTTCATCCTTATTAATTTGATTACACTTCATGTCAGTCTTAGGACCTGGGGAAGTTGGCAAGAATAACCTAAAAGTGTTTATAGGTTTGGAAATATAGCCAAGAAGTATGTCCTACCATGTTAGATACTGACAGAAGGAGGAATTAGTGCTAGAAAGCCTTAGCTGTGTGAGATGCTGCGAACTCTGGTATGGTTAGTTCTGGACTCCCGGGGTAGGTTTCTATCAGTTGGTCACTATCTATTACTGGACTTCTCTGTGCCTGGTCCATGGTGTGCCCGGTATTTTGTGTGCCCCAGTGTGGTTGTCATGAAACAAGAAAATTACAGGTAAGTTCTACGTTCAATATTTTTTACGAGGCAAAAACAAATAATAATGAAAAATTCCTATTTGAGCCATGGTTTTGAACTAACCTAGCCATATCTAAACTAACTTACATCGTATATATCTATTTGTTATTAATTCTATACCTAACTGTTTCTCACAAGCAAGCAAAATGACAATTTTTTAACTTTTTTTAATTCTGTAGCTTATTATTTTAGGCTTCTCAGAAAAAAATTCTATATGGTCTCTTAAATAAAAGAATCACCTAACCATATTCTCAATAGAATACATTTATTATTTCAAGGAAATTTAACCTTTTAACTACCATTACTATTATCCTTTGGACTTCTTTTTCCCACATAAGAGAAAAAAAATATATTAAAACTATTGTGTCGTTTACGTTATTACAGAAAATAATTATTTAGCCATTATTAAATATTATTTTTCACAATTTTCATCACTTGTTTACCTTCAAACTTTTATGGTTATTTTTCTTGGCGTAGTGTCAATTTATGTACCCATATAGCCATCTATTTGAGTGTGAAAGAACAACTAATAACTTTTCACACATTTGTGCCTTTGACCCATATCATATGCCATTTATATTTTCATTTGAGTACTTTACTGAACCTTTGCCCTTGGCAAGTTTACTTCTATCACTTAACTAATTAATAATCCAATTTATAAAGGAACATTTTCTTTATTTAAGCCTGATGCTTGCAACCTTGTTCCAGTACCAATTGCAGTGATATTTATTTAATATTTCTGCATAACATTAACTTAAATAACCCAACAAAATAATCCTGGGAACAAGATTCCAAGATTTTGAGTGCGCACTCTCATTTTGGCTTGGGCCCCTTTTTATTTATTACAATTACACCCATTACTTATAGTGGGTACATCTTGAAATTATTTTATTAACCACCATTCATCAAATCGGCATATATTTTTAATTATTACCTGGGCACAGTGCATATCTATTATGTATAAAAATTCGTTATTCTTCATTTATCATATATAATAAATCATTAAACCATCATTATATCAGCAAATACTTTTAACTATTATATTGGCACAGTACATATCTATTCTGTATATGTATATTATTTACTATTCCTTTGTCACTTAAAAAAAAATAACCCTTCATTCATCATATCAGCACATACTTTTAATTATTATATTTGCACCGTGCATATCCATTCTGTACTTATATATTATTTACTCTTCACTTGTTATATATAACAATTAAACCATAACTCATCATATTTGTATATACTTTTAACCATTATAATGGCACAACGCATATCCATTCTGTATTTATATATATATTCTTTACTCTTCATTCGTTATATTTAAAGAACAATTAATGCAGTTGCCTCTAGTGAGAGGTTCGATATATTTGACTCGACTTTTAACAGGTATCGCTTATTAGGGGTATCTTTGCTATGAGATGCCCCAAGACTTTTTGGTGCCGGCAAAGAAAACTTCATTCACTGTTCAATCTACATTCCGTGCATCTCTGACTTTGCTGCTTAAAAGCATTTACCCTTGTAATTTTTATCTCCTTACTCATACTATGCCACCATTACTTAAATAAGATAGATCCATTCTCATTACTAATTAGAAAAAATACGTATCAATTTGAATACGTGATAACCTTTACTTGGCGTTCCTTCTTGCCTAGCTTATTTTTACATGGCATTTAAGACAAGCAAAAATAAATATATTGTAAATAAAATATTCTTGTACTACAGGGATAAAAAAATAACAATATTAATAATATTTGCTGAACGCTTGAAAAAATAACGAAGTTTGAGGAATCATTCAACGGGCTTGGCCAAGGTAAACTCTTATACTCTTCAAGCCAGATAGACGGGCTATAAAAAGCGTACAGGAGGGGAGTGTTTCAGGACCTCGTATCTGTCCCAAGCCAGGTAAACGGGCTATAAAGAACACATAGAAAGGCCAAAACGAGGGGAATATGTGACGTGTTTCTTATATTCTCCAAGCCAGATATACGGGCTATAAAGAGCGTATAAAAGGGAATGTTAAAGTCTTGTATATATTCCAAGCCAGATATACGGGCTATAAAGAATACATAGGCAGACTAAACAGAGGAATTGGGGTGAAAAGGATTTATTATACCTTAAATTGATCTAAAAATAGTCCTGAAATTTTATTTTATTAAATAAAAAATAAAAAAATAATAGTTTTTTAAACTTATACAATATATTTTTCTGTTTCAGGTAATACCTCGCTAAAATAAAAGTAAAGCAAAAATGCAGAGTTAATTATGGAGAATTAACCCAACCGAATCGAAGCAGGGCAGCCTCCACCAAGTGTCACGAGGGGGCTCAACCAAGCCTCCACCAAGTGTCACGACCGCTGGTCTATGACTGTTATAATAAGGGGGCCACTTGGCCTGCGAGAGGTTTTCCTAGTGGGAAATGATCAGACACAAAATAAATTATAAATAATATTTATTAATTAAACAATAAAAATGTTTGCAGTCAATCAACAAAGTCAAAAATGGGAATATAAAATAAACAGTAAATAATATTTCCTTACCAAAGGCACATGTTGGGAGAGATGGGTCCCCAGGTGGACTCCCAGAATGGACTGCCACTGCCCGTTCATTCTGGGCTATTTATATGATTGATAAATGCTTGATCGACATATTCCCTACATACGTAAAGCGCTCGGAAACTAATGACCTGATGTTATTAATTAGTAACTGTAATCTGATACTCTACGTCCTTTAATATGTTATGAATGCTTTAATACTTTACATTTTATAGATTAGAAAATAAATGATATTGAATTTAGTTTATTTATTATGGATTTAAATTTGGAAATTCTTTAATTTAGATTTTCCATTTTTGTATTTATTTATAGGGAATATACTAATAAGATATTTTGCCAAATTTGCATAGAAAAATAGTTATTAATTTTGATATGTGACAATATGAAAAATATTACATGAAGATGGAAATGCTGAAACGTTATACCAGCACCATATCATATCAACTTAACATTTAATTGTGGGAGCTAGGCAAGCTATTGTTTAATTAAAGACGCCTGTATAGAAAATATCCATTGAAAACACGACAGCCATATGAGCGTTTTCGGTAGCCCGAAGGCCTTTCGCGAACACGTACGGATTTAAAAAAAATTCGCGTGGCTGAAACCAAAATTCCTAGAAAAATATCGTGCCCGTCACCGATTCAGTATAGTTCACTGGGTCTCGGTAGGCATTATCGCGACCTATACATAATACAAAGGTACATAAATAAAAATTATTGCATACTATAACACATCATGACAAGACACAATAAATACAACATAGAAAAACAGTAGCAATAAAAGTCAAAACAGTGCCTACTATATGACTAAGTTTCTAGTCTAGCCTAGTGTATAGGCCCCAAACGCTAAAGCATTAGGTACATACTTATTCTTTCCATATTACTGTAAATTCTCCTACAGCCCCCCCGGACTATAAATAATTATATTAAGTATGTTTTCACTTTCAATTTCCTCATTTTAGTGAAAAGTATTATTTTGTTTCACAGCTCTCGGACTAATAGCTATAAGAAATAATATACTATAACACCGTATGAAATGCTAAAACGTTGTTGAACTGCGTCAAATATCTACTACACAAAATGCTAAAACATCATTGAAAAAAGAACATTCGAAATATCTATTTTACCGCCTCTGATCATTTTATTTGTCCTAAGCATCTAACGTGAAGAACTTAATCACGCTTATTTTCCCCATATTACCGAAAAGTCCCCTACAGCTCCCGGACTATAAATAATTATCCTAAATAGGTTTTTACTTTTAATTTCCCCATTTTAGTGAAAAGTATTATTTTTGTTTCACAGCTCTCGGACTAATAGCTATAAGAAATAATATACTATAACACTGCATGCAATTCTAAAACGTCGTTGAACTGTTTCAAATATCTACTACACTGAAAGAAATTTCTATTATCCATAAAGAGAAATTGACTAACCCCTAATAAATATCTGCATTAAATAGGCTCCAGCAAGACTGCTCTGTAACCGCAACAAAAACGATCTTGCTAAGATGCACTTATTTACCGTTAATAAAAGTTTTTCTTATTATTTATTTGTTACTGTAGGTTGATAGCTTTGCTATCAGGAGTCACCACCTATTTTAATCTTAATAAGTTTTTTGTTATAGTTAGTAAGTTCCTATTCCTTACACCATTACTACCTTGTAACCGGAAAAGAACTTTCCTGCTGCTAATAGGTGACTTTTTAACCACTATGCAGCTTACATTATAATGGCAACAAATAATCTCTCTTGACCTAGTAATGTCATTTTGCAAGTACGTTTACTTGTAAATTCAATGTTTTAATTTTATATTTTTTAGACTTCACACTTCATATTAAAACACATTTTTAATACATTTCTATGTTGACTTAGACGAAGAATTATTGTTGGTAAAATTAAAATAAATGATTCATTTAAGGAAACAAACGACTAATAAACAATTCAGGGTGCCTATTAAAAAAGGGGAACTTTGACTTGTAAGAAGACACAATCACGGTTTACTATATAATAGCACAGTAGAAAGAAGACCAGTAGTCCCACTTACTCTTGAGATTTGTTGTACTCGATTTTATTTTTTATGAATCCACTGCGCATCCGATATTTGTATCCCACGGCCATCCACATATACACTGGCCGAGGTAGAAAATACTAATAAACTGGCCAACACTTACAATGACACTAAATTTTGGTTCGAAGATATTATATCCTTGGCAAATATTTTTTTGGACATTGGATTTAATGTTTACTGATTAATCAATAAGTGACGAATTAAAATTTGACCTACCTTTACTTAAATTTATTACATAACATCCGCGTCTGACGTCACAGACTGAAAATGTATGACTTTATATTATTACCAAGGGGTCAAGCACCTATAAAAATTTGTGTACGGCTGCCGAATAGGCCGTGAACTATCGATTAGGCTGCTGCGCCTGCCAATTACATTAACTGCCATGTCAGGAGATTACCTAAAAGTTGTACACCGATGCCGACGGTGGAACACAAATGTGTACAGCTTGCTACAAATAGGTGCCTGCTTGCAAATAAATGATGTGTTAGAATTGCAACTAACTGATATAGGTTATTGTCTGTTATACAAATTGAGTAACAATAATAATATCTCCTGTAGCAAAACAAAAATAATTTAGTGTGAATGTATGCAACCCGTTTGACAAAATTTGTATAGGTTGTTGCCTATGGCGGCGGAGCTATGCTGGTATCTAAGTGCACTTGGAAATGAATAGGTATAGGTATTGCAAAAATTGCCTCTTTTTTGATGAACACTACTTCTTTTTTTGGTGAGTTTTTTCCAGGCTGACTTCTTGGTGAGAGAGCACTTTCTTAGAGATAATTGTCTGGTCAAGTCTGCTAGTTATATACCTTTTTGGTTCTAGTAATAGTTATATATTGCTGAATAATTTTTATTATTGTGCCTGGTCATTTTTATAGGTATGTATATTGTTTAATAAATGTATCTAATCATGTTTGTACTTTTTACTTAAATCTTTTAATATTTTTGTAGCTATATAGCGACTAATAAATCTACTAAAAGAACTGGGAACGTAATTATACGTAATTAATACTAATGACCAGATCCGACTCTAATAATGTATGCATATTTTTTTTTAATTTTTACATCTCTACCTAATAATTGAAGGCTGGAGAGCGGATTAGTTTTTTAAATAAAACTAGGAAACTAATTAAATAATTTATTCAAGTTAGCCAGTACCAGTACTTTATGAACGTCAAAAATACATACAATTGTACATTACATCATACAAAGTCAAAGTAACAAGCACAAAATCACAAAATAGTATATGATGCAACAGGCACAAAATGATGCTCACCTTGCATGAGTATGGAAGTTTGCAAGAAGAGTCGAGGGTGAATTCTGCAATTGACACTAGGGCAAAGTTACCATTTTGTGTGAGTTGCATACTACAGTTTTTGTACAACATATTGTCTCTGTTTAATATACTACAAACATTGATACAAAGAAATAATTCGTTACCTAAAAAAATGCCGTCAGAAACAAACTGTTGACATTTTATCACTCCATCAGTGGACGTGAAAGAGTCATTTGAATTTTCATGAAGTTTGATAGTCGCTGTATAATTGTCATCGAAAACTTTTGAAATTTAATGTAATGTTGGGTTTTCGAACTGCTAATTTTAGTTGTAAGTCTTCCTGATCTGTCGGACTTGTAGGACGTTCAAAGCCAATCATTCCCTCACCTGCCTCGTTACCTAAATAATAAAATTAAAAATTAGTGGAGTTTTTAAATATTTGTAGGTACGATACACATATATATTCACATTTGTATTTTTGTGGAAAAATTTTAAATTTATGTCGGCAGTTAAAGTCCTCTATAAAACAATTACAGATATTCAAACTTAACAGTATTACTGTGAAGTCTTTGGTGATGATTTAGATCTTGAAATTAATGTGATATCTTCTGGAAATAAGTACTCTAAAACTTAGACCACGTTAACCACTTACAGCCTTCATATTATTCTATTTGGTGCCGTTATGATACATATAAATATTATATACATACCAAAAGCCTCATGTTCATCTTCAAAAGATAATCTCCTAGGATAATATGTTGAGGGACCAGGAGCATCAAGAACATTAATATCTTTTGAAATACTAGCAGGTGTTCTATCCATTAATGTTACTTGTGATAATAATTCTAAAATTGGAAAAGTAGATAAGTGTTGCAAGAGAATTACAAAGTATATAAGTACCTATATCTTCAACATCTCCTGTAGAATCATCATCCGAACTGTTTCTTTGTCCCTCGTATAAAACACTGTTGACTTCAAATATAAATGGAACTGCGTCTCTTTTTAGGCGATTTTCTTGAATACTCAAAATGTAAACTATACATATTCTAAAATGTTCATATGTTGCAGTATGTTGAATTGTACACTGAAAGAAATTTCTATTATCCATAAAGAGAAATTGACTAACCCCTAATAAATATCTGCATTAAATAAGCTCCAGCAAGACTGCTCTGTAACCGCAACAAAAACGATCTTGCTAAGATGCACTTATTTACCGTTAATAAAAGTTTTTCTTATTATTTATTTGTTACTGTAGGTTGATAGCTTTGCTATCAGGAGTCACCACCTATTTTAATCTTAATAAGTTTTTTGTTATAGTTAGTAAGTTCCTATTCCTTACACCATTACTACCTTGTAACCGGAAAAGAACTTTCCTGCTGCTAATAGGTGACTTTTTAACCACTATGCAGCTTACATTATAATGGCAACAAATAATCTCTCTTGACCTAGTAATGTCATTTTGCAAGTACGTTACTTGTAAATTCAATATTTTAATTTTATATTTTTTAGACTTCACACTTCATATTAAAACACGTTTTTAATACATTTCTATGTTGGCTCAGACAAAGAATTATTGTTGGTAAAATTAAAATAAATGATTCATTTAAGGAAACAAACGACTAATAAACAATTCAGGGTGCCTATTAAAAACGGGGAACTTTGACTTGTAAGAAGACACAATCTCAGTTTACTATATAATAGCTGCTTTCGTTCAGCAAAGTGATTCGTAATGATAAGGCACCTACCTGTTTCATGTGTTGTCTCTGTCCGTTGTCCACGGATATTAGCCCTTTCCGGTGCGTACGGCTGTGATGCGTTCCGTGCAGTGATGGGTGGCCGGCTATTTTCTTGTTGCCGGGTAATGGAGGCTAAATTTGAAGTCGTCAGAGCCAGGAGTTGTGTTAATTGTTCGTAAGAGGGTAGTCCCAAGCTCGGTTGGGGATAAGCCGTCACAGCGGCAGAGGGGACTGGGATCGTTCCAGTCGTTTGGGTTTGGAGCACTATTTGTCTTTGTGGCGTAGCACTAGGTCTTGCCGTCTGGTACGGTGGGGTGACGTGGTAGGCGCCGGCCGACGAGGTAGGCGTGACGAAGTACTGTGCGTTGGGCGGCGTGCTTGGACTTGGGCTGGTTGCTGTTGGTGGTACCATGCAGCGAGGGGTGGCCAGCTGGCGGCGAGGTGTCAGCGAGGCGTCGCTGAAGAGTTGGGGCCAGTCGGGTGTGGCAGCAATGGTGTACTGACCGCTGGGCAGCCCTGAGTCAGAGATGGAGGCTTCCCCATGTGTGGAAGCGAATCCAGCGAAGCGGCGATCTTCCAGCGCCAAGGAATCGTCGTTGGCCCGGGATGCTGTTGGGTCCACCATACAGCGAGGGGGCATCACCATATCATCATCACCACCCAATCTCTGTTCCGTTGCCGAGTTTCCATGCCACGATGCTGCGTTGCGCTCCATGCAGTAGGGGGGCATCGCCTGAGAATCGTTGCTACTCCATTCCATATTTGTTGCCTGGGCTTCATGCCAGGTGGCTGCGCTGCGTGCCATGCAGCGAGGGGGCATCGCCGTGATGACGTCATGCGTGACCCCAGTGTCGTGTCCTACGTTGGTGGCGAGTCCTGCCTCGCTATGCCTGGGTGCTGAGCCCGGCGACGCACAGTATTGGGGCGCCGTCGTCGCGACGCCATGCGGAGCACTTGTGCCTGTGGAAAAATCAGAGGACATGCTTACCTCGCCGAGCCGGGTTGCTGTGTTGCTTGTCGTGCAGTGTGTGGGGGCCACCGTCGTGGAGACGTCGGGCGTGACCCCCGTACCCCTTGTCAGGGCGTCGTGTTGGCGGAGCACTTCGTGGTCAGATGCTGTGAGGGGCGTCGTGCAGTGAGGGGGGGCCGACGTGGAGACGTCGCTCGCGACCCCGGTGCCTACTGCCTTGCCACTCCGGGTATGCATTGCCACTTGACACTCAACACAATAAAACTCAAATAAAACACTACGTCTGGCTTAACAACACAAGAGGAAGGGATAACCTCATCAGCGTCGGCGTTGGCGTCGGTGCTCAAATGACTTCAGTTTCGGCAGAAGACTATTAGTTGCTGAAGGCTGGAACATTACTACTTGAAGGATCGATCACTACTTGCTCGCTGAGAAAAAGTGTCCTCTTATATAGACTTTCTTGTGCTCAAATGACTTCTGCTTCGGCAGAAGACTATTTTCTTGCGCTCAAACGACTTCTGTTTCGGCAGAAGACTAAAACATGAGTCATAATTTGTTCTCGATGCCGACGCCGATGACACCACCCCCCTTTTTTGTGACTTTATTGAACATTAATAAAGGCATACAGGTTATGTTTCAGTTCAATAATTTCAATTATATAATGTAAGAGTGAGTGGATACAATATTTTCAAAACGATAAACTAAGAGTAAGTGTTAAGATATTTCAACAACTAAGATATTTTAACATATATAGACTAAGATTAAGTGTGGTAAGATATTTTATATAAGTAACTAATAATAGGTCCATTAAGATATTTTAGGTAAAACAAGATATTTAAAATTAAAGTATTTTATGTGACAAATCATAAATGTATTCTAGTTTGAACAAAGTTTTCGCCCTGTGGCGTTGAATTATTTACAATGGTATATTATCGCACGTTTCGTTTTTTCTGGACGTCGTCTCCGCGACGCCCGGGGCTGCCTGATCCTGTTGTGAATTGGGGGCTGCTAAGTCCTGCTGTGCTGCGTGCTACGGCAGCGGGATTCTGGAGCGAACCTATGAGGCTGCAACGTCCTGCTGTGTTGCTTGCTGAGGCAACGGGAGACTGGAGCGATTTATTGAGGCTGCAACGTCCTGCTGTACTGCGGGCTAAGGCAGTGAGATACTGGAGCGCCTCGTGGGGGCTGCTAGGTCCTGCTGTGCTACGTGCTAAGGTAGCGGGATCCTGGAGCGGTGCGCCGGAGCCGGCTGAGCTCGGGCTGGCGTTCGAGTTGACGAATACTCGTGTCCGGACTGGGACAGGCATCTGGCTGGCGGATGGCTGCTGTCGGTCGTGGCCAGGCGTGGTCACGGCCTTCGCCCAGAACGGCATCGGGAACAGTATTGGTGTCGTATAGAGCGGCTGCTCTTGTCTTGACGTAGAAGGCCCAGGGTCTGCTGGCGGCGGCGGTGCGGCTGACAGCGCCGGGGACTTCTCATTCTTGTTTGTTTGTTTCCTCTTGGCTGAGGTGGATGGGCCAGGCACGACTGGGGGCAGTCGGCGGGCTGGAGATTTTGGTTTAGCGGCGGCTGTGGTGCTATGTCCACGTAGATAGTCGCCATGTCCACGGAAGTAGGTACCAGATCCACGGATGTAGACTTGTGCGTTGGCATCTGGCTTTGGGGCAGCGGGCACTACTGATCCTGTGATAGTAGGCGTGACTGGCTTCTGGGCAACGGGCGCTACTGGTCCTGTGACAGTAGGCGTGGTTGGCTGTTGGGCAGCGGGCACTACTGATCCTGTGATAGTAGGCGTGACTGGCTTCTGGACAACGGGCACTACTGGTCCTGTGACAGTAGGCGTGGTTGGCTGTTGGGCAGCGGGTGCTGCTGGCTCTGGGGCAGCGGGCGCTACTGGTCCTGTGACAGTAGGAGCTGCGAGCCTTGGTGGGGCTGGATGTCCTGGATCCTCGGGATCGTCATCCTCGTCATCGCTGTCGTCATCGTCGGTATCAGCTGCGATGGCTCGTACGGCTGGAGGCACTGGAGGTCGCTTGTCGGGTTTCTGGCCTGGCATGGGCCTGATGTCATCAATGTGAATGGGCACTGGGATCTCGTTCCTGAGAATTTCGTACGTGTTATCACCCAGGGCTCGAATGATAACAAAAGGTCCCTCCCATGTGGGTCCAAAGCTGGTCCGGCGCTCCTTGAAGCCTCGGCACATCACTCGTTGCTGGGGTCGATACTCGATCGGGGCTGTCCTTGGCTCTGGGAAAAGATTCCTCTGGTAGACTTGCTGTCGTTGCGCCGCTTTCTCATGTCTGCTCCTAGCTGCTCGTCGAGGTTCTGGTAGCGGGCGGCGTTGCTCTGGGTGTTGCCAGTCTCCTGGGCGAGGTAACTCGGTCCCAAGCAGCAGCTCGCTGGGTGAGTAGCCGGTGGCAGCATTTTTTCTGTTGTGCAAGGAAAAGATGATCTGCGGCAGCACGACGTCCCATCGGTTTTGTCGTTTTCCCATCAGCTTTTCTCGTAGGGCCTTCTTTATCTCTTGGTTACGCCTCTCCACAGGATTGGCTCTCTGGTGGTAGATCGGCGATGTAAAATGTCTGATTTTATTCCGCTTGCAGAAGTTGAGGATCTTCTTGGCGGTGAAGGTGGGTGCCTTGTCGGTGATGAGTTCATCGGGATATCCCCATCGGAGGCAGACTCGTTCCAAGGCCCCTAAGATGTGGTTGGCATCAGCTTGGGGTGCAGCTTCGGCCTCGATCCACTTGGAACAGAGATCTGTTATCACGATGATAACTCGGTTATGGGTTGGTGTCTCTTCGTAGGGTCCCATGACGTCTAACGAGAGTACTTGCCAGGGTTTGGTGGGTGGTCTCGGGCGGAGTGGAGCGGCAGCTTGAAGGGGTCCTCGCTTGGTTGCAGCACATACCATGCATAGTCGCACATGCGTCGTGACGTTCTTGCGGAGTTGGGACCAGTAGTAACGGTTGTTCACTGCCCGGTACGTCTCGTCGCGGCCTGGATGACCTGCATGTGGGGCGTCGTGGTAGTGGTGCAGAATGCGGGGCCTCAAGGCTTCGGGCACAACGAGGGCGGTCCTCTCTTCAGTGACATGCCATAAGCGTCCATCTTCTACCCTGAATTGTTCTTTCAGTCGTCTTTCCCAGGGGTCTAAGCCTCGTTCCTGATCCTGGATGTCCCCCCAATGTCCGATGGAACCAGAAATAGCGTAGTCCGCGAGTTGGGCGGCCTTGATCTCATCGAACAGAGTGGTTAGCTCCTCAGGTTCGGCTTCCATCATCAGAAGTTCCTCCGTGGTCGGGGTATCGATGATGGCCCTTGGCGTGGTTGGTTGTTTGGTTGTGGATTCCTCGTCAGGAGGTAGCAAGCGGGAGTCATCGCCGGTATCAGCTGGCATGGCTTCTTGGGGATGACGCGACAGGAAGTCGGGCAGCTGGTTCAATCGTCCTGGACAGTGTTCTACGGTGAAGGTGTACTCTTGCAGCTGCAAGGCCCACCGGGTGAGCTTGGCCCTCTCGTCCTTGAACTGATGTAACCAGTGCAATGCTCGGCTGTCCGTGACAAGTGTAAAGTGCTGGTCCTCCAGCCAGTGGCGGTATCGACGACAGGCCCATACTACGGCGAGTGTCTCCTGTTCATTGATGTGATAGCGTTTCTCAGGTCCTGTAAACTTTGCACTGGAGCAGGAAATGATCCGTTTCTCCCCCTCTGGCGTTTTTTGATACAAGGCCGCACCCATGCCATGGTTGCTTGCATCGGTTTGGAGGTAGAAAGGCAGTCCTGGCTCCGGTCTGCAAAGGGCTAGAGGCTGTGATAGCTTCTCTTTGATCAGTGCGAACGCTGTCTCCGCTTCTGTGTTCCACTGGAACCTCTCCTTTCCTGTTAGGTTTGTCAGCGGGGCTGTCAGCTCGGCAAACTCGGGTACAAACTCTCGTAACCAGTTGGCGGTGCCTAGGAATCCCTGGAGTTCCTTCTTGGTGCGAGGAGTGGGAAAGTCTCTTATTTGGATGACGTGTTTCTCCTGGGGTTGATTTTGAGTAGTAGTTATCCTGTAGCCCAGGTAGTCCAGCTCGGAGGCTCCAAATCGGCACTTCGGGAGTCCACAGTGCAATCCATGTATCCTCAGACGCTCTAATACCAGAGCCAAGTGACGAAGGTGGTCTTGATGATCTTCAGAGTATACTATTATGTCGTCTAGATATACTTTCACGAAGACGTCTATGAAGTCGGCCAGCACTTCTGTCATTAACTTCTGGAACGTTGAGGGGGCGTTGCGTAGCCCGAATGGCATCACAAGGAACTCGAATGTCGCTCCGTCTGGGGTACTGAAAGCTGTCAGGGGTACACTATTCTCGTGCATCGGGACCTGCCAGTATCCACTCTTTAAGTCCAAACTAGTGAAAACCTTCGCTGCACCTAGCTCTCGGATCGTCTCCCGTATCGGCGGCAACTGAGACACTTCTTCCAACGTCTGGGTGTTCAGCTGGCGGTAATCGACACAAAAGCGGGAAGTCCCATCCTTTTTGTTCACAATGACGATCGGTGAGCAGTAACGGCTGTTACTGCGTCGAATTACCCCAGCTGCCAGCATCTTCTTCACTTCCTCAGTGATTATTGCCTTTTTATTCGCCGAGTACTGGTAACGTCGTATTTTAAATGGTTTGTCATCTTTCAGACGGATTTCATGGGTAGTGAGTTGTGTAGTAGGCTGTTTGAGCGTCTCTTGAAATACATCAGAAAATTTAGTGATGACTTCCTCATACGCACGGCTGTGCGTCTCTGGTAGCTGCTCCGGGTTGGCTGTTACGATGCGGGCCGAGTCCTCGGTCCTAACCTCCATGTCCCAGAACAGGGTGTGCCGTTCTGACACCCCTGCGTGTATACAGTGCCGCGGAAAGTCGATCACCACTTCCTGTTTCGCTAGGAAGTCTCTTCCTAGGATGATATCCTTGGTCATATCCTCCAAAATATGCATTTCGACCGAAACTGTCCAGTTTCCGATCTGCAGGGGCACTTCCACGCTGCCTTGGGTGTGCTTGATCTCCTTGGCGGCAGCCAAGAGCACGGGCATCGTCGGATGATTAGTCCTCGGAAGGTCCTCTACGTAGTTGCTGTGGATGAAGGAATGAGTCGCCCCGCTGTCCAGCAGGGCCAGTAAACGGCATCCGTTGGCCTCGACCCACAAGTGGGATGATGGGCCGGGACCGGCCGTCAGTCCTATCGACGCACTTAGTTCTGGAGCCGGGCACCCTGGCTTGGGCCGGCTCGCTGCTCGTTTCCCGCCTGGGGCTGACTGTTAGCTTGCTGCCGGGGGGCTGCCTGACTTCGTTGCTGCGGTGGTGCCGTGGATGTCTGTCCTGGGCCCGGGTTATTGGTTGGACCTGCCTGTTGGCTAGGGTTGTTTAAGTTGGTGCCATGTCCACGTAAGTAGTTACCTCCTGTCTGGACATTTTGTTGGCGGAAGTTAGGGTTTCCCTGTTGGTTGGAGTCGTGTCCTCGGAAATTGGGGTTGGCTCGCTGGTTGGAGTCATGTCCGCGGAGATTGGAGTTGCCTTGCTGGGGCTCTGACTGAGTTTGGTTGGTGGGGCAGTCTCGGTGATAGTGAAATCCCGGGCACTTGCGGCACTTTGGTAGACTATTAGTAGTATTACTCGCAGGCGGGATGGTGGCTGGCCTCGGCAGCGGTCGGAGTTGCCTCTGAAATTCCCTGTAGTCACCCTCGGCGTTTTCAGCCACTCGGCTCAAGCTTTCCATCGTGGCCACTGGGACATTTCTAGTTGCGAATCTTAGTTCCGGTCGCAGGAGCTCGCGCACCTCCATAACCATCTCTTCTTCCGGCGTATACCTATCTACCCTCAGCCAGAGTCCAATTTTACGTTGTATAAAAACGGCGGCGGGTTCGTCGTCTTTTTGTCCCTCCCCGTGTAACCTGGAGCGTAGCTTCCCCAGGGTGGCAGTGTCGTTGAACTGCCGCAGGAGCTTTTCCTTTAAAAATTCGTATGTTATGTTGTGGGACTTCCACATCTCCAGGGTGCGTCTGGCTTGACCCTCGAGCTGTTCAATGGCCACTCTCACTTTATCCCTGCCGTGGATGTCTTCATGGAGCATCGCCTCCTCGAGCTCATCCAGGAAGTTGACTGGATCCTCCCATTCCAGGCCTGAGTAAGTGGGTAGCGCTCTCGTTCTTCTTGTGGGCATCCTGTGATGACCTTGTATTGCGTGTATTGCGGCTTGAACGCTTCCCTCCATTAGTCTTGTCATGCTCTCTGCTAGGTTTTGTGTTGGGCGCCACTGGGGGTCCATTTCCCCAGGATTTGTGTGTTCGGGTTGTCGTGGATCCTCTTCCCTCCGGAAAGATCTGGCCTCACGTTGTTGGTCGCCATGTCCACGTATATTAGCCCTTTCCGGTGCGTACGGCTGTGATGCGTTCCGTGCAGTGATGGGTGGCCGGCTATTTTCTTGTTGCCGGGTAATGGAGGCTAAATTTGAAGTCGTCAGAGCCAGGAGTTGTGTTAATTGTTCGTAAGAGGGTAGTCCCAAGCTCGGTTGGGGATAAGCCGTCACAGCGGCAGAGGGGACTGGGATCGTTCCAGTCGTTTGGGTTTGGAGCACTATTTGTCTTTGTGGCGTAGCACTAGGTCTTGCCGTCTGGTACGGTGGGGTGACGTGGTAGGCGCCGGCCGACGAGGTAGGCGTGACGAAGTACTGTGCGTTGGGCGGCGTGCTTGGACTTGGGCTGGTTGCTGTTGGTGGTACCATGCAGCGAGGGGTGGCCAGCTGGCGGCGAGGTGTCAGCGAGGCGTCGCTGAAGAGTTGGGGCCAGTCGGGTGTGGCAGCAATGGTGTACTGACCGCTGGGCAGCCCTGAGTCAGAGATGGAGGCTTCCCCATGTGTGGAAGCGAATCCAGCGAAGCGGCGATCTTCCAGCGCCAAGGAATCGTCGTTGGCCCGGGATGCTGTTGGGTCCACCATACAGCGAGGGGGCATCACCATATCATCATCACCACCCAATCTCTGTTCCGTTGCCGAGTTTCCATGCCACGATGCTGCGTTGCGCTCCATGCAGTAGGGGGGCATCGCCTGAGAATCGTTGCTACTCCATTCCATATTTGTTGCCTGGGCTTCATGCCAGGTGGCTGCGCTGCGTGCCATGCAGCGAGGGGGCATCGCCGTGATGACGTCATGCGTGACCCCAGTGTCGTGTCCTACGTTGGTGGCGAGTCCTGCCTCGCTATGCCTGGGTGCTGAGCCCGGCGACGCACAGTATTGGGGCGCCGTCGTCGCGACGCCATGCGGAGCACTTGTGCCTGTGGAAAAATCAGAGGACATGCTTACCTCGCCGAGCCGGGTTGCTGTGTTGCTTGTCGTGCAGTGTGTGGGGGCCACCGTCGTGGAGACGTCGGGCGTGACCCCCGTACCCCTTGTCAGGGCGTCGTGTTGGCGGAGCACTTCGTGGTCAGATGCTGTGAGGGGCGTCGTGCAGTGAAGGGGGGCCGACGTGGAGACGTCGCTCGCGACCCCGGTGCCTACTGCCTTGCCACTCCGGGTATGCATTGCCACTTGACACTCAACACAATAAAACTCAAATAAAACACTACGTCTGGCTTAACAACACAAGAGGAAGGGATAACCTCATCAGCGTCGGCGTTGGCGTCGGTGCTCAAAGACTTCAGTTTCGGCAGAAGACTATTAGTTGCTGAAGGCTGGAACATTACTACTTGAAGGATCGATCACTACTTGCTCGCTGAGAAAAAGTGTCCTCTTATATAGACTTTCTTGTGCTCAAATGACTTCTGCTTCGGCAGAAGACTATTTTCTTGCGCTCAAACGACTTCTGTTTCGGCAGAAGACTAAAACATGAGTCATAATTTGTTCTCGATGCCGACGCCGATGACACCGTATACATTGCAATTTTGCATCATATGATTACTGTTCATTGAAATCCTGTTTAATATGATTATGAATCACTCTGCTGAACGAAAGCAACTAATATACAATAACATAAAACACAAGTTTTTTTTATAAAAATTCTTTGCATAAAACCTTTCCCACAACTGTCTCGTCGAACGCCGAATTGCTTACTAGTTACTGCATGCGTCGCTGCATGGATGAAACGGCGCGCGATGATAAAAACTCAATTGCGCTTGCGCCACGTGCAAAAATAAATAAGTAAGACTTTACAATTAGTAAGCCCGTCTTTACAGTTAACAGGTGACTTACCAACCATAGGTCTATTTGAGTTTTAACCATTAAATAGTTAACTTTAACTTAAGGCACTTATTTATCGTAAGAAATTATTTAGTTACCCCTAATAAAAAGAAAACTTATAACAATATTTTACCTAGTTTAAGTAAGTGCTGCTATTGGGACAAATAGTCAAAGATTTACCGTTGCAAAATCTCATTAGCAAAACAGTTTTTCTTATGGTTAGATAATGAAAATGTAGTCTTAACAAAAAAAATACTTATGATAATGCAGATCATCTTAGCAAAACATTCTATTTGGTCGGTTTCTTTCAGTGTAATTATTCAAATCTGAATTTTTTACATTTGCTTTCCATATAAGCACCTAAAATATAAAAATAATACATATAATATGTATATGGGGTAGGTATGTACTTTAATCACTGATATAGTAGGCATAGTATTAAATCTATAACCCACTAAAAAATATCAATATGCTGTGGTCAGAATAAGTTTAATTATTTTATAAGCAAACAGATGGGTATATATTCTCCTCTTATTTTGAGCCATAACCGCTAATACCTTATTCTCTTCTTTTTCAAATTTAGTAGGTAGTATTTAATTTTTAGAAATCTATTTTTAATTTAGGAAAATAGCAGTTACCTACATAAAATAAAGAAATTGCGTTATAAATGTGATATTTAACCATTATAAGTAGGGTTACCTAACGTAACCAAAAACTTTAGGATTCTATGAGCTGCTTTTATTTACAATTTAAATTTGTTGTCACTTATATTTTCTTAAATTTTTTAGTAGGTATACAGAATATGTAACCGCCTAGGAAAAGTATAAAACTTACCTATTTTTGTCCTTAGGAAATCTAAAGAAGGTTATCTCAGGGCATTTCCTGGAATTACGTTTGTATGCAATTTTAATCATTGCTGTAAAACATACAAACACAAAGTAAATATTGTCAGAAAGTAATTAGGCACTTTACTAAAAACAAATACTAGGATGTTAGCATAATTTCAAAACTCAAAAATACAACAATGGCGACTGCTATAGAAATAATATCAACAAACCTTACCACGCCTACTCTGTTCACTGCGCATCAAAAATTTGTATCCCAGAAGCAGCATAAGCGCACTGTAAATTTTGACCAAGAAAAGGGGAGGAGTCGAACTACTGGTCTTCTTTCTACTGTGATAATAGCTGCTTTCGTTCAGCAGAGTGATTCGTAATGATAAGGCACCTACCTGTTTCATGTGTTGTGTCTGTCCCTATACCATGCAATTTTGCATCATATGATTACTGTTCATTGAAATCCTGTTTATTATGATTATGAATCACTCTGCTGAACAAAAGCAACTAATATACAATAACATAAATCACAAGTTTTTTTATAAAAATTCTTTGCATAAAACCTTTCCTACAACGGTCTCGTCGAATGCCGAATTGCTTACTAGTTACTGCATGCGTCGCTGCATGGATGAAATGGCGTGCTATGATAAAAACTCAATTGCGCTTGCGCCACGTGCAAAAATAAATAAGTAAAACTTTACGATTAGTAAGCTCGTCTTTAGTCTTTACAGTTAACAGGTGACTTACCAACCATAGGTCTATTTGAGTTTTAACCATTAAATAGTTAACTTTAACTTAAGGCACTTATTTATCGTAAGAAATTATTTAGTTACGCCTAATAAAAAGAAAACTTATAACAATATTTTACCTAGTTTAAGTAAGTGCTGCTATTGGGACAAATAGTCAAAGATTTACCGTTGCAAAATCTCATTAGCAAAACAGTTTTTCTTATGGTTAGATAATGATAATGTAGTCTTAACAAAAAAAATACTTATGATAATGCAGATCATCTTAGCAAAACATTCTATTTGGTCGGTTTCTTTCAGTGTACACAAAATGCTAAAATATCATTGAAAAAAGAACATTCTAAATATCTATTTTACCGCCTCTGATCATTTTATTTGTCCTAAGCATCTAACGTGAAGAACTTAATCCTTCGGAAATAAAGTTACTAAAAAATAAATTACTTCATACTACAAAGCTAAAAACAACATAGAAAAACGACTGCATTAAAATACCTCTAATCATTTAATTTAAGCTAAACATCTAAACGCAAAGCACACTTATTTTCATATATTAGTGAATGTCTCCTACAGCTCCCAGACAATAAATTTTATCTTAAGTAAGTAAGATATGAAGCATAAACAATTAATAGCTATACGTTCCCAATTAGACATAAAACACAAATATGTTTTGTTGAATAAAACGGCGCCTTGTCTGATGTTAATACCGATCCCCAATCGAGACGTGCTTTTTAATGTAAATACTCGTTATCAAATATTAACTGGAGTGAAAATAAAAGCAAATATGAATAATTCCATGGCGCATAGATCCCAATAACCGGAATTATTATAAATAAAACGAATAATCTGCTCTGCTACAGTCTGTCCCCTTGCCGTTAAGAGTTCAAATCACCCCGAACCACCTGGATTCTATTAAAATATCCGATAAATTATTGCAAGTTTATATAAGAAAAAGCTATAAAAATTCATAGAGAATTAGGAGTCAAATAATAAAAAGGTCATTGCTACCACCCCCCCGTAAATATGATTCACATAATTTTATGATTTAAAGATTAGTTATAATATATCAAATCATAGCAAGATGATACCTTGATACCATAATTAAAAATATATACTTACATTTTATTGGAGAAGTACACACTAAAGAATAATTGTTGAACTGGGTGAAAAATAACTTTATTGATTCGCGCACACGCTAAAAACAGTGAATGAGCTTGTGAGCTTTGCTCCAGGGATTTATAGTAAACCTATTGCACAATGATGACATCTACTGTATCGGCAACTCGATGTGAATCTGATCTTGAGCGCAGTATGTTTAACCCTGAAAATGGCACGTACTTCTTAGGAAAAAGATAAACTTTATTTATTAGTCTAGAAAAATCTTCTGACTTAGTCGCTTTCTCAGAAATACAGCTGTGGGTAAGTCGCAAAGTTTTTGCCACATCAAGGACACCGCCGGAAACATGCCTCAACATGTCCTCTGTTAATATAAACAATAATACTTTTGTTTAGTCTATAAATCTAACGACTCAGCCGCTTTTTTGGTGCAGCTGCGTGTGAGATTAGTTTTTCCTAGAAGCTATTAACATCAAAAATAGCACCGAGACTTGCCAGTGTAAACAAAAAGAATTGACGCTATATTACCAATTTGTATGAATTTAACCTTAACTATAGTTACCCATGAGCCATAAAGTGTTTCTTTAAAATTACCGCGCCTTAAAAATTTTAATAATACCATTGTGAGCTGTCACTCTAAACTCTCCATATACCAATTTACCCTGTACAAAAGTTTTCATTTCCTATGTCCCTTTGAGTACGTTCTGTATATATTGAAGTAATTTCCTATTTCGCTTATATGGATTACCTTATGTGTATTAAATATGAGATGAGATATGATTTGGTTTAAGTGCAGGTTCAATTATCATTTAATGTAAACATATGAATGGGACAATGTTTTATGTTTGGAATGATTTAGTTTATGGCGTTTAAAATATATAAATTAATTTAATATATTTTTTTGTGCTAATCTGAAAAATCCATCATATTTTCAAACACCTATTATTGAACACAATTTCTTTCAGTAATGACCTTAAGCTTGACGTGCTTAGGCTATTATAACTATAGAATGAGAAAATTATAATTGTTTGTATACAGGGTGGATCGGAATTTGTATCCATAAATTTGATTCTTCTATTAATTATGATATGTAAGGTATATGTAACCCTCTTATGACAGCTGTGAATGTTCTTTTCTTAGAAGTGTAACCTTGAGGTGCTGGTCCCCAGTAATGTGATAAGTAAGATTATAGAACTTTATGCTTTCTGTTTATTGTACCTGATATTTTATTTTTAAACGTAATGTAGAGGTCCCCTCGGTGTATTGCGGCGAATACGGTTTATGATGTTGAAATATTTGATTACGCTAATATAGTATCCATCATTAGGTGGGTATTTTATTATATGTTCACGATTATTTGCTATAATGGACAGAGGCTGACGTCACAGATAGAGAGTATAACAGATTCCCACTGCGTAGGTATGCTTTTCTATATATACACACGATTTCATTATCTAATAATCCTCACGATGTCTATGATGTTCCTATAAATCGCCACTGCGCATGATTTTCTTTAACGATATTTTTTCCTAAAAGTCTCCACTGCACATGCTTTTTCTCTAATGATTTTCTATACATTTCTTCAGTAAATGAGTATAAGTTTTAGATTTTTTATATCTTATGCCGTTTGTTAACTCCTAGTTCTCAACCCTATTGATCTCTCTAATAAATAAGACCTTTCGATTTTTTCCACCTTGCCACCTATGGACAGGTATCTATTTTCATCGGGCTAACCGTGATTTCTTCTAAAAATGCCTCCACCTTAAGCTGTTTGATGTATGTAACAATACTTAAATAACTAATGTATTACCTATTATGACATGCTTGTATACCGGGATGGCCCCGGACTTTGTATCTGAGGCTTATGTACTGCTTTTAGAATGTAGGTTCCATATATCCACCTTCTTGTGTAAAGTAGGTTCCCGAAACTCTCAGATCTTGAGCATACATATGAGGAAAGCTCTCTAATAAAAATAATATCTTGATGTACTGACTACCTATGAATATTTCTGTTGATCATAAAAATAACTTACCTTAAACGCGCCTAAATAATAAACAATAATAATGAATGAGAAAATTACAATTGCTCATATACAGGGTGACTGGGAAATTTGTATCCGTAGATTTCAACCCACACAACACAAGGCTGTCCGAGGGATGTACTATGGCAAAGACCATTTAGGATTTGGGCTTGCCTATGGACGTCCCAATATCCCAATATGTATGCTTTTCGGCACTCTTTTGGTCATCCCAATGTCACAACTTGGTACCAGATAAAGGCAATACGACGGAGGTCCTGAAGGATGTCTGAAGCTCACAACTATGGACATACCAGGATATCCCGGGATATTTCGGGACGTCGTAAGTACTACGAATGGGCATCCACAGGGACATTAGAGGATGTACAAAGTACACACTGAAACGTCCCAGAACATCCTAATATCATATTTTCTTATATTTCAGTATATTAACTATTGCCAAAGAAACCACATTTTTACAAAAAAAATAAACTAAAAATATTTTCTATGTATGGACCGAAGTGCTACCTACTTATAATTATATATAAGTAGGTAGCGCATAAATCCACATATGTTTTTTGTAAAATTGTAGTTTCTCTGACGATGGTTAATATACTGAAACAATAGAAAATATTATATTTCTCATTTGAACTGATCGAAAAACCCAAGGAATTACTCATCTATTTATTTGATACAAACGGTCAAGAAAATAAAATCAGATATAAGACAGACTTTAAAAACAAACTCACACTTGTAATGTCAAACTACTTCGAAAAAACATAGAATAACAAAATAAGTATTTGCACATATAACTCCATAAATGTTTTGTTTTTTGTTAAATTTTATTTCTGTCGGAGATTAATAAAAAAATTGCCCATGAAGCTATTTGGATTATCAGTCAAGAAATTAAAAACACCTAGGGGTTATAAGAAGCTAAATATATTCAATATTTAAAGACAAAACTCATTTGTAACACCAAAAAGCAAACTTCTTAAAAGAACATAAAATAACATTTTTCAAACTGAATTATATAAAAACATATTTTTTTATCAAGTAATGTGTTCCTACTTCTCTATACTCTTTTCACTGCCTCGCTCTTCTGTTTGCCCTGCTCCGATTCTTTTAAACACTTCTCTGCTTTGTACCTATTTCATAATATTATAGGTACCCATTCATGGTTGCATCTAAAATAAACATTTACTTATTATTTGAATCAGCATTATCAACAAAAATTTAGTCTATATGAAAACTTGGTAAGATAAAGATAATATAGAGAACATCGAGGGATACAGGTTTAAATTAAAGCACTAATAAGAATAATTTGTCGCATTATAAAATGCAATTCTGTATTACGACTTCATTTTAATGCATTATATCTGTCTTCCATACAAGTCACATATGGCCGTGGCGTGGCTGCGAAGCCATTTACATCACACCATTCATAAACCAATGACCGTTTTGTGCAATTTACTCAAAAGGAAACAATATATCAGGATCAGGACAGATTTGCAAATTAACTGAAGTTTATCCACGCATGTCCTGTCTGATACATATTTCCCCTTAATGAAAGTTTCAAACAATTATCTTGAAGCAAAATTATTTTTACTGACCTATTTTCATACGCTGTTCATCGTCAAACTTGACAACACTAATAAGTACGACCTGGTTCACACAATGTTCACATTCGCTCTCCAACCTGGCTTCGTAACATTTAATTCTTGGGCCAAATAAGCTTCATTTTGTAGGTTTGTTGGTCATTGAAAATAAGGGAGCCAGAATTTTTGTTCAATACTCTAAGTTTTCTATAAAGTTTCCTCTTTTTAGTTTCCCTTGGCATCCTGAAAGTTTACAAAATTTTATTAAATTTGGGAAGTTTTATAGGTTATGTTATTTTTACATACTTACTTTCTATAGTGTCGAACAAAAAAGTCTCAAATAAAACTGAATTAAACAGATAAAACACAATCAAAAGTGTTAAAAATATTTCCTACAACCACTAATAATTTATATTATTTGATGTACCTAGATAAATTAACTGATATTTCAAGCTTGTTTTGAGTTTACACTAAAGAATACCAGACACAATAGAAAGTACAGGTTTGTGAAATTAGATATGGCCGCCGGAAATCGTAATGGCGCCTTATTTGAACATATTAAAGAAGTATATTGGGTTACAGTTTAAGGAGATTTAGGGCCCTTCACTGGACGTCCTTTTTTAATCCCGATGTCAATTCACAGTTAATGCCAAAATGAAACCAGTTCAGGATATCCTCTTGGCCTCCTTTTGAAGGATATTCTGGGATGTCCTAAATGGGACGTCCATTTCACTATCTACTTTACATACTGGGATATCCAGGTACTTCAATTTGACATCCCATATCCCGATTGTGCTGTGTGGGAAGTTATGATGTACATCAATACTATAAGTATGTTTGTCATTAGTTGGTTGTCATCTCGCTGAGATGGTGTAAAAGGTTGACGATACGGCTTGTGCGACGCGTCTCTACATGGGACCAGTATCGACCCTAGTGTCTGTTAGACTTCCCTACAAAAGAAGCTGTCACTATAAGGGGTCAGATATATCAGCATCAGCATCCCAATTGTCGACCATCCGATTAGACAGAATACTATTTTCGCTTTTAAATTATTTTTCCTATTAAGTATATAGAGCTATAATTAATATAGACACCGCCTCCCCGAACCTCATTCGTTAATATTAGCATACGTTTTTCCCACCTTTTCTCTAAAAGCCTGCGACTCCATCATCCTCAACCCGTAAGACTGCCGTATCTTATTTGCTATTCCACTATGCTGCTATCTGATTCGTTAAGTCAACATTTCTGATTTGTTAGGTATCCTTTGCTGCCTCGACCACGCCTTCTGATTTGTTATACCACAATGCTGCTATGTGATTTTGTCTTCATTGCTGCCCACGACCATATCTCCATCTGATCCACTAAGCCATTATTCTGATTTGCTATGTCTTCATACCCCAATAGACCCCAATAGGCTATTTGATTTGCTATAGTGCCACTACCGTTCACAACTAATAGGGATAGTCGCAGGTCACCATCTGATTTGCTAGACCTCACCATGCTGAAATCCAATATACCGTCCACCATCCCGCGACCAATAGAAAGAGTCCAGACACCGAAGCCAATAGGATCTGTGCTGCATTCTAATTCGCTGAGCTGCCATGCTGAAATCAACATTTCATCCGCCACTGTGGCGCAATCTGTTGGCAGGAGGCTAAAAAGTGGTGGGGAGAAAATTGGTCAAAAATGACCAGAATGAACCTCCATAAGAAATAACATGGGATTTTGGCGTCGAATCCCTATAGCTATACTACTAATCACAGATGTTTAAAATATTGATAATGCTTACAATAAAATATCAATGAAGGTAAGTGACCTAGAACGCGACAGAACTTAAAAAATAACACTTTTAGCGGGAGTAAAATAAAGTTCTTCAAAATGATGCTTATAAACATAACAACCATAATAGGATGTTTAAGATCGTACACATTATAGATAATAATAAAGGTAAGTATGAATAATAACAGTCTTATAGTTTAGATAGCATTTTTATTTCCAAGAACGGTCACAATGGTTCATTAATTCAACACTAAGTTGGAAGCAGTATGAATCTTCCACTTTTAAATCCTATAGGTTAACTCCATTAATATATTTCAACTTAGAAATGTTACGAGGGGACTCCTAAAATGTAGAATATAAATAAAATTATAATAAATTCACTAAAATTCACTTACAATATCGAAAATTAATAACTTTTGAGATGTACACAAGATAACACGCTGGAAGAAAAACACAAATAAAACACTAAATTAAAGTCAGATTAACAAATTACGAAATGTATAATACACGAAAAACACCAAAAATTGATTTTACACAAGAAAAACGTTTAAAAAAGCACTAAAACCTCTTTAAAAACTCGAATTAATCAGCATGGACACAAACGCAAAACTAGGTTATTGTCCACCAATCGACCGTGGCGGCCATGTTGTGACGTCAGCTGCTACTGCTCTATTGCCCACCCCCGATTCACAACCGAAGCACTTTATTTATTTCAAAATTTTGAAATCGTCATAAGGACATCACTACCTATAGCTGTTTACACGAATCGTTATTAACTCATTATACTACCTAAGTATAGTATATTCACCATTCACCGAGCTCTGAGAGCTGTCACGCGCTGTCCACGTAAGCTTAGTTCACCAGAGCCATTCATGCGTAAAATGATTAAAAATACAAGAAGTTTCCTGATCGATTTTCGAACGATTGAGTATTAATGAAAATGTACGATATTGTTCTTTTAAACTTGATAATACACTACTATAAACTTCAAATGGATTCACTAAACTATTCATGAGTTATAATCATTCAAATTTTCGAACAAATGTAAATACACTCTTACGCAAATTACGCACAACTGAAGTCGAGAAAACCGTTGGTAATCTCCCGAAAAATGCAACCAATGAGGACGGAGCACATAACGATCACGAGGCAATCACGCATATTTATTACTCTCAGCCTTCCGTGAATACACTTTAGATTATATACATCGATCGATCAAGCAGTGTGTTTTACTGGAAATTACTAATAAAAATAACAAATAGGTAACAAATTTAATTAAACGATTAAAAAATTGAACTCTAGGCCTCGCCAACAAACGAGTGATTTAAAGAATTTATGCCGTATGTATTTTGTTTTCTATACCTATAGGTTGAGTAGACCACGACACACTATTTATTCTATCGTGGGGTATGGGGTAGACTACGCCACAAGTCACGAGTAATAGCCGGCCCGGCCGGCCGGGAAGTGTAACTTGACTGATGAAACCGTTGCCGATAATATTAACTGTAATGGGGTCGTTGCACGTATTTTGTTATTGAATATTCTGAAAATATAATGAGAAATATTAGACCCGTGTTTTTGTTTTTTTTTGTTGCATGTGTTTTAAGGGTGTAAATTAGCATGAAAGTTCGGTCTGTGGCTCTTTAAAGCTTTTAAATGATGACGTAGAGCGGGCAACGCCAAATGCCTCCGAAAATAGTCGGAACTTATCGATCTATCCATGCCCGTCCCTGTCATTCAAAAACCTGGCGGCCGAACGTGGACCATGACCTATAGGCCTACGTGTCAATCAATAATCCGGCGCTAGCGCATCAGAGCTTTCAATTTATGACGTAGCAGGGGCAAAGGAATTCTGTTGACGGCGCGCTTTATTTTAAAGTGATGTAGTTTAAATTTTAGGCAATAGTTTGGTCAATTCATGTAACACAGGACATTAACAAACCCACAGTTACATTTTTCATGCAAAATCAGTCTCAATTTCGATATAGTGCAACGACCCCATTATCCGCCGACTGACATGAAAATGTCCGATTCAGTGTCGCCGCAGCTTTTCCGGCGGCCACATCAGTAGATGTTAAGGCAGGTAGATTTCGTTTAAGGTGTTTCCTTACAAATTTTGAAGAGTGTGGGGAAGATTTCTCTTATGCACATTTTTTTCCCCTCACTCAAAACTTTGAGGAGCAGGGGGGCGATTTCTCTACATATTTTTCCCCTCGCTCGAAATTTTGAAAAGTGGGGGGGAGAAGATTTTCGACGATGAAAATTATGTTATTCACTAGTTCACGAAACAAGTTATTTTCATTCCCATATTTAATATTAAATAGTCCGAAAAAGTCCGAATTGGTTTAAAGTCCGAAAAAGGTCCGCAGCGTTAAAAAAGTCCGAAAATCGGACAAAAGTCCGCCAATCGGCAACACTGAAACGAGACAGTGTTTTGACGTGCACCAACAGGCAACACGTTTGCAGTCTTGCCGATTGACGTATAATTATGCGATTTGCGCATAATTTCACCGCCAGGTTATAATTTTCGTACTCTAAATAAAATCGCATAATTTCGCTTATTCCCACAAGAATTGCATAAGAAACGAAGTTCCTAGCTTTATACAAATATTTTATATAAAAAAAGGTGTTTTTTTTCTAAGTTTCTTACGACGAGTAGGCTTGGCAATACTTTTCACATGTTCCATCGAGTCACGAAATGCGACCGTCAACACGCCTATTACATTTTTTTGCATGAAAAAGAGAGGGACCCCACTGAAATGTTATCAAACTTTTTGTTTAGAACGAATTTTCTGGAAGATAGGTGAAATCACACAAAAATTGCCCCTCCCCACACCCCTAAACGAAATCCTGTATGCGTGCCTGCGTCAATGACATTAATAAATCATAAGGCAGGTTATCAAATATAATCAAAAATCGGAAATTTGGGCGCCATTCCAGGTCCGTACTATTTTAATAGTGTAAAAAAATACACAAAATATGTATTATGAATATGTATCGTTAAAAATTATGTGTCCATTATTTTTACAATAATAAGTGCAATTTTCCTAACTGTTTTTTGAGTATAGAAAAGAAATGTGACATGGTGTGGCAAAAATACACTGGTCCGTGTAATAGACAATTTTTTTTTATGTGTGTGTCTGTATCATTAGTTTCAATATGAATTTAATTGTTTTAATCAAGAATTGTGCGTCTGACGAGAAAAACGCAAGAACCGTTTTCATGTAAAATTGATCAGGCTAATCAGGAAAAATATCGACAAGGAAAAATGTCAGTGGCGTACCACTTTTTTGGTAAAAAATATCAGAGGACATGCTAGCAGGGACGTCACTGGTGGGGCGATAAAATAATTTTTCCAATTAAAATATGTGGTTCTATATCCTATTAACACATACCAAAATTGAAAATTATATCTAAAATACTTTCTGAGATATTAGAAAATAACGATTAGAAAAAACAACACCCTGTAGAAATAAATTTAAGCCGTTGCGGACGTATGTTCTGAAGTTTTCTTCATAAATTGAGCTATGGAATCACACCATGAAATATTAGCACGTAATTAAGGAACACCTTGTATATGAAATCGAACATAAAGATATTTCCGATGAAATCGGTAAGAGCTCTAGCATTTCTACAATTTTTAAGATAAAAACCTGGAACTTTTGTATATTACTCTTAAGGTAATGTATTGTTGCGTATTTTCCACCTCTTTGGGAAACACCCTGTATAAATCCGTGGGTTCTAAATAATTTCAACAAGAGATAAACACTAACACTTTATTTAATAATTTACTGTCTATACAATACTTCAAAATAACCTTTACACTTTATTTACTTCTTATTTAACCTCACTCTTTACCGAACGTCACTTCTATAAACTTCCTTCTTAATAAACTCTCCCTTCCGCGCTGGTAATCGCGCCTTATATACTCCGAATTTGACTCTTTAGATCCCATCTAGAAACAATCAAGAATCTTCTCTTACCACACTCCAGAAAAGTCCATTTCTTTCTACTAGCTTCCAGTCACTAGTAGGCATAGGGGTATCAATTTCCAGTTCCAAGGGGGTGTAATTCATAACACTGCCCCCTCCTTAAGCTTGATCGTCCCGATCAGGCAACCCAGAATCATCGATGTATTTCGTCAGTCTGTCCAAATGCACGATCTTCATCTTGGACTTTTTGCTTTGCTGAATCCGATAGACGACGTCATTAATTCGGGTAATAACAGTATACGGTCCATCCCAAGGTGGTTGAAGTTTCGGTGAACTTCTTTTCTTCCGCTGTGGGTTGTACAGCCAAACCAGGTCTCCTGCCTTGAACCCTTCTGAATTATCCTTCCGGTCCTATCGAGCCTTCATTCGGTCACTGGCTGGTGATGGCTCCGCTATATCGTTAGCCAACCTCTTGAAAGGAGCTCCGGCGTTGGTTTTTTTGATTTTTTGCATTTCTTGACACATGGGAACTGAATGCATGAAAATTACTTTTGGCTCCACTATTATTACACTCTCGCTTTTGAAACTCTATCATTAGTTTTGATTTCACATATTCTACTGATTTTTCCTTTTTTGGTAGAGCGTCCACAATATCTACTATATGCGATAAGCTTTCGTGAAGAGTTAGCAGCAAATAATTTAGTTTGTCATCTTCGCTTACGGTTTCACCAGCATTTTTAAGTTCATTTAACAGCTTCTCAAACTCATTGAAAAATTCTGTAGGGTTATCAGTTTCATTAATTTTCAAGTCCAACAGTCTCCTTTTACATAACAATTTCATGGCACTGTTTTTCACTAAATAAATTTCGTCCAGTTTGTCAACCATACTTTTAGCTGTTGTTTGAGATATAATCAATTCAAGCTGTGTATTTGTAATACTGTTCACAATGTAATTTTTAGCTTTAATTTCCTTCTTTTTCCAGTCGGCATCACTAATTTCGTTAGGTTTGGCGTCATTTAAAACAGCTTCTTTGCAGTCCTTCATTTCGAGAAACAACATTAATCTAAATCTCCATTTATCGTACCCTGTTCCATCAAATACTTTTAAAAGCAGTTCATCCTTTTTCTCTGCCATTTTTGTTTTTCAAGTTAAGCTTCACGTGTAAACCAAATCTGTACTTCAACACATCCAAGAAAACAAACCACGTGCAAACCACGCTCTGCTACCATGTTAAAATATTCTTAAATTTCCTTGGATGGTTCTCTTGTAATAAAACGCCATAAACTTTAACTACTAAAAATAGTATATTACATTTCATATTTCATACATTAGAAAACTGTTCTCTTTCTTCTACATATCAAACTATACTTGTGTAACTAACCAACAAACTGTCATTACTCATTAGTGTCATTCTTTTTACTGAACATTTAAATAAGATAGATTGCGAATCACAAATGTCACTTCACAGATATTTAAATTAAGTATAGGAACAAAATCACATTTCTAACACTGAGTCTCTTCAATCTTTCTAGCAGTCACTTTCCTCGAGTTCCGACATCGACAGTCTCGCTTGATATGCCCTGCTCTGCCGCAGTTGTAGCATTTAATACCCCCGCTTGGCTTCTCTCTATTTAGTTGTGATTCCTGTCTTTTCGGAGGATTCCATTTAGATAGTAATTGACTGATCATTTTATTCGTATTGAGAATCGCGTTCAAGATAGGGTTTTGGTCTCTCTCTTCTGGCTGTGATTCTTCAAGCGTCATAGCCCGCACTCTTGACTTTGGAGTATCCCTGTAGACGGCTTCTACCTCTAGTGCATGCACCAAGGCTTCACTACTACTTTTATGTCGGGATAGCCTGAGGACTCGCCTGATCCCCTCGTCCCTTATCCCGTCTAGGAGTGCCCCCACTGCCCATTGCTTTTTAAATTCTTTTGGCGCATTAGGATATGCTAAGTGTGCCAGTCTTTCCACCGCAGCTTCAAATTCTTGCAGACTCTCTCCAGCTTTCTGAACGCGCACTTTCAGCTGGGTCTGGTATACTTGAGCAAGATGTTGATCGGCATATCGTAGATCTAAGGCAGCTTCTAAAACTCTAAAATTCCGTTGTTGGTCTGCCGGAATTGTCTGGAGCAACTCCAACGCTTGGCCTCTTAAAGCTCCGATTAGTGCCTTAGCCTTCTCTTCGTCATTCCGGTTGTTTGCGCTCGCTGCTGCCTCAAACTGTGTCTTGTATGTCATCCAGGAACTTTGACCATCAAAGGAGGGAATTTTTAACCGCTGGCCTGATGATACCACTTGCTGGTTTCCTCTATCCCTCAACTGTTGTTTAAGTTGGTCTATTTCTCCTTCTACCTGGTGCATTTTCTCTTCAACCTTGTCTACTTTTTCTTCGACCTCGTTAACTTTCGTCTTTACGCCACCCATATCTTCCTTAATCTCATTTTTTATTTCTTCAACGACTGTAAACAAGGCATTCTGTTGCGTTTCTATAGCTTTCCTTAAGTCGTCATTTTCCTTTTGACGGCGTTTCTCCTCTTCTTGTTTTTCCTCTTGACGTCGTCTCTCTTGATCCTCAAGAATTTTCCTTAATTCTTCGTGATGTTTTTGTTCTTTTCTTTCCTGTTCTGCTTTCTCTTCCTGGCGCTTTCTTTCCTGTTCTTCTTTCTCTTCCTGGTGTTTTCTTTCCTATTCTTCTTTCTCTTCCTGGCGTTTCTTTTCTTGGTCCATCATCATCTTTTGCATTTGGGCGAATAAGTCCTGTATTTGTTTTTCGGATGCCATGCTTCTGGTCGTTACCGGCATACAACTATGTTGAAATCAAATAAATTTAATAATTACTTGTCACTTAGCCACTAATGTCCAAACAGAAAAGTTCTAGAAAGTTCACGAAAATGCACTTATTAACTACACGAAAAAGTCTTGTTCAGAGTCTTTAATCTCTTCTTAGTTCAAAGGATTTAATCACTATCACTAATGTCCTAATAAAAAGTCTCAAAAATATACTTAACACTGTTTTTCCTGTTCGAAAATAATCCTCAAACAATGTCCAGTAAATTGCTTCCTGTGTTAGCACTAACTCCGAGCCAGTCTTCTCACCACTTCCGAAAAATCCTCTTGTTAAAATTCCGCGTCTGACACCAATGTTGCGTATTTTCCACCTCTTTGGGAAACACCCTGTATAAATCCGTGGGTTCTAAATAATATCAACAAGAGATAAACACTAACACTTTATTTAATAAGTTACTATCTATACAATACTTCAAAATAACCTTTACACGTTATTTACTTCTTATTTAACCTGACTTTTTACCAAACGTCACTTCTATAAACTTCCTTCTTAATAAACTTCCCCTTCCGCGCTGGTAATCGCGCCTTATATACTCCGAATTTGACTCTAGATCCATCTAGAAACAATCAAGAATCTCCTCTTACCACACTCCCAAAAAGTCCATTTCCTTCTACTAGCTTCCAGTCACTAGTAGGCATAGGCGTATCAATTTCCCGTTCCAAGGGGGTGTAATTCATAACAGTATAAAAAGATCCGATGGGTAGGTATGCTAAATATTTTTTTAATAAATGGTATTAACGTTTATTTTACCAGGGGTTTCACGAATTTTGGAGCGAAGAAAAATGTTTCTTCTATTTTTGTAAAATAAAAAGGGTTAATTTAATTTTTAAGGTAAGTTCCCTTGAGGCATCTTAAAGTACACATTTCAAGCTTTAAAAATCGCTTCTACAGAAATCTAATAACGTGATTTAAACCAGAGTAAAAGAGGTGGTTAAAATTAGTTATACATATCAAATTTTATCACTTTCTCAAAACTTGTGTAGGTACATCCTCAAAAATAAATTTTTGAGCTTTTTTTCACACATCGGATCTTTTTATACATTACCCCAAGAGTAATATATGAAAGTTAAAGGTTTTATTTTAAAAATTATAGAAATGGTAGAGCTTTTACCGATTTGTTGAGCTCAATTTCATTAATTAGTTCAAAGTTACAACAAATTTAGTGTAGCACGTCCGAGACCGCACACGCTTCGCGCGCCGTACTTATTTGTGTCGTCACGTTCCATTCTCGTGCGTTAAACAAAAAGAATCTGGAGCCTACATTTTTGACCGTACAAAAAACTTCATATACGTTTATGATGTGAAATTTCCCCCTCTATCGCCCAGTACCATCAGTTTTTTTATACATATTTTTTGTATTTCGAGTTATTACCGAAAACCGAATTTCGACCAATATTCGGTAGTCGGCACCTTATAGCTGTAAACTTATTTTGATTATATTCTACACTAAAGGAAATACTTATCCTGAAAATTTCAGCCATATAACATTTAGCGACGCTAATGAACACATAATTTTTGACAATAATAAATATTTTCCACTTTGCGAGGTTTTTTACACTATTACCTTAGTACGGACCTGGAATGACGCCCAAATTCCGATCTTTGGTTATTATAAAATTATGTTAAGTAATTTTAGAGAAACTGTATACAGTGTTTTTATATTAAAACAAAAAAATAATTAAAGTAAAACATTTTTAAAACTTGATTTATTTGTTTGAATTTGAAATATTTAAATTACTTTGTATTTTGTTTACTTTTAACTGGCTCCCTGAGATAAGAGATCATCGTGCTCTAAATTTAGAAAAGGAAATATCAATATACATAATTTACTATCATATTTTTGTGTTAGATATTGGATGTCATCACGAATGAATTTATTATTAGAAATACAATTTACATTGTCGTGCTCCTCTGGTACCCGTCACGAATCGTTCTCTTTATGCACATAACTAACTTGACTAGTAACTATCAAGTTCAGTTTAACGGTTAGCTTAACTTTCAGCAATCAGTAATAATTTGTTTCAACAAAATGTTGGGTAAGGACTCCATCCAAACAAAAATTAAGTCGAATAACAGTGAAAACAAGGACTTAGAGGAAAGTATGGAATCACGGAAAAAGCAAAAGGAATTAGCAAAAATAAATAAATTAAAGGCTCAGAAGGAGGTATGGTACTTTTAATAGTTGTAATTATAAGTAGCAACCATTATATTGCATGAAATAAATTAAAGGGTCTAAATTGTCTAAAAAGGAATTTTATTACATAGCAATATTTTGCTGGAACTTGTAAACATTACAAGAAGTCGTTTCTAGAAATTTGACCGCTGATGTGGAAAATCTAAAATGCCGCCTCCCATTTAAAAAATAATAAAGTAACAATAACCAAAAACTTCGGCTAACATAAAAAGCCAACACAACAGGTGCGGATTCGGGGGGGGGGGGGCGAAGAGAGTGTCGCCCCCCTCCTGGAGGAAACCTGATATAAAAATAAATTTATTTTAATGTTTTAATGTACATATTTATTTTATTTTTACCCATTAAATAATTGTCGCCTCTCCCTCAACAAAATGCTGGATCCGCGCCTGCAACACAAGCAGTTAGCATGAATAATTTATATTAAAAAAAAAACAGAAAACAATATATAATTTACAAATATATATGTACAGGGTAAGTCACATAGTGCGTGAACATCAGTAGTGGGTAAATAAGAGAGCTGCCGGATCAAGGTTAGGAGCAGCTCATTTGTGAGCCAATGACCCTGGATTTCCAGGAATTTACGTGCAGGTATGCGAGGTATCAAATTACATTTTAATGCACGTGTGTAGCAATCTTGGAGCAGGATCTTGGATCAGGATTTCCGGGAATTTACGTGCAGGTATGCGGGGTATCAAATTACATTTTAATGCACATGTGTAGAGGTTACTTGAAGGTCACCGACAAGTCTTGACAAGTCTAGAATGTACGTATATATCAAATTTCATTTCCAGGAATTTTAGAATTACGTAACTGAGCTACATGGTAACAAACATTTAAAGGAACACCCTGTATATGAACACATATAATCCCTGTATACGATTCAATTAATATGCATTGTAGTAATAAGTATATATGATTAACAATTTCCATAACCCCCTGTATATAATAATACAAAATGGTTAATCCGAATCAATCAATGCATGTACCGAGGCATGTACTAATAATTATAGGATATACAAAATGAATATGACCACAGCAATTTCCGTAGCCCCCTGTATATAATAATACCAAATTATTAATCCGAATCAATTAATGTACTAATAAGTATAGGAAATATAAAAAATACCCTATAACACATTTTCCGTAACCCCTGTATATAATAATACAAAATGATTGATCCGAATCAATCAATGCATTATACTAATAAGTATAGAAAATATAAAATATCCTATAAAACATTTTTCCGTAGCCCCCTGTATATAATAATACAAAATGATTAATCCGAATCAATCAATGCATTATACTAATAAGTATAGGAAATAAAAAAATATCCCATAAAACATTTTTCCGTACCCCCCTGTATATAATAATACAAAATGATTAATCCGAATCAATCAATGCATTATACTAATAAGTATAGGAAATATAAAAAATATTCTATAACACATTTTCCGTAGTCCCCTAATAATACAAAATGATTAATCCGAATCAATCAATTCATGTACTAATAAGTATGGGAAATTAAAAAATATCCTATAAGACAATCTCCATAACCCCTGCATGTGACATAATGATTAATCCTACTATACTAAATAATAAGTATAGGAAATATAAAAAATACCCTATAACACATTCTCCGTGACCCCTGTACATAATAATACAAAATGATTAATCCGAATCAATCAATGCATGTACTAATAATTATAGGAAGTACAAAATGTATATGACCACAACAATTTCCGTAGCCCCCTGTATATAATAATAAAAAATGATTAATCAGAATCAGTCAATGCATGTGCTAATAAGTATAGGAAATACAAAATACCCTATATTCAACTATATGTGACATTTTTTAAAGAACCTGCATGAAAGTTTATCGGAATACATAAAAGATGAAATGACCTATTCCGAATGTGAGTATGTACTGAGAAAGTAGAAAATACCAGTCAAACTTTAGTTCAATAAATGCAACAAAATAATAAAATACCCTGTATACGACTGAATCGATATGTAAGTATAGGAAATATAAAAAATACCCTATGCGACATTTTTCGTGCCCCTCTATACGAGTCTCAATTAAAGAACAGACCTCGAGAATGCATTAAAAGCAAGCTAGATGTGTGCGATTAATGTCCAGTACACCGAGTAGGTAGGTTGATAACATAAACATCTTGTAAGGTGGAATAACTCCAGACAAAATAGAAATTCGATTTAAGTCTGTACAAATAATCTATTTTATCACATTATGGGAACGCCTAGGGCATTAGACTTCATATTTCAGAATTCTTTGAATAAAATTTATCAGAACGCATAAAATATGAAATTAGATGTTCCCGACACGTCGCCAATCGCCTATCACTGTGTGAATAGATATTTTTTCGTAAACAATGGTGAAACTAGAGACGAAAACCGTTAGAACATACAAATTCCCACAAATTAGCTCGTTATCGCCATGTGAATGGGTATTTTTGCATAAACATGGTACAAGACACCCGTGATAAGAAAAAACGTTAAACCTGAGAACGCAAAATAGCGGTGAGAAGAATTTTTCGTAAACAACTAAGGAAATCATATTTCAAGGCCAGAGACGCAAATTCGTTAGAACTTACATGTCGGAGAAGAAAGATTCAAATTAATTTCAAACTCGATTATCAATGAAAACCTAAGTAACATATATTTAAGACTGGCCCACTAGTAATCAAATCAAAACAATTAGCGTAAGCTTTGTTTTTGAAACCTAATATCCCTGCTATTAACTGCATGCAAAAGACAAGATGCTGACGTACGCGTGCCTGTACCGGGAGACAAATATGTGAAATGTACCAATTCAATTACATTACATTTGGAGTTATTCTTTAGATACATGCTTTAAAGTATGAAATATGTATACAGTGGGGAACAAAAATATGTGAAATATACCAATTCAATTACATTACATTTGGAGTTATTCTTTAGATACATGCCTTAAAGTATGAAATATGTATACAGTGGGAGACAAAAATAGGTGAAATATACTAATTTAATTACTCTGCATTTGTGTACAGGAGGATTTAGATATATGGTTTAAAGTTTAAAAAAATATATACATTAGGACTATATGAGGTATGAAATATGCATACAGGGGTGACAGAAATATGTGATATACTAATTTAAGTACATCACATTTGGATATATGCTTTTAAGTTTGAAAAATATACAAGGGTCGTACGAGGAGTATAGTTATGTGAATCAACGACTCAGGATATTCCCACACAGGGTGCTATTTAGAGATAGCCAAAGGTTATTTAATTTTAGAATTGCAAACTGAGCTACCGATACAGGTGGGCAAAGGATCAAGTTCATAATGCACGTGTGTAGAGGTTATATGAAGGCTATATAGATCAGCAACCCTATGGGAAAAGCATCATAGCCGCCATTCTCACGGGTTACATATTACATATATGTGCTACCTTATGCAAACAGGAAGTGGAACCAGAAGTGGGGGAAATACTTCTAGTGATGTGGCAACACTGCATATGATATACAGATGGCAACACTGGGCGTTACACGTGGGAATCATCCCCTCCCAACAACAGATTACATAATGCTAGGAAAAAATAATATTCTCCAGTACTGTATAGTCTATTGTATAACAATAAAGTGTGAACACTGCAAGAAAGTTATTTCAAAGAAAATTAATTAATAATTTAGTTCGACATATCCGTCAATATTGCCCTGTTCTAAAAGAAGGGAGTGTAGCTTACGAGCTGCCAAGCAAGAAGCAAAAGTCCGATAACACACCTTCTACAAGCGACATTAACAGAAAACAAAATTATAGGACAATGGAGTGCAAACACTGCAATAAAGTTCTTTCAAACAAACGTAATTTAGTTCGACATATCCTCAGAGATTGTCCTGTTCTAAAAAGTAGAAGTATAGATTGTGAGCCACCAAACAAGAAGCAAAAGTCTGATGATGTACCTTCTACAAGTGGTTCAAAAACATGTAACTATTGTGGAAAAGACTTTTCATTATTTTCTAACTTACGACGTCATATTAGTGATAACAGATGTCCTGTAGTGAACGACTTGGCTGTAATTGACAGAAAAAAAATAAATCACCCTATTGTGACCAGTTTAGGGGATGGTGTGGAGGAACTATATTCAGCATTTAAAAGCAGGATCGTTAGCTATCGTTTTAGCAGTCCTAGAAGCCATATTGATTATTCTGATTTTCTAAAAGAAGTCAAACAAAAAGTATTGAATAAAATTAGTGAATATTTGAAGAAACACCGGGCTCTGAAGACTAATTTTAAAGTGTTTGGGCTTTATATCATCCCCGAAAAGGAATTGAGTGATATTAAGTCTTTCAATACCAGAAATAAAATAATTACTATTTCAACGGATCTACATCAGATTTTCAATGAATTTGGTGAGGAAATGAGTGCACAAGCATCCGAATTCCAAGAGGGAAAATCGGGTTGGTCATTAAGACGTATAATGTTTCTTGACGTCAACATAAATAAGTTTACACCAATGGGAGCTTCATAATACATTCAGTTACCCAAAATGTAATCAACCACATCTTATAACATGGAGCTATACACTATACATCTAGAAAAACATTATGAATGATTGCAGTGGGCAGACTACGTTTCGATAGAAGAATCGAGGCAGCTTCAAAATATACTTAATTATATTTTAGATGTAAAATATCTTCTGAAAGATTTGAAATAAAAGAACATATAACAAAAACAATTTGCTTTATTTAAATAAAATGTTTACAGGTTTATCCATTTATTAATCCAAGAATTGCGCTTACTGGTTAACGCAGAAAAAGGAAGGAATCCTTTTTCTTCTTAAAATCATTTCAACTAGATACATGTCAAGACGTTCACCATCTGAATTTCATAATTTGAATAAATATATAGCTCATGTGTTCTTCAAAATAGTCAGCTCCAAATTATTATATTAAAAATATCGATAACATGAAGATATACTATGCGCACAAAAGTACCAACTAGATTAATTATTCTAGATCGAACACTGAATAAATAAAAATCAATCACCTCTAAATTTTAGCATGAACAAGAATCATACAAATTTAATGTTATGTATAGGGATAATAAAAAATTATTCCGATATACGATCATTAATACGTAATATACAGGGTACTCAATAAATAACACACTTCCTAAAAGTATACAGACCTAATAGAAATGAAGACTTGAGATACCCTTCTACACTGTCTTTTCTCAATTTTCTTCCCAATAATTCAAATAAAGCTAATATACCATACATTCAATCATCTTACGAAATTAATATATATTATTGATTGAAAATTAAAGAAGAAAATATGCTGAAACTAGGGATTGAACATAAAACCTCTAGAACATCACTCTAATGTTATTAATTCAAGAATTGTGCTTACTGGTTAACATACAGCTTTCATCTTTTTTCTTCTTAAAATAATTTCAACTAGATAAATGTCAAGATGCTCAACATTCTGAATTTCATAATTTGAATAAATAATATATAGCTCATACGTTCTTAAAAATAGCCAGCTCCAAATTATAGTATTAAAAAATATCGATAACATGAAGATATACTATGCACACAAAAGCCTACCAAATAGATTAAGTATTCTAGATCTAACACTGAATAAACAAAATTAATCGCCTCTAAATTTTAGCATCAACAAGAATACTAAAAAATTTAATATGTTATGTATAGGGATAATCAAAAAATCCTCAAATCACTGTTTGAACGACTATTCCGATATACGGCCATTAATGTGCAATATACAGGGTACTCAATAAATAGCACATTTCTCTCTTTGGAACTTTAAAATCCCCTCCTACATCCTCTTTTCCAATTTTATTCTAAATTATCTCAAATAATATACCATACATCCAATCATCTTACGAAATTGACATATATTATTGATTGAAAATTAAAGAAGAAAGTATGCTGAAACTAGGAATTTAACATATAACCTCTAGAAGTACAGTCTAATACTCCCCACTAAGCTATTTTAACTCACATGAAAATTTATAAAAAAAATCTTTTGTGATTAGAAATAAAACAATAAATTTAAGTAATATAATATTTATTAATATTTTACATTATATAATTTTTCACTCTCCACAAAAACTCAAAATGTTTACATAATAAACAAAATCGGGTTAAACAATACGTAAAAAGAGGGCCTTCACAAGCATGACAAACCAAGGCGCTGTTTCCTAATTCCAAACCATAGTTATATGTTGAGATACCTGGGAACTTTCGAAGTTTGCGTTAAAGTTCATGGACGTATCAAAAAAACAGCTCATACAAATGTTTTCGCCTCATCTCCAACTAAAGCAATAAAGTAATGCTGAATTAGACATACATATTCATGAGCCCAATTCTGCACAAATTGTAAACTATTAACTTCATACAGCTTCTCTATTCTGGATTCACTGCGTAGATCTAACTCTTCAGAAAGAATATCAACCATATCTACTACATCGGCCATTCTCTATTCTCGGGAAAAACTCAGACACGAATGCCAATCCACTATTTTGCATGCTTTATATTGCATTAATCTTCTAAAAAATTACATCTTAAGGACTCATAGAACTCATTCACCCTATGCGGGGGGAAACCCTTTGTAGAACAGACATCGTGTCTAAAAACATGCCGGAACTCGAACACATGAAAATACATGTGTATGTAGGAGCTATATTATTACATTATATATTTTTCACGATTCCCCATCAACCTTAAGAAAAATGATACACTGTCAGAGGAATACATTGTAAAGTTTAATTTAAAATCTCATTAATATACCCATGAAATAACGCCATGTCGTACAAAAACCGCATTTTCTCCTATATTTACATCTACTTTACGCACAGAACTAAAAATAGTTCTATGATCCACCGATGATAAAGGCATTGTTTACTTATAAATAAAAAACATATACATTATTCATTGTTTTATTTACCACAACATGTTTACATAAAAACGCATTTACAATTATTATAATATATCAACCACACATTTTAAGTCCCTATTTACATACATGACATCTGGATTGTGAGTCTGGTGCACCATCCACGTGACTGAACCATTCAGCTCAAATATGATGTACGAAACAAATTTTCTGCTTGAATCCTCGCTCACCCAAAATTAATGACATATATGTAACATAAAATCAATTATGCGGCAAGAGGTCTTCTAGGTTGCATGTCACAATTTACACAAACGGTGAATATTTTCTCATTTTTGGAGACATTGTACTCCTTCAATACACTTTTACACCTGATACACAGCCACGTACAGATAGGCATAATGAGGAAGTGTTTGGAACAACGGTAAAATATATACTACCTAATAACTTTACTACAATATCTTTAATTTTTACATGGTTCATTAATTTTCAACTTAGATTACTTTGCATTTGTGCATAGGGATTATTCTTTATACATGTTTACTGTATGGTGTTGAATGAGCAAGTAGCCCCTATTCAACCCAATTTACCCCATTTTACTCCATTTACCCCTCCCGAGCATAGTTCTGAAGACATATATGCTACCTATAACCCCACAATCGATTCAACGTTCGGTGTTAAACGCTCCAGCTATCGATTCCTACAGTAAATGATACAGAAGGCAAAAGTTTTAATTCTTAATTTGATTGTGCATGAGATAAATATCTTGTCCTAAGTGCAACCAGTATGCGTCGGTGTCGCCTTTCGCTCTCCTTTTCCTCAATTGTCTGCTTGCTGTTTTCCGAGCCGGTCTCCTGGTCATTGGATAACTCTGTGTGTATTCTCCATACATGACTCTTTAGGTAGTCTTTTCTTTTAAACGCCCTATTACATAAACCACAGTTAAAGAGGCGGTCTTTGTGGATAAATGAATGACGACATAAGCCACTAGGCCAAGAGAATATTTTGCCGCAAACATTGCAGGTATACATGTTTCCACTGCTAGTTAATGTCACCAAATGATTAATCATATACAGCGAACTTTATCCTGTTCTCAACAATTTTCAACTTTAGTGTATTCATTCCCATTTAAAATTACTCTGTTTCCATATTAAATTACCGTGTTCCGATATAAAGTTACCCTGTTCCCATTACCGTGTTCCGATATAAAGCTACCCTGTTCCCATTCAAAATTATCCTGTTCCTAATTAAAAATTACCCTGTTCCTATTAAAAATTACCCTGTTCCGGTATTAATTTACCCTGTTCCCATTCAAAATTACCCTGTTCCTAATTAAAAATTACCCTATTCCTATTCAAAATTACCCTGTTCCGGTATTAATTTACCCGGTTCCCATTCAAATTACCCTGTTCCGAATTAAAAATTACCCGGTTCCTATTAAAAATTACCCTGTTCCGGTATTAAATTACCCTATACCCATTCAAAATTACCCTATTTTACCCTGTTCCGAATTAAAAATGACCCTGTTCCTATTAAAAATTACCCTGTTCCGGTATTAAATTACCCTCTCGTAGTTCCAAAAATGTCCGTAGATAATTTGTGGACGAAGACAAGATACAATCTACTTTGTGCATTAACAACTCGCGGACACTATATTTTCTACATACGCGTGCTTTATTATATCATCCGTTTAATTTATGTATGCATACAGGGGGTGCCAGAAAATATGTGAGGTATTTTAATTTAATTACTATGCGTTTGTGTATTGTGATAGTAAATTATCCTGTTCCCCCCAAAAATACCCTATTCCCATACTAAATTACTCTGTCCCGATATTAAATTACCTTATTACTAAGATAGGTTAGGTTCGGTTAGACGCGTGTCTAACCGAACCTAACCTATCTTAAGTAGATTGTATCTTGTCTTCGCCCACAAATTATCTAGGGACATTTTTGGAACTACGAGAGGGTAATTTAATACCGGAACAGGGTAATTTTTAATAGGAACAGGGTAATTTTTAATTCGGAACAGGGTAAAATAGGGTAATTTTGAATGGGTATAGGGTAATTTAATACCGGAACAGGGTAATTTTTAATAGGAACCGGGTAATTTTTAATTCGGAACAGGGTAATTTGAATGGGAACCGGGTAAATTAATACCGGAACAGGGTAATTTTGAATAGGAATAGGGTAATTTTTAATTAGGAACAGGGTAATTTTGAATGGGAACAGGGTAAATTAATACCGGAACAGGGTAATTTTTAATAGGAACAGGGTAATTTTTAATTAGGAACAGGATAATTTTGAATGGGAACAGGGTAGCTTTATATCGGAACACGGTAATGGGAACAGGGTAACTTTATATCGGAACACGGTAATTTAATATGGAAACAGAGTAATTTTAAATGGGAATGAATACACTAAAGTTGAAAATTGTTGAGAACAGGATAAAGTTCGCTGTATATGATTAATCATTTGGTGACATTAACTAGCAGTGGAAACATGTATACCTGCAATGTTTGCGGCAAAATATTCTCTTGGCCTAGTGGCTTATGTCGTCATTCATTTATCCACAAAGACCGCCTCTTTAACTGTGGTTTATGTAATAGGGCGTTTAAAAGAAAAGACTACCTAAAGAGTCATGTATGGAGAATACACACAGAGTTATCCAATGACCAGGAGACCGGCTCGGAAAACAGCAAGCAGACAATTGAGGAAAAGGAGAGCGAAAGGCGACACCGACGCATACTGGTTGCACTTAGGACAAGATATTTATCTCATGCACAATCAAATTAAGAATTAAAACTTTTGCCTTCTGTATCATTTACTGTAGGAATCGATAGCTGGAGCGTTTAACACCGAACGTTGAATCGATTGTGGGGTTATAGGTAGCATATATGTCTTCAGAACTATGCTCGGGAGGGGTAAATGGAGTAAAATGGGGTAAATTGGGTTGAATAGGGGCTACTTGCTCATTCAACACCATACAGTAAACATGTATAAAGAATAATCCCTATGCACAAATGCAAAGTAATCTAAGTTGAAAATTAATGAACCATGTAAAAATTAAAGATATTGTAGTAAAGTTATTAGGTAGTATATATTTTACCGTTGTTCCAAACACTTCCTCATTATGCCTATCTGTACGTGGCTGTGTATCAGGTGTAAAAGTGTATTGAAGGAGTACAATGTCTCCAAAAATGAGAAAATATTCACCGTTTGTGTAAATTGTGACATGCAACCTAGAAGACCTCTTGCCGCATAATTGATTTTATGTTACATATATGTCATTAATTTTGGGTGAGCGAGGATTCAAGCAGAAAATTTGTTTCGTACATCATATTTGAGCTGAATGGTTCAGTCACGTGGATGGTGCACCAGACTCACAATCCAGATGTCATGTATGTAAATAGGGACTTAAAATGTGTGGTTGATATATTATAATAATTGTAAATGCGTTTTTATGTAAACATGTTGTGGTAAATAAAACAATGAATAATGTATATGTTTTTTATTTATAAGTAAACAATGCCTTTATCATCGGTGGATCATAGAACTATTTTTAGTTCTGTGCGTAAAGTAGATGTAAATATAGGAGAAAATGCGGTTTTTGTACGACATGGCGTTATTTCATGGGTATATTAATGAGATTTTAAATTAAACTTTACAATGTATTCCTCTGACAGTGTATCATTTTTCTTAAGGTTGATGGGGAATCGTGAAAAATATATAATGTAATAATATAGCTCCTACATACACATGTATTTTCATGTGTTCGAGTTCCGGCATGTTTTTAGACACGATGTCTGTTCTACAAAGGGTTTCCCCCCGCATAGGGTGAATGAGTTCTATGAGTCCTTAAGATGTAATTTTTTAGAAGATTAATGCAATATAAAGCATGCAAAATAGTGGATTGGCATTCGTGTCTGAGTTTTTCCCGAGAATAGAGAATGGCCGATGTAGTAGATATGGTTGATATTCTTTCTGAAGAGTTAGATCTACGCAGTGAATCCAGAATAGAGAAGCTGTATGAAGTTAATAGTTTACAATTTGTGCAGAATTGGGCTCATGAATATGTATGTCTAATTCAGCATTACTTTATTGCTTTAGTTGGAGATGAGGCGAAAACATTTGTATGAGCTGTTTTTTTGATACGTCCATGAACTTTAACGCAAACTTCGAAAGTTCCCAGGTATCTCAACATATAACTATGGTTTGGAATTAGGAAACAGCGCCTTGGTTTGTCATGCTTGTGAAGGCCCTCTTTTTACGTATTGTTTAACCCGATTTTGTTTATTATGTAAACATTTTGAGTTTTTGTGGAGAGTGAAAAATTATATAATGTAAAATATTAATAAATATTATATTACTTAAATTTATTGTTTTATTTCTAATCACAAAATATTTTTTTTATAAATTTTCATGTGAGTTAAAATAGCTTAGTGGGGAGTATTAGACTGTACTTCTAGAGGTTATATGTTAAATTCCTAGTTTCAGCATACTTTCTTCTTTAATTTTCAATCAATAATATATGTCAATTTCGTAAGATGATTGGATGTATGGTATATTATTTGAGATAATTTAGAATAAAATTGGAAAAGAGGATGTAGGAGGGGATTTTAAAGTTCCAAAGAGAGAAATGTGCTATTTATTGAGTACTCTGTATATTGCACATTAATGGCCGTATATCGGAATAGTCGTTCAAACAGTGATTTGAGGATTTTTTGATTATCCCTATACATAACATATTAAATTTTTTAGTATTCTTGTTGATGCTAAAATTTAGAGGCGATTAATTTTGTTTATTCAGTGTTAGATCTAGAATACTTAATCTATTTGGTAGGCTTTTGTGTGCATAGTATATCTTCATGTTATCGATATTTTTTAATACTATAATTTGGAGCTGGCTATTTTTAAGAACGTATGAGCTATATATTATTTATTCAAATTATGAAATTCAGAATGTTGAGCATCTTGACATTTATCTAGTTGAAATTATTTTAAGAAAAAAGATGGAAGCTGTATGTTAACCAGTAAGCACAATTCTTGAATTAATAACATTAGAGTGATGTTCTAGAGGTTTTATGTTCAATCCCTAGTTTCAGCATATTTTCTTCTTTAATTTTCAATCAATAATATATATTAATTTCGTAAGATGATTGAATGTATGGTATATTAGCTTTATTTGAATTATTGGGAAGAAAATTGAGAAAAGACAGTGTAGAAGGGTATCTCAAGTCTTCATTTCTATTAGGTCTGTATACTTTTAGGAAGTGTGTTATTTATTGAGTACCCTGTATATTACGTATTAATGATCGTATATCGGAATAATTTTTTATTATCCCTATACATAACATTAAATTTGTATGATTCTTGTTCATGCTAAAATTTAGACGTGATTGATTTTTATTTATTCAGTGTTCGATCTAGAATAATTAATCTAGTTGGTACTTTTGTGCGCATAGTATATCTTCATGTTATCGATATTTTTAATATAATAATTTGGAGCTGGCTATTTTGAAGAACACATGAGCTATATATTTATTCAAATTATGAAATTCAGATGGTGAACGTCTTGACATGTATCTAGTTGAAATGATTTTAAGAAGAAAAAGGATTCCTTACTTTTTCTGCGTTAACCAGTAAGCGCAATTCTTGGATTAATAAATGGATAAACCTGTAAACATTTTATTTAAATAAAGCAAATTGTTTTTGTTATATGTTCTTTTATTTCAAATCTTTCAGAAGATATTTTACATCTAAAATATAATTAAGTATATTTTGAAGCTGCCTCGATTCTTCTATCGAAACGTAGTCTGCCCACTGCAATCATTCATAATGTTTTTCTAGATGTATAGTGTTGTCCACGGATATTTGCCCTTTCCGGTGCGTACGGCTGTGATGCGTTCCGTGCAGTGATGGGTGGCCGGCTATTTTCTTGTTGCCGGGTAATGGAGGCTAAATTTGAAGTCGTCAGAGCCAGGAGTTGTGTTAATTGTTCGTAAGAGGGTAGTCCCAAGCTCGGTTGGGGATAAGCCGTCACAGCGGCAGAGGGGACTGGGATCGTTCCAGTCGTTTGGGTTTGGAGCACTATTTGTCTTTGTGGCGTAGCACTAGGTCTTGCCGTCTGGTACGGTGGGGTGACGTGGTAGGCGCCGGCCGACGAGGTAGGCGTGACGAAGTACTGTGCGTTGGACGGCGTGCTTGGACTTGGGCTGGTTGCTGTTGGTGGTACCATGCAGCGAGGGGTGGCCAGCTGGCGGCGAGGTGTCAGCGAGGCGTCGCTGAAGAGTTGGGGCCAGTCGGGTGTGGCAGCAATGGTGTACTGACCGCTGGGCAGCCCTGAGTCAGAGATGGAGGCTTCCCCATGTGTGGAAGCGAATCCAGCGAAGCGGCGATCTTCCAGCGCCAAGGAATCGTCGTTGGCCCGGTATGCTGTTGGGTCCACCATACAGCGAGGGGGCACCACCATATCATCATCACCACCCAATCTCTGTTCCATCGCCGAGTTTCCATGCCACGATGCTGCGTTGCGCTCCATGCAGTAGGGGGGCATCGCCTGAGAATCGTTGCTACTCCATTCCATATTTGTTGCCTGGGCTTCATGCCAGGTGGCTGCGCTGCGTGCCATGCAGCGAGGGGGCACCGTCGTGATGACGTCATGCGTGACCCCAGTGTCGTGTCCTATGTTGGTGGCGAGTCCTGCCTCGCTATGCCTGGGTGCTGAGCCCGGCGACGCACAGTATTGGGGCGTCGTCGTCGCGACGCCATGCGTAGCACTTATGCCTGTGGAGAAATCAGAGGACATGCTTACCTCGCCGAGCCGGGTTGCTGTGTTGCTTGTCGTGCAGTGTGTGGGGGCCACCGTCGTGGAGACGTCGGGCGTGACCCCCGTACCCCTTGTCAGGGCGTCGTGTTGGCGGAGCACTTCGTGGTCAGATGCTGTGAGGGGCGTCGTGCAGTGAGGGGGGGCCGACGTGGAGACGTCGCTCTCGACCCCAGTGCCTACTGCCTTGCCACTCCGGGTATGCATTGCCACTTGACACTCAACACAATAAAACTCAAATAAAACACTACGTCTGGCTTAACAACACAAGAGGAAGGGATGACCTCATCAGCGTCGGCGTTGGTTTCTGTGCTCAGATGACTTCAGTTTCGGCAGAAGACTATTAGTTGCTGAAGGCTGGAACATTACTACTTGAAGGATCGATCACTACTTGCTCGCTGAGAAAAAGTGTCCTCTTATATAGACTTTCTCGTGCTCAAATGACTTCTGCTTCGGCAGAAGACTATTTTCTTGCGCTCAAACGACTTCTGTTTCGGCAGAAGACTAAAACATGAGTCATAATTTGTTCTCGATGCCGACGCCGATGACACCACCCCCCTTTTTTGTGACTTTATTGAACATTAATAAAGGCATACAGGTTATGTTTCAGTTCAATAATTTCAATTATATAATGTAAGAGTGAGTGGATACAATATTTTCAAAACGATAAACTAAGAGTAAGTGTTAAGATATTTCAACAACTAAGATATTTTAACATATATAGACTAAGATTAAGTGTGGTAAGATATTTAACTAAGTAACTAATAATAGGTCCACTAAGATATTTTAGATAAAACAGGATATTTAAAATTAAAGTATTTTATGTGACAAATCATAAATGTATTCTAGTTTGAACAAAGTTTTCGCCCTGTGGCGTTGAATTATTTACATTGGTATATTATCGCAAGTTTCGCTCTTCTGGACGTCGTCTCCGCGACGCCCGGGGCTGCCTGATCCTGTTGCGAATTGGGGGCTGCTAAGTCCTGCTGTGTTGCTCGCTAAGGCAACGGGATTCTGGAGCGAACCTGTGAGGCTGCAACGTCCTGCTGTGTTGCTTGCTAAGGCAACGGGAGACTGGAGCGATTTATTGAGGCTGCAACGTCCTGCTGTACTGCGGGCTAAGGCAGTAAGATACTGGAGCGCCTCGTGGGGGCTGCTAGGTCCTGCTGTGCTACGTGCTAAGGTAGCGGGATTCTGGAGCGGTGCGCCGGAGCCGGCTGAGCTCGGGCTGGCGTTCGAGTTGACGAATACTCGTGTCCGGACTGGGACAGGCATCTGGCTGGCGGATGGCTGCTGTCGGTCGTGGCCAGGCGTGGTCACGGCCTTCGCCCAGAACGGCATCGGAAACTGAATTGGCGTCGTGTAGAGCGGCTGCTCTTGTTTTGACGTAGAGGGCCCAGGGTCTGCTGGCGGCGGCGGTGCGGCTGACAGCGCCGGGGACTTCTCATTCTTGTTTGTTTGTCTCCTCTTGGCTGAAGTGGATGGACCAGGCACGACTGGGGGCAGTCGGCGGGCTGGAATTTTTGGTTTAGCGGCGGCTGTGGTGCCATGTCCGCGGATGTAGGTACCAGGTCCACGGATGTAGACTGGTGCGTTGGCATCTGGCTTTGGGGCAGCGGGCACTACTAATCCTGTGATAGTAGGCGTGACTGGCTCCTGGGCAACGGGCGCTACTGGTCCTGTGACAGTAGGCGTGGTTGGCTGTTGGGCAGCGGGTGCTGCTGGTTCTGGGGCAGCGGGCGCTACTGGTCCTGTGACAGTAGGAGCTGCGAGCCTTGGTGGGGCTGGATGTCCTGGATCCTCGGGATCGTCATCCTCGTCGTTGCTGTCGTCATCGTCAGTATCAGCTGCGATGGCTCGTACGGCTGGAGGCACTGGAGGTCACTTGTCGGGTTTCTGGCCTGGCATGGGCCTGATGTCATCAATGTGAATGGGCACTGGGATCTCGTTCCTGAGAATTTCGTACGTGTTATCACCCAGGGCTCGAATGATAACAAAAGGTCCCTCCCATGTGGGTCCAAAGCTGGTCCGGCGCTCCTTGAAGCCTCGGCACATCACTTGTTGCTGGGGTCGATACTCGATCGGGGCTGTCCTTGGTTCTGGGAAAAGATTCCTCTGGTAGACTTGCTGTCGTTGCGCCGCTTTCTCATGTCTGCTCCTAGCTGCTCGTCGGGGTTCTGGTAGCGGGCGGCGTTGCTCTGGGTGTTGCCAGTCTCCTGGGCGAGGTAACTCGGTCCCAAGCAGCAGCTCGCTGGGTGAGTAGCCGGTGGCAGCATTTTTTCTGTTGTGCAAAGAAAAGATGATCTGCGGCAGCACGACGTCCCATCGGTTCTGTCGTTTTCCCATCAGCTTCTCTCGTAAAGCCTTCTTTATCTCTTGGTTACGCCTCTCCACGGGATTGGCTCTCTGGTGGTAGATCGGCGATGTAAAATGTCTGATTTTATTCCGCTTGCAGAAGTTGAGGATCTTCTTGGCGGTGAAAGTGGGTGCCTTGTCGGTGATGAGTTCATCGGGATATCCCCATCGGAGGCAGACTCGTTCCAAGGCCCCTAAGATGTGGTTGGCATCAGCTTGGGGTGCAGCTTCGGCCTCGATCCACTTGGAACAGAGATCTGTTATCACGATGATAACTCGGTTATGGGTTGGTGTCTCTTCGTAGGGTCCCATGACGTCTAACGAGAGTACTTGCCAGGGTTTGGTGGGTGGTCTCGGGCGGAGTGGAGCGGCAGCTTGAAGGGGTCCTCGCTTGGTTGCAGCACATACCATGCATAGTCTCACATGCGTCGTGACGTGCTTGCGGAGTTGGGGCCAGTAATAACGGTTGTTTACTGCCCGGTACGTCTCGTCGCGGCCTGGATGACCTGCATGTGGGGCGTCGTGGTAGTGGTGCAGAATGCGGGGCCTCAAGGCTTCGGGCACAACGAGGGCGGTCCTCTCTTCAGTGACATGCCATAAGCGTTCATCTTCCACCCTGAATTGTTCTTTCAGGCGCTTCTCCCAAGGGTCTAGGCCTCGTTCCTGATCCTGGATTTCCCCCCAGCGTCCGATGGAACCAGAAATAGCGTAGTCCGCGAGTTGGGCGGCCTTGGTTTCATCGAACAGAGTGGTTAGCTCCTCAGGTTCGGCTTCCATCATCAGAAGTTCCTCCGTGGTCGGGGTATCGATGATGGCCCTTGGCGTGGTTGGTTGTTGGGTTGTGGGTTCCTCATCAGGAGGCAGTAAGCGGGAGTCATCGCCGGTATCAGCTGGCATGGCTTCTTGGGGATGACGCGACAGGAAGTCGGGCAGCTGGTTCAGTCGTCCTGGACAGTGTTCTACGGTGAAGGTGTACTCTTGCAGCTGCAAGGCCCACCGGGTGAGCTTGGCCCTCTCGTCCTTGAACTGATGTAACCAGTGCAATGCTCGGCTGTCCGTGACAAGTGTGAAATGCTGGTCCTCCAGCCAGTGGCGGTACCGACGACAGGCCCATACTACGGCGAGTGTCTCCTGTTCATTTATATGGTAGCGTTTCTCAGGTCCTGTAAACTTTGCACTGGAGCAGGAAATGATCCGTTTCTCCCCCTCTGGCGTTTTTTGATACAAAGCCGCACCCATGCCATGGTTGCTTGCATCGGTTTGGAGGTAGAAAGGCAGTCCTGGCTCCGGTCTGCAAAGGGCTAGAGGCTGTGATAGCTTCTCCTTGATCAGTGCGAACGCTGTCTCCGCTTCTGTGTTCCACTGGAACCTCTCCTTTCCCGTTAGGTTTGTTAGCGGGGCTGTCAGCTCGGCAAACTCGGGTACAAACTCTCGTAACCAGTTGGCGGTGCCTAGGAATCCCTGGAGTTCCTTCTTGGTGCGAGGAGTGGGAAAGTCTCTTATTTGGATTACGTGTTTTTCCTGGGGTTGATTTTGAGTAGTAGTTATCCTGTAGCCCAGGTAGTCCAGCTCGGAGGCTCCAAATCGGCACTTCGGGAGTCCACAGTGCAATCCATGTATCCTCAGACGCTCTAATACCAGAGCCAAGTGACGAAGGTGGTCTTGATGATCTTCAGAGTATACTATTATGTCGTCTAGATATACTTTCACGAAGACGTCTATGAAGTCGGCCAGCACTTCTGTCATTAACTTCTGGAACGTTGAGGGGGCGTTGCGTAGCCCGAATGGCATTACAAGGAACTCGAATGTCGCTCCGTCTGGGGTACTGAAAGCTGTCAGGGGTACACTATTCTCGTGCATCGGGACCTGCCAGTATCCACTCTTTAAGTCCAAACTAGTGAAAACCTTCGCTGCACCTAGCTCTCGGATCGTCTCCCTTATCGGCGGCAACTGAGACACTTCTTCCAACGTCTGGGTGTTCAGCTGGCGGTAATCGACACAAAAGCGGGAAGTCCCATCCTTTTTGTTCACAATGACGATCGGTGAGCAGTAACGGCTGTTACTGCGTCGAATTACCCCGGCTGCCAGCATCTTCTTCACTTCCTCAGTGATTATTGCCTTTTTGTTCGCCGAGTACTGGTAACGTCGTATTTTAAATGGTTTGTCGTCTTTCAGACGGATTTCATGGGTAGTGAGTTGTGTAGTAGGCTGTTTGAGCGTCTCTTGGAATACATCAGAAAATTTTGTGATGACTTCCTCATACGCACGGCTGTGCGTCTCTGGTAGCTGCTCCGGGTTGGCTGTTACGGTGCGGGCCGAGTCCTCGGTCCTAACCTCCATGTCCCAGAACAGGGTGTGCCGTTCTGATACCCCTGCATGTATGCAGTGCCGCGGAAAATCGATCACCACTTCCTGTTTCGCTAGGAAGTCCCTTCCTAGGATGATGTCCTTGGTCATATCCTCCAAAATATGCATTTCGACCGAAACTGTCCAGTTTCCGATCTGCAGGGGCACTTCCACGCTGCCTTGGGTGTGCTTGATCTCCTTGGCGGCAGCCAAGAGCACGGGCATCGTCGGATGATTAGTCCTCGGAAGGTCCTCCACGTAGTTGCTATGGATGAAGGAATGAGTCGCCCCGCTGTCCAGCAGGGCTAGTAAACGGCATCCATTGGCCTCGACCCACAAGTGGGATGATGGGCCGGGACCGGCCGTCAGTCCTATTGACGCACTTAATTCTGGAGCCGGGCACCATGGCTTGGGCCGGCTCGCTGCTCGTTTCCCGCCTGGGGCTGACTGTTAGCTTGCTGCCGGGGGGCTGCCTGACTTCGTTGTTGCGGTGGTGCCGTGGATGTCTGTCCTGGGCCCGGGTTATTGGTTGGACCTGCCTGTCGGCTAGGGTTGTTTAAGTTGGTGCCATGTCCACGTAAGTAGTTACCTCCTGTCTGGACATTTTGTTGGCGGAAGTTAGGGTTTCCCTGTTGGTTGGAGTCGTGTCCTCGGAAATTGGGGTTGGCTCGCTGGTTGGAGTCATGTCCGCGGAGATTGGAGTTGCCTTGCTGGGGCTCTGACTGAGTTTGGTTGGTGGGGCAGTCTCGGTGATAGTGAAATCCCGGGCACTTGCGGCACTTTGGTAGACTATTGGTAGTATTGCTTGCAGGCGGGATGGTGGCTGGCCTCGGCAGCGGTCGGAGTTGCCTCTGAAATTCCCTGTAGTCACCCTCGGCGTTTTCAGCCACTCGGCTCAAGCTTTCCATCGTGGCCACTGGGACATTTCTAGTTGCGAATCTTAGTTCCGGTCGCAGGAGCTCGCGCACCTCCATAACCATCTCTTCTTCCGGCGTATACCTATCTACCCTCAGCCAGAGTCCAATTTTACGTTGTATAAAAACGGCGGCGGGTTCGTCGTCTTTTTGTCTCTCACCGTGTAACCTGGAGCGTAGCTTCCCCAGGGTGGCAGTGTCGTTGAACTGCCGCAGGAGCTTTTCCTTTAAAAATTCGTATGTTATGTTGTGGGACTTCCACATCTCCAGGGTGCGTCTGGCTTGACCCTCGAGCTGTTCAATGGCCACTCTCACTTTATCCCTGCCGTGGATGTCTTCATGGAGCATCGCCTCCTCGAGCTCATCCAGGAAGTTGACTGGATCCTCCCATTCCAGGCCTGAGTAAGTGGGCAGCGCTCTCGTTCTTCTTGCGGGCATCCTGTGATGACCTTGTATTGCGTGTATTGCGGCTTGGACGCTTCCCTCCATTAGTCTTGTCATGCTCTCTGCTAGGTTTTGTGTTGGGCGCCACTGGGGGTCCATTTCCCCAGGATTTGTGTGTTCGGGTTGTCGTGGATCCTCTTCCCTCCGGAAAGATCTGGCCTCACGCTGTTGGTCGCCATGTCCACGGATATTTGCCCTTTCCGGTGCGTACGGCTGTGATGCGTTCCGTGCAGTGATGGGTGGCCGGCTATTTTCTTGTTGCCGGGTAATGGAGGCTAAATTTGAAGTCGTCAGAGCCAGGAGTTGTGTTAATTGTTCGTAAGAGGGTAGTCCCAAGCTCGGTTGGGGATAAGCCGTCACAGCGGCAGAGGGGACTGGGATCGTTCCAGTCGTTTGGGTTTGGAGCACTATTTGTCTTTGTGGCGTAGCACTAGGTCTTGCCGTCTGGTACGGTGGGGTGACGTGGTAGGCGCCGGCCGACGAGGTAGGCGTGACGAAGTACTGTGCGTTGGACGGCGTGCTTGGACTTGGGCTGGTTGCTGTTGGTGGTACCATGCAGCGAGGGGTGGCCAGCTGGCGGCGAGGTGTCAGCGAGGCGTCGCTGAAGAGTTGGGGCCAGTCGGGTGTGGCAGCAATGGTGTACTGACCGCTGGGCAGCCCTGAGTCAGAGATGGAGGCTTCCCCATGTGTGGAAGCGAATCCAGCGAAGCGGCGATCTTCCAGCGCCAAGGAATCGTCGTTGGCCCGGTATGCTGTTGGGTCCACCATACAGCGAGGGGGCACCACCATATCATCATCACCACCCAATCTCTGTTCCATCGCCGAGTTTCCATGCCACGATGCTGCGTTGCGCTCCATGCAGTAGGGGGGCATCGCCTGAGAATCGTTGCTACTCCATTCCATATTTGTTGCCTGGGCTTCATGCCAGGTGGCTGCGCTGCGTGCCATGCAGCGAGGGGGCACCGTCGTGATGACGTCATGCGTGACCCCAGTGTCGTGTCCTATGTTGGTGGCGAGTCCTGCCTCGCTATGCCTGGGTGCTGAGCCCGGCGACGCACAGTATTGGGGCGTCGTCGTCGCGACGCCATGCGTAGCACTTATGCCTGTGGAGAAATCAGAGGACATGCTTACCTCGCCGAGCCGGGTTGCTGTGTTGCTTGTCGTGCAGTGTGTGGGGGCCACCGTCGTGGAGACGTCGGGCGTGACCCCCGTACCCCTTGTCAGGGCGTCGTGTTGGCGGAGCACTTCGTGGTCAGATGCTGTGAGGGGCGTCGTGCAGTGAGGGGGGGCCGACGTGGAGACGTCGCTCTCGACCCCAGTGCCTACTGCCTTGCCACTCCGGGTATGCATTGCCACTTGACACTCAACACAATAAAACTCAAATAAAACACTACGTCTGGCTTAACAACACAAGAGGAAGGGATGACCTCATCAGCGTCGGCGTTGGTTTCTGTGCTCAGATGACTTCAGTTTCGGCAGAAGACTATTAGTTGCTGAAGGCTGGAACATTACTACTTGAAGGATCGATCACTACTTGCTCGCTGAGAAAAAGTGTCCTCTTATATAGACTTTCTCGTGCTCAAATGACTTCTGCTTCGGCAGAAGACTATTTTCTTGCGCTCAAACGACTTCTGTTTCGGCAGAAGACTAAAACATGAGTCATAATTTGTTCTCGATGCCGACGCCGATGACAGTGTATAGCTCCATGTTATAAGATGTGGTTGATTACATTTTGGGTAACTGAATGTATTATGAAGCTCCCATTGGTGTAAACTTATTTATGTTGACGTCAAGAAACATTATACGTCTTAATGACCAACCCGATTTTCCCTCTTGGAATTCGGATGCTTGTGCACTCATTTCCTCACCAAATTCATTGAAAATCTGATGTAGATCCGTTGAAATAGTAATTATTTTATTTCTGGTATTGAAAGACTTAATATCACTCAATTCCTTTTCGGGGATGATATAAAGCCCAAACACTTCAAAATTAGTCTTCAGAGCCCGGTGTTTCTTCAAATATTCACTAATTTTATTCAATACTTTTTGTTTGACTTCTTTTAGAAAATCAGAATAATCAATATGGCTTCTAGGACTGCTAAAACGATAGCTAACGATCCTGCTTTTAAATGCTGAATATAGTTCCTCCACACCATCCCCTAAACTGGTCACAATAGGGTGATTTATTTTTTTTCTGTCAATTACAGCCAAGTCGTTCACTACAGGACATCTGTTATCACTAATATGACGTCGTAAGTTAGAAAATAATGAAAAGTCTTTTCCACAATAGTTACATGTTTTTGAACCACTTGTAGAAGGTACATCATCAGACTTTTGCTTCTTGTTTGGTGGCTCACAATCTATACTTCTACTTTTTAGAACAGGACAATCTCTGAGGATATGTCGAACTAAATTACGTTTGTTTGAAAGAACTTTATTGCAGTGTTTGCACTCCATTGTCCTATAATTTTGTTTTCTGTTAATGTCGCTTGTAGAAGGTGTGTTATCGGACTTTTGCTTCTTGCTTGGCAGCTCGTAAGCTACACTCCCTTCTTTTAGAACAGGGCAATATTGACGGATATGTCGAACTAAATTATTAATTAATTTTCTTTGAAATAACTTTCTTGCAGTGTTCACACTTTATTGTTATACAATAGACTATACAGTACTGGAGAATATTATTTTTTCCTAGCATTATGTAATCTGTTGTTGGGAGGGGATGATTCCCACGTGTAACGCCCAGTGTTGCCATCTGTATATCATATGCAGTGTTGCCACATCACTAGAAGTATTTCCCCCACTTCTGGTTCCACTTCCTGTTTGCATAAGGTAGCACATATATGTAATATGTAACCCGTGAGAATGGCGGCTATGATGCTTTTCCCATAGGGTTGCTGATCTATATAGCCTTCATATAACCTCTACACACGTGCATTATGAACTTGATCCTTTGCCCACCTGTATCGGTAGCTCAGTTTGCAATTCTAAAATTAAATAACCTTTGGCTATCTCTAAATAGCACCCTGTGTGGGAATATCCTGAGTCGTTGATTCACATAACTATACTCCTCGTACGACCCTTGTATATTTTTCAAACTTAAAAGCATATATCCAAATGTGATGTACTTAAATTAGTATATCACATATTTCTGTCACCCCTGTATGCATATTTCATACCTCATATAGTCCTAATGTATATATTTTTTTAAACTTTAAACCATATATCTAAATCCTCCTGTACACAAATGCAGAGTAATTAAATTAGTATATTTCACCTATTTTTGTCTCCCACTGTATACATATTTCATACTTTAAGGCATGTATCTAAAGAATAACTCCAAATGTAATGTAATTGAATTGGTATATTTCACATATTTTTGTTCCCCACTGTATACATATTTCATACTTTAAAGCATGTATCTAAAGAATAACTCCAAATGTAATGTAATTGAATTGGTACATTTCACATATTTGTCTCCCGGTATAGGCACGCGTACATCAGCATCTTGTCTTTTGCATGCAGTTAATAGCAGGGATATTAGGTTTCAAAAACAAAGCTTGCGCTAATTGTTTTGATTTGATTACTAGTGGGCCAGTCTTAAATATATGTTACTTAGGTTTTCATTGATAATCGAGTTTGAAATTAATTTGAATCTTTCTTCTCCGACATGTAAGTTCTAACGAATTTGCGTCTCTGGCCTTGAAATATGATTTCCTTAGTTATTTTAAGAAAAAAGATGGAAGCTGTATGTTAACCAGTAAGCACAATTCTTGAATTAATAACATTAGAGTGATGTTCTAGAGGTTTTATGTTCAATCCCTAGTTTCAGCATATTTTCTTCTTTAATTTTCAATCAATAATATATATTAATTTCGTAAGATGATTGAATGTATGGTATATTAGCTTTATTTGAATTATTGGGAAGAAAATTGAGAAAAGACAGTGTAGAAGGGTATCTCAAGTCTTCATTTCTATTAGGTCTGTATACTTTTAGGAAGTGTGTTATTTATTGAGTACCCTGTATATTACGTATTAATGATCGTATATCGGAATAATTTTTTATTATCCCTATACATAACATTAAATTTGTATGATTCTTGTTCATGCTAAAATTTAGACGTGATTGATTTTTATTTATTCAGTGTTCGATCTAGAATAATTAATCTAGTTGGTACTTTTGTGCGCATAGTATATCTTCATGTTATCGATATTTTTAATATAATAATTTGGAGCTGGCTATTTTGAAGAACACATGAGCTATATATTTATTCAAATTATGAAATTCAGATGGTGAACGTCTTGACATGTATCTAGTTGAAATGATTTTAAGAAGAAAAAGGATTCCTTACTTTTTCTGCGTTAACCAGTAAGCGCAATTCTTGGATTAATAAATGGATAAACCTGTAAACATTTTATTTAAATAAAGCAAATTGTTTTTGTTATATGTTCTTTTATTTCAAATCTTTCAGAAGATATTTTACATCTAAAATATAATTAAGTATATTTTGAAGCTGCCTCGATTCTTCTATCGAAACGTAGTCTGCCCACTGCAATCATTCATAATGTTTTTCTAGATGTATAGTGTATAGCTCCATGTTATAAGATGTGGTTGATTACATTTTGGGTAACTGAATGTATTATGAAGCTCCCATTGGTGTAAACTTATTTATGTTGACGTCAAGAAACATTATACGTCTTAATGACCAACCCGATTTTCCCTCTTGGAATTCGGATGCTTGTGCACTCATTTCCTCACCAAATTCATTGAAAATCTGATGTAGATCCGTTGAAATAGTAATTATTTTATTTCTGGTATTGAAAGACTTAATATCACTCAATTCCTTTTCGGGGATGATATAAAGCCCAAACACTTCAAAATTAGTCTTCAGAGCCCGGTGTTTCTTCAAATATTCACTAATTTTATTCAATACTTTTTGTTTGACTTCTTTTAGAAAATCAGAATAATCAATATGGCTTCTAGGACTGCTAAAACGATAGCTAACGATCCTGCTTTTAAATGCTGAATATAGTTCCTCCACACCATCCCCTAAACTGGTCACAATAGGGTGATTTATTTTTTTTCTGTCAATTACAGCCAAGTCGTTCACTACAGGACATCTGTTATCACTAATATGACGTCGTAAGTTAGAAAATAATGAAAAGTCTTTTCCACAATAGTTACATGTTTTTGAACCACTTGTAGAAGGTACATCATCAGACTTTTGCTTCTTGTTTGGTGGCTCACAATCTATACTTCTACTTTTTAGAACAGGACAATCTCTGAGGATATGTCGAACTAAATTACGTTTGTTTGAAAGAACTTTATTGCAGTGTTTGCACTCCATTGTCCTATAATTTTGTTTTCTGTTAATGTCGCTTGTAGAAGGTGTGTTATCGGACTTTTGCTTCTTGCTTGGCAGCTCGTAAGCTACACTCCCTTCTTTTAGAACAGGGCAATATTGACGGATATGTCGAACTAAATTATTAATTAATTTTCTTTGAAATAACTTTCTTGCAGTGTTCACACTTTATTGTTATACAATAGACTATACAGTACTGGAGAATATTATTTTTTCCTAGCATTATGTAATCTGTTGTTGGGAGGGGATGATTCCCACGTGTAACGCCCAGTGTTGCCATCTGTATATCATATGCAGTGTTGCCACATCACTAGAAGTATTTCCCCCACTTCTGGTTCCACTTCCTGTTTGCATAAGGTAGCACATATATGTAATATGTAACCCGTGAGAATGGCGGCTATGATGCTTTTCCCATAGGGTTGCTGATCTATATAGCCTTCATATAACCTCTACACACGTGCATTATGAACTTGATCCTTTGCCCACCTGTATCGGTAGCTCAGTTTGCAATTCTAAAATTAAATAACCTTTGGCTATCTCTAAATAGCACCCTGTGTGGGAATATCCTGAGTCGTTGATTCACATAACTATACTCCTCGTACGACCCTTGTATATTTTTCAAACTTAAAAGCATATATCCAAATGTGATGTACTTAAATTAGTATATCACATATTTCTGTCACCCCTGTATGCATATTTCATACCTCATATAGTCCTAATGTATATATTTTTTTAAACTTTAAACCATATATCTAAATCCTCCTGTACACAAATGCAGAGTAATTAAATTAGTATATTTCACCTATTTTTGTCTCCCACTGTATACATATTTCATACTTTAAGGCATGTATCTAAAGAATAACTCCAAATGTAATGTAATTGAATTGGTATATTTCACATATTTTTGTTCCCCACTGTATACATATTTCATACTTTAAAGCATGTATCTAAAGAATAACTCCAAATGTAATGTAATTGAATTGGTACATTTCACATATTTGTCTCCCGGTATAGGCACGCGTACGTCAGCATCTTGTCTTTTGCATGCAGTTAATAGCAGGGATATTAGGTTTCAAAAACAAAGCTTGCGCTAATTGTTTTGATTTGATTACTAGTGGGCCAGTCTTAAATATATGTTACTTAGGTTTTCATTGATAATCGAGTTTGAAATTAATTTGAATCTTTCTTCTCCGACATGTAAGTTCTAACGAATTTGCGTCTCTGGCCTTGAAATATGATTTCCTTAGTTGTTTACGAAAAATTCTTCTCACCGCTATTTTGCGTTCTCAGGTTTAACGTTTTTTCTTATCACGGGTGTCTTGTACCATGTTTATGCAAAAATACCCATTCACATGGCGATAACGAGCTAATTTGTGGGAATTTGTATGTTCTAACGGTTTTCGTCTCTAGTTTCACCATTGTTTACGAAAAAATATCTATTCACACAGTGATAGGCGATTGGCGACGTGTCGGGAACATCTAATTTCATATTTTATGCGTTCTGATAAATTTTATTTAAAGAATTCTGAAATATGAAGTCTAATGCCCTAGGCGTTCCCATAATGTGATAAAATAGATTATTTGTACAGACTTAAATCGAATTTCTATTTTGTCTGGAGTTATTCCACCTTACAAGATGTTTATGTTATCAACCTACCTACTCGGTGTACTGGACATTAATCGCACACATCTAGCTTGCTTTTAATGCATTCTCAAGGTCTGTTCTTTAATTGAGACTCGTATAGAGGGGCACGAAAAATGTCGCATAGGGTATTTTTTATATTTCCTATACTTACATATCGATTCAGTCGTATACAGGGTATTTTATTATTTTGTTGCATTTATTGAACTAAAGTTTGAATGGTATTTTCTACTTTCTCAGTACATACTCACATTCGGAATAGGTCATTTCATCTTTTATGTATTCCGATAAACTTTCATGCAGGTTCTTTAAAAAATGTCACATATAGTTGAATATAGGGTATTTTGTATTTCCTATACTTATTAGCACATGCATTGACTGATTCTGATTAATCATTTTTTATTATTATATACAGGGGGGCTACGGAAATTGTTGTGGTCATATACATTTTGTACTTCCTATAATTATTAGTACATGCATTGATTGATTCGGATTAATCATTTTGTATTATTATGTACAGGGGTCACGGAGAATGTGTTATAGGGTATTTTTTATATTTCCTATACTTATTAGTATAGTAGGATTAATCATTATGTCACATGCAGGGGTTATGGAGATTGTCTTATAGGATATTTTTTAATTTCCCATACTTATTAGTACATGAATTGATTGATTCGGATTAATCATTTTGTATTATTAGGGGACTACGGAAAATGTGTTATAGAATATTTTTTATATTTCCTATACTTATTAGTATAATGCATTGATTGATTCGGATTAATCATTTTGTATTATTATATACAGGGGGGTACGGAAAAATGTTTTATGGGATATTTTTTTATTTCCTATACTTATTAGTATAATGCATTGATTGATTCGGATTAATCATTTTGTATTATTATATACAGGGGGCTACGGAAAAATGTTTTATAGGATATTTTATATTTTCTATACTTATTAGTATAATGCATTGATTGATTCGGATCAATCATTTTGTATTATTATATACAGGGGTTACGGAAAATGTGTTATAGGGTATTTTTTATATTTCCTATACTTATTAGTACATTAATTGATTCGGATTAATAATTTGGTATTATTATATACAGGGGGCTACGGAAATTGCTGTGGTCATATTCATTTTGTATATCCTATAATTATTAGTACATGCATTGATTGATTCGGATTAACCATTTTGTATTATTATATACAGGGGGTTATGGAAATTGTTAATCATATATACTTATTACTACAATGTATATTAATTGAATCGTATACAGGGATTATATGTGTTCATATACAGGGTGTTCCTTTAAATGTTTGTTACCATGTGTACCCGTAGCTCAGTTACGTAATTCTAAAATTCCTGGAAATGAAATTTGATATATACGTACATTCTAGACTTGTCAAGACTTGTCGGTGACCTTCAAATAACCTCTACACATGTGCATTAAAATGTAATTTGATACCCCGCATACCTGCACGTAAATTCCCGGAAATCCTGATCCAAGATCCTGCTCCAAGATTGCTACACACGTGCATTAAAATGTAATTTGATACCTCGCATACCTGCACGTAAATTCCTGGAAATCCAGGGTCATTGGCTCACAAATGAGCTGCTCCTAACCTTGATCCGCCAGCTCTCTTATTTACCCACTACTAACATCTCAACCCTTTAATTGATATTGATGATATTTATGAATAGATATTTTAGGTAAAAATTGTAGATCAAAAATTGCATATTGTAACATTATTTTTAAATCTATGGGGTGTTTCAAATAGCGATGGCAAGCTAATACTCTAACTTTTTAAATGGAACACTCAATTCAGCCTATTTCTACAAAGTGTTCCTCCATCATGATTCAAAATTTTACAATTTTAAACTGTTATAATTCATTTTTTTTTCAAATGGGACACCCTGTATGTTTTTACTTAAAATGTTTCAGCAATCGCATATTTATTTCCAACTAATGGTAATTTAAAATTTAACTATATAAAAATGACATAAAATTACTCTAACCTAATCAGATTAAAAAACGCAAGGCCCGTTTATCCGAACGCCCGCCACTGCCCCTTAAAGTAGACGAAGCAGAAATGCGGTGCACACCTTGCACACTCGCTCTACACGGCCCTGTCTATCACCACCTCCCCATTATTAAAGGGGTTAACAAAATAAAATTAAGATTTAGTACGTGGCATTAGCCACTCTCATTAACACCTTGGGACAGGCGATTTCAAATTTTATATTATTAAAATTATACGAGTAATTATATCCATAAGTATATTGGAATGCAAATTTTGGTATTAAGTCGTTTTCGTTTAGAGATTTGGATGTGGAAGAATCCCTTGTAGTGGAGTAAAAACAGGACGTTGATATGCATAGTTTTGTAACAGCAAAATTATGAATGATCGAATTCTGAACAACTTTCCGTCCATCTGTCGATCAATAAATAAAAAAGTTATCAAATTTTTAAACAAAAATATTTTTTTTACATACATTTTTTTTGTGTTTTGTAATTAAACAAAAAATTTCTAAAACTAATATATAATGTGCAACAATTATATAAAAAGTGTAGTAAATCGGCGAAGAGTATAACGGTTAGCTTGTTTATTTAACTTGCAATGTTAGTTATTTTGGGTCAAATCTTGCAAGCTGAATTTCGACTAGTTCTATTGAGCTAGAACTTTGAAATTTGGCACACATGTATAAATCCGGTGACAATGCAACATAGTGTAGCCATTATCAGTCTAAATCCAATATGGCGGACGTTCCAAGATGGCGGATCACCTTTTTCTTCACAACCCCCTTGATATGGGTATCAAATGAAAGGGTTTAACGAGTAAAATACGGTAAACTATGTGACGCCATTCTAAATTCAATATGGCGGACATTCCAAGATGGCGGATCGCCTCTTTCTTCACAACCTCCTTGATATGAATATCAAATGAAAGGGTTTGACTAGTAAAATACGATAAGCTATGTGATGTTATTCTAAATTCGATATGGCGGACGTCCCGAGATGGCGGATCGCCTTTTTCTTCACAATCCCGTTGATATGGTTATCAAATGAAAGGGCTTGACGAATAAAATACGATAAACTATGTGACGTTATTCTATATTCAATATGGCCGACGTTCCAAGATGGCGGATCGCCTTTTTCCTCACAACCTCCTAGATATGGGTATCAAATGAAAGGGTTTGATGAGTAAAATACGATAAACTATGTAACGCCATTCTAAATCAAATATGGCCGACGCCCTAGGATGGCAAATTATATTTTACTTCACAACTCTTATATTTTACTTCACAACTCCCTTGCTATGGGTATCAAATGAAGGGGTTCTGTCTGTCTGTTTATCTGTAAAATAAGTAGACTAAAAAGTAAAAAATAAAATTATATGAAAAAAAGATTTTTAAGAAAAAGCTTTTATTTGAAAAAACTACTAAAAAGTATATATAATTTTATTTTCATACACCTCAAAACCAAAAGTTTTGGGATCGGTCAATTGAGCAGAGTAACTATGCAATAGTGCCATATGACCGTCCCCAAAGCTTTTGGTTTCCAGGTGTATGAATTAAAAAAAAAATACTTTTTAGTACAGTTTTTTCAAATAAAAGCTTTTTCTAAGAAATATTTTTTTTACATAATTTTTTTTATGAACAATTTAGTTTTTTGAACATGGTTTTTTAGGTAAAAATAGGTAAAGGTATTTACACAGAACTTCCCTCTTTATTTGTGCATGGCGGTCACTCTAAAAAATTAATAATTACGAAATGACATTGAAAACAATTATCGGAATATAGTTATCACTATTATTACAAAGAAAACCTGATAAGTTTTGGTCAAAGAAATATACAGAGTACTCATCCAACAACAAAAGTTCAATACCAAATGACAGGTACCAAATATGGAAGGCTTGCGCAAATACCTTTACAAATGTCCACCATGACTGAATTATTTCTTGAGATGACCACCCTGTACATTTTTCAATAAAAGTATAATAGGTGCATATGCCAAATATGATTGCCCTCTGTCACATTTTCAATTCCACATTCACGTAGTGGAGTGGAAGTATAGTGATGGTTAAAAAATTTCATTTTTTTTTGAAATTTTTCAAAAATGTTGGTAAAAAATTTTTTTAAAAAATTCTTCTGAAATAGGTTTAGAATGTCATGAAACGTGGATGTTTTAAATTTGAGCAACAAGGAAAGTTTCCTTCTATTCTAGTATGTAGTGGTAAAAAAAGATTACAAATTTAAAACATTTTTTTTTAAATAAGTCTAGAATGCCATGAAACGTGAACATTTTAAATTTGAGCAAAGAAAAAAAAATCCATCTAGTGGTAAAAATTTTTCCAAAAATGTTGGTGAAAAAAATTTTCAATTTTTTTTTTCTGAAATAGGCTTAGAATGTCTTGAAACGTGAAAATTTTAAATTTGAGTAAACAATTTTTTTTCCATCTATTCTAGTGGTAAAATAATTTTGCAAAATGGTAAAAAAGTGTTGCAAACTGTTTTTTCCGAAATAGGCTTGGAATGTCATGAAACGTGGAAATTTTAAATTTGATCAAAAAAATTTTTTTCATCCATTCTATAGTACATAGGGATAAATTAAAACATTTTTCAAAACACTTTTTAAATTTGTTTTTGTTGAAATAGGTTTAGAATGCCATGGAAACGTGGAAATTTTCTAAATGTGGATCTCGATGCCAGCTTTCCCTTGACATTAAAACAATTTTTTTTAAGTCATTTTGGCCACTTTTGAGGCCTTTGGCCCGAGGGACGCATGTTGCCTGATAGGCGTTATAATCTAATAACGCTCGTGGTGCATACAATATTTTATGTTTCACGAAAAATATATTTTTGAATTTTTGAAAAATTGACTTTTCATTTTTTTCACACATTTTTTTAGTAGTCTTTCGTTCGGCAATGGTTCGTAATCATGTTTCATGTGTTGTCTCTGTCCCTACCATGCAATTTTGTATCATATGATTATTGTTCATTGAAATCCTGTTTATTTTGTTCACTGCAAACGAAAGGAGCTATTTATTGATAATTTGACTTTTATTAACTGTATCTGACAGTTGTTGATATTTTGACGTTTGTTGATTTAATAAAAGGGAAATTAATATGGAAATACCACAAAATATCCGAAACAATGCGGGTGATGCCACAGAAAATGTAATGCCGGTCAAATCCAAACCATTATACGATAAGAAATATGAAACATTTACTTTTTCTTTAACAGGGCGTTATGACCATAACGCCCACTCATTATGCCCGTGGTCATTCTGAGCGTCTTTATGGTAACTATATCCAAGGCATATAATAAACAAATAATATGCAGGTGAAAAATAATAGAGTATATTATTCAACGAGCATAATGGTGGCTGTTATTCACGAGGGTGAAGTTTATCACCCTCACCAGAGTGAATAATAGCCATTATATGCGAGTAGAATACTATACTTTGTCCACGACTATTAAATATTTAATATTTATTTAATTCATCTTCATTTCATTTCTCCTATTTAAGAAAGATTCATATATCGTCATATATAATTTTTTCGATTTTTTGGGCAAGAAGTTTAATGAGGCGATTTCTGCAGCTTTCTTTAACTCTGGTGGTGCCAAAGAAATCTCGTTTTCACTGTCAGTATCCATTTATCTAAGTAATTATTTTGACGTTTCAAATCAATTACAGAATTACGCTTTGACACATTGCCATGGCTTACTAATAAAATAATACAGTTTGTAGACACGTAGATAAATGGTTTCAAAAACAATGAAGGGGATTGTTGCCTGTTGCTAATAGATGATGCTTTGAAAAAACTTACTAATGTAGTTTTTGAGTGTTCATTAAAGTACCTCTTCAGCATGTACCATTTGAGTGCTTCCTAGAAAACTTGGAGAGACAACACTTGTCTTTTGATTGCTGCAATTTTGACATTTTAAATTTTCAGTAAAAAGTCACTAATGTCATTTCATATAAACAACTGACTGTCCTTATTATTCACTGCAATCAGTGAATAATGAAATCATTATTCACTGCAAGGAATAATGGATAGCATTATCCTTGAAGGAACACATACATAATGAGTACATTATTTAATAGTCGTGGACACAAATATTTTCGGCCATTTCAGAGAGACGAAAATTAACTTTTTTTTTAAAAAGAGTTCTCGCAATTCTCTTTCTGTTCTGGTAAAAAAAAATCCAAGATATTGTCAAAAATGTTTTCAAAATGACCGAAAAAATCTGTTTGTTGTTATTTGGTTTATAAATAAACGCCAAGCAAGTGGCCAAAATGACTTTTAAAAAGTTTTTTTTATGTCAACGCAAAGCATAAAATGGCGGGCCATTCAAATTTTAGATAACAAATTCATTTGTGTCCACTAGGGTTCAATATTTAATAAAATTTCAGGGTGTTTTATCTTCAGCAAACGGTATATTTTCTGAAAGTTGAAGCCGATCGGAACTCTTAACCTTCCTGGGTGCTGAAATTTAAGAAAATCTCTTTTTAGGCCACTTATAAAGTTTTGTATGTTATGTACGAACTCAAATGACCCAAAACCAATGCATATTTGTTGGAATTGTAATTACGAAGATTTTGTTTTTTCGTTTGTCTCGATCGGACCTTTAGAATCGGAGATATTCATACCTCTATACCTAAAAAACACTTAAAAAAACTAAATTGTTTATAAAAAAACCGTATAATAGGCTTTGGAAGTGCAAAACTCAGATAGGTATACCGGGTGGCCAAGAGTCAATGTACGCCCCCAATATTTTGGTTGTTTTTGTATTTAAAAATTTGGTTTTTGGTTCACATAAATTAGACAATAATAAGCTACTTTTAGACTAACAGGAATGAAAATATCACTTCCGGTTCAACCGGAAGTGATATTTTCATTCCAACTTTTTTTTCTTAAATGGAATGACCATATTTTTTTTATGGTTTCTCATTAAGCATAAATTTCTCAGTGCAATAGTTTTTTTAGATGTAAAAAATTCCAAAAAATAAGTGAGACGAACAATTTTTTAATTTTTTCAAAATGGCCGCGTCAGATGAATGCGATGTAATAAAATTACTATGTATGCTATGGAAATTATTAGTAAGGTTGTAGACTTGTCTGTAAAGAAGAAAATAGTTGTTTGAATTACTGATGGGTACCAGTATTTTTAGTTTTTTTTTTTTCAAAAAAATTTCATTTTCATTTTCATTTCCGTAGTGGTCCTATGGAATTTTTTTTAATGGAACTGTGCTATTTCTTTTATTAATCAGAAATAATCATTCATAAACTATAATTTTTTCGCCATTAATCATTTCTTAACGATAAATCTTCGTAATAATAGAAGTATGTTTAAAAAGTAAGCGCCAACAAATCATTTTAATAAGGTAGGTACCTATCTACATTTAAATCCAAAATTGCAGATAGCCATGAAAATGACATTTGCAACAATTGAATTCAAAGAGTTTAATAACTAGAGAAGACAAGCCGTGGATTTGCCGGGAGTCGCGATTTGGTCACAGCATGCTGTGATTTCGTTGTCTTGGAAACGTTAGGCTCTTCCGCTCTTCGTCCTTCTCGCAGACCTTGTACCCTCTCTCTCCACTCTGTTTTACAAAGCAACACAGCGCTTTGATTTCACAAATACCGTCAATTTTTAATCTTTGTTTTGAATAGCGTTCGGCTTTATTTACAATGGGCTTTTCCCTCATTATTTTTTTATTGTGTTATTGGAAAGAGCCTATCAAAATATTGCTAAAAATGAATTTTTATTTTTTTTCTGAGCGCATAAAATACCACAAAAAAAATACAAATGTTCCGTAAATGAACAGCAGTTTGAAACGATAGCTTTCGGGCGCCAATGTGACGTCATCATAAACTGCACCAATCAGTATGAGATTAAACGGCCGTCAGAATTAGCTATGAAGGTGCATTCAAAAAGAACCTCACTTCTCTGCCTTGCTTTCTACAACCTGCAATTCTATTGGTGCCTGAAGTACATTTATGAGGAACTACCAATAGAATCTCATATTGCAAAGTGGTAACGCTTAATTGAGAACGTGCGTTTATGACGCCCATTGACAGTGCCAAGAAGTATCTGTCATAAATCACGAGAGTGCAGCCCAGCGTGTTTACTTCTTGTTTGGTGTTATAGTATTAATTTCTTTTAAAAATATGAGTAAATGTGAAGACAGATTTGTAAAAGGTCCACTAAAAGAAAGAACAATATATACATACGTTAAAATGATCTTCGCAACAGAAAAATCCAGGAGCAGTATAAACAATACCTGGAACTTTTGCAACTTTCCACCATAATTTTCGAATTTCCAAATTTGTTGGAACTCGCAAAAATAACTTCGTACTATTTTCACTATTATTTGGACACACTGGTACAAAACAAACCTTTTTAAGCGGCATTTTATAATTAGAAGAGAGCAAAATTAATTTTCGTATCGAACGTAAACAATAGAAAGTGAGGTTATCGAATAAAGTTTGAACATTTCAGTACAGCGTTGCCAAATGAAACTGGCATTATACCATATGTGAACCAAATGAACAAAAATAGAGAATATAAATCTGATATATAGATTTTAGAAACTCATACAGTCAAAAGTTGATACAATTTTTGCTTTTATTTAGTGTCAGAGAAACGAAGAATACGTTGTAACGAAAAAATGCGCTATTCAAAGTAGACAATTGATAACGGAAATACGATGTTCATGTAAAAAGACATACATCTGGCAATAGAGGATCCTCATTAAGAATACGACTTTTATTGGTCTAATCAGTGTGACGTCACGCATGGCGCCTTAAAACTTACGTTTCAAATTACCTGAAATAAAACTGATTTTGTAATGTAAATATTTGGTACAACGTAAAAAATTGGAAGAAACTAAATTAAAATAAAATTATATTGCAGTTTATTATATGGCTTGATTATAGTGAAGTAGTAAAATTCAGTCATGCGGGAAAGGCCCATTACAAGTAGTGTTTTCTCAAATTTTTCTTCTGTTTATAACGTTTAATCTGTTTATCACGAAAATTGTTGCCGAGACATTAATTTTAATTATGGTACAATTTAAGACAAACTTGAAAGAAAAGCTACATATTATATACCTAAAGATCTGTTGAAGTTTATAAATTAAGAGTGAAAGTTCAAAGTATAGTTTTCATCGATGATCTGCGGACTAAATGTACCTATTGTTTTAAACTATATATTGCGGTTATTTAAAAACTACTCAGTGCTGAATTTTTTAATATTTGAAACCTGAGTCTAAACACTGACTTAAGTCCATTTTCACAGTTTTGTAATGTAAAACAACAGAATTGAGTAGTTTTTAAACACCACACGATATATTTTAAAACAATACAGATCATTCGATGAATTTAGTATAAATTCCATCTAAGTTATATTAGAAATGTTAAACTTGTTGATAATAAACAGTTATATAGTTAGTAAATATATTTTTGTTTAATTCTCATTTACAGACATGAATGTAGAAGTTCAGAGTAGTCAGCATTCAACTTACTGCTAATGATAGTAATGACTGATAAATAAAACAATAAAAGGAAAGGAGAATATTTAATAAAATACATAAATTAGACAATAATAACATTAATATGACATGACAAAAAGTTCTTACAGAAATTACAATGATTTGCACAGCTCCGTGCATAAATATACCATAGACGATGAGTGAACCGTCAGATAAATTGTGTCTACCTTATTATAACTAAGTCCTTTGTTTCTTTTCATGAGTAATTTTACAAAATCTATGGATTGTATCGCACAATGGTTAACTGCTTAGCCATAGCCATTTTTACTGCTAAAAAACTAAAAGGAGTGACGTCTCATCGCCTCACTCTGTACCTTATAAATTGCAAATCAGGCTAGCGAACGTGTTTTGCCTGTATCTGCAACACAATTACGATGAGTACTAACAACTCATTTGGATCGACTGGATCTGCAATAATCCAAGGAATGATGTTTTTGTTGACAATAATGACAATGTAGTGAGACCATAACCTAAAAAAATGGATCTGTGTTAGTAATTATTCATAAAACAACCTTAAATTATGCAAGTACATGGGGAAAATGATTTATAATTTATAACTAATCCTTACCTTTGCGATAATAAGCTGCTATCTTGTAAATTTCTTGGAGAACTTCTTTCACCCAACTACTAACAAATTGGTTATAAACTTCGTCTTTTCAATGCCTTGTACTCATTCTTTTAACTATGCACTCCTTTAAAAAATCATGTAATTACAATATATGTATGTCTAATATTCGGAAATACATCGGCATCTGTACTAAGGTCTTCTTTATTTAAATATATAGCGATTTAAATTGATAGCACCAACTTTCTTCCATACACTGATCCTGTACATCATAAGGTAATTTCGTAAAATATAAACTCATCTCCATCTTAACAAACAAAATTCGCCACATGAATTGATTAAACATAATTGTAGATGTTAAATAATCCAAAATTAAGTTTTAAAACATCACAGAATCCACAAAATATACAGTTAAAACAACACGTTCGATCGGCGATTACCGGCTGCTTATACATTACGCTTATTAGAGATGTGAAAAGCGGTTCCACTTATGTAGCGTTGCAAGCGCGACCGCTCCAGAAAAATAACGCGACAAAAAAACGCTATTTTGCAACGACAAAAATTGCATGGTCCGACTAGCTCTGCAAACGGAACGGGAATAGAAGCGATCGCGTTTGTCGTGTAGCGCCCGATCTCAGGTATTTCAGAGCGTAATGTAACGTAATCTATTTAGTTCTTCAGTCGCGTTGGCAATTTCTTGGTTCTACTAGTTCTAGTTTTATATATAGGTTAATTAGGTTCTTATATTTCTTCAACAAATAGACACCAATAAGAATAATAACATACCTATATTTATAAAGCCGCATACTTACTTCTTTAAATACGGTGTGATATATATATATGTAGGTATGTTAACTTTTGTTTTATATAAATATGAAGAATTATTTTGTTATTTTTCTACTGTAGGTACTTATAAATTATGAAATAGGGCTCCAAATAAAACATTAAAATCATCTATCATTTATAATTATTTTTCCGAAAAACAAAAGTTGTAAAAGTAGATATTATATAGAAACTACTGAAAGTTGTAAAATATCCGTCAGAGCGAGTGATGGTGCTCGTTTCAGGTAACCGGTTACTTTAGCATTTTGTAGCGCGACGGTACGTTACATAAAAATACCGCGACAAAACAACGTTACACAAATAACGACCCATCTCTAACGCTTATGGAGCTTGTCTCCTCTATTTATTTGTTAAACTCTTTGATTGAATTAGTCTTGACTTACTCACTAATTTTCTAAAGCAAGTGTATTAATGTTGTTATAAACAAGAAAATTAATATAAAATGGCTGAAAATTATTCAAGAGATGAAAAGGTTGACATGATCATTATTTATGGAGAGACTCGACGTAATGCAATTAGAGCACAAAGGTCTGTATGGACGGAAATATCCAGAAAGAAAATAACCTCCGAGAAACTATTTCGCCCGGTTGGAGCAACAATTTAGAACTGAACCTAATGTAGAAATTGAGGAAAGATTTATTGTGAATGAAGAAACGGAAATTAATGCATTAGCTTTAGTGCATGTTGGCCCAACCATTTCAGTAAGACAAACTGAACATGAATTACCAGTTTCCAAAGAATCAGCCAGAAAAAATTTCAAGAACACGGCTATCGCTCTTATAAATATCAATTACATCAATTTTTGTATGAGAATGATTATCGACGAAGAATAACCTTTTGTAATTGGTTACAGTTACGCCAATTAAGAAATGAGAATTTTATCAAAAACATTTTGTTCACTGATGAATCGAGATTTACAAACCTTGGGATATTTAATCGAAACAACACTCGATATTGGGCAATTGATAATCCTCACATTATGAGACAGGGGCGGTTTCAGGAGCGGTTTGGCTTCAATGTTTGGTTAGGCGTACTGGGCGACCATATCATAGGTCCAATAATTTTTAACGAAACTCTAACTGGACCAAGATGTCTAGAATTTCTCCAAAATATAATAGTTCCACAGATTAATCAAATTCTCAATACCAATATTGACGAGGTTTACCTTCAACAAGACGGGGCTGGACCACACAATGCTATTATCGTTAGGGATTACTTAAATCAATTATTTCCAGATCGTTGGATTGGGACCCCTGGTCCAGTCAGATGGCCTGCAAGGTCGCCTGACTTAACCCCACTCGATTTTTTTATTTGGGTGCATTTGAAAAATAGAGTCTACATGACTGCTCCAACCACAAGGCAAGATCTGGAAGAAAGAGTTCGACACGAAATTGCACAACAATTACAGAATGTTAGACGTGCAACGATAAGTCGCGCTACTCTGTGTATTAATCATAACGGTGAACAGTTTGAACCATTTTTATAATGGTTTATTATAATTTAGGTTTTAAATAGTTTTGTTATTCTTGGTAATGTATTCATGGTTGTAACGTTATATCTATTAAAATTACTTCTTGTTTAATTTGTGTTTACTTTCTAAAAATACTTCTATTATTACGAAGTATATCGTTAAGAAATGATTAATGGTGAAAAAATTATAGTTTATGAATCATTATTTCTGATCAATAAAAGAAATAGCACAGTTCCATTAAAAAAAATTCCATGGAACTGTTGAGATATTGATTTCAAAAGCGACATTCTATGCCTGTTTATATGTATCTGTGAGAGTGAAAAAGTGAGCGATCTAATTGCAGTTCCGTGTCTGTGGGTGTCAGTGGAACTACATGTGCGGAGTCTGCGTAGAGGCCAGTAAGATACAGATAGAACTATGAAGTTTTTTACGCAAGTGGCGGTTATAGAGTTCTAGAATCATTATTGCTTTTTGTAAACTCCCTTAAGTTATAAATATATGTAATATGGATAATCACATTAAAGCTTATTGTTATTACAAACGAGTTGCAGCATAATTTATTTTAACATGGTAGCAGAGCGTGGTTCGAATAATTAAAAGGGAACGCTGCAACGAAAAAGAAAATGGCCGATAAGAAGGAAGACACTTTTTTATTACCAATATTCGATGGAAAAGATTGGGCAAAATGGAAGTTCAGATTAATGTTAGTTTTAGAAAGCAAAGGTGTGAAGGATGTTATCGATACAATAATGCCAGAGGCAGAAGGAAATGATAAAGTGAACTGGCAAAAGAATGATGTAAAGGCAAGGTCAATTATTGTACAGGGAGTATCAAATGCACAGTTAGAACTAATCATAAATGAGACTACGGCAGTGAAAATGGTAAATAAATTAAATTCTATTTATGAACCAACATCGACAGCGCTCAAGTTGTTGTCAAAAAGGAGATTGCTTGATTTGAAAATGAAGCCTAGTGATGACCCTAAAGAGTTTATACCCAAATTTGAACAGCATATCAATGAAGTAATAAGTACAGGAGAAAAATTAACGGAAGACGATAAATTAAACCACTTGTTGTTGTGTTTACCTGAAGATTTTAGCCATATTGTTGACATAGTAGATGTACTACCTGCCGCGCAGAGAAATGTGGAATATGTGAAATCGAAGCTGCTCATAGATTTTAAGAAGAACACAAACAGTGAGAAAACCCATGAAAGTTATGCATTCAACTCTGGCTCGTCCAGTGGGTACCTGAGAAACCAAAACCAGAAAAAATGTTATGGATGTGGGCGAATAGGTCACATACAGAGATTTTGTAGAAAAAGAAATGAAAATAGAGGCGGAAGTAGTGAGAGAGGAAATAACACGCAGGGATCGAGATTTCAAACTAATGTTCAAGGAACAAGTCAAGGAAATTTTCAACAATCAAGGCGGCAGAGCTACAGAGGTGTAAGCAGAAGTCATGCATCAGGAAATTCAGTCGAGGTGAGAGAAACCGGAAGAGAAAGCAACAAAGAGAGTCAAGAGAACAACACCTTCCATGTCACTGTGATGTCATCGCAGAAGGAAAAGGCTGACCAGGAGAAGGAAACCGGCATCACCTGGCTGCTAGACAGCGGCTGCTCCGATCATATTGTGAACAATGACAGGTATTTCTCCGAAATTCGTAAATTAGAAAATGCTGTTAATATAAAAGTAGGCGATGGATATTTAATTAAAGCTCTAGCGATAGGAACAATAGTAGTAAGATTTAACGTAGGAGAAAAAGAAATAGAGACTAAGATTAAAAATTGTTATTTTGCCCCCGAAATGTCAAAAAACCTTTTGAGTATGTCCAAGATTACAGATAATAAAAATAAAATTTGGGCGCAAGATAATAATTTAGAAATTTTTAATAGAAAAGATGAAGTAATAGCAATAGCAAATAAGAAAGATAATCTGTATGAGTTAAAAGGTGCAATAGTGCATAAAAAATGTACTGAGTCCAATACAGCTGAAGTAGGTACCGGTAAGGAATTATGGCATAGGAGGTTAGGTCATGTAAACTTTAAAAATTTAGAGAAAATGTGTGAAAGTCAAATGTGTGAAGGTCTACCTAAAAATATTGAACGGGTATATCTAAAATGCGAAACTTGTCTGTCATCCAAAATGAGTAATGTCAAATTTTCAAATAACAGAAAAAGAGCTAGTGATGTATGTGAAATCATTCATACTGATGTCAATGGTCCAATAAACCCTACAGGGTATGGCGGAGAAAGATATTTCGTAACTTTTATTGATGACTTTAGTAAATTAACAATGGTCTATTGTATTAAAACGAAAGATGAAGTTTTTGATTGCTTTGAGAAGTATACAAATTTAATTCAAAATCAAACAGGAAAAAGAATTAAACAAATAAGATGTGACAGGGGTACAGAGTATTTGAATAAAAAGTTTTATGCTTTCGCAAAGACAAATGGTATTTGGATACGTCCAAGTCCTAGTTACACACATGAGTTAAATGGCGTCGCGGAGAGATATAATCGAACTTTAATGGAAAGTGCTAGATGTTTATTGTCAGAGGCTAGAATAGATAAAAAATATTGGCCAGAATGTGTAAAAACGGCCGCATATTTAAGTAATCGAACAATAGGCGCTAATAATTTTGAAAAAACACCTTACGAAATTTTTATGAATAAGAAACCGAACGTATCAAACTTAAAACTCTATGGAAGTACAGTTTTTGTTAGAACCCCTGAAGCTCGTAGAAATTCAAAATTAGAACCGAAATCAGAGAAGGGTATTTTAGTTGGTTATAGTGATATGGCTTATCGTGTTTTAATAAATAATAAAATAATAGAAAGTAGACATGTTAAATTCATAGAACACGGAGAAAAATTTATAAAGATTTCAGATGATGAACCAGTTGATTTAGTAGAGAATAACGTTCAAGACAAAAATTGTATAAATGAAAATAGAGAGAGGGGCTATGATTATAGAAGTGGTGAAACAAGTGAGAATCAGAATAAGGGTAGCGATCATGAAAATGATAAAGACGTTCAAACTCGGGTTAGAGTTCAGGAGGTGTCAAATGAGATGCAAAATGAAAGACCAAAAAGAGAAATAAAGAAGCCAGTGTGGCATGATGATTATGTTATAGAAAAGGATGATCATGTTATAAACGCGCATTTTTCAAGTATTGAAATGCCTGAGTCGTATCAGGAAGCAGTCCAATCGAACGAAAACATTTTTTGGCAGGAGGCTATGGAAAGTGAGATTAATAGTTTAGAAAAAAACAATACATGGGAATTAGTAGATATAAATTTAGTACCGGATGATAAGAAAATTATTCAAGTAAAGTGGGTATACAAGGTTAAACCGCATCATATTTTTAAAGCTAGGTTAGTAGCGTTAGGGTATCAACAACCTAAATCGTTAGAGGAAGAAATATACTCACCTGTTGCAAAAATGCCAACGCTGAAGGCATTATTATCAGTAGCTTGTAACCAGGGATGGTACATCGAGCAAATGGATGTACAAACAGCTTTTTTAAACGGTAATATAAATTCAGAAGTATATACTTATCAACCAGAAGGTTTTATTAGAGAAAAAAATAAAGTATGTAGATTAAATAAAGCTTTGTACGGTTTAAGAGAAAGTCCTCGTACATGGTACGATTGTTTTCATGTTTATATGTCATCCTTAAATTTTGTTAGTTCAAAATATGACAATTGTCTATATTTAAAAAATAAAGGCGATAAAGTTGTTTACGTCATCTTATATGTAGATGATCTACTAATTTGCAGTTCTGATTATGAAAGCTTGAATGATTTAAAAGAATGTTTAAGCCAGAAATTTCAAATGAAAGATTTTGGTAAAGTTAAGAGTTATTTAGGGATAGAGATAGATTATGATAAAATAAACAAAACAATGACTTTGAGTCAAGAAAAGTATATAGAACAAGTTGGAAATCAGTATAATATCATCGAAAGTAAAAATTATAGAACCCCAATAGAAATGAATTTAAAGTTAAGTCCTGCAGAAGAGTGTGAAACAGATATAAAATATCGAAACTTGATAGGTAGTTTACTATATATCAGTCAGGGAACACGCCCCGACGTTTCTTATGCAGTAAATTACTTAAGTGGCTTTCAAAGTAGTTATTCGAAAACTCATTATAAATATGCACTAAGAGTATTGAAATATTTGTTCTTTACAAAAAATTTGAAATTGCATTTTAACTCTGTTTGTCAGATTCCTATTGATGCTTACGTAGATGCTGACTGGGCTAGTGACATTACAGATCGTAAGTCACGTAGTGGAATTTTTATTAGAGTATTAGGAAATCCAGTATTATGGATTTCAAGAAAACAAAAAGTTGTGACCAGATCATCTTGTCATGCAGAATATATTGCAATGGCCGAAGCAATGGATGAAATTTTATTTTTGATTGGAATAGTTAAAGATTTGTCAGTTAAAATAAATGAACCGATTGAAATTTTTGAAGACAATTCTTCTGCAAAGCATTTAGCTATAAATGGTAATTTTTCGAAAAATAGCAAACATATTGATGTAGGTTATCATTATGTACATGAATATGTTAAAAAACAAATAATTAAAGTTTCAAAAATTTCTTCGGAAGATCAGCTTGCTGATATATTAACAAAAGCATTAGGAACTGTTCGTTTTGAAAAGCTTAGAAGTTTACTTAATGTTTGTTAAAAATGTTTATTTAATTTCATATGTAGTTATATTTTAAGAGAAAATTGTAAGGGTGCCGCTTCTGAAATAAAGGAGGTGTGTTGAGATATTGATTTCAAAAGCGACATTCTATGCCTGTTTATATGTATCTGTGAGAGTGAAAAAGTGAGCGATCTAATTGCAGTTCCGTGTCTGTGGGTGTCAGTGGAACTACATGTGCGGAGTCTGCGTAGAGGCCAGTAAGATACAGATAGAACTATGAAGTTTTTTACGCAAGTGGCGGTTATAGAGTTCTAGAATCATTATTGCTTTTTGTAAACTCCCTTAAGTTATAAATATATGTAATATGGATAATCACATTAAAGCTTATTGTTATTACAAACGAGTTGCAGCATAATTTATTTTAACAGGAACCCCTACGGAAATGAAAATGAAATTCCGTTTTTTTTTTTTTAAACTAAAAATACTGGTACTTATCAGTAATTCAAACAACTATTTTCTGCTTTACAGACAAGTCTACAACCTTACTAATAATTTCCATAGCCTACTTAGTAACTTTCTTACATCGCATTCATCTGAGGCCATTTTGAAAAAATTAAAAATTGTTCGTATCTCACTTATTTTTTGGAATTTTTTACATCTGAAAAAACCGTTGCACTTAGAAATTTATGCTTAATGAGGAACCATAAAAAAAATATAGTCATTCCATTTAAGAAAAAAAAGTTGATGTCACTTCCGGTTCAACCGGAAGTGGTATTTTCATTCCTGTTAGTCTAAAAGTAGCCTATTATTGTCTAATTTATTTCTGTTGTGAGGCAATGGAAATAACAATTACACTTTGGCAGTAATATTTTAATGTGCAAACTACACAGACCACTTTGTAACATGTATTTTATAAAGACGAAAAACTTAGAAGTATTCAGAACCAGAACAAAACATATTCTGTCATTTTTCATTTATATTAAAGTTAACAGTGTTGCCAATACATATCTAATACAGTACCACCAATCGTAGAGTAGAAAATAAATTCATGTTATCGCTTACAGTTCTAACACTCCCCCTTAAGCTAACATGATAAAGTAATTAAAACATTAATAAGCTAAATTTTAACTAGCCCCATGTCTTTCACAAATTTCTCATGTTTAACTCGTCCCAAACCTTTTGTAAGTACATCGGCAGTCATTTCACTTATAGGTTTATACACTAATGTAACCTTTCCGGCACTAGCAGCTTCACGTATGAAATGGAACCGAATGTCTATATGTTTGGTTCGGTTATGGAATACCGGGTTCTCCGCAATTTTTATCGCACTTTGATTGTCCATATAAAGGGTAATAGGCTTCATCGGTTTATGCAAAATTTCTGCAATAAGTCTACGTAGATAAACAGCTTCTTTGCAAGCGTCTGATGCAGCCATGTACTCGGCCTCAGATGATGAGAGTGCGATAGTCCTCTGTTTACGAGTTTCCCAAGAAATAGGTCCACCAGCCAATTTAAAAATATATCCAGTGTGAGACTTTCTATCAAATTCATGGTCTCTCCACGTAGCATCTACATAGCCCTCTATATATGTTTGTAGAATTATTCTTCTTAAACTTTAGGCTTAAGTCAACTGTAGATTTCAGATAACGAAATACTCGTTTCACGAGATTCCAATGTTCTAACGAATGTCCAGTATTAAATTGACTTAAGAAGCTAACTGTATAGGCAATATCTGGCCTTGAATTCACAGCTAAATACATGAGACATCCAATTGCATTTTGGTACGGAATGTTGGCATTATTTTCAGACATTTTAATTTTTACATTTGGTTCAATCGGAGTATGAGCTTCTTTAGCGCCAGAAAAACCAAATTTATTCAGTATGTCAATAATGTAAGATCTCTGACTTAAGTAAATTTCACCTTGCGACTCATTTCTTAAAATTTGCATACCCAGAATATTCTGTGCTTTGCCTAGATCTTTAATATTAAAATTATGTTTCAAGGTATCAAACAGACTATTCTTTAGAGTCAAATCGTTATGAAAAATGTAAAAATCATCTACGTAAAGGACAATAATAATTATTGAATTATCTTGAATTTTATAATATAAACATGGTTCATTTTCGGACTTCTTGTAACCAGATTTTTCTAGGACTTCATTTACCTTTTTGTTCCACGCTCTTGACGCCTGCTTAAGGCCATACACAGCCTTTTTCAAGAGACATACTTTGGATTCCTCACCTTTCTTTACAAAAAAATCAGGTTGTTCCATATATACCTGTTCATCAAGCTCACCATGTAGAAAGGCGCTGGTTACATCAAAATGTTCGATTGACAAATCAAGTTCAACTGATAATGCAACTAACATTTTTAAAGTTGAATTACGTGCGACAGGTGAAAATGTCTCATAATAGTCAATGCCGTAAGATTGTGAAAAACCTTTCGCAACTAATCTGGCTTTAAAGCGAATATTATTATCACTGTCTTTCTTTAATTTAAATATCCACTTACTTGATACAACATTAGTAGATTTAGGGCGATCAACTAAAACCCATACATCATTCTTGATAAAAGAGTCGTATTCAATTTTCATAGCTTCAATCCATTTGTTCTTGTCCGAACAACCAAGTGCTTCATCCATTGACATTGGCTCCCTCGGTGACTCATAGGCTACAAGTTGCATACATGCATCATCAGGCTCATGCAAATAGTCTTTCATCCAAACAGGTGGACGACGAACTCTACCAGATGAGGTTGAAGGCAATTCCGGCTCTGGCTCAGAAGATCCACTCGAAAAAAATTCTTCATCGTCTTTATCTGACAAACCGTGTTCTTCACTAGAACTTTCAGACTTTAAACTCTGATAATGTTCATTTAAGCTAACGTCAGGAATATGATTCTCACCATCGTTAGGGTAAGTTACATGGTCGATCTCAACTTTATCATCTAGATGTGTCTCGTTACTTGAAACATTCTTTGCATGCATAATGTGTTCGAGAAATACAACGTCTCTTGCTTTTTCAATTTTATTTGGATTGTCAGGGTCAACTAATCTATAACCTTTAGTATGTTCGCAATATCCCAACATAATCATTGGTTTAGCCTTGGGGTCGAACTTTCCTCTAAACTGCTTTGGGATGTGACAATATGCACGGCAGCCGAAAACTCTAAGGTGACTAAGATTAATCTTGGATCCAGTCCATAATTCTTCAGGTGTAGCACCCTTAACAGCATTTGTAGGACTTCTATTTTTTAAGTATATGGCGGTAGATACAGCCTCAGCCCAATATGGCTTTGATAAACCAGAATCGTGCAATAAAGCTCTAGCTTTCTCAATTACAGTTCGATTACATCTTTCTTGAACCCCATTCTGTTCTGGAGTGTACGGGACAGTTAATTCATGCACGATGCCAGACATTTTAAACAGGCATGAAATTTTTTTATTACAGTACTCTGTGCCGTTATCTGACCTTACTCTCTTGATCTTTAATCCAGTCTGAGTCTCAACCATTTGCTTAAACTCTTTGAAAATAGTAAAAGTCTCCGATTTATGTTTCAAAAAATAACCAAACGTTTTTCGAGAGAAATCATCCGTAAACATAAGAACATACCTGGAGCCTCCCCAACTTGGTTCAGACATCGGCCCACAAATATCAGTATGTATTAACTCTAGAAGTTTACTAGCTCGCCTAGCTTGGCCCTTGGGGAAACTTCTTCTTGTTTGTTTGGCCTCAATACAAGGAATACATGAAGAATTTGTGTCATCTTGGAAATCTATACCATCAGCAAGACTATCTTTTAATAATGAAATACTACGATTGCTAAGATGTCCTAAACGTCGGTGCCAAGTCTGTTTATTAATAATCATTTGATTTACAGGCATTGCAGTGTCTTCTATGCACACATTAGACGTATGATCACTTTGGGAAGATTGATCCAATTTATAAATACCACCAACTTTGGTACCCGTAAATTTAACAGTTCCTCGAATCGTAACTTCATCATTCTGATAAGCTTCAAAACCATTTTCCTTGAAAATTATTACATGACCTTTAGCTGCAATCTGGCCGACAGAAAGTAAATTTGCTGCAGCATTTGGAGCATATTTTACATCACTAACAGTACCAACAGTGCTTGTTTGATTTATAGAGTTGACCAAGTGGGTTGTAATATCACCAGAACCTTTACTTGATAAATTTCTATTATCAGCAGTGCAAAAAACAGTCACAGCATCAGGATTGAAATTTTCCATCCACTCCTTTTTAGGACTAATATGATTACTGGCACAACTATCAACATACCATGTATTGCTATCAAAATTACCTGTAGCTAAAGCAGCTGGAGTAAATAAAACTGTACTTCTCTGCTCAGATTTAGCTGACTTGTCTGATTTATTAAATTTGGCCTTCTCCTTCTTTAACTTTGGACAACGAGGTTTAATATGACCTTCAACACCACACTCATAACAAACAATATTTTTCTTTTTAAAACTTTTCGTAGCCAAGGCGGATGTGGATTCTTCTCGTAAACCACGACGAGCATCCTCTTCTAATAAAGTTTTAATAACATCTTCACTAGTTATTGTTGTGTGTGTTGCTCCATAACCACTTAACAAAGTTTCATAAGAGTCTGGTAGTCCACTCAAAAGCAACATTCCAATTTCACTGTCGTCAATCTGTATTTTAATATCTGATAACTGATGAACTAGTGATAACATACCACTTACATACTCGTTCATAGATACAAAATCTTCATATCGAGTTCTATATAACTTTCTTTTGAGAAAAAGTTGTCTACTTAAACCAGCACTTTGAAAAGCTTTTTCCAAATTCTCCCAGGCTTGTTTAGCTGTAGTAGCACCTCGAATATGACTAACACAAACTGGTTTCACAGATAGGCTTATTTTAGCAAGAGCTCTTTGATCTTTTTCAGAGTCATTGTCCTGACCAAGTACACATTTCCATAAACCATAGTCTATTAAGACCATATACGCATCTGGAACTTCCAGTTGTCATAATTTTTGTGGCCTTCAAGTTTTTCTATTCCTGGCACACCTGCAGGACCCATATAAATCGGATTTGATACAATACTTGTATTAACATTTGTGGTCACGGCGTCCGTTGTGTCATTCATCTTGACTTGATGTCGACTTCACATTTACTTTTTACCGCAGTATAAGCAGCCTCTGGGCCCATAACCTGTTGTGAGGCAATGGAAATAACAATTACACTTTGGCAGTAATATTTTAATGTGCAAACTACACAGACCACTTTGTAACATGTATTTTATAAAGACGAAAAACTTAGAAGTATTCAGAACCAGAACAAAACATATTCTGTCATTTTTCATTTATATTAAAGTTAACAGTGTTGCCAATACATATCTAATACAGTACTACCAATCGTAGAGTAGAAAATAAATTCATGTTATCGCTTACAGTTCTAACAATTTCTACCAAAAACCAAATTTTTAAATACAAAAACAACCAAAATATTGGGGGCGTACATTGGCTCGTGGCCAGCCGGTATTCTCCTGGTGATACCCTAGAAGGTATGAAATCATGATTTTGCTGTTACAAAACTATGCATATATCTAATCGATTTTTTAGTCTTTTTTTACTGCACTATTGGGCTGCGGATTTATGTAAATGTTTTCAACACAAGCCACAAACAAATATTTTAAAAGTAAAGTTAATTTATATTTTACCACCATAGAACTATAAAAAGAGACAGATGTTAGCAGCGCAAAATAACGAAAATGTGAATTATATCCATATCACTCGCCGCGCCGGGAGTTAATTAACTCAAAAAATAATAATGAGAAATATTTGCATCATATTAACTCGAACTTAAGCTCCAGTTAAGTTGTAGGTAATGGATTATTTCTATAAAATAGTTTTTGCTGAAGTTTGCTTGCCGGAGAGATGGTCTTATATTCCCAATACAATACCTATATTTTATTCTTAAGATATCTTCATGATTTTATTGCATTACTTGGGTACTAACTGAAATTTTATTTTCAGAATTTTGATATGTTGGAAAGTTATTGGCCATGGGGTAACCTCAATGACGCTAAACCACGACGACTAAAAAATCTCCGATTAGAAGAACTATTTTCCAACAAAGAATATGAGAATGTATATAGGTATTAATAAATATTAAATAAATTAAAAAAACAATAAATTGCGTTTTAAGGCGAAACGTTTTGTGGGAACTCTTGGTTTAGAACGAGGTGGAGGAGGAGGTGCGCCTATAATTAAGAGAAGGGAGAAAATTGCTAGAACCCGGGAGGATCCAATGTTGAGGTTTCAGTTTGGAAGCAAAGATTTGAGGCGGTGTGTTGACAATATTTTAAGGTATAAAACTGATAAGGAAACCCAAGAGGAATACAAGAAAGAATTAGGTAGGTAATGTCAATTCTTTAGTTTATGTGCTTAATATAAAAAGTGTGTTCCGTTTTGAGCGGACGGGCTGTATATTTTGTTTTCATTTCGCCCAAATATGTATTTAGACGAATTGAAAAGAAATTTAATTATGGCATTTACCGGAATGAAATTTTTGCCGAGGTTAATCCTTGAAAATGCAAGATTTTGTGTCAGGTGGAATGCACTAATTAGAAAAATAAATTTAAATAAAATTAAAAAATATAAATACGAGCTATATTGTTACAATTTATCCGCCTTTTGGAAACACCCTGTGTGAATCCGTGGGTTCTAAATAATTTCAACAAGAGATAATCACCACTAACACTTTATTTAACAATTTACTGACTGTACAATACTTGTTTACTAATATTTAACCTCACTTTTCACTTTTCACTTTTATAAACTGCCTTCTTAATAAAACTTCTTCTTCCGCGCTGGTAATCGCGCCTTATATACTCCGAAATTGACTCTCTAGATTGAACCAGAATCTTCTTCCACCACACTAGAAAAGTCCATGGCTCTTTCTAGAGTCTTTCCAGTCACTATTAGTACGCATAGGCGTATCATCTCCAGTTCCAAGGGGGTGTAATTGATAACAATATGAAACAATAGTTTCATAGGATTTGTTGTTGTTTATATGAATATTAAGTAAGTACGTTGTGTGTTTGATATATGACTGATTAACCAACTAACCAGTCTATTTTTCGAGATAAACTCAAATTGGTAATTAAATTTTACAAGGTACACTTAATTATTTAGTTACATATTGTTATGACATACCCCCTTATAGATGGGATGTTTGAAAATATACACAAATTTATCAGATTTAAAATAAACCCTTAAATAAAACCACAGCAGGGTTTACACTGATTATATATGATGAGTGTCTGTTACTTTGTGGCTTGACTCAAATTATTTGTAGGAGCAAGAATAAGATATAGTAAATAAAACTTAATGTGGAATTGTGGAAACCAACAGATAGATTTTTAATTTATTTATAAACTATGTTAAAATAAGTTAAGAAAATGAAATATACTTTAATAACAACAAAATGCATTAACAAAAAGGTAATAAATTAGTGCATCGTAGGTATATACAATGTGAACCTAAAGAAACGCACACAATTCATATCTTTGGTATGTGTCATTTGTCAAAAAAATTCTCGAACAGGTCGATTTTAGTTTTGTAAATGCTACATTTTGTCACTATACCAAAATTTATGACGTCATTGGTTTTTGAGTTATGACTTCATCATAATTTTTTTTTTAATAGAAACAGATATTTTTGTTTACTGTTTTTGATGGTATATTCCTTTGGCTTTCTGGTGATATCAAAAAAATTGATATTACCTAAGCCATTCTTTTGGGCAATTCGTCTCATCTCCAAGCCAATTCTGTCTTTCAATTCTTCTATGGTATCCGGTCTGTTAAAATACACCCTTGACTTTAAGTAACTAAAAAGAAAAAAGTCTAAGGGGATTAAATCCGGTGAACGCGGGAGCCACTCAATCGGACCTCGACGACCTATCCACCTTTCAGTAAAAGTCATCTAAAAACTGACGCACACTGCTATCCCAAAATGAGGTGGGGCCCTGTCTTGCTGAAACCAGACGTTTTCAGCAGGAATATCTTCATCTTCATTGTTCGAAAACATAACTATGCTAAGGCTGGCACTAACTCAACTCGCAAAAACTTTAAATATCTTGCGGCCATAAGATTTTCTTAAAAAAAACAGGTCCCAATAAACGATCACCAATCATACCTGCCCACGCGTTTACTTTGCCTAACCTCTGTGTATGAACTTCTCGAGTCCAATGAAGATTTTCGCGTGACCAATAGCTACAGTTATGCTGATGTACAGTCCCCTTTAAAGAAAATGTAACTTTATCAGAAAAAACAATGTTCTTTAAAAAATTTGGGTTTCATCGCACAAGGTTATCAACTGTTCACAAAACTATAAGCGCCGATCTGGATCGTCCTCATTCAATTCGTGGATTAATTGCACTTTGTATATGGATGGTATTTTCCTTTTTTTTCAATAGACGTACAACAGAAGTGTGACTCACGTTATGATTTAAAGCCAGCTGCCTTGTCGAAAGATGGTGGTTTTCCTCACTTTCTAGAAGAATATTTAATTTGGTTTCGTTGCTTGTGCTAGGGCGACCAGATCGAGGGAGGTCAGCTACACTGCCAGATTCATCATATCTAGGCCACTACTTACAGTGAATCCAGAAATTTGCTTTTCGGGATACTTGGCATTGAAAACTTCGCATGCTTCCTGATGAGTTCTCAGCCTATCACCGCATCCAACTTATCATCAAAAGTTCTACGCGTTCTCTTTCACTTAAACGTGGCATTGTATTCACTAGTTTTACACTGTCTCAGAAGTGTCACAAAACTGAGGTTCCACACGTTATCGATACTCTACATAAAAAGGCCTGTATCTCTCTGTTGTTATGGTGATTGTTTTTTAAATTATTTTCCTTGTTTTGTTTTTATGTCAAATGTTTTCGCGCTAGTTAAAACAAAAATGTAGGCAACAAGATTTATCAGTCCATAAGAAAGTGGAACATTACTCGTGAATTTGCGAAAGGTAAGCTATTTTTACATAAAATGTCATTTTTCCAAAAGAATGGCTCAGGTAATATCATATTTTTTATATTACCAGAAAGCTAAAGAAATATACCACCAAAAACAGCAAACAAAAATGTCTGTTTCCATTTAAAAAAATGTATGATGGCGTCATAACTCAAAAAAAAACCAATGACGTCATAAATTTTGGTATAGTGACAAAATGTAGCATTTACAAAACTAAATTCGACCTATTCGAGGATTTTTTTGAAAAATGACACATACCAAAGATATGAATTTTGTGCGTTTCTTTATGTTCACACTGTATAACTATACCCAAAGAGACCATAGCGCAATAAAATGTAGTGTCCAAGCGTTGTAAGTCCACAGGATATCAGCGGGAAGTGGTACAGCTAATAATAAACAAAAACAGAATTAATTTAGATTTAACAAGATAAAACTAATAGTTTTAAATAAACAAATGAATTGTAAAGATCACTAACCTAGTGAAAACAATATAGGTATAATAAACTTTTTAAACATAAAAGAGCATTGCTAAAATGTAACATGAAATGTAAAAACTTAAAGCTAAATTTAGCATAAAAGTATACATCTTAATGAAATAAAATGTATGTAAGTATAAACACAATTACTAGCATTTGATTTACTTACAACTTGTTTACTTCAGATATAAAGACTTTAATAATACTCACAGTTTTTGACATAGAAATTGATGTGTGAAGTTCATGTTTGCATAATATTCCATTAAAGAACTTTGTGAATTAATATCACGTCATGATGTTGAAGAAGAGTCCATATCATCATATTATAACATTTGTTATTGTGCAGAATATTTGTTGTTTAATCTATGATACCAATATGTGGATTCATGATAATCTGAGAGTTCAGTAGATAAGCTATGGGGGTTCTGGCTCAAAATCCCGTGTATTTCCTTTTCCATTTTCATTAAAATCTCGTATAGTACAATAATTTAATCTTCGGGTGATTGTAGTGACGAAACTAGCCATAGCAGAGGTTTGTGCTGGGCTCGTGAGACATTTAATCAGCATCACGTGAACTACAATATACTAACATTTGAGCCAATTCGATAGGGACCGCTTTCTCATAAGATTAGTGCGTGGTCCTTTCTATAAAATATGAATTATATAGCGAGATTTATTATTTAGCGATGCTATTAATTTTCACTCTTTTGATCCCGGTGGTGTAAGATATTCGGCACACGGAGGTAAATCGCTATGAAGATCATGTAAAAGCTCAGGATACTCCAGATCAACCTCAAGAATATAACCTTCTGATGACTCATCTACAATAGACATTATATCAAAGTTTTCGAATTTTATATCGTAATACATCAAATATGAGCATGTTCTCAAAATTGAGAACGGTTGTGTGATTTCCCAAAAGTTCAAATTTTCTAATGTCTAAATCGATACCGTTGCGATTGTCTCGAATCAAATTCTGCAAAATGAACCTCTACAAAAAATACACGGGATTTTGAGCCAGAACACCCATAGCTTATCTACTGAGTTCACATTATTGTAATTAAATAAGGTAGACTAAGTAAACTATTGATATAAATCTATCAAATAGTATATTTTTAACCTGGAATAAATATTCCTGTAATAACTAGAATTTTAGCATATAAATGTAGAAATGTCAACATATCAGGAACATTTTCAAATAGTGACTTATCCTAGGTAAATTGCTTCTTAAAGCATTAAAAACATTATGTAATCAATAGAGAGAATGTTAAATTCAGTATAAGCTAGAAAATAAATTTTATATTTAAAAAAGTCAAGTTTGTTGAATCGAAAGAAATATGTCGAATCAACGCAATGAAAAACTTTAATATTCAATTTAGTGTGTAATTACTCCTCGACCAAGAAGTATGAAAAGATTTATATGAAATTATAACCTAACAAATTCAAGAAGAATAGAAGCAAATACATTTTTAAAAAGGTTGAGGAGCGAGAGAAAATATCCAGATATGGCGAATATAAAGAAAAATTGTCCTTAATTATTATATACAAAATAAGAAGTGAAGATGGGAGCGTGCGTAGGTACGTCTGCAGATACTCGTATTTCGGCACGAAACTACAGCAACGTCAAGCGCGGTTAGTACCGAGATGGGTCAACCAGTCCAGGGAAACAGCGTTCTCGCTCCATCTTCTAACGGCTTATATATCAGCGCATGCGTAGAAGGTATGTAACTTTAGGCGGGAGTTACATAGCGGGTACATCATCCTTCGGAGGGAATGTAAAACAGTCGGTCCCTTGTCTATTAAATGTCAGGCAAGTAAAAGATCCCTACTCTTCGAGAGAGAAGAGGTTCGGCGGCATTTCCAGGTTAGGGGTAGCTTGTCTCTGGCGTCGGTGATTGGCCTTAGTAGTGATAGGCCGACGTTAAGTTGTGTCAAATGACAAGATCTTTCATAAGCAATCTAAAAGCTACATGTTAAAATTGATACTTAATGCTAGATAGATAATACTGTTATTAAATATCCCCAATTCAACTTAATTCAACTTTAGTACTTAGTTACATATAAAATGTTAAAATCAGTTCATTTATTCTGCGTGTACTTTTCCAATGTGTGTTTTAATATTTTAAGAAAGTGAGATCTGCAAATACAGGGTGATTTACCACAACATGCGGAAAATTTACAAATGCGCCGCCTATGACTTTAACCAATCTGACGTAACGTGATGCAACCATATCACTTCCTCTTCCCCTTTATCAGACTTGGAACTAACAGCGAAGCTGGCGGGGTTAGAAGTGACTTTTTGGATTTAATCACACAACAAAAATAGCAAAAATTAAAATAATTTTTGTAGAACACAGCACACCAGAAAACTTAAAGTAACGAAAAATCAAAGAAAATGTTCGAATGTTTGACTATTGACACTCAATGCACTGTTCTAAACGCAGATAATATCTTCGTGTATGAGATCACATTTGTAACCCCATAAAAAATCCATAGGGGTGATATCTGGGGTTCTTGTTCTTTCATTTGGCACACGCCTGCCGAGAAATTTTCTCCCATATTCTGGTACAGCGGCTACAAGATTTTCATGCCCTGCACTATAAGTTAAAATCATATCGCAGTATTCATACGATATAAACGCTGGCATATTGACCGATATCGATCTACGAATACAATTTTCAAAACGTAAAAATCCAAATGGAAGCCGGAAAGAAACTAACCATACGTAAACAACTTCTGATCGCTTGAAAAAGACACGAGGCGGCGCACGCGTAAACAATTGAAGCATTAAGGGTAGCCGAAGTCCATGGTTTAGTAGCGTATCATCATCTTAATGCAAAAAATGTACTAAATTATTTCGGATCACTTTAAAATTTTGCAGGGGGTTTCCCACATAGAAAACTAGTACATCAATTTAGTTTCCGCGTGTTGTGGTAAATCACCCAGTATATTTTGCTAATATTTGTGATTTTATTTTTAACAATGTTTAAAATATTTAAATAATAATACAGGAATATTCCTGAATCGTTACTGCACAGAACGCTCTATGTGGAATATAACTGTAACATGATATCTGTATGTTCCTCTAACATTCAGTGTGGAATATGACTGAAATGTATATCATATATATCTCTAATATGAGAGGAACATTCTAAATAGAATTAAAAAATTGTGCTATCTGGGACTCAGTGTTTAATTACTTTGAAAATTCTTATCTACCTATTTTAGCGCAAATCCGAAGAAATTTTAAATTTATTTGAAATTTAGTATTGGCACCTGCGCCAAATTTTGGAATAGAAATACGCATTTTCCGTTTTTTTGCACACCTCATATTATTCATAAATTGATGAAACAAACATAGGACAATTACTGAGCCATACTGTAGAGTTTACAAAGGATTTCGATTTTTGAAAGGAATCGTACGGAATATAGATAGTGAGACTATTTGTTCGGGAGTCTTATAAACAAGTATTGGCCTAAAATCACTCACCGTGTCTATCCGATTGCATTAAAAAGTAAACTCACATGTTTGCTCACTTACACAATAATGTAATATTTGGAGCATATTCTGTTTTATTTGTAGATTTATATTTTCCAGATAAACTAGTTGAAGCAAAGAAATTAAAAGAAAATAAAGAAAAATCGCAAATCAAACTATTTCATCAGGAACAGGTAAGTTAATATAAATAATTTTTAGATACATTTTTGTAATATTTTTGTAGTTTCTAAAGTCTCCGCCTTGGCAAAGACGAGGACCTGGCGGAAGACCTTGGCGAAATCCTAATACAGTAGGATGGAATTTTTTTAAATCATTGGTACGCTGCATATAAATTGTTGCTTTATTATCATTGTCGATATTGCGCAAAATGACTAAATGAGAAAAATATTAATAAATAAAAACAACCATATTTCATTTAACTCATAGATAAGTGCTATATATAGTTAACTGATCTAAATAACCACTCAAAATAATATGGAAGTTATGTATCGTATAAGCTGACGAATTAAACACCATATTTATCAAAGTCAGCAATTTTTAAATATCCATAGGGCAAAATATTTAATTGCAAAGTTTAAAATGTTTTGCCTTTAGCATCATCAAAATTGGAAAACTATTAATCTAAATTTTGTAAAAAATTGTGCGTGTGATTTAGAAACTTCATGAGTTTTCAAGATTTTGGGGATCTCTTTTATTTTAGTTTCAATTATTATTAATTTAGAATAAAAAAAAAGAATACAATTTAAAAAAATCTCAAGTATATATACGCTGCCAGATTCAGAAACAGAAGAAACTCAAACTAAAAGAACAACAAAAGTCAACACAGACCATAAAATACTGTACGAAAAACTAGGGACAAAGAAAAGGAAAGTACTTAAAGGATACAACGAAACACCAAGGAACAATTGGAATGTGTCCCTATTACGGAACGAAGAACTCAAAAAGAAATACCAGGAGGAAATAGAAAAACCATATTCCTTATCAGGAGAGGAACTTAATTGGTCAACAATATGTTCAAAAATAAAAATAGCGGCGAGGTAAACATTGAAATGAAACAAATCTATGAGCCCAACAAGAAAAGATGCGTACAACAAATATGAAAAACTAAAAAAAGAAGAAAAGGCCACAGAAAAACAACATACACCAAACATAGACAAAAAGATGAAAGAAGCAGCAAAAGAAAAAAGAGGTGCAGAGTGAAGGCATGAACAGTAAAGATGCAGGGAATTCTTCGAAAACATGGAATCTCTTCCAGCAGGACAGAGATTAAACCAATCGTTCAGACACCTCAAAACATATAGGAGAAATAATAACACGCAGCCAAGAAATACATCCCATTGGATCAGAAAACTAGAAGAAGAAGAAAACGCAAAGAGAAGTCAAACAGAACTAATACAAGAAATGAACCACTGGCTTTTGGACAAACCGCCGTAAATGGACTAACTACTAGAAATACTAGCCAGAGCTAAGAGAAACATGGCGCCCAGAATAGACTAAATAAACAACGAACTACTACACACTATGAACCGGACCGAATAAAGCAGCTAAACCTAGAAATCATCACCAATGCATGGATGGAAACCACACCCCTGCCCGTGGAGTGGAATACAACCATACAGATACCGCTCCCCAAAACAAATCATTACAATATGTAGACAGAAGACAGAAGAATAACACTCTGCAGTGTAGGGTATAAATATTATGCACAATTCCTTCTCTAACATATGGAAAAATACATCGGCAAACTACCAGACAGGGCAGATCCGCGGATGACCATATGTAAACCACCAGACGGATCCAGGAAGAAAAGTGGAAGGAACAAAACTGCATATAGTCTCAATTAACCTCCAAAAGGCATTTGACATATGACTATGGTCAACACTACATAACAGGGGAGTGCCGCACTACCTAATAAACCGGATAATAAAAGTATGCCTACACGAAAACACCGTAATACGATGGTTTAGGCAAACCAGGGTATCAAAAATTAAAAACATAGGAGTTAAACAAGGATGCCCGCTATCCCCCCGACTATTCACCACAGTCCTGGATCAAGTGACAGAAACCACAATAAAGATTAATCAAAATTTCAATGAAAACGCTGAAAGGATAAGGCCTTCTATCGTGCTTACATACGCCGGCGATATACTCATTATCACCGAGGAAGAACAAGACATCGTTAAATTTCTTGGAAATATGACACCACATCTGGACTCCTCTGGAATCAAAATAAACTTCAAGAAGAGCCTAATAGTAGTGCGAGATGACCCACTGACTGAAACGAGCCCAGCCAGTGGGGAAGAATACAAAATAGGAGACTACACCTTGAGAATCACGAACGGAATTAAATACCTAGAAACATATTTAACGAATCAACTGAAAAGGAGGGAAACAGTAAGGGAAAGAGTCAAGACGGCCTACAGAATCACAAAAGCTATACTACCTTTCAATGAGGAAAATAAACCACCATGAAGTCTAACTAAAAAGATATACACGACCATCATAATGCCTACGATGACATACGGAGTCAAAAACGCAGCAACGATAAAGCCGAATAGAAGAAGTCTGAGAAGAGTCGATAGGGACATTGTCCAACTGCTAGCAGAAAGAGGAAAACTACAAAAACGACAGAAAACGTCAGCATTTCTGGAGGGGGAAAACAATGATTAAAAGAATATAATCACACGCAATGAAATACTGGGGACACATCCAAAGGTGAGACACGACACATCTACTAAAGAAAGCGCTAAGACTGAACAGCAATATACTGAAAATAGGGAGACCATGGATAACAACAAGCTAGAGGATCATGAATAGACTAGGAAAGGATTTGTACTAGGAACGAACGGCAAAACGAAAGAAGGAATACAATAAAGAAATATTATGGATATACACACTGCCAGATTCAGAAACAGAAAACTCAGGAGAAGAATAGGTGAGATAATGATCATAAATGGAAACTACATAAATAACGAAATGACAGATGGAAATTTAAAACAAGCATGGAAACTTAAAAGAAGCATCTCACAAACACCTACTCATTCCATCCTACATTCCTAGCCATTGCGTCATGTGGCTCTCGCTGCTGGCAACAAGTATATCCCATATCCAATCCAAAGGATGCAGCCGAATCGAAAATTAACTTGTACATACGATTCCTTTCCTATTCTTCCCTTCACCTCCCTTATTCCTCATGTATGCAGTCGATAGAGTGATGGAACGCTTCACGTAAATTTCCTTCCAAAATGATTGGGACCATTGCACCCACAATATTTATATCAATAAAATGGAATAAAATAAAATTTAAAAAAATACAAAGCCTACTTTTCACACTCCCCACAATTTAAAATGGTATATTTTACACTTTTATATATAGTAAATACGTTGTAACTCAGCTTGTTTAAATTATTATGCACTTGCTACCTTTTCATGACGTATTGGTCGCCAGAATGGCAATGTTTCGGCCATCAAAGCGACTCTGGAACCAAATGGCCACGAGCATATATTTGACGATCAATTTGATCGCTAGCTACGATATGAAGTGGTCTTATAAGAAAAGAATAATCGTAGCAGATTAACTTTTAATGGAAATTATTTAGCTACAAAATCGTCTCAAACAATATTGATTCAGGTATAATTTAATGTTAGCTGTGATTAAAATGTACCTATTTAGATAGATTGTATTTTATTTGACTTGTATTTTTCACTTTGATTTGATTAATTTTATTAGGGTTGGTCTAATGAAGATATGTTAAAGCAACTTCAAAATGAAGATAAGAAAAATAAATTACCAGAGACGAAACATTACAACACGTTTATGGATATGAAGAAGTTACCAACAAACAAAGTTAAATTTGATTTTTCTCCTAAGAACGCTATAACATTTGGAGAAATTCATAAGCCCACCCTCTTATTAAATAATAAGGATAATGGAGTTGAGCTAGTAAGACTGTTAGCAAAAAACAGAAACTATTCGTCCAGAATTCCTTTATGCAGTTCCGACATAACTTCTGAGGCAAAAATGGGGTAAATATATGTATATAAACATACATACACATACATAAATTCGGTAGGTAGTCGTACATTCTTAAATCAGAAATAGCAAGTACTTAATACCATTCTATATTTAGAATTGTTTTCCTTTTAAAAATCTATATTTAGCTCTATATCATCTGTAAACTAAAACCTATAGTTAGGTGGAAAATACAGAATCTACAAAATTTATTTCAGTATTTTGTATTTTGGTAAACTGAGTGGATTTATTATACATACCTACTCTCAAAGGAATATAACTCTTTTAAAATATTTTCTTCAGCAAACATTTCAAATGCCTGAAAATATCAAATCCATATATTTAATTTAGATATAAGGCATTAGGGTCAATATGTATCACAAACCCTTCTTCTGTCTATGGGGTAGATTGAGGATTGCTTGTTGATGTCGATAAAATGTGAGAATTGCTAGGGTGAATATAGTAAGTGGGAAACTTTTTTATCTTTTGAAATTTATACTACTAAGTATAGTAGGAAGAAATAAATATAAAAGGCGTAGACAGCTTGTTACTTCCCTTGCTTACCGAAGGGAAATATTGTATTCGTGAAAAAAACATCCTCCCAGATTTCTTCGGATTTTTATATTTCATCAGATCATGTAGACTACGAAAATGAAGATCCCTTAATTCCTTCAATCAGTTTGTCTGTCTGTTGGTCTGTTGTCTGCCTGTTGGAGTTACATTTAAACAACTATTTGACGGAAAACGGTAAAATTTGGCAAATAGTTGACGCTACTGCCAGCGTCGGACTGGGACCAAGCGGGCCTACCGGGCAATTTGCTTTGAGGGCCACATATCAAATTTTTTAATATAAGTATTTTTTTACATACCCATCCCCTAAGTACTTTTTACTTCCCTTGCATACCGAAGGGAAATATTGTAGTCGAGAAAAAATCACCCTCCGAGATGTTTTCTGGTTTTCACATTTCAGATCATGTAGATTACGAAAATATAGGTTTTTCAATTCCATCAGCCTGTCTGTCTGTCTGTCCGTAGGTTGGTGCATTAACTAAAAAAGTACTTGACGGAAAATAGTCAAATTTGGTAGGTAGCTATAGTATTATTATGAGAAGATGCTTGCAAAAAATGATGCGCAGAAACGAGTTTGTGTACATTCATTGATCTAAGCCAATGAGAGCGATTTGCGTCATATTTGACCTCGAATCCAGTGGCACCGTCAACCTGCAGTCACAGGGTCTGTGCTGCAGTGTACACTGAGAAAACTCGTCCAATTAACCTATGTTTCTGAAAAAAGTTTAATTGATACTAGTAACTTTTTGCCTGCTACTGGTAACTCTAACAATAACAGCAAGAAAATCGAAATTTCTAGACATGACATATTGTCACAAGTGAACAATTTTTCTGTCATTAATAAATTAGTACGCCAGATCTGTAAGTTCACTTGCAGGTAGTTGTTAATACGCCTGATATAGCAAAACAGTGACCTATAATTATTAAACTAAAATTTCTGGAAAAACTTTACTATGGTAAGTGAAGACATTTCTACCATAAGTGCACTGTTATCACATGACAAATGAACGGTTACCTGCTGTAAATGAATTTGTAAAATTAAACCGACCTCGGGTTCCGAATATGTCCGAAATATTCCGAGAATCCGCCATTTAGCATGCCATTATTGCCATTGTCTAATATGTGTTTCTGTGTGTATGTGCTTTGTGAGTGTTACTGTTTCATCATTTCAATATTTAGTTATACTTATACCTAAATGGATTATCAGAATTTATTAAATGAGTGGGGTTTATCAAACCGTGTGGACAGATTTGAAGATATATGCTTTAAGCACATAAAAACTGCATAAAGGTTAGGTATTTTACTTGGGACTTATTTTAAATATGGCGACTTCTGTATTTATTAGTTTACCTTTATTTTTATTTGTATATATATTATATAATAATAAATCTTTTATACATTTAGAATCATTTTTTTGTGCCCTCCTTATACGAGTTTTGAAAATGCACCATATTTTCACTTTGAAAAATAAAATCTAAATCAAATTCAAATCTAAATATTTTTTACTAACCTGTATTTTAAAATGCAAGTATTTCTTCCGATATATAAGTGTGCCAAGTAATATTATCTGCAAATTTTATTTAAAAAATCTTGTTATTTTGTGGTGTATTTTTCAATTTTCTTTAAATTTAGAACATAAGAAGTTTTTATATATATGATGTATGTATATATATTTTTCAAAGTTATACGGCATTGGTAAAAAAATATATTTTATAGAATTTATATATATTGAAACAAAAGTCTAACATAAGCTCGGCGAGATGTACATTGGCTCTCATTTTCTGAAAATGAAAATATGAGATACTCTAAAATGCACACCCAACACTGCCGTGGTAACGATATCACAATGTGAGGTAATATTGGAGGCTTTAGTAAACGAACTTGCATTTAAAATAATTAGCCGGGGTTCCATGATAACTCGCGTGATGATATCGTCACCATAGTGTATGCAGATGTGCAATCGGCTTTAGTGTAGTGCAACATTTATACCAATTGAAGTTAGTTTCTTTACTAGCCACAAGTTAATTAGTTCAATGAAGGTAAGTGAACTGTACATTTCCCACCTATTATTAATTCGAAACTTTAATAGTCGCAAGTGAATACTTAAATTAGGACAGATGTAGTATTTCATAATGGTATGCAAATAGATTAATAAGAATAAGTCAACAGTTTAATCACAGCAGCTGCAATACTTACTTACTTCTACTGACCACGGAAAATAGTTTAATTACCCTAGCTGAAAAGTTTAATACCACTAAAACATAATTTAGTGACTCCAGCAATAAACTTCACTTATTACTATTAAAATATTCCAATTATTTCCAATTAAAGTTGTTCACTTGTGGCAAGTCATTACTTTTAGAAATCTTTATTTACCTATGACAATTAAGTTGTTTACCTGTCCCATATAGTATGCAACTTTTTTGCTGCCATAATTAAATTTTCACTTACCACTACTAAATTTTTTTCTCAGTGTACTTGTTGTGTTCGCCGTTTCTGATTGAATTAAATGAAATAACCTTATTTTCAGTAAAAAATGTCTTCATCGTAAACACCAGAGTGTGACGAGGTTTTAATCTACTGCATTACACAGCTCCTCGACCTCGAAAATTTGATTACAATTATTATACATCCTTCTACCCCAGATGATGATGCTGTCACTGGTAAAAATAATCGCGCACGTTGGCTCCGCCCCAAGCATCTTCTCATAATAATACTACTCTACCGCCACTGCCACCGAAGAAATAGTTAGACTTTCACTGGAAAATATAAAGGGTATACAAGGGAATAAATAGGTAATGGAAAAACAAATTTTCGATCAAATTTTGTTTTCCACGTTTCATGACATTCTAAACATACCTATCTCAAAAAAAATAGAAAAAAATTTTGAAATTTTGAAAATTGTGAAATTTTTTTATAAAATGGTGATAGAAAAAATTTTCTCTTAGGTCAAATTAAATTTTTTTACGTTTCGAGGCATTCCAAACCTATTTAAAAAAAAATCTTTTTTTGAAAATTTCAAATAAAAGAAAATTATGAAATTTTTAAAATTTTGTAAAAATGAATGATGGAAAAAACATTGTTTTGCTCAATTTGAAATTTGCACGTTTCATGATATTCTAAACATATTTAAACAAAATATTTTTTTGAAAACTAAAAAAAAAAATTTATAAAATGGGTGATGGAAAAAAATGTTTTTGTTCAAATTTAAGATTTCCACGTTTCATGGCTTTCTGAACATATTTCAAGAAAGACATTTGTTTTGAAAATTTAAAAAATATATTTATTCTTTATTATTTTACCACTACAATAGAGCAGATGATAGAAAACATGTTTTTCTTCAATTCTAAAATTTTCACGTTTCATTATATTCTTAACCTATTTCAACAAAAAAATGTTTTGAAAATTAAAAGAAAATCCCACCACTATACAGTAGATGATGGAAAAATGTTATCAGGTTTCCTCTGTAATAATAGGGCTAACTACACGACGATTATAATTGTCATATGTCATCTCTTAATTAATATTTTTTTAGAGTGACCGTCTTGTATGACTAAAGAGGGAAGTTCTGTGTAAACACCTTTACCGGTTTTTTTTAAGTTACATATCCCCTTGGAGATAAAATAGAGTTTTTTTTATTTTTTTAAAAACGAATACATTTTCTATTAGGTACGTAACATGATCAAAATAAAATATATCTAATAGTAAATAACAAAATAAAAGATGAATTATTAATATAGTTATTAAAGACAACGTAAATCTACATTTTAATTTGCAAGAAAGTAGCTTAAGGACAGGATCGAAATGTCAAAAACTCGTAAGCTAGTACTTATGTTAATCCTAGATGGCACAGTGTGTATCTTATCTTATTTTATTGGCAAGTTTCAATATTTGTCGGAATGTTGTCCGCATTGCCACATGTACAAAAATTTCTTTAGTATAAGATACAATTAATGTTACAAATTATAATTATAAATATTACTCAATTACATAAATAGTCGTAAAATAGCTAGTATGTGGTTAGGTAAATTCTAAAATATAGTTTTGCATAATTTATGCCATGTACATCTAATATCATATAGGGATATTGTTTAAATTTTAAAACGAAATAGTTAACCACATTATTAATTTCGAATTAAACAGCAAGAACCTTTTATCCAAATTATGGGAACACATCAGTTTTAATTATTGAAAATGGCAAAGACAATATGTATTTAAATTTGGCAACTGTTCATCACCTAATTTTTATTCTACCTAACAGTTGTAAATATGTCCTTGAACGTAGTGTGTCCCTCCCAGTAATCTATGGTAGTGTGTGTGACAAGCGTTTAGGTACACGAAGCTTCGACCTTGCGCAAAACTGGATATCATTTATCTGACTCTTTAATATTTATTCCTTGTTCTAGCGTTCACCGTCGGCCGAGTGGCTAGCGCGTAGATAAAATCATGGATCGAAGGTCCCGGGTTCAAACTCCTACGTCAGCTGAATTTTTTTTTTCTTTAATTTTGTAATGATTAATACATTTTTTCACTAATTCTTTTCTATGATTTTTTTACGTTAGGTTAGAGGTTTTTATTCTGCTTAAAATAATTTCATTCTACGTGTAATTTCTTTAGGTTGGATTAGTAGATTTTTATTCTGATATCTAATTGTTATAATAATAATTATTAGCGCCGCAGGCAGTATAATCGTCGCGGATAAAGAAATGGGGGGTGCGGGTGCCTTTTTTTGACAAAATAACACGAAATGCTTCAATTTCTCGACTTGCAGAATTTATTACACATTTGCAAGGTAATGCGCATGCTTGAAGCTCCGAACTTTCGGCAAAGATTAGGGAATTAACAAGATAGGACAGCCAGCGGTAAACCTTGTATCTTTTAGCAATGGCGCCATTGACCTCGACATTTAAATTTGAGTTTTCGCGCAGTTGCCACAATGTGACAATCAGACGGAGAAGGTAACATTAGAAAGAGAGGCCAATAGTGAAAATTGGACAACACTGTCTCCTCATAGAACGACTGAACTCAGCTGACTGTCAGTAGCCAAGGGCACTAAAAAACAGGTTGCTTAGTAATATATGTCACACGAAGTATTTCTGTTTATATGTAAGGTATCTATTTGGTTAGGATAGAATTGTACATTGTAAAAATAATTTTGAAACTTTTTTCTATAAAATGAGGAAAAAACAGCCACACGCAGCTGTCATCGAGGTCTATACGTGACGTAGCACTGGCCGATTTTGATGAGCCAACCTATCTTTTAGTAAGCTTGGTCAAATTCGTTTAATGCGTAACCGACAAATCCCGAAACCGTTTCCGCTGGATGTCGTCTTCCTTTAAATTGGAGTACACCACTGCTTCGTCTATTTCGTCTTCTCCGTCTGACTGTCCTATCTTGTTAGGTCTCTAATCTTTTCCTGACCTCTAAATATAGTGTTTCATTATCCTATTTTCCAAAAAAATTAACATACTTTTGCATATATCTAAGAAAAGAACAACCAATATCTGAGTAAGTATACTGGGTTAATCATTCTTACACAATAAAAATTTACCAAAACTGGATGATTGAACCCGTAACTTCAGGGTTTAGGTTACACGTTGTTTCCTTTCGATGAAGCAGTCACACATTGAAATATAAGATACTCCTTTCTGCGGAAACATAAACGAGATAAAGTTATGGACAGTTGATTAAAACACCAATGCCATGAACCATATTCAGGGTTCGAATCTAATTTATATATTTACATTAATTGAAAATTCACTCAATTTTTGACAAAAATTAACAGAATTTATTGTACCTATATATTATACTATTGTATATACTTGTATATACTTGGGATATAGTGCCATTTTAGTGCTTGAATACAGTTGCAAACTATTGACCATTTAATAATACTTTCATTGTTTAGTTTATTTAACAAATTTAAATGTGTCACTTTTCATTTCATTCATAAATCAAAATCATTACCCCCTTTCATTCATAAAGGCTATTGGCGCCATCTTTTAGTTACATGCTGAACTTATTCTAAATATTCTTTACAATTATTCTGATGACTCATCGATTTGTGTTAAAAATTGATTTCATACATCACAATTTACAAAAGCAATTTTATGCAAATTTTTACACAGATAAAAGATAATGACTGTAATACGCATCAATACGACCTAATTAAATGTACTTAAATAACTCTGATTATCTAATATAGCTACAAATGTATCGTCTGATAATTAGGCAATTTTAAAAATTTATTCCGAATTTATCGTGCACTTAAATAAGAAGCAAACAGGTCAGTCGTATTTGGCCGACTTCTGTTATAATACTGCCCACTTTAAAACTCCATTTGAATTACTTGTAAAATAGTATATTATTCAATGAGCATATAATGATGGCTATTATTCACTATGGTGAAGTTTACGACACGAGCCGCAGGCGAGTGTCGTAAATCGCTATAGTGAATAATAGCCATTATATGCGAGTAGAATACTATACTTTGTCCACGACTATTAAATATTTAATATTTATTTCATTCATATTCATTTGATTTCTCCTATTTAGGAAAGATTCATATGTCATAATATATCATTTTCTTGATATTTCGGGCAACAAGTTTAAAGAGGCGATTTCTGCAGCTTCCTTTATCTCTGGCGGTATCAAAGAAATCTCGTTTTCACTGTTAGTATCCATTCATTTAATTATAATACTACTTTTGAGTACCTAATATGCAAAATTATTGTGAGTAACGTTGGCGTTGAAATGGCATAAATTTTGACGTTTCAAATCAATTACAGAATTACGTTTTGACACATTGTCATGGCTTACTAATTAAATAACACAGTTTGTTTCAAAAACAATGTTGGGGATTGTCGCGTGTTGCTAATAGATAATGCTTTGAAAAAAAAATACTAATGTAGTTTTGGAGTGCTTCCCAGAAACCTTAGAGAGACAACACTTGTATTTTGGTTGCTGCAATTTTGACATTTTAAATTTTTAGTGAAAAGTCACTAATGTCATTTCTTATAAACAACTGACTGTCCTCATTATTCACTGCAATCAGTGAATAATGAAATCATTATTCACTGTAGGGATTAATGGATAGCATTATCATTGAGGAAACACGTACATAATGAGTATATTATTTAATAGTCGTGGACAAAAGTTATTTATGAAATACCAAGTGTCGATTTGATGGAATTTTAATGATTATTAGGCAACCACATATACACTTTTTGACATTTCGATCCCGACCTTAAAAAATAAAAACGTTATAACGTGTAGTTATAGGCAATCTTGAGCTATCAAACATTTAATAATTGTGAGCGCAAAGAACGTTACAATTAAGTTTAGCATAGGTATGTGGAGGTAAACACAATTACATCCACAAGGACATTTGCAATAGAATGCGACATCAGTTCTGTTTTCAGAGTTTTATTTAAATGAACATAAATATCGGGCCTATAAATAAATAAAAATCAATTCCGTTTGAACAATTAAACTTAAACTAGGTAACAGTAGGTATCTTTAAAATAATTAATATAATTAAACCATAAATTGACATTTATAGATATTGTTCAAAATGTCCACCATTTTTTTCTATACACAATTCGGCTCTGCGTAGTTGCTTGAATGGCTCTACGCAATTCAGCCGGCGTTATTTCATTTACAATGTACAACTTTATTTTGCAGCTCTTCACGGGTATTTGAAGAAGTTTTATAAACTTTATTTTTGAGAGTGCCCCATACATAATAGTCGAGGGGTATTAAGTCAGGTGACCTAGGAGGCCACCTGATATGACCTTGATTTGCGATAAGGCGTTCACCATGCAAGTTGTTTAAATATATCACTCTTCTGGAATTATGTGGAGGAGCACCATCTTGTTGGAAAAACAGATTTTGTAAATAGGCAAGAGGAAGTAAGTCAAGGAATTCTGCTGTCTGGTTTTGTAAAAAGAATAAATATCGTTCGCCAGTAAGTGTTCCATAAAAAAATATGGGTCCAATTATTCGATCTCCAAGTACTCCAAGCCAACAGTTAAACCCAAATCTTTCCTGAATATTCCCCCGCCCTACCAACCTCGGATTTTCTTGACCCAGTACCTAGTATTATTTCTGTTAAACATACCTTGGTTCGTAAATCTACTTTCATCTGAATATAAAATATGAAAAGGAAAACCTGGGTTTTGTTGTACTGCATTTAAGAACCAGTTGCAATATACTAGCCTCCTGTCGTTATCATCTCCATAAAGATGTTGGTGTATTTGGTATTTATAAGACCGAAACTTATGTTTCTTTAATATTCTGCAAATCGAAGACTGACTATAATGTCGCATTCCATTGACAATTCCCTTGTTGATGTTGTTGGGTGTACCATCACAAATCCTAATAGGTACATCAATTTCTTTGTCCTCACTTACAATAAATGTTTGATGGTCATCTTATTGATTGGGTTCGTTTTTTAATTCTTGTTCCACTCTGGCAAACAAGTGTCTGCTTGGATGACGTCTGTTGGGATATCGTTGCTGATACAGTTCTGCAGCTGCAGTTGAATTTTTTAGACGCTCTCCATATATCAGTAACATATCGACCTTTTCATTTCTACTAAAATTATTCATTTTCTTTAATTTTTACTCAAAGAGATTTCCGCAACGCTTTATTTTGTATCTGTCTGACAGCTGATATTGTTTTATTACATTCAATGGCTACTATGATTTTTTAAATGTTATTAGGTTTACACAGAAATGTGTCATTTTAGTTTCCAAAGCCCACTAATCTATTATCTATTAGCCGCATGTTTCTAAAAGCTTGGTTGCATTGTATTTTGGCTGAAATCTCAAATATTTCTGAGCAGATTTTCAAAATTTTGGTATCATTAGATTCGTATGAAAATGAGGTATTTAAAAATGTTGGTGAACGATTAAATTCCCATTTAAAAAAACCGAGTTAGTGGGTAAAAATCCCATTTAAAAATTTTAAACGCCTCTAGAGAATTAAGTAATGCAATCATATTGCTCATTTTATTTTTATAGTAACGTAGCACACAAATTAAAATATATTTTGGGCACCACAGCACTCTGGATTTAGAAATAGATTTTTTAATAAAATTTTTAATGTTTATCAAAAAGTATGACCAAAATGGATGTGTTGTATTCAAAATTTCCTCTAGATTCCAAAAATGTAAAAATATATAGGGTGTTCCATTTAAAAATCGAAAGTTGTGGGCATTTCCGGTCAAACCGGATGTGCACCAAACTTGATTTTTTATTGAAAAGATGGCATTTTAGTCGTGCAATAAGGCCTCCTAATTTCAATTTTCTATTCCAAATATTTTAGGAAATATCGGGGCGAGCGCAATTCGTGACTCACCCGGTAGCATATTTACAGACACTAACGTATGTTAACACCAGGGTGTTGAAATCACTAAGCTTTTACACAAACGGTACATTTACGCATGCTAGTTGATGTTAACACTCGTAGATTACGTTACTATAGGTACCTATGCGAAAAGGGATTGATTAATTTATTTAAGTTATTAATATGACAATAAACAATAAAACGCTGCTGAAATATCGGAAATATTTTTTTTAATACCAATGATAAAATATTTGACGTATATTTTAAAGTAGTCATTTAATGAGTGGACCCATGCCTCTAGGGTTAGGTTGGTTTTGTGCACATAACCCCCTACGGGGGTTCTTTTTGTTCTTATTGCTACCTTTCTTTTAGACGGCCGTCCATGCTGAATCCTCCGCGACCCGCAAAGTAGCCCTTCACGACGTTTCCGTCTGCTGATGGTAGTTGGTTGGACTTTAATTTTTCTGCCTATAAATAGGTGCTGTTTATACACTGACATGCAAAAATTAAAAAAATCTGATGGAGTTTCGATTTGGTTTAGTTTATTGTTAACATGTCCTAGCATTTTCTTCATATGATTGTTTTGATTGGAAGTTATTTATTAAATGAAATGTTGGGTTACTGTGAATAAACAACTTAGCAACACTGCTAGTGAACTACAGAACAACTGTTTATTAAATAAAATATAAAATGGTTAAAGATGCTTTCTATACATTTAGAAAATAAGAGCAACTGAAAAGCAACGTTTTCACACTTCTGTCAAAAGTCAACTACTACATATTGCCAACCTATCTGATCAATATATAACTAAAGTATTTCAGAATTTAAATATCAATAAAACAAACTGAAAGAATATTTTTTTAACACTCCCACCACTTGAATGTTTGTTTTATTCCTTATTCTTCAATTCTTTGTACTCTTAACAAACTTCTAAGTTTTTCGAATCTATCTCGAGGGAGGGCTTTTGTAAAAATATCAGCTTCTTGTTCAACTGTATTAACATATTGTGGTAATATTATACCATTATCAAATTTCTCACGAACGAAATGATATTACACATCGATGTGTTTTGTTCGAGTGTGAAACTCAGGATTTCGTATCAATCGAATAGCACTTTGGTTATCAATTCGTAAAATAGTAGGTTTTATTACTGGTTCGTCAATGTCACTTAATAGTTCTTGTAGCCAAACTATTTCCTTTGAAGCATGTGAGGCAGCTACATATTCAGCTTCGGTTGTTGATAGGCATACACTGGATTGTTTCTTACTTGCCCAAGTGACAGGAGCACCACACAATTTAAAAACGTATCCTGTTGTTGATTGTCGTGTTTTCTTGTCACCAGCAAAGTCAGAGTCTGAAGAACCAATCAAGGTCAACATATTTTCTTGTTTCTGATATTTTATTCCGTAGCTCTTTGTTCCAAGTAGGTACTTAATAATTCTTTTGACTGCATTCCACCTTGCTTTAGTTGGACAGTTTACATACCGGCTTGCAACTCCCACTGCATATTTTATGTCTGGACGTGTTACGACAGCAGCGAACATTAGTGAACCAATTGCTTGTCTGTAGGGAACTTCTCCTTCTTCTAGTATAGGGCCTGTTTCGATGCTTATATCAGTGTGTGGATCAGCTGGCACAGTGTTAGGGTTCGCTTCATCGAGACCAAATCGAGTTATTATTTGTTTAATGTAATTCTCTTGGGAAATAAAAATAGAGCCATCTTTATTTCGAAAAATTTCCATTCCAACGAAATAATTAACTTCACTGGTTGTTATTTCGAAGTTCTCTCGTAGTTCATTTAAAACTTTATCTATCACACTAATATCTGGAGAAATCACAAGTCCATCATCTACATAAATTATTAGAAGTACTTTTATGTCTCTGACATTTCCAGTATAGACACATTTATCGGCATTACTTTGATGAAAGCCAAAACTCTGCAGAAAACTATGAAACTTAATATTCCAACAGCGTGGAGACTGTTTAAGTCCATATAAAGACTTCTTTAGTTTGCATACTTGTCCAGTTTCACGATTGACTCCGTCTGGTACGCTCATGTATATTTCATTGTCTAGTTCACCATACAGGAAGGCCGTTTTAATGTCAAATTGTTTCATCTGATAGTTTTGTTGAGCGGTAACAGCAAGCAACACACGTATGGAATCGTACCTAGTAGTTGGAGCGTATACTTCATCGTAATCTTCTCCTTTCTTTTGAGAGTACCCCTTTGCACATAATCTTGCCTTGAATCGAGTAATGGCACCACTTGAATCTCTTTTTACTTTGAATACCCACTTCGACTCTATTGTTTTCTTGTTTTCCGGCAAGGTTACAAGTTCCCACGTATCATTTTTGTTTAAAGCATTTAATTCTTCATCTATAGCTTTTCTCCACTCTCTCAATTCTTTTGATTTCATGGCTTCCTCATAACTCTGAGGTACATCTATTTCTGCCAAATTTAATTCAAAATTTTCATACCTCAGAGGTAAACGCAGGTTTCTTTGTGGACGAATGTTTGGTATTTCTAAGTCCTCTTCAGGAATAGTTTCATTAGGTTCTACTTCATCTTGATTTACCTGATTCTCAAGTAGGTTCTCTGTACTTTCCGCTTCATTTATAAATACATCATTATTTAGTGAAATTTGTGAAATATCTTGTTTTTGCTGGAGTCCCTTGATATTTTCATTAAATATTACATTTCTGGATACCACGATTTTTCTTGTTTGAGGATCAAAAAGTCTGTAATTATTTGAGTCATTTTGATACCCAACCATCACAAGTTTCTTGCTTTTGGACTCGAGTTTTGTTCGTTTCTGTTCAGGTATATGCACAAAGGCTTGACTTCCAAAAGTTTTCACATGGTTTAAAGTTGGCTTCTTTCCGTGCCATTGTTCATATGGTGTCGAATCCGGAGTTTGATTAGTTTGTGTGCGATTTAAAATATACACTGCTGTATTAACAGCTTCAGCCCACAGATATTTATTTACATCAGCTCCATGCATCATAGAACGTGCACTTTCAATGATTGTTCGATTATCTCGTTCAGCCCTGCCATTTTGCTGAGGGGTATAAGGGGCACTAGTTTCCAATTCGATGCCCTCTTTTGCTAGATAATCTTTGAAATTACTATTGCAGTATTCTGTTCCATTGTCCACGTGAAGAACTTTCATTGGTTGTCCAAACTTATTTTTTAATTTGTTGCAAAACAATTTAAAGCACTCGAACACATCTGATTTGTGTTTTATAAAGTTTACTACACGGTAACCCGAAAAGTCATCCTTGAATGTTACAAAATATTTTGAACCTTGTACTGATAAGGTGTTCATTGGGCCGCACACGTCACTAAAAATTCTTTCGCCAATTTTCATTTTTCTAGCTTTATTTCCTTTAAATGGAATTTGGTGCTGCTTGCCATAGACACACGCTTCACAAAAGAAATTTTCTGTTGCGCTAAAGTTCACTCCTTCAACCAGTCCTTTTGATACCATTTCGCGAAGACTTTTGATGTTTAAATGTCCTAGTCTTTCATGCCACATTTTCAGCGAGTTGGTGGCTACACTATTTGCTTCAATAACTATTGTACGAAATAACAGTTTGTAAATGTTGTTTGTATCACGCACAGCACAGGCTGCAAGCCCTGAGGAATCATAAATTTTTGCATCGTCATCCTTTTTTATAATTTTCATTCCTTTGCTAGCAACCACTCCTTCTGAGAAAAGGTTTTTCTTTAAATCTGGGATGTAAAGTACATTATTAATAGTTGCCCGGTGCCACTTATTGTTTGTGAATTTTTCTATTTTAATAGTTCCTATTCCTTTGACACTTAAACTTTGATTGTTTCCCAAAATAACACTATTTGTAGATTCTACCTCTTCAAGAGATGTAAAGAAATCTCGACGATAACACATGTGTGCAGATGCACCACTATCTAGAATCCAGCAGTCTGTCTCACTTCGTTCGTTTATTACGTTTAAGGCCTCATTGAAAACATTATCTGACACTTTGTCAGTATCTACAGATTTTTCTACACTGAAAGCACTTTCATGACTTGTACCTGCCTGTGATTGCTGCCTACTTGGCTTCGATCTACAATTTTTGGCAATGTGCCCCTTTTTTCGGCATTTAAAACATGTAACGTTTTTGGAACCAACCTTTGCATATTCCGTTTTCTTTTCACTTTTTACTGACATAGCAGCCAGAGCTGTTTCAGCTTCTTCATATGAAGACAAACTTGCTTCCTCATCTAAGAGTCGTGCTGTGAGATTTGGGATAGTTTGCTTCGCTTCCTCTACGGAAAGCCAGGCCTGTCTAATATTTCGAAATTTAGGGGGTAATGTGCTTAAAATTTTTACCATGACAGCAGCATCACTAACTGCTTCACCGGATTCTCTTACTTGCTTCGCAAGATTTTCTATTTTTGAAATATGTTGAGCAATTGAATCATTTTGATTCATTTTGTATTGATGAAAGCGCTCATGCAATAACATCTTGTTTACTTCCGACTTTTGCATGTAAATAGAATCGAGTTTATCAATTATTTCTTTAGCCGAGTTGCAATTTTCGATTAGGGTGATTTGTGATAATTCCATAGCCGCTGTTAAGGTGAACATTGCGTTGGCATCCTTTTTCAGCCAAGCGCTTAAGGCATCACCTTCTTGTGGTTTCAATTTTGAGCCATCGACTATATCATAGATCCCTTTCGCTCTTAAAGCACATTTTAGTTGAAATTTCCACTGTGGGTAATTGTTCCCGTCAAACTTGTTGACGCTTGCTACATCGATTTTTTCTGCCATCTTTTATATCAGTTCACTTTATAATCGGCCCCGAAAACGAATTTTTCTAGCCCAAACGTTACACAAACGTTTCTTTTGTGAGGTTAAGTGTTACTTTCACCACGTGCCAAACCCCTTAGCGACTGCCTGGGCCCATAACCTGTTGGGTTACTGTGAATAAACAACTTAGCAACACTGCTAGTGAACTACAGAACAACTGTTTATTAAATAAAATATAAAATGGTTAAAGATGCTTTCTATACATTTAGAAAATAAGAGCAACTGAAAAGCAACGTTTTCACACTTCTGTCAAAAGTCAACTACTACATATTGCCAACCTATCTGATCAATATATAACTAAAGTATTTCAGAATTTAAATATCAATAAAACAAACTGAAAGAATATTTTTTTAACATGAAAACCAACGGTACACTAGCGCACATAAAACTAACTGCATCACCACGCGAGATCAAGGCCCAAGGGTCAAAATTTGCGCTTCAAGCGCTTTCATGTTTTAATACTAGTGTCAACATCTATTAGCGTACGTAAATGTACTGTTAGAGCAAAACCCTAGTGATTTTAACACTCTGGTGTCAACATCCATTAGCATACGTAAATGTACCGCTTGTGCAAAAGCTTAGTGATTTTAACACCCTGGTGTTAACATACGTTAGTATCTGTAAATATGCCACCCGGTACAGTTTACTGTCAAAGATCCACCGGATGTGGAGGTTCCAACCGCTTCTAGTAGCTGCCGATTTGCTTTTAACCGAAAGTTATCAGGTTTTCTTCGTAGCTTGTGTCGTTTTTAAATTTATGTTTTTTTAGAGCGATCACGCTATATAAATAAAGAGGGAAGTTCTGTGTAAAATACTTGACTAATATTTATTTGAAACATTTTGTTCTAGGATTAGCAGTTTTTGAGAAAATCGCATGTGGAAAAATGTTACCAATGTTATGTGCATAGTACTTATTGCAAAAAACAACTTGCTGTTTTACCAAGTATTGTTATTTTCCATGCACAAGACGTAAATATAATTTCATTTAAGTAGTTGCACATTGTTTTTCTATATCATCATTATCTTTAATGAATTATGATGATTAATGTTCGTAAGTAAATTAATCTTTAAATTTCTCTGATCTTTCTATGAAACATTATGATATTTACGTACCTATTACTTAGTAACATAAAAATATTTTGCAATCACAGTATATTATTGTGGTGTAAACCAGAACTTACGAAATGTGCACCCTTCTCAAAACTGTAGTTGAGAACAGTGATGCGCTGTACAGAAATAATATTTTCTATTACATTAAAGGTAGCTAGATCAAAGAGTTTAGTTATTAAACTCTTTGAGCTAGATACTCACACGCCTGCCGCAGGGGCAATCTAGAGTGTAGAGTGGGGTTGACCCTTAATTGCCCCTTGTTTATGACGTGTGTAGGCAAGCAGTGGCAATTTCCTAGATTGCTTCCTTTGCAGGGCGGCAGGCCGCACCGGACTTCCCTAGCTTCCTAGATCAGCTCCAGCCGCCCTGCCGCAACTCGTGTGTGTAGCGTGATTGGGGCAATTTCGACTCAGTTTTCTAGCGAAACACGTGCGGAGTGGTTGTTTGTATTGTGCAGCTTTGAGGTAAATACTAATATAATGGAAAAAGACAAGGGTCAAGAGCATGAAGGTTGGACGCGGGTGATAGAAGTCTATAAAGACCGGCCCCACATATGTAACCACATCTTCACCCAGTACTTTCTTTTTCTTTTTTTTGCGTTATCACCACGGAAACAGCCAAGGCAATGCCGATCTTTTGATTTTTTTAAAGTGTTCCAGTCATCTTCACAAATTGAAGTGACACCTTTGACATTAACTGTAACACTGAACAGCAGGTACGTGTTTAGAGAAGCCTCCTAGATTGCCCCGTCCGCCCTGCACCCTAGATTGCCCCTGCGGCAGGCGTGTGAGTAGCTGCCTTAAGACTCCTTTTATGCAAGCGTTTTGTGCCGTCGGTAACACGAGTACGCGACGGCAATTGCAGCCGGTTTTGTAAATCAAGGTAACAAATGTGTCATTTTATGATGCACTGCCGTCCGTTTTACTTGCCGTTCGCGTGCATAAAAACAACCGGTTGCATTTTGCGGTCGCGACACGGGCGGCACAAAACACCCGCATAAAAGGGCTCTAAAGCAATCCAGATAATTCTTTCACTAAACATTGCTTCATTATTATCTGCAGATTTCATACATAGAAGTACGCGTCTATTTGCAATAGTTTTAAAAATGTCTCGATGCTGAAAATTTACACTGCACTTTTGGGTACGTCTTGTTTAAATAATTTCTGTAGCATTTGTTAACAACAATTTTGGGAATAATTTGGTGGCACCTTAATGTAGGCTTTTGATTGGTTAAGAATAATGATGAAACGTTTATCGAAATGTAATCTTATAGGTATCAAATATCTCAACATTAATTTTACAGGCCAAGAAATAAAGTAAAACTTAAGATACTGAATATCACCCCGTAAAACTACCCTCCAATCAGAAGAGAGAGTTCGACTGATATTACATACATTAACGTCCAGTTGCCTTTATATCTAAGTTTTCAATATGATTTTTATATTTTTGAAAGATATTGAAGAAAAATGACAATTTTTATTCATTCACTTTAAAGGAGTTATTTTATTTTCCTCTATTTTCAACAAAAAGTTTGTAAGTTGGACTGCCTTGAACATATATTTTATAACCGCAATTGAGCAATTGTAAAATAGTAATAAAGATGCTTTTTAGGAAAAGTACCATATGGAGTAGGCAGGGCTCGGCGTATTTGAAAGAATTAACTGAACAAATCAGATATAAGGAAAAAATATTAAAGGTTAGTTTCATACCCGTATGTTTATCAATATATGATGATATTGTTTTGTCACCTTCAGGAATTGTGTTAAATTGTACGCTAAATGTTAGGTCAACATATTGTCGCGTGTTTCCGCCCCTAGGAAACACCCTGTAAAAATCCGTAGGTTCTAAATAATTTTAACAAGGAATAACCACTAACACTTTATTTAATAACTTTTCAGAACTACACAATACTTTTTAATTAACTAAAATAACCTTTACACTTTGTTTAGGGGTGTAATGCACACAATATAATGTCAAATATTAAATTATATTTGAATGCCTACAGTATTATCAATATTACATTTATTACAAGCGTCACATGTTTGTCAGTTTAGTTCAAATCTCACAAGTCAGTTTTGTACCATTTCCAACTGACTTATTGCTTTGAAATTTTGAATACATACAGAGTTTTCCAAAAGTATAGATACGCCTGAATAACTCATCAAGATAGCGAGATATGAGCAAAATGTTGTGTAAAAGAATTTATTAATAAAATGTAAATGCATGCACGTTGTTTTTTAAACAGAAATTACTCGCTTGGTTTATCGAAATGCAAGAATACCTTTTCTGTTTCTAATGATCTGAACATTTAGTATTTTACAATCATTCTTAGAAAGAGTGACCGCAAAAAGGCCTAAAATTCGCCTGTTTTTGCATAGTAGATAGCGGGCCAAGGGAAAGAGCAAAATAAATCCTATAGGGCTCAAGTTAAACTTTGAGAAATTTTAAGATGAGTATATTCTTTACTTTTCTAAAAAAATCTAAAAATCATTTAAGGGTAGAAAATATTTTAAAAAGGCAGTATAAAATGAATATTTAAAAAAAACAACTGTTGGTACTCAGACTTTATATTGTATGCGTTTTTTACGGATTATGTATTATTCTGTAGCGTATTTGGAAGAGTTTAGGAAATTGTTCGACAAGCCTCCAACACCTGCTTGTAATAATTAAAATACCAACACCAGAAAACGAACAAATTCATAAGTCCTACCAACATGATATAATCGTCATGGGATTTTCACTGGAATTATTGTTATGACTAGTCGAACCCATGTCTACAGGGAAATTGTGCTACTACCCTCCTATCCCTTGTGATAATAAGAAAACCACCCCCAGAAAGAGAAACAATTCGTAAATCATGAATAATAATAAATAACACGTAAAATGCATACAATATATAGAATCTGAGTAATAACAGCTATTTTTTAAAATACTCATTATACATGCCCCTTTTTAAAATATTTTCAATCATTAAATATGGTGGTTTTTGCATTTTTTCTAAAGCGTACGTCAGTCGTGAACCACTGAAGCGAGCGGACGTGTTCTACTAGCGGCAGTAAAGTGAAGTGACTAGTTAGTTGTGTAGTAGTGAAGTGGCAGCCCAACACCGAGTTAGGAGAAAGAAGAGGAGTTTTACATGTCTTTTTCAAGACAATAAAACATTAAAAGATAAATAAAAGTCTCCCTCACTTGGAGACCTATATTGTTTATTTTAATATATGTACTTTTTTCTTCCATTAATATTATAGATATTCCCTTACAGGAGAGAACAATATCATATGCTGGGGAGGACAGCATTATGGACGACGACTCCATCAGTTCAGGGAGTGCCACGCCACAAAAAGACATGGACAAGGATCGAATTATCAATGAGAGAATAGTCCTCAAGGGCCAAATCGAAGAGCTCAAAGAAGCATTAGAAAAATTGCAGAAGCAAATGGTCATCCAAGCCAGAGAAGCATTGGACGCTCAAAAGGTCCAACATCAAGAGCTCCCGAAGGCCATCCAGGGAGCACCTCAAGCGGCCAACAAAGAAGCCGCTGCCAGAAAGCGGAAAAAATCCGCCACACCGGTATATTCTGACGAAGAGGAGCCTAAGCAGCCGAAAACAAAGACTGTCCAGGACAGTACTCCTTCGGCGGCCCGTGCCAGCCTCCGACGATGAAACAAGCATCCTTGGCCGAGCACAATCCTTGAGCTACACAGCCCACAACTTCCTTCCGACGAAATCGGAGCACATGATGCCAATTGGCACTCTGGGCTCCGACTAGTCACACACCCTCAAACTCTTCCAAACTCCGAGAGGGTGTGGCAGCAGCCGTTCCCTCTCACGACAGACGAAAGACGCTCCCGGGAGCCGACATGCCAGCGAAGAAAGAAACTCAAGACAGAAGAGCGCCAGAAGAAACGACCCAGCTGGCAGGGTCCAACAGCCATTACCAGGGGAGGTCTGCTAACTGCGCCTACAGTCTGCATTTGCAGGGGGGGTAGTCGTAAAAAGCGGGCCCACCCATTACGAGGCCGGTCCAAGTCTACAGCGATGATTGGGGCAAAGAGCTCCAGCTCGACCCCTAATCATCCGAGACCGTCATCACAGTCAAGAATATTGGCGCGTCTAAAGCGTACAAGATATTCTCACGATGGTATTTCTCTAAGTTTTTGAACCCTACAGAATTCATTTCGCTCCTGTTTTTGGCCCGTTATTTATGAATTTTTTCGGTTTCGGGCGATGATTTTCTTATTATTACAAGGGACAGGAGGGTGGTAGCCCATTTTACTTGTAGATATGAGATCGACTAGTCATAACAATAATTCTAACTAAAATCTCAAGTTTATTATGGGGTAGGAGGGTGGTGGCACAATTTCTTAGTACATGTGAGTTTGACTAGTCATAACAATAATTCTAGCGAAAATCTCATATTGATTGATTAATGTGGGTAGAACTTATGAATTGTTTCTCTTTCGGGGGGTGGTTATCTTATCATTATAAGGGGTAGGAGGGTGGTAGCTCAATTACCCTTTAGATATGGGTTCAACTAGTCATAACAATAAAATTATCTATTTCTGGGGGTGGTTTTCTTATTATTACAAGGGCTAGGAAGGTGGTCGCACAATTTCCTTGTAGATGTGTGTGTCTACTATAGTCGTAACAGTAATTCTACTTAAAATCACATGTCGATTTGATCATTTGGTTAGGACTCACGAATTGTTTCTATTTCTGGGGGTGGTTGGTATTTTAATTATTACAAGGTGTTGAAGGATTGTAGGACAATTTCCTAAACTCTTCCAAATACGCTATAGAATAATATATAATCCGTAAAAAAATCATCCAATATATAATCTGAGTAATAATAGTTGTTTTATTTTTAAAATATTCATTACATCCTGCTTTTTTAAATATTTTCTACCCTTAAATAGGGGAGATTTTTGTATTTTTTTCAAAAAAGTAAAAAATATGTCCACCTTAAAATTTCACAGTTTAATTTCAACCCTATAGGATTGATTTTGTTCTTTCCCTTGGCCCACTATCTACTAATAGTACTAATGCAAAGACAGGCGATTTTTATTGTCACTTTTAAAAAATTAAAAAGTTATGAGGAAAATACAATACAATCACCCCCTAAAACTATACCTTAAAGAGAGGGTTTGATTGATACCATGTAAACTAGTGTCCAGATAGCCTATGACTAAAAGATAAATTTGATATTTTAAGGGAGTGAAGGTATTGCAGAAAAAAAATTATTTTCCCCGTTTTAAGAGGTATATCTTCCGTATATTATTCATTTTCGGAAATCGCTTGACTGATTCATAGTTATAGTATGCGTAACCGGTAAAAGTGCGGCGCAAGAGACGCAAGATGAGGTAAAAGGCGCCGACAACATCATCCGTCTTTCACCTTTTACTTTATAAAGCGAGACAGAATGTCATGGGCTGTTCAAGTCGTGTGCCAAAGCATGCAAACAATAGTCAGGACCGTCTCACTGATGTATTACGTTAGTCTTGTGCTGACATCTGAATAGCGCAACCAGCCTGAATAGATTAAAATTGTTGTTAAAAGAATTTCTACATCAAAATACATTTTATTCAATAGAAGAATATATTACCGCTGTACAAAATACCTAAATATTCTGTATATTTGTTATAACAGATTATATCCTTTTTTTATGTATATGTGTTCATACATGTATATTTTGTATTTGACTTGTCTATCCAATGTAAACTGGTGAAATATAAATAAACTTCAATCAATCAATCGATAAGCGAATGTTTAGCGAAACAATGGTCGTGTTGACGATACATCAGTTAAAATTTTAAAAAAAGTTGTGTTTTAGTATTATATAGTATTGACTTGAATTATCACCAAGTAAAGGTCGAATCTTTTAACTATTCAAAAAGTCTTTTTACAAAAAAAACAACTCAGTTTTAAAACTTTTTTCGCAAATTTACATGGAAATTTTTTTCCGCAAAACTGCTTTATTTTATCTTGGTAGTCATGATATAAAATATGCCTTTTGTCCTGTGGCTCAATAGGTACCAAGATATTACCAATCTAAATTTTACAAGACGCCGCTGACAAACAATACCTACAGCTCACAGAAAGTAGCTTTGCGGGTGAAATGCGCAAAGATAGATGTTTGTTAGATAGAGATAATCCGATACTAAGTATCTCGAGTACAATCTGAGGCAGAAGTATGAGTTTCAAAATTAACGCTTATTTATAGTTACATCAAAACAGCTATATTTCCGTATTGGAATCGATTCTTACTTGGGCCTAAAGTTTAAATTTATTACATTCAAAATAGAATAATTATTATACACAATATAATTACGAAAAATTATCTTTCTTTCTTTATTCTAAGAAATTTAAACAATGCACGAATAAATTACAAATAGAACTATGGTCACTTAAATATATGAAATTTGAATAACTGTAATAAATATAAGTATAATAATTTTATGACCTACCCTAATTATTTACATAACATTTCTTCCAAGAACTATAATTCAAATAAATTTATAAGAGGAGAATTATTTGTGTGGTTGATTTATTTTTAGGCAATAAAACATAAATACCATGTTTATTAAATATACCTGTAATAATTTATATAAATATAGTGTTGTCATATAAGTTCCTCAACTCCTGACAATTCATCTGCAACATCCGTATCTGAGCCCTAATAGCACATGGCCGTCCGAAAAACGTACCGAGGACGTTTGAGGGACGTTCCGTGTCAGCAAAACGGGGTGTCCCGAGGACGTCCAACCCAGGACTTATGTGGGACGAATGTAGGTTTAGAGAGGACGTCCTGAAAATGTTGTTGGAACATACTATGCAAAACATATAGGTACCTCCCCATCCACCACTTTTAAGGTGTATTCACAGCAGAGAGTATTTATGTTTCTTCTTGGGTTTTCTAACCACATGCATTTCTTTCGAAATAGAATCCAGTGATTGGATTCTATTTCGAAGGGAATAAATATGGTTAGAAAAGTCAAAAAGATAAAAAAAATGACAATATATAATTACCATCTAGAAAAATTATTCAAATAGATTGATTTTAATACTTGGTATTTTTATTTATCAACACCAAATGACAAATTTATGCGAACATTTTATTTCTATCGTGCTATTGAAAAATAAGTGATGGCATTTGTATTTTTTTTAAATTAACTTCTTACTCTACAAATTCAAGTGTCAAGTGTCAAAAATACAATTTTTATGGGATTTAAAAGTTATATATATTATAATACCTAGTACAGTATAATATAGTTATATATACATTGTCATATTGAATATTATATTATAAGAAATAAGCCAATAAGTGTGCAATAAAACGTAAGATAAATGTATATCTCACCTTCTCTTAACGTTTTGCACACTTCATCTTTTTATAATTATCTTAGTTTATATTATTTTCTAATATTCTCTCATTTTTGACAGCCTCTGTTCTTTCTTTTGCCCTCTTCAATTACGATGCCATAGCAATTCCGGTGTCCTTCCAAGACTTTGAACCGTTAGCGACTTCAGCAACCCCTGTGCAAATAAAAGAAAAATTAACATTTCAGATGAAATCTTGGCAAAAAACATTAAGACTAATATATGCCACCTGATGGCAAGCTTATATTTAAAATAAATTGTTGTTATAATTTTCTTCGTGTCCTATTTAAAAAAAAAATCACAGTTTAAATGTGAACATTTTTTTGTTTAATCGACGACTTTTGCATATGAAAGGTTCCCTTGTTCATTTAAAAATTTTCTCTTTATATGAATGATCGATTCTACAAATAATACCAAAGACCGAGAGAAGCAGAAATATATGCGTGACTAATGCTACCAGATTAATAACATTATTATAAGTTTAACGTTATATTTTTTGCCAATATTATTACAGAATTCAAGTAAAGAAAATGGCTATGGGTTAAGATGCATTAGGATTTACGGTTAGAAGCAGGTTTATTAGGTTGAACATTGATGATGTATAAAAGTTTTTGTACGTATGTACAGCGTAATTTCAGAAAAAATATAACAAATAGGGCATATAAGTTACAAAATTGTAAATTTTCCTGAAAAAGTACCTTTATTAGTTTTTTCCTTATATTAATTTACTGAAATCCCTAATATGCTTTACAAGTTTGTTGATGTTTTCTGGCAAATGTTTTTATTACTCGATGTATCAAACCTTACCTATTACAGGTTTCATCACCTCCACTTGTTCATCAGATGTCGAACCATATTTAACACTTCGTTTAACACACTGAGTAGGTACTTCGTACTTCTTCTTTTCAATTTTTTATAATGTTTAACCAACAATCTTCTTTTAAGTGAATAAGTTTGCTCCACGATAAACAACTAAAAACTACATACAGGTTCACAGGTGATCTGCCATAGAATTTTAACAGAGCCAAATAAGGTGGGTGGTAGTATATTTGTTATATATAGTCTATAACCTACAAATAAGCAGCCCCAAATTTATCTAGAATAAAATATCGATCTAAAGACTTATATATTAATAAATCAATTAAATAGACTTACCTATTTTTGGTACTTTCTTTTGTAGCTGTTAAAAGTGACTATAGTGGGCGGACGAGATAAAAATGATGAAATGCAATAACCAAATTGAATTCCTCATAGTTTGACAGCAACTGACCAAAATTCCTCCATCTAAAACAACACGACGTTTGGCGGGAATTTTAAAATAAAAGAGCTTTATAGGAACTTAACATATTTTTGTTATTCATTCCAGTATTTCCATTTATTCTCATTGCGATATTTTCGTACTAAATTATAGTAGCACACTAATATAGAGGATAGTAGTATAATAACTACAACGTATTGTCAAAAAGTACAAATTAATGTGATTTCGCAAGATGATGATGATGAAAAAAATAGTTGAAACGAATATAAGATTTCTGAAATCAAAAAAATCAAATTGACAAAATTTAAGTGGACCATGAAAAATGAAAATATTTTGCTATCAAAAGAAATTTTGTGCCTAAACCTTTTTAAGGATTTTAATTTCATTTTTACAGTTTTTAATTTCCTTTTTTAATCATGTCCTCATCTGCTCAAAAAAAACATCACTCCTAGAGGTTATTTCATAAATGTGTTTAGGTTTGTCTTAACCAGACTCTAGCAGGATGTCCTTAAAACGTTTATTCACCACGTTTTAGGGACGATAGCAAACGGACGTCTTTGGGATGTACCATATAAACCCGGGACGTTCAGACCTAACGAGGACCTAAGTGTACGTCCTGAGGACGTTTGTTATCAGGGAGGACAACTCATCTGAAAAATCACTATCACCAGCCCCGACCTCAACTATTATAGCATCTATAGCGACATCCAGCAAAGGCGTGCAAGCTCTGTATTCACATTCAAATTTATTTGCATTTTCTACACTCGTCCACTGAAAATGAACTGAAGAAGTCGTCACAAAGTTTTTGTACTTGATTAATATTGAACGAAACGTTTCTTTCTCCTACATACTGCTTTAGCGAAGCCCATGCTAGTTATATAGAATTCAGATCCGGATGATAAGGCGGCAATCTTAAAACGCCATGACCATGTTTCTTTATCATTTCGTCTATTTCATATTTTTTATAGGGTGGTTTATTCATTTTAATAAGAGTAAAATGTTCTGTTTTTAACATTGTATCATGAAATGGAACATTGTTTTTTCTTAGCCAATCCTGCATAACGTTCTTCCTGGTTGAAGATGTAGGACATTTATCGATTTTCTTATGGTAGGGTGCATTATCAATAACTAACACACTCCTAGGAGGAAGATTTGGTATTAATTTTTCTTCCAGCCACTTTTTGTAGTTTTCAAAATTCATTGCATTCTGCTATATGATAATCCTTCTTAACAAGTCTCGGTCAAAATTATCCAGTTGTAACTTAAATAAGAAAGAAGTATAATAATATGAATAATTATTAGATTTCTGAGTGTAGTCCCGCGTGGTTGATACGATTCCGAGAATAGAACTGGTTGAATTTGAGCAACAAAGAGCAAAAGTAAGCAGCTGTTAGCAAGAATCTAATGGTTGCAGATATGATTCTGCCAAAATGTCGTTTAAGAAACCAAGTCTAGTAGCCAATAGCTTCGCGGGACTACAGCACAATAACCATAAAACATCTAACATTTATAGTAGCAGAAATAGACCGACGTTAAATAAGCAAATAAAAAAACACCAACATCTAAACATAAACATAAAACCAATGAGCATATTAATTGAGGAACTGATATTAAAACAAATTAAATTAAGGTTTATCTTAGTGTTGTTAATTTTTCTTTTTTTATTTGGTGTAGAAGATGAGAATTTCTCCCCTTGCTGAATTTCTCTGCGCTCGCCATTTCTTGTTTGAATTCAATTCAATTCATTTATTTATGTTAATACATTGTAAAATGTTTACACAAGTCAATACATAATTAAAATTTTATACAGAAAGAGCATTACAATAGACATTTTTTCAGACAATAAAGTTTTTGTACATATATAACCAATACAATTTAAAATAACAGAAGTACAATAGAAGAATAAGAGTTAAAAGTAGTTTAAATTAACAAATATATATTAAAATCATATATTTGGGGTGTCTACATTCTCCATGCATAATCCATCAAAGTCCTCGATGTTGTACAGACTGTTTGATGACAGAATTAATTTCAGATAGTTTTTGAATTTATTGAAAGGTAAGTTTCTAAGTGACCGGGGAAGTTTATTGAAAAGTTGAATTCCGATTCTATGGGTTTTTTTTAACCTTTGGTGAGGTATTACTAGATTATACCTAAATCGAGTGTTGTGATTGTATATATCCTCATGAGTTACATATAGTCCTCACAATGCTTTTTGACATTTAATAAATTTTCATACACAATAATAGCATAAAGAGTCATTATTTTTAGCGATGAGAAAATTGGTTTACAACTGGCATCCCAGTTTGCTCTTGCAAAGCCTCTTACTGCCGCTTTTTGTAAAACAAATAATTTTTGAAGGTGAATGTTTGCAGCATTGCCCCATACCAGAATTCCATACCGTAGAAGTGAATGGAACAATCCGCAGTAGGTAGTTAACGCTACTGATTGATTTGATAAGTCTCTAATTCTTCTCACAGCAAATACCACTTTAGCTAATCTAGTACAGAGGAAGTTGATATGATCCTCCCATTAATTGAGCATCTACATGGATTCCCAAAAATTTTACGTTTGTGGTGGCATCATTTGAGATTGGTTTGATATTGAAATTTACGGAAACAGTTTTACTTTCATTTAAGAATAGATCATTTTTAGTAAACCATTGTTTTGCTTGATTGAATTGACCGCAAGGAAACTCCAGTTGCCTTAGCTGCTCCTTGGATCTTTGATAAAGGAATAAAAAAAACTACCAGATTCAGCCTCCTCCTGCATGAATTTAATTACGGAACTTATTATTTCGCGGCTTTGACCAGACAGCATTTTATTTTTCAATTTGCTCTTAAACTCCATATTACGAATTTTACTGCAAAACTATGATTGTTATTATATAAGGTTAAGAATGATTGTAAAATATTACTTACAAGATAATATGAAGACGTAGGTGTATAGTTTAAAAAAAACTGTTTCTGTAAAATAAAAATCACACCTCAAAATAAAACCACAATTAGAAGAAATACTTTTTGACGGAGTGTACTGATACGTTCTCAACGGCAAATAGACCTCAACTGAGCTCCGGCTTTAAATTAAATGGTTGCTACTGCGCATCTGCGAACAATACCGGTAATCCGGCTCTGCCTTTTACCTCGTCTTACGTTTCACCCGTCCCTTAACAGTTGGCCTCTTAGCAATTACGCATACTATACTATAACTCTTGCTATAAAATTAATATATGAGGCATACCTACTGCTGACACCTGTTGAAATAAATATTTTTAAAAAATGATGTTTCCAGGATATGAGGGCGAAAGACAAAGAATTTGTTGAACGTCATTTTTCGACTTGGAATGGATTTTGGGGCAGACCAGGCCATGGAGCTCCATTACCAGAGTTAAAGAAAAAATCATTACAGAACCTGCTTTTCCCACAGATCACTACTGTTGATACCAACTAATTTGATAATTTATATTAATAGTTTTTGAATTGTATAGATCCTGTATTTATTACATTATTGTTGAGAAATGAAATTAGATAATTATTGTTGCCTGAAACCATAAAATTTACAAATGTTGAATTAAATGTTTAGTAAAATATTTATTAAAATAAGGCTCTTCTAGAATTATATATACAGTTGGCCAATTCGATGGGATACGGAGGTTTCGAGTATAAGTTCAGCATCTTTGATAGCCCCACAAGCTTACCTTTTGGAAAAAGTTGAATGACATTCAGATTTTAGCAATCTCTTTTCGCTTTCGGGCAATATACCTTTGATTCAATTTCGCTATTTTTTTTGTTGGAAGTTGCTTTCCAAGTTACATTAATTCTTGCCAAATATTAGCTTCGAAAAGTTCAGGGTGGCTGAGAAAAAAATCTTTTTGAATACAATTTTTTTCTTGGGAACCGCTGTTACAAATTACATAAAATTTAAATATGATATAGAGGTACTAAAGACTTATGAAAAACAATTATTTGCGATTCTCACTATGCAGAAAAGTTGGAAAATATTTGATCATTATCCCTGTCATCTTTAATAATAACAGTTATCAGAGCCGTTCCTGGGTCTTTTGCCACCCCGTGCAAAAAGACAATTTGCTGCCCCATAAATTATGGAATATAATTTTTCAAAATAATTTTTTTGTGTAAATAATACTGTATATTTTAAATATTGTCTAAATGTTATTTGTGAAATTTTCTTAATTTTTCAACTTTTCTCTTTGGACCTTCCTGCCACATGTTTTACTTTTAACTGGCGCCAGAGGGATCTACAAAATTACAGAATTTAACCAGTAGTTATATTACTGAGAAAATTACTAAATTGAGTGTAAAAGACAATGGAATTTTGAACTATGTGTGTCAAAACAACTTATTTTCGGTTGAAAAATGATCAGCAGGATTTCGGTATGCCAATGGGCTTTCCATTGTTACCAATTTTAAGCAATATGTATATGGAGAATTTTGAGACTAGACATGTTCAAAATTGTACATACAAACCGGTTATCTGGTGGAGATATGTACACGATACCTTTGCAATTTGGCCTCACGGTATTGAGTTTAACTAGACAATTGTTTAGAAAATTTAAATAATAAAGAACCTTCTATTAAATTTATTTTAGAAAAGTAAACTAGAAATGAATTACCATTTTTCTGTACTTGGCGCACCCCCCCCCCCCCCTTTAGTGGTTAAACACAATGCGTAGTAGTAGCACAACTCATACAGCACCTGTTGTTTGTGATAATATTAGTGATAATAATATCAATGCACCTGCTACAAAATACAATTTTCAGCCTGCTCAAGTGAAAATGCGATTTTACAGGCACAAATGGCCACAAAAATGCGAGAACTACAGAAACTGAGCAACTCCACACAATCTGAAACAATTGAAAAAGATTTTAAAGAAGTAAAGAATAGACGGCAAAGAAGAAAGGCAAAAATCGGAACTGGCGAAGCTAATATAGAAGACAACTTAGAAGTGCGGTTTGAAGGAAGACAAGAACCAGAAAAAGAAGGAAAAATGATATGGATATTCTTGTCAAAAGCAAAGGATCATGTTACAGCTACAATGGTAAAAAAGTTTATATCAAAAAAAGCAAAAGTTGATGAAGAAAGTATATCTGTAAAACCAATCAAAACGTATTATCAAGTAAAAGATAACAAGTGTTTTCTAGTTGGTGTTGACCAAACACTAAAAGACACAGTATACCATGAACATTTCTGGCCCATAGGAGTAGCCTTTGATCGTTTTGATTTCTGTAAAGACCAACATTTTTTAAATAACCCACGTATCCGCAGAAGTAACAATGTAAGCAGTGAATCCACCGGTGATGATTTTTTATCCCCAACGAAAAATCCATAAATGTACTACATATACAGGGACTGGGGGTAAATGTGATATGCTTGGTATACACCTGAATTTAACTCCGCTGCAGCTAAATTACTCAGTAGAACCACATTTTGAAATGTGTGCAGGTGTCATTCACTCTAATAATGGTTTAAAAACATACATTATTGTAGTAACTTTGAGGTATTCATTCACATATTAGAGGTAATGTTGCACCAAATATACAACCCAACATATCAATACATTATTTGTGGTGATATAAATATTAACTTTCTTATAAAGTCTCACAGAAAAGAAACTCATATATTTTTTTGCTACATATAGTATCATACCCCATATAAATGTACCGACTAGAATAACAAAATCCACTAGAACTTGCATAGATAATATCTTCTCAAATTGTAAAGAAACTAAATCAGAAGTACACAACTCTTATTGATCAGATTACACATATCAGATTTGTACTTTCATATTAGATATAAATAAATCAAATAATGCTGATTATATCTATAGTCGAAATTTCAGTGCAAACAATAATCAGATATTCATAGACATTCTTAATGCAGAAAGGTGGAATGAAATGTACATGGCTGAAAATTTTCTAAACAAATTTGACTGCTTTTATGAGAAATTTTGTTATCACTGCAACTGTGCATTTCCAATAATGAAAAGAAAGAAAAAAATAACAAAAAATAGGTGGTTTTCGTCTGAAATTAAAGCTATGCATAGCCAACTTTGCGAAATGGAAAAATTAGCACGCCGCTTATAAAATCCAATTAATACTGCCAGATATAAAGAGTTTAAGACATTATATAAAAGTAGCATTTACAGTCATAGAAAACACGTAAATAATAGTAGATTAGTTAGGTCTAATAATATGATAAGAGAAAGCTGGAAAATAATCAATGAGACTAGACATGGTAATGTAACAAATAAACAAATACAATTAAAGCTAAATGATAAAGACAACCCAATAACTGATACAACAGAAATTGTGAACGTATTTAGTGACATAGTGACTTTTTTGGCAAATTAACAAATTCGTGTCCTAAACCAAATTATCAAAATGCTAAAATAATAAATCATGAACACAAATTTTATCTATCACCAACAACACCGGAGGAAATAAATGATATTATTTTAAAAACGGCATCCAAACCAGCTGCAGGTTCAGATGATACAAAAGGCAACATTTTGAAAACAGTAAGAAGTTGCATAATTGGTCCACTATCGTATCTTATAAATGAATCATTCTGTTCAGGTGTTTTTCCACAAACACTAAAAATCTCAAAATGTATTCCAGTATATAAAAATAAGGGATCAAGGCTCGTGGCCAGCAACTATAGATTAATTCATTTGCAGTGTCAGTTCGCAAAAATATTTGAAGCAGCTTATACGAATAGACTAACTAACTTTGTTGAAAAATATAAAATAATACCAACAGCTCAGAATGGCTTTAGACGTGGTAAATCCACCGATTCTGCTGTCTTTGACTGTCTGCACTCGATATACAATTCATTAAATAAAAAAGAGCATACATTAGCATTATTCTATGATTTAAGTCGGGCATTTGACACCGTTGATCATCAGCTGCTTCTAGATAAATTATATGGAATTGGTGTACGAGGAATATTTCATCAATGGGCCACCTCATACCTATATAACAGAACACAAACAGTAACAGTACAAGAAATTAAATCACAAACTACAAATAATGACCTTGGAGTCCCACAAGGTTCAATTCTTGGACCTTTGTTTTTTATAATATTCACCAGTAATATCACTGATACATGTCTAAGTTCTGATAGAATGATTCTTTATGCAGATGATACAAATATTCTTACGAGCCAAGCAAATATTAGCACACTTGTGGAAAAATCCAATGCAGCCTCCACTGAACTCTCCCAATGGTGCAGTGATAACGGCCTTCTACTAAACATAACATAAACGCACTACATGCAGTTCCTGCCAAAAAATGTAAATCCGGACTTTAGCCTATTGATTAGATCATGCAACCGATATATACAGAAGACTGATAATATTAGGTTCTTGGCTTATTTTGGAAGAACATATTTCCACCGTTTGTTCAAAACTTAGCAAAGTTGATTATATAATATTTCATCTTAGGAAAACAGTGAGTGAGGCAGTTTTAAAAACACTGTACTATGGACTGGTTCAATCCACTTTACAACATGGCTTGCTCTTTTGGGGTTCCTCGGCACATTTAAATAATGCGTTTATTATTCAAAAAAGGATAGTAAGACATATGGCTGGCGTACCACCCTTAAACAGTTGCAAGCCACTATTCCAAAATTTTAAGACACTGACATTACCATGCTTATATGTATTCCAGCTTATAATACACACAAGAATGAATATACATAGCTACAGCAAAGGGCACGATATTCATGATCACAATACAAGAAACTGTAGTATGATAAATCAACCTTTTGCAAGACTAAATACAACTCAGAATGACCCTGTATATATGGGTAATAAATGCTATAATAAAATAAATTTCCTTAAAAGCATAGACACTGTTGCTATATGCAAAAACAAATTATTCACATTTCTAATACAGAAAGCCTTTTACTCGGTGGATGAGTTCCTAAACTATCAACACAGGCGATTATTTAACTGAAATTGCTTCAAATAATTATATCTTGTAAATCTAAATACAACTGTGACGTGAAATCTTTTGTAACGGAACATGGCACTTATGAGAAAAATTATAACAGAAAAACTAGACTCTATAATCATAATTTACGGATGCTCAGCTCATCTTTTAAACTTACATTGCAAAGATTTAGAAATAAAAAATATCAAACAGCATGTTTTGCAAATTGTTAAGTACTTTAGAAATAATCATCTGGCTAGGGCAAAATATGTGCAGGCTGGTGGAAAACCATTAGTGCTTCTGAGTGACGTAAGATGGATTAGTATGTCAGATTGTTTAGAGCTGAAGAATACCTAAAAATCTTAAAGCCTGTAGCTGTGGGACTTGATAAATTACAGAAAAAAAATGCTTAATTAAACATGAACTAAAAAGGAAACATTTTTTAGCCCTAATAATAGTAACCAGAATAATTCTATTTCTGATGATCATATACGTAAAAGTTGTACCAGCACTTCGCACTGTTCAACCTTAACGTGAATTAAGAATTAAGAGTTCTCGAATGTTAGTTTGTGTATGGAGTAGTTGTATGCCTGGACGCAAGAGGTCAGTACCGCGAGTTAGCAAATTAGACACGAGACCACGTGAAGGTCGGAGAAATTCGATATGCTCTCTCTGCTAGCATATTTCACGAATACACAGGGACTGTGTGGATGCTAGTGTTAAAATGAGAATTGTCCAATAAGAAATTAGACAAATTCATTTTAGGATTTTAATTTGCTAGCATAACCAGAATTCAGGTTATCGAAATAATGCGAAGACTTCATAATTTTTAAACAAAGTTTTTCTTTTAGTTATAGATAGTTATTTTTTCTGCAGTTTACAAAATCCTATAAAGAATATGTTTCAATACAATTATAAGTAAATAAATAATAATTCATTTTTTTAAACATGCATAATAATAATAATAATAATAATAATAATATCTTTATTTAACTACATGCATATGAAAACATATTTGTAGCAGGTCAACAGGAGAATACATAAAAAATATAATAAGGTATATGGACATAGATACGTGTCGCTAATAGCACAAACAACATATATTAGGTGTATAAAATTGAGTAAAGAGTAGAGTATAGTAGAGCATAGAGTATATAGGCTCCAATATTAGTTAGCTAATAGATTGGTGAGGTTGTTTTTATCAGTTAGTGCCAAATATAATTATTTCACACTTATTCATACAAATTGTCTTGGTTTTGCACGAAACATCTTTATGAGTGGCTTTATGCCTTTCTGATGAGCTCCAGAATAAGGGCGAAAAACGTTTCAAAGGCTAAGCATTTCCAAGAAACAGAATGAGAGATTTCATGAAAATGTAATCCATTAGAATGAAAAATTTCAAGACAAGGTAAATAAATTCATTTTAGGCCTTTGTTCTCATTTTTAACTGAATCTTCATGATCGTAGGGGGTTATGTAGATACTAGTTTAATCTGCATGGCCATAGGGGACTGTGTGGATGCTAGTGTTAGAATTAGAATTGTCAAATAAGAAATTAGACAAATTTATTTTAGGATTTTAATTTGCTAGCATAACCAGAATTCAGGTTATCGAAAGAATGCAAAGATTTCATAAATATTTTTACACAAAGTTTTTCTTTTAGTTATAGTTATTTTTTCTGCTGTTTGCAAAATCCTATAAAGAATATGTTTCAATATTATATGCAATGTTTACATTAGTTCTTTTACTTTGTATATATTCCCAGAATTTTACTTCCCTCGCATACCGAAGGGAAGTATTGTATTCGAGAAAAAATCACCCTCCGAGATTTTTTCGGATTCTGACGTTTCAGAACACGTAGATTACGAAAATATAGGTTTTTCAATTCCGTCAGTCTGTCTGTCTGTTGGTGCATTTACTAAAAAACTACTTGATGGAGAGCAGTCAAATTTGGTAGGTAGTTGACGCTACTGTCAGCGCAGAAATGGTAGAAATTTCACTGGAAAATATACAGGGTGGACCGTCTAAACGGAATAAATAGTGAAAAATTTTTTTTTTCGCTCAAATATAAAATTTCCACGTTTCATGACGCGCTAGTCCTATTTCGGGAAAAAAAATTTTGAAAATTTTTTTCACCAACATTTTTGAAAAAATTTTTACCAACATGAAAAAAAATTTTTTTGCTCAAATTTAAAATTTCCACGTTTCATGACACGCTAAACCTATTTCTAAAAAAAAAAAAATTTAGAAAATTTTTCTCACCATCATTTTTGAAAAAATTTTTAGCACTAAAAAATTTTTTTTTCTTTGTTCAAATTTAAAATTTCCACGTTTCATGGCATTCTAAACCTATTTAAAAAAAAAATGTTTGAAAACTTTTTACCAACATTTAAAAAAAAAAATTACCACTAAAATAGATGGAATTTTTTTTCTTAAAATTTTAAATTTCCACGTTTCATAGCGCTCTAAATCTATTTAAAAAAACAAATTGAAAATTTTAAAAAAAAATTTACCACTAAAATAGATGGAATTTTTTTTCTTTGTTCAGATTTAAAATGTTTAGCTAATCTATTTATCACTATTATAGAACAGACGAAATATTTTTTTTCAAATTTAAAATTTCCACGTTTCATGACATTTAAACCTATTTTGGAAAAAAAAATTTGCCACATCCTTTCACCATTTTGGAAAAAAATTTAACACTGGAATAGAGCGAAAAATTTTTTTTTGCTCAAATTTAAAATTTTCGCGTTTCGCAACATTCTAAACCTAACATTTTTTATATTTTTTAGCCACCGCTATACTTCCACACCATTACGTGAATGTGGAATTGAAAATGTGACAGATGGCAATAATATTTGGCATATGCACCTATTATATACTTTTATTGAATAATGGCATCCCAAGAAATAATTCAGTCATGGTGGACATTTGTAAAGGTATTTGCGCAAGCCTTCCATATCTGGCACCTGTTATTTAGTATTGAGCTTTTGCTGTTGGATGAGCACTCTGTATATTTTTTTGACCAAAAGTTATCAGGTTTTTTTGTAATAATAGCAATAACTATATTCCGATCTGTATTCTCAATGTCATTTCAAAATTAATAATTTTTTAGAGTGACCGCCATGCACAAATAACGAGGGAAGTTCTGTGTAAATAACTTTACCGATTTTTTTAGGATTGTCATTGATATCAGTCTCAATGTTTTTGATATAATTAGCTATAATTAGTTACTTATTTTAATTAGCTGCTTAATCTCTGCTCTTAATTTGCGAAATCTATGTTTGTACATGGGGTCTTTTTTAGATTTTTTAAAGTATTGTTTTTTCATTTTAATTCTTTTTATAAAGTCTGTTGTGTACCACTTAGGATACTTATTTCTTTTAACTATATTATTCTGTGGAATACATTCATCTAATATTTGATACAGTGCAGTGTAAAATTGGTCTGTGCACTCATTAGGATCTCCAGAAGTGATAATGTCCCTCCAGTTACATTGACTAAGAAATCATATAACTTAAGGTAATCTCCTCTATTAAAATTTCACCTTTCATTTCTGTCAATATTCTGGTTGCTGTTATTATTAACGGTAACAAGGCCAAAGTTATGGTCATCTTTAAATAATAATACCTTCATCATCCACCACGAGGAGTTTTAATCATTGAATGCACTTATTATGAAAGAAGATAAAATTTCCGATGATTCCTTTAATGGCTGCCCCATCTAAGAATTATGGAAGATAGCGTCCGGGTAGGGTGTATATTAGAGGACCGACAGTGCAGTCATCTCAACAACTAGCGTGCTGACTGGAGGAAATTTGATAAGCTAAGTAAATTTTATACTGGTTTCTACCTTTTCCAACAAATTTGATTTCAAATTCGTGAAATTAGTTGCCACGTTGTAGGATATCATTATAAATAAATATTTAAATTTTGCATTTCATCGACCTAAATATGACAGCAGAGAGCCTATACGAGAAACTTGTATAAATTTGCATATTTTAACGTGTTAGTTATACCGGATGTGCCAGGTGTTAGACCTAGGTTAACAGCACTGTTAGTGAAGTTTTCATTAAGAGGCAAGTCCAAGGGACGATTTTATGTTTCAGTGCTGCCATAAAATCGACGGTTAGTTTTTCAGCCTTACGCTGTTTAACCCCGAAAAATTTCTTATCTTCTAGTTTGTACCAGCTTTTCGTTATTATACATATATCGTATTTTCTTGGCCATAGGGTCATATGTTGGCCTATGGACAAGTGTTTTCTCTGATGAGATTTAGTAAATTAAAATTTACTAAATCTCATCAGAGAAAACACTTGTCCATAACCTAAAGGTTAGTTCCGGGCATCGTTAGTATTAAATTTTTCCAAAGTGTTAGGAAGTTGTCTATAAGTTTGGAACGTGTAGTGATAAACAAAAATTTTGTTTTACATTTAACTACTAAGTGTCATTATTTTAGTAGTGTGTATTACTTTTCCTACTTACCTTGTGTTAAGTTCTTCTACTCTAGTAAAACATGGTTAGTTTTATATTATTGTTTTTGTGAGGTGAGTTCTTCTAAAAGTTTAATGAATGTAACAAAGTACGATTTTTATTAGATGACATAATAGTCCTGAGTTGCTATTATTTTATACAGTCCCGGTAAATTGAGTTATCTTTCCTAACAGCTGATATATGGTATCTAGTGATTATTAAATTGTCACCACGCAATATAATACATTCAATAATTTGTGAGAACTGTCCCTTAGTTTGGTAACTTGTCGTGTCTATCAATTTGAGTTGCCAAGTATGAGAAATTTATAGTACAAGACCTTTATCTTAAATTAATGTTACCTAACTGCGAGTAGGATAAATTTTAGTGAACAAATTTTAACAGTCAAATTTCAATTCTTAAAAGTTACCTCGTTTTGTGTATCGCTGGAGCTGTATCGTCTCTAATTTAGTGATATAACCGTTTTTAAGCATAACATAATTCTTTATTGTAAGTTTATATTACCCGTTTCAAAATTGTACTGAATTATCGATATTGTCGTTTACTAACCTTGTATATTTCTCATTGTAAAATTGAATCATGTTTTGAATTTATACTAAATTATAGATATTGTCATTACTAACCTTGTATTTTTTAAATTGTAAATTTACACTACCTGTCTCAGTCTATACAAATTGATGATATTGACTTTTACTAACCTTGTTATCTATTATCTGTGATTTATATTTTTTTAATCGATGTTAAATTGATTTTGATTTTATTCGTCGTTTTTCTGTGTATTATCTGTGACGTATTTTGCCTTTTCATGATCCTCCTTTAGGTTCTGGTGCCCAAGATACTTTTGGACATTTTTTGCATACAAAACTTAAATTTTAAACACCTAAATTAAATTTTCTAACTTAAAACTTTTTAATTCTTTAATAACTTAGATCACTCTTGGCTTTATTATCTATAGGCTATTGTTAACGCTCACCCATTGCCCTCTGCCTCCTGTGAAACTGGCTAGCCAAGCCTAATTGTGGTGGTAGTAGGTTATAACCTTTGTTTTATTTAAACCTGTGAAGCTGCCAGCCATATTAGTTTTTGTATCATACGGGTATGTTGACTTGTCTGATTAGTATTATAAATTAATTTGCAAGTGATAATGTCAGTTAGGGCTTATCCCATTTAATTTTATAGTTCCCGAGGCGATAAGGTTACAAAGTCGTCCACAGAAGAGTTAAAGACAGATATGGTATGTATAAAAATGTATTATTTTTACTTTAATAAATATTCAATAATGAGCAACCTTTGATTTTTAATTATAATCACTACAATAATAGTTATAAATAAATAAACCTTATATAACAATTAATTTTGTAAAATCAAAATTAATACTATTTAAAAATATAATATACACAAATTATTTGAATAAATTTCATAACTATACATCTACCTAATTTAAAAATTTGTATGCTACTTCATGCGATTAAGGACATAATCTGCAGCAACAATTAGTCCCTTCTGGTAGGGACTCTCCTCTAATAAATTAGCAAGTCGCACAGCTTCTTGGCAATGTTGTTTTGCTAAAAATTGTGTTTGTTCAAGGCCCCTTGATTTGTGTACCAATTCAAAGGCTTTTTCAACATCACCAGATTCTTGAAATCTTCTCATTATCATTGGATTTAATTCTGGAAACTAAAAAATAAGTGCATAGCATTAATGCTTACTGTATAAATTTTAGAAACAAAATTGCTATATTATTTGTTAATAATACAAAACTTGTGTCACACCGATAATGGTAATAAAGGTAAAATTGAAAATATTTCACTGAAATATGAAAAATTGAAGGAAATAATAGTGGAAGTTTTGAAACTTAGCAAGTGTTTATTAAGGTGTACTATTAAATATACTAAAAGTCCCCATCTATATCTGTTGCGTTCGAGCCGCCATTTTGCAAAAATGGTGCTCAAATTCAGTTTGTTACTTATATCTCACTAAGGGGGACTTTAATGCCCACTTTGGTACTAATCAAAAAGTCACTCAATTATGTGACATGCTTGCATCATTTGGACTTGTACAAAAGATATCAGATAAAACCAGGAAATAAAATAGTATAAATAATAATATATTCATAAATTTTAACTATGACTCCTATCAATCACACACCTTTGAACCGGATCTATCTGATCACCAGGGACAATTGCTAGGAGTTGAGGTGAGTCTATATACAATTAGTAACGAACTGAACAAAAAACCATAACGGAGAATGGACAAGTCACTTTCTATAACTTAGTGGAGAATATCTCCTGGTTATTTATTGATGATTAAAGCTTGGATGCCGAAAGCAAAATAATGATGTTTGTAGATCAACTACAAAATGCATATCTTCATGCTTTCCCTGAAAAAACGTACATAAACAAAACAAATCAAGTAATTAAGGTAAAGTGGTTTGATGACAACCTAAAAAATATGCGAGAAAAATAAAAATTTTTAAATGATCTATATAAACAATACCCATCCTCAGATTTAAATAAAGAAACGAAAAATCTTTAATTTTTTAAATAGCTAGTTTATACTTTTGTATAAACTAGCTATTATCAATGCTAGAAAATCTGCAAATGACAAATTGAGACGTCAAAATACCCAGCAAAGACCCCATGTGGAATATAATAAATGATCAAAGAGGTGTACATTAAAAAATAAAATAAACCATGGAAACATTTACTCAGATAGCTATAATGACTATTTTATAAATATTACTCAAGACTTATTAAAAGATAGAAAAAGTGAATATCGATCCCTTAGCTAATATGACAAACTTAAATACACTGAAACAAAAATTTCATCTATAGTCTGTTTTTAAACCAGGAGGAGCGTTTTAAATTTAACACGCTAAATCATACATCTGTGATTGGCTAGGCCCTCGCTAGTTTTACACAAGGCAATAGTCGAAAATATTGACATATTGTAAAAATTTTAATTTCATGTCATAATTTATTTGGTTATAATTTCTATTTTATCGTTTGCACATTATATATCAGTTTTAATCCCTTTTGTATAAATCTGAAGATAAAAGTGGCTAATTACTTGGTGCCTTCATATTGTGTAAATGGTATGGATACTGTATAAACTACCTAGAGGTCAAATAGAGGTCGTTGGATTATATAATGTAGTAAAATACACACAAAAACACTGTAGTCGTGTGTTGTTGGTTGCCCAAAACGCCAAAAAGGTTTTAGTGTATTTTCTAGTTACTTTTATGGTGTGAATGTAACTTTCGTGTTTACTCCTCCTGGTTTAAAAACAGACTATAGAGGAAGTGACACTGCAAATTCTCTAAAAAATAAACAGAGTAAGGATATTTATGGATTCAGTGTAGACATTATTAAGCAAATAAAAAATTTAATAATACCACTAACGAAACTAATAAATATCTGCTTTAAAGAAGGAAGTTTCCCTTCTAGCCTAAAAAAGGCCTTAGTAATCCCTATCTATAAAACAGAAAATACCAATGATATATCGAATTACAGACCAATGCCTTTACTGTCGATAATTTCAAAAATATTTGAAAAGTGTATTGCCTGCAGAGTAACGCGATACTTTGAAAACAACAATATTTTTACCAACTCCCAGCACGGATTCCGGAAAAATCGACGCATGGTCACAGGTATGTTAGATCTATTATTAAATATAACTGAATCATTTGAAAATCTTGAATTCTCAGCCATAACGTTCTGTGACTTAAGTAAAGCTTTTGACTGTGTCTCACATGAACTACTCTTAAAGAAGTTAAAGTTTTACGACTTTGACAACTGTAGCTTGCAAATGTTTAAATTTTATCTTGATAACAGGTACCAGCAGGTACAAGTAGGAGGGGTATTGTCTGCTCAGAAGAAAATAAGTATTGGAGTGCCACAGGGGTCCATATTAGGTCCTCTGCTATTCCTCATTTTTATTAATGTTCTCGCATTTGGCAACCACTTAACAAATTATTTACTGTTTACGGATGATATTACTCTTCGTTCATCTGGTAAAAATCTAGATACGGTACTTAAGAGTTCATGTGAGGCACTAGCCAAAGCTGAACAGTGGTTTAATACAAATGAACAAAGATAAAACTCAAAATATGCTAATCACATTAAGAAATCATGAAGATATAATTAACTATCCATGTAGTGTAAAATTTCTGGGCTTATATCTAGACAGAACATTGAGATGGAATGAACATATAAACACTGTTTCAAAGAAAAATTAGATCTAACATATTTGTACGGCGCAACTAAGTAAACTCTATTTCTGCCAACACTCTAAGGACTGCATATTTCGCTCTCTGTCACTCCCATATCTTCTACGCAATGAGCAAAATGCATAATTTTTTTAAACATCACAGATGAACAGATCACTAAAAAACATGATTTTTCCAGTATTTTATTTTTGTTTTATGTTCTAATTAAAGGTTAAAAAAATTATTTACTGCAGCTGCCAATTTAACTGCGTTTAAACAGAGAAGTTTCGCGCTACTTGTGTGTGACGTCATTGGGCACATCGCACCGACGGAAAACGTATTGTGATTGCGAATGTGTACACATTATTTATGTTGTGTTATGGAAAATACAAAGAAAAGTAGCTATAAATATTGTATTGTGCCCAAATGTACAAATACTAAGTACAATAAAAACTCCAGAAAAGTTATTTTTTAATGTGCCTAGACGCGATAAAGGTAGGAAGAAATGGTGCAGAACTATGAGACGAGACGACCGAAATACAGAATTATAGTCATCCTCAAGAATATATTGCTGCCAGGATCATTTTGATGTAAATTTACCCATTAAAACTAATTATTTTATAATAATATTATGAAAATATGTACCTAACCCTAATATTATTGTGATAATTTGTTTACATATCATGGTGAATTTGGTCACTTTCCTATTTATAGGAATACAAAAGTTTACTAACTTCTGTTAAAAGGAACGTTGAATTAAAATGTATAAATGTATAAGAACGGTGAGAATAATGTAACTTCTCGACGTTCTACATATTATCCAGTTATATATTTATATATACCTATGTATGTCTACAGTTATTTTTACTATGAATGTACCTACCTACCTAAAAGTACGTACTTAGTAAGTGACGGGAGGTATTTATTATATAAAAAAGTAAAGCATTCTAAGATGAAAAATATTAATTAATATAACATTAAAACATTGCCTTGTTTACCAATTTTGAGGTTAGGTACATAAATTATTTGTTATATTTAACTACAGTAAAAGGATAAAAATGGGCACAATTGAATTAATGTTTAGAATAATGAATGACACATACCTTGTTGCTTTAGTACCTCCAATTTCTGCACTAATAAAATCAGTATTAGTAGCAAAAAAGTTTGTCATCATAAACACATCAACAACGGGCAAATTGTCACTCTGGCCCCGTAAAAACCCACTGTCCGTCATTTTTACCACTTAATAATTAAAATAAATAAATAAACGAATGATTTCTTTTATGAAAATATCAATACACATTTACAAAACACAAAACAATTTACGATTTAACCCCTTGGCAGATAGACGACCAATAGACATTATGCCGAATGACGTCAGACCAATAGCGTGGTGTTTTCAGTCACGTGCATATGTTCCCATAAAATTTTGAATTTCAAAGTCGTTTCTTTAGGCTACACATTTTTTTTATACCTTTTCTTCATTACTTTCTCAACTTATATAACATATATAACGAAAAAATAATAAATTATTGCATTTCTAAAATTCATGCATGTTGCTCATTATAGCTTGGGGACATGCTGCAGATCTCGAACGAATTTTTAAGTTACAAAGAAAGGCAATGAGGATATTGGATGAATTAAGCTTTAAGGAAGACTGCAGAAGTTCTTTTATAAAACTTAAAATATTAACATTTCCTTCTGTTTATGTATTAGAGAATTTATTGCATATAAAGAAAAATGATGGTACATATGAAGTAAATCAGGACATCCACGACTATGACACTAGGGGGAAAGAAAATTTAGTTATAAAATACTGTCGCTTGAAAAGGATTCAATATGGACCGAACTATGCCTATTAGAGTTGCCGCTTAAACTCTTCAAGCATAGGATGAAAACGTTTCTCATAGAACACATTCTATAGTTATGAGGAATTTTAAACTGTAATATTGACCTGTTTTGATTTCCAACGAAAAATAAAAAGTATGTATGTATATATGCATTATATTTATTATTTTGTTCAGGATAACAAAAGCTATAATATACCAAAAATTCAGACAATTCGACTGAAACCCAATATCCACTTTTTCTGCAATCCCTTCTTTGGACTGTCAGTTGCTATAGTACATAAGCTAGCGTGCAGTTTCTGACACATTTGTATCAGCTAGACAACAAAACTGATGCGAGAATGTTTTTTAATGGTGGAAACTTAATTTATAAATTAAATTAATGTATAAAAAAATTCAGCTTGATACTGACTAGTCAGAACTTAAAAGTAGACACCGTGTAGGTTCGAAATTCCTGCTTCTGGACCTCCATTAACCAGATGTATGCTGATCATATTTTTGTAATTACTATAAGTGTTAATTAATCACTAACAGAGAAATCAGATTGATATATGTCTGTAATGCCCAGTAACATAGCTGCAGGTTTAGAATGTCCGCCTCTGGACCTCCACTAACCAATCATATTTTTGTATTCATTAAGTGGTAAGTAATCGATAAAGCAATATTCGCTTTATACAAATACTTGCATCAGTTGTAAAGGACATTTCGAGTTATTTAGTGAAGTTTGTGCCACTAAAAAAAATATCTCATATCACTTTCGTTGTCTGCCATGCTCTGAAGGATAAGATTAATAATGTCTCTAACTGACACAAGTGTGACAGGTAATTACATGCTAGCTCCGGTACTATAGCTAACTTATTGTCGAAATTTCAATAAAATCGGACTTTCCTCTATTAAGTTTTTGTACAGGGCCTTCATTAGTAAATGTAAGACATGTGACCAGTTAATTTAAATTTTATCTTTGTCATGTTTATCTCAGGTTTCCAAGGGATTTATTACGTATTTGTTAAATCATATGTAGATCTTCTATCGCACGCAGCTGACCAATCAACGTTGTCCATATTGACAAATGTCAAACAAATAATCTCTAAACTAAGAATCTGTGATGATCTAGTTACTTCTTAGGGCATAGACGTTAGTGATGGGCAATATGACTGTTTTTAAAGATTCGTATCGTACTGACTCCGTATTTGTTAACTTAATAGGTTGTCTTTATAACACACTTGCAATTTTATGTAGTTTATTATTGTTTTTGTACATATTTTATTATTTCATTTTATTAGACATTCTAACCTGACAAACCCTACAGGTTGCTGAATTAAAGGTTATTAATTTATTTTGAATTATATATAATAAACACATTCTCAGGTGTGTTTTTTTGTTTACATTTAGGGCTCTTGAAAGCAATTTCTTGATATATCCGACATACAATTTTATTAATACAGCTTGAATATTTTTAATGTCTCTGTAAATTATTTATTGTATTTGTTTTATATAAAATAAACTATTTTACATGACTGGTTATATTATATACTAAATTTTAATTTTTATTCTATGTTCAGATTTGGTCTAAAGATGAAACTATGCTTAAGTTGCATGTTAAAAGAGTTAATTCTTCTTTTTGTTTTTCTTTCATTGATATTAAAGGCATCTCCCATTCAACTTTCTTTTCAGTACTAAAAATATGTCTTTTAGTACAGGAGCGATGTACAATTATTTAACACGTTCGCAACTGCCAAAGGCATGATTAATCCTTTGCCTAGAGTATGGTAGAGAAGAAAAGCGATATGAGATATCGTTTTTTTAATCATGGAAAATTAATTAGTTACTTAAAAATAAATCAACTTGATATTTACTAATTGTGATTTAAAAGTAGACACCTTGCAGCTTTAAAATGTCTGCTGCTGTACCTCCAATAACCAGGATGTATATCTGCTTCTGGACCTCCACCAACTGGGTTGCCAATCGTATTTTTGTAATAACGAAATAGTAATTAATCGATAGCAAAAAAATCAACTTGATACTTCTTTGTCGTGCCCAGTGGCAACTTACAGGTTTAGAATGTATGTCTCTGGACCTCCACTAACTGGGATGTATGCCAGTTGTATTTTTGTATTCACTAAAAGTGGCAAGTAGTCAATAATAATTAAAAAAAAAGATTTTCCTGATACAAATACTTGCAACAATTTTAAAAGATATTGATAATGAGTTAGGTACTAAGCGAAGTTTCCAACACTAAGAAAATTTATCGTATCACTTTCTTTGTCTGCCATGCTCTAAGAAACAAGATTAATAATGTCTCTAGCAGCTACAAATGTCAGGTAATTGCATGCTGGCTCCTATACCATTGCTGTTGCTCCTTTTCTTAAATTCAATAAATAAATTAATCACATGAAGATTATCACATTGTGAAAATTTCGAAACTCGTAAGTACCAGTAGGCCAAGCAAATGGGTAGGTTAAATCGCAAAATGTGTCCGGAGGGAGATCTCTACGGGAAAAGTTGTATTGAGCTGAGATGTAAAAAAAAGCCCTAATATACTACTAGCCCCATCCTTTCCTTAAGGGCAGAAAAAGGATGAAATAGTTTATTTTTGCGTATAAATCGAGAACGATGGGAGATATGGAAAAAGGTTTCAGATAAAAATTGTAGAGCTTAAAATTTTGCATAAAAAAGGCCATATGCGTTTATACCGTATTTCTGATGGTTTGGCTGTAAAACCTGTATGACGCTTAGGGGCTGAATGGATTGTTAAAAAAAATCGTAAAAAATCGAAAAGTTGATATTTTTCATTATTTATTTTTTGAATCTCCTTAGAAAAATCCTCAACTATCTTTACAGAGATAAAGTATCTTTGTCAACTTGTTTATATAAAAGTTATGAACATCTGAATTTTTAAATTGACGATTATTCAGGGTTAAACGTAGCGAAAAATATTTTTTTGAGCAACACTGTCTTCTTCGTGAAATTTCCTCACAAAAAGTCCTTTACCGTTTTTTTTATCTCACATACCAACGTTGATATCTAAATAAAATTACTATAATTCCTACAATTTTTATTTCACTCGACGCCACTGCTATATAGTCTAAGAGCTACTGGCCTCGGCAACCCATTGTCACAATGCTGGAAATATGTTAAAATGTTAGGTTAGATCTCCCCCGATATTTATTTATTCACTTCTACAAACTTTTGACTTACGGACCTCAAATAGAGTAGCGGCAACAGAAATACTTTACACACTAGAGGTCAAGAGTTCAAATCCTGTGTAGCAACAAAAATATTTTTTGCTTTTTTTTTAATTTTTCGACCCAAATCTCTTGCTCGAATATTATATTACGTATATCTCACGTCTATAAATGTTTCTTTGCCATAAAATTTTGTATTAGTGACAGAAAATGTATTCCATTAATAAAGTATTTTTGAAATCTACAATTATACATTGAAAAAGGTAAGAAAAGTTCATACATTATTTTCATTTTACGTATACTCACACTAAAAAATATATATATATATATATAATAAAATAAATTCAATATCTCAAACAATCAAAAATGAAACCAGGATTTTTCAAAAACTCGACATATTGACATTGTATCTAGTAGTCAATGAGGCTGAAAATATGTATTACTTAATAATTCCGGGAAGCGGTAACTTTTCATCAAAAGTTACCAACAATAGTCCTTGAGTGTCATTTGTTATTGAACAAAATAGTTGCCAAATACCAGCTTTTGTCAAATATCTATTAAAATATTTTATTCTTAAAAAAACTAATAGCGCTGTTCGAAGTACGGGAAATTTTACATAAAAAATGTATATGAAGTTATTTTTTACAATAAAAAATGTAGGCTTCAGATCGCACGAGAATGGAACGTGGCGATGCGTAAGGCGCGCGAAGCCAGCGCTGTCTCGGGCGCGCTACACCAAATTTGTTGCAACTTTTGAACTAATTGAGCTCAACAAGATCTACATAAAAAAGGAACATATTATACTTACAATTAAAAAATAGAATGTATGTAGGAATAGTACGTATATGAAATCGAAACATAAAGAGATTTCCGATGAAATCTGTACTTAGAAACTCTACCATTTCTACACTGTTTAAGATAAGAAAGAAACCCATATTACTCTTGAAGTAATGTATAAAAAGATCCGGTGAGTGAAAAAAATCCCAAAAATTTATTTTTGAAGATGTACACTTCCGAAATTTCAAAATTTTGAGAAAATGATAAAATTTGATATGTATAACTAACTTTAACCATCTATTACTCTGGTTTCAATTACGTTATTGGATTTATGTGGTCGATTTTTGAAGTTTGTAGTGTGTACTTTACGATACTTCAAAGAAATTTACCTTAGAAATTAAATTAACCCTCTTAATTTTAAGAGAGAAAAAAAAGTTATTTTGTTCCAAAATTCGTGAAAGATAAACGTTAATAACTTTAAAAAATATATATTTAGCATACCTAATTATAGCGATTTCTTATACATTACTTCAAGAGTAATATGTGAAAGTTCCAGGTTCTTATCTTAAAAATTGTAGAAATGATAGAGCTTATACCGATTTCATCGGAAATCTCTTTATGTTCCGACCGCTATATACCTACATGTTCTATTCCTACATACATTCGTTTTTATTTGAAAATATAATAATCCAAACTTTTTACATGGGCAAAAGAACACATCACCAGGAGTGGACAGAATATCATGGTCAATAATCAAACAACTAAATTACCGTGTTCACCATTACATTCTAAAAATCTTCAAATATTGTCTAAATCACCAGATATTTCCCGAAGACTGGAAAAGAGGGGAGATAATAAACATACCAAAACCGAATACCAATCACAAAAAAATTAACAATTACCGACCAATTACTCTACTACCAGCACTCGGTAAACTATTCGAAAAAATTATAAGAAACAAATTACATGATAACACTATGAACATAATTCCTAATCATCAGTTTGGTTTCAAAGAAAAATGTGCAACCTTGCATCCACTAACGATTCTCACTTCAAACGTCCAGTCTGCCAAACTTGACAATTTAAAATCGGCCGCAATATATCTGGATATCAAAAAGGCGTTTGATAGCGTTTGGCACAAAGGGCTATTATATAAATTAAAAAAAGTAGGTACGCCTGATTATCTGATACACCTGTTAAGAAACTACCTGGAAAATAGAACACTACATGCAAAGGTTGGAAACGCAACTTCTGAAAAATTTATGATGGAGCAGGGGGTCCCACAAGGATCACCACTTTCACCTCTATTATATAACTTATACAGCTATGACATCGCCACCCCACAAAATCCATCGGAAGACACAACATACATACTACAATATGCTGATGACACAACTCTGGTGGGACATGACAAATCACTACAGAGGTTAATCCACAAGATGCAGGATAAGATGAACGAGATACAATTGTGGTTCAACAAATGGCGTCTGCTTCTAAATCCCAGCAAATCACAATTCGTTATATTTAACCACGCTCCCTCTCCATCTTCCCCTTCAATAAGCATTGCAAACGAGAATGTAAAGCCAACTCTCACGGCCAAATACTTGGGAATTACCATAGATCAAAAACTGAATTTTAATCAACACACATCAATTATTAAATCCAGAATAAAAAGCCGAGCAAAACACTTCAAAGCACTCACATATAAAAACGAAGGGATATCAACAAAAACAGCTACAAAAATTTACACATCAATATGCCGACCCATACTTGAATATGGACACAATCTATATATCAACTGCCAAAAACCGGCCCTAAACAACTTAAAAGTTGCTGAAACCGCTTCGCTACGCATTATAACTAAAATTCGGCACCCAAACAACTACCTCTATAACCCGCCAAATAATCTACTATATGAAAAAACCAGAATAACACCAATCCTGACCAGACTCCAAATGTTAACAGTTAAATTTGCCAATCGACCACACAACATACAATTGATGCGACCTCTCTGCCGGACAAGAAGCCCCAACACATCAAAATTCAAGCACCCCGAGATGACACTGATGGAAAAAATTACTTCGCTAACTCTAAACTAATCTAAACTTGTTTGTTTGTTTTTTTTTTTTTTTTACAACAAAATAAATTGTATTCATCTTAAAACTATACAAAGAATATTGTAATATCAATAAAAAAGCAGGATATACAGGCTGAAGGACCCCGGTCGATAGCCGTTTGAATATGTAATTTTTCTCTTATATATTCAATAAAGAACTTTTATTATTATTATTATTATAATAATCCAATAGTGACTTACTGGAGTGAAAAAGGACATTGATGTGTATAGTTTTGTAACACAAAATTTATATCATCATCAGGAGTATATATCTAAGTTTTGGACTTCCAAAGTATATTGCGTTATTTTTAAAAACAATTTTGTTTTTTGAACAGCGTTTATTTAGGTAAACGAGGTGAATATCTCCGGTTCTAGGGGTCCGATCGGGACAAACAAAAAATCAAAATCTTCTCAATTAAAATTTCAAGAAATCTGCGTTAGTTTTGGGTCATTTGAGTATGTATATATCATGCAAAATTAAATAAACCGGCTAAAAAGCTTTTTTTCATTTTAACGCCAAGGGACGTCAAGAATTACGATCGGCTTCAAACTTTCAGAAAATGTACCTTTTGTTGAAAACTACAAATTTTTTCGGCCATTTTGAAAATTTTTTATCAGAAAAGAAAGAGAATTGCGACAACTTTAATTTAAAATAAAGTTAATTTTCGTCTATATGAACTCGAGATAGTTAACTCTTAGCATCTTGTAAAACCATAAATAGCAATAAATACACAAACACACACATATAGAAATAGCCCGGGAGGCAGCGACAGTTTCCGTGAAATCATTTCTATAAAACTATTTTTTTTCCAAAGAGAGTTTAGATAGTATCTATAATGACGGTGCAATTCTACCAAACTCTTACTGGTGCGTAAATGAGTGAAAAATGAAACACGTAAAAAAATACATGGACGAAAATTTCGTTTTTCGAATTGTCACAAATTGTCAAAAAATTACGATTCGCCTTCGCTTCTGTCGGCCTCAATTATCGATTTTCACCTCGCGACTCACGTTGTACGGTCATTGCCGACCTTCTCCTCGCTATGGAGACATAGAGCGGGTCTCCTTTCGCCGTATTTATTCAGTTCTTACGTTTGAAAAATTGACTTGCGGTCGTGCTAATCGGCGACTATTTTTAAGTGGTTTCACGAGTTCGAATCCTTCCCGGGGATACTTTTTTGTTTTTTTTTCGTTATCAATTTTTTTGATATTTTTTATTCTATAATTGCTATTCACTCCGATCTATTGCATTTCTCGAAAAAGTTTTGCATTTTCCACCGAGGAATATTAATCTGCACTATCTCGATTAAAAATCAGAAATTTTCTTAGCGAAACATATAATGTAATGGAGTAAATAAAAGGTTATCAACAGATCTATAAAAATACTGTATGTTCATTAATACTAATGAGGAATATAATTGTCGTGATTTGACTACGTATTGCCGTTTTTGCAACGTCTACCAAAGATGTAACCCTATAGCGGAGGTAGAATGTGATTCTTAATCGAAAAAGTGCTGATTAATATTTCGTGGCGGAAGATGCAACATCTCCGAGAAATGCAATAGAACGGAGCGAATAGCAATTATAGAATCAAAAATATCCGCCAAAAAATTGAAAGCGAAAAAAAAAGTATCCCCGGGCGGGATTCGAACTCGGGAAACCACTTAAAAATAGTCACTGATTACCATGACAGCAAGTCAATTTTTCAAACATAAGAACTGAACAAATACGGTGATATTGGAGACCCGTTCTTTGTCTCGATGGCGAGGAGAAGGTCGGCAGTAACCATACAACATGAATCGCGAGGTGAAGATCGAAAATTGCGGCCGGCAGAAGCGAAGGAGAATCGTCATTTTTTGACAATTCGAAAAACGATATTTTCGTCTATTTATTTTTTTGCAACATATTGTTTAATTCTTTACTCATTTACGCACCACTAAGAGTTTGGTAGAATTGCACCTTCATTGTAGATACTATCTAAACTCTCTTTGGAAAAAAATCTAGCTTTATAGGAAAATCTGTCGCTGCCTCCCGGGCTAAAACAGAGTTGTCTCTGAACAGAACAAATGTTTGACATTAGCCAAGAAAAATAAGGTTATAATTTTATAAAGAGAAGTTAGCAGAAAAATTCCCCTAAATACATACCTTAACTACTAACTATTAACTTAAGTAAGCCGGAAACAATTGAGCACGGTGCAACAAAACAAGAGGTAATCTCGATACATAAATTTTAAAAAAAGCTATTCAGGATAATTTAGAACAATAAAATGTAAATGCTTGAAAAAACAGTTTTTATAAGTTTAAAATGTTTTTTGGACGTTTCGTATGAAGTAAATATGTTTCAAAATGATACAGTTCAAATATTAGCCATTTGTTAATTAACAATAATTGGCCAAAATACTAAAAGTAAAATATGAATGTATAAACTCTATAAGCTGTAAATGATCTTCAAACATGTTTTGTCTTAAAATACCTATTACATTACCAATTACTTTACGCCTGATTTAATATAGATGTTTGTTTGCTTCATTAAAACTCTGGCAAGCAATTAGTTTTATGAAGGTTCGACCTGAAACTTACTGATTTTAAAGTATATTAGATTTTTAGCCCAGCATTAACAACCACCTCAAATTAATTTCATGAAGCAATGATAAAATCACAACATTTCCTTAATTTCTATAAAACTTGATCCTCCTAACTTGAGCTTAACAGCTATAAAGTTTTATTGAAAACTTGATACCTTGATAAGTGAATCATAAGCCAATAGAGACTAAACGATCGTTTTGTTCTAATGTAAGTTCTTGAAGGCCTCTTTAAAACTTTCTTTGAGACAAAACCATCTTTAAGCGCAATTGGCATTTAATAAATCTAGCATGAATCAGTGGTTAATGAGGTGGCCATTACAAAATACTGATAAAACCTAAATAAATCTAAAAAGCATTTAAATTGTTACTTGGCAAGTTACACCTTTCTTCTCCACCCCTCTCACCTGAATGGAGCCCATAAACGCGGGTCCAAAAATGACTATTTTTTTGTCAACACATTAAATAGTTAGTTTCTCCACCGATTTTTGCCTTTCTGACCTGCTGAATGTGTTGACAAATAAAAATCATTTTTTGACCCGTATTTAAGGACCCCCTAGATGCGAGTGGGGGCAGAAAGGGGTAACTTTTATGTATGTCATTTCTTATGTCCGAAGGTCTATGCCATTCTTAACGTTCTCCATCGAGAACTTTCCATCTTCTAGATGATTTGTGAAATTTTAAATTTTTCCTTGATTCTGAGTCTAAAATGGCCTTGTAACTTTTTTATACAATAGGAAAATTGTAGCTTTTTGTACATGGTCTCAAATACTTATAAAAAAGGTTTTGCCGCAAAGTAGAAGTGGTATTCATTCGGTTGGATCATGGCCAATTTTTAAATTTGCCGCGATTTTTACTTTACCAGCAAAAAATTGTAACTTTTTTCATCAACTCAAAATTGTACAGACTATCGTATACCGCAGTTCCTAGCAGATATTCATTCCGTTAAAAAATATTTATTATTTCATGGCCCCGGGCCCTAATTCAAACCATTTTGAGGACTCATGACCCGGCCTACGGTGATTGGTTTATACTACTACATTCCTCAGTACACCACAATTGTTAGCAGGTATTCAAAATAAGTTAATTTTGCCCTTCAACTGAGCTCAAAATTTGTTTAAAAATGTATGCACAGTTGTATTAGGAATGTAACTGTATTGACAGACAAAAATAGTGGTGCCTAAATAAAGGCAGAAAAAAACATTTTTTTAAAGATTATTAGATCTGCTTTAAGTTCACCATTTGAGGTCTCCAGGTAATAAACTTTGTGCAATTCTATTTTATAGAATTCTTTCTCATTCCAAGATACTCATACATTTGTTTCTAATATGATCTCTAAATATATAATCAATTATTGTAATTTAAAATATATTCCACATTGTAAGATTTTTTTTGTAAAGTTCAACTTTTCTCATTCAAAACATTTCTGCTTATATAATTAAAGTATGAATTACATCTTGTTCGTGCTTTCAATGTGAATTTTTATAGTTAAAAAATATATTTTTCAGTAAATTTTGAATGAAAATGCTAATAGCGTTTTTTCACAAGCCTATTTCTGAATGGATATCCAGGTCACTTAACACAGTTCTTATCTTGCATTATCTCATTTTCAAAACATCACCTAACCTGTATCGTCGGAATCGGGACAGAATTACGCCTTGCTACGCTTACGCTATATTTTAAGTGATATTAGGGAGATTTTAGGCGACTTAAATTTGCTAATACGTTAAGCGTAAAAGGGTACACTGAGTATGCGCATTAGCTCGAAAATAAGGTTCTTTGGTATATCTTGACACGTTTTGAGTTTTCCAAGCCTTTATTACTTTCTTGACGCTACCTAAACAATGTAAACATATATAATCCTACTTTTCGTTTAGTTTGAAAAATTTAGTTTAAATATCAAAAAGTCAAATTATGTTCACACCTTGACAAAAATACCAACGTTGCCAAGGATTGATTTTCACGCAATAATTTCATTAGAGATTACGAACACAATTAAAAATATCTAAAAGGTGTATTAAACAGAGCCAGGAGTCATATATTTTAAATGCAAGTATTAAGATATTCATATATTAAATTTATAAATAGATGTGAATGTTCTCTACCGAGCAACGTTGTAAAACATTATACGTTACTAAGCGAACGTTGCTCTAACGCAAATACTGTAAAACTATCGGTTAATAAGGTATTCGGTTATTTTTTAACGACTGCGCATGTGCAGTATAACGAATAAAGCATAACGTTCATACATAAAGGACCTAAAATCTATCTATTCTTCCGAGTTTTCCGATTATTAACGTACAGTGAGGTTAATGAAACAAAAAACAAATCAATGTCGCAAAATGTCAAATAATGCTTTTTTCACTTCTGCCGGCTCGAATTTTCGATGTCGTCCATGTAATTCATGATGCCGTGAAAATGCCAATTTCGATCACTCGATATCGACATTCGGGAGTCTTCCTGCTGGTGCATTTATTTAGTTAAAAATTTCATGTTTTGCATTTTCCGACGAGAGTATTGGAAATCTCAAATTCATCCCTGCCATAGCACATCGCGTTAAGCGACGACTTTCACAGAGGATTTCTCGGTTCGAATCCTGTACAGGTATACTTTTTTTTGTCTTGAACTTTTTTAAATTAATTTTGAACTTTTTGGTGGATATTTATTATTCTAAAATCATCGCATTTATGCGATTAACGTTTAAAAACTATAAAAAAGTAGAAATAATTCATGTCTAAGTTAATGAATTTGTTCACGACTTCAGAGGCGTATATCACTATATTCGAGACCATTATTTTTCTACTTGTTGAATATAAATGAATTAATTAAAAAAAAACAGCTTGTTACAAATCTGTCATGCAGATTAACAGTTTTTGCCTCTAGAAAGGCACCAACCGATATGTATGCTAATTGTATTTTCGTAATTACCGAGTGGTAATTAATCGATAAAGAAACAATCGGCTTGTTACAAATCTGTTTCCACGGTGAAATATTTCGCAGGTTAACAGTTTCTGCTTCTGGAAACCCACCAACCGATATGCATCTCAATCACATTTTTGTACTCATTGTGGGACATGTAATGTAATAAAAAATATCAGCTCTATACAAAAACTTCCACCAACCATAAAAAGCATGTCGACTTTCAAGAGTCATCTAGTAAAGTTCCCACCAGCAAATGGTCTCTTATCACTTTTTTGTCTGCCAGCTCTAAGGAACAGGATTAATAATGTTTTTAGCTTTTACAAATATGTTAGGTGATTGCACGCTGGCTCCCTATTTGATATATGAAAATGCAACTTTGTAGAAATAAAAACTAAATATCAACTTAAACAGCAACCACTTTCACAAATTCAAGAGTGCTCACTGCACACCCCATCGACATCCTTTCGCCACACCGGCCATTCCTTCTTTGGGAAGCCTTAAACTAACATCTTGGCATATTTCCAGCCTTGTGAAAATGGGTATGTTGTCGAGGCCAGTAGCTCTTAGACTATATTCCAGTGCCGTCGAGTGAAATAAAAATTGTAGGAATTATAGTAATTTTATTTAGATATCAACGTTGGTATGTGAGATAAAAAAAAACGGTAAAGGACTTTTTCTAAAGAAATTTCACGAAGAAGACAGTGTTGCTTAAAAAAATATTTTTCGCTACGTTTAACCCTGAATAATCGTCAATTTAAAAATTCAGATGTTCATAACTTTTATATAAACAAGTTGACAAAGATACTTTATCTCTGTAAAGATAGTTGAGGATTTTTCTAAGGAGATTCAAAAATAAATAATAAAAAATATCAACTTTTCGATTTTTTACGATTTTTTTTAACAATCCATTCAGCCCCTAAGCGTCATACAGGTTTTACAGCCAAACCATCAGAAATACGGTATAAACGCGTATGGCCTTTTTTATGCAAAATTTTAAGCTCTACAATTTTTATCTGAAACCTTTTTCCATATCTCCCATCGTTTTCGATTTATACGCAAAAATAAACTATTTCATCCTTTTTCTGCCCTTAAGGAAAGGGTGGGGCTAGTAGTATATTAGGGCTTTTTTTTACATCTCAGCTCAATACAACTTTTCCCGTAGAGATCTCCCTCCGGACACATTTTGCGATTTAACCTACCCATTTGCTTGGCCTACAGTGTTTGCAAATAAAAATACAAAAAGTATCTCATAATTAAATTTGTTTTAGATATAATTCAATTGTCTATAATATAATAAATGGACTCAATTAGTGTGACGTCACATAATTATGCAACCCCTATATACTAGTGTCATGACACACGGGTTGCCTGCTAAGCATACTGAAATTTGACCCTTAATGCACATGTTTATAAGGCGACATTTTCGGGGATAGAAACATAGCATACAATGTTATTTTATTTCTCCCGTGTAAGAAATATTTAGGAGATTTCAGTTATCATATTACATGGACAAGGTATCGGTAAATATACACAAGTATAAAGTATTACAAAAGCTGTAAACAAAAATTAAAATAAAGTTTTTATAACTCATACATAGATATATACATTTTAACATATTTTTTTAATGTGAAATAGGTATTCGAAGTCCTTAAATATTTCTTCCACAGGAGAAATAAAATAAAGTTCTATACTATGTTTCTATCCTCGAAAATGTCGCCTTATAAACATATGCATTAAGGCTCAAGTTCCAGTGTGCTTGGCAGGCAACCCGTGTGTCATGACACTAGTATATAGAGGTTGCCTAACTTGTGACGTCACAACTAATTGAGTCCATTAACATTCGTGCACATTTGACTAACATAACCTTAAATTATACGATTTTGTAAGTTTGCTTATTTTCATTTTTAACGTTTTTGTTCGTATTTCTAGATTGGAACCAGTGTAACATTAACAAACTCTTTCAGTTAAAATACATATCATTTTTCAATAGAAAACAGACTGCTAATTATGGGTTGGATTTCCAATTCATAAAACAGTATATCTTTAAAAATCAACAATTTCAATAAATTATATAAGTATTCTATCTTATTAGAATTTATTAATGTTACACTGGTTCCAATCTAAAAATGAGAATAAAATTACAAAAACGTAGCCTAATTAAATCTATCCAACACTTAACTTCCAAGTAGAACGCTACTGGATTTAGGGATTTTCATTAAATAGGCGTGCCGATGGTGTTTTGTGGGTTGCATACATTTTGTAGTCATTGTAAGCGGTTCTTAATGAAGGCCCTGTACCAACAAGAAACGTGACACACAGAAGGACACTTTGAAAGTTCAGAATGGCATGAAATTGTTTTCTCTATGAGCAATATTTACAATGAGCAACATGCATGAATTTTAGAAATGCAATAATTTATTATTTTTTCGTTATATATGTTATATAAGTTGAGAAAGTAATGAAGAAAAGGTTTAAAAAAAATGTGTAGCCTAAATAAACGACTTTGAAATTCAAAATTTTATGGGAACATATCCGCGTGACTGAAAACACCACGCTATTGGTCTGATGTCATTCGGCATAATGTCTAATGGTCGTCTGTCTATCTGCCAAGGGGTTAAATCGTAAATTGTTTTGTGTTTTGTAAATGTGTATTGATATTTTCATAAAAGAAATCATTCATTTATTTATTTATTTTAATTATTAAGTGGTAAAAATGACGGACAGTGGGTTTTTACGTGGCCAGAGTGACAATTTGCCTGTTGTTGATTTGTTTATGATGACAAACTTTTTTGCTACTAATACTGATTTTATTAGTGCAGAAATTGGAGGTACTAAAGCAACAAGGTATGTGTCATTCATTATTCTAAACATTAATTCAATTGTGCCCATTTTTATCCTTTTACTGTAGTTAAATATAACAAATTATTTATGTACCTAACCTCAAAATAGGTAAACAAGGCAATATTTTAATGTTATATTAATTAATATTTTTCATCTTAGAATGCTTTACTTTTTTATATAATAAATACCTCCCGTAGGTATATATATAAACCGCCTGTTTTTTTATTCTTTGATGAGTCCTGCGTTTTAATCCAAAATTCATTCTATCTTTGTCTATCCTTAAGAATAAAAAAAGATACAATGAATTTTCGATGAAAGCGCACGACTGAATAAAAGAACACGGGGAAATATATAACTGGATAATATGTAGAATGTCGAGAAGTTACATTATTCCCACCGCTCTTATACCTACATTTATACATTTTAATTCAAGGTTCCTCTTAACAGAAGTTAGTAAACTTTCGTATTCCTATAATTAGGAAAGTGACCAAATTCACCATGACATGTAAACTAATTATCACAATAATATTAGGGCTAGGTACATATTTTCATAATATTATTATAAAATAATTAGTTTTAATGGGTGAATTTACATCAAAACGATCCTGGCAGCAATATAATCTTGAGGATGACGATAATTCTGCATTTCGGTCGTCTCGTCTCATATAGCTCTGCACCATTTTTTCCTAACTTTATCGCGTCTAGGCACATTAAAAAATAACTTTTTTTGAGGTTTTATTGTAGTATTTGTACATTTGGGCACAGTACAATATTTATAGCTACTTTTCTTTGTATTTTCCATAACACAACATAAATAATGTGTACACATTCCCAATCACAATACGTTTTCCGTCGGTGCGATGTGCCCTATGACGTCACACACAAGTAGCGCGGAAACTTCTCCATTTAAACGCAGTTAAATTGACAGCTGCAGTAAATAATTTTTTTAACCTTTAATTAGAACATAAAACAAAAATAAAATACTGGAAAAATAATGTTTTTTAATGATCTATTCATCTGTGATGTTTAAAAAAATTATGCATTTTGCTCATTTTAGAAATGTGTTGATACTGCTTTTCAAATGCAATATACTCTTCATTTTCATATTTGCGAAGAGTATAATAAATACACTTTATAGATGTCTTGAGAAAGGAAATAAAGATTTCCAAAAATTTTACAATTACTTTTCGTTTTGTGTTTGGCCTTAACAACTTTACACTTCTTACTGAAACCTGAAGAAAATTAAATTTTCTTCTTCTTAAATAAACAGTCAAGAGAAGAAGCAAATATTTAAATATTATAAGATAATAATCACCTTTTCACATGCAAAGAGAACAGGAGCTGTGGCCAAGCCCAACTTCAAGTCAGCAGCTGTAGGTTTTCCCATGGCCTCTGTTGAAGAAACAAAATCTAAAAGATCATCAACTAATTGAAAGGCTAATCCTAAATTTCTACCATATTGATATGAAATATCGGCCAGGTGTTCATCAGCTCCAGCTAATAATGTTACCTAGAAGAAAAAATGTGTACATTTACACTGAAAATTTGTTTAGATTGTAGTTTTTTCGAATAGAAAATTAAATTTCTTTAATATTAAAAAAAAATGAATAGTAAGAAAATATATGATATTTACATAACAGTAATTTTTAGCAATAATTTCCAATCCTTAAGCAAAACAAAAAGCATGACACCAGATTGGGGTTTTTTCTTATAAATATTAAGAAATATCCTTTGGATATGTTATTACAGTAGGAAATATGACAAATTTGAGCTTTGGTTCTTCTTGATCTGCTCCATAAACAATAAACAATAATTTTTTTCAACTGTGCTTTGCTCCTATTGCTATAATAGGACTGTTATTGTTTGGTTTCTAAAAATCAATAAGGGATGGAACAATGATATTCAAGTTTCATTTTCTTTTTATTTCAATGACCTCTCAGTGTTTTTAATTTCTCAAATCAGTCGTCGAGCCCTCCTCTTCAGCCTGAAGCGGAAGGTGATATTCACTGCTCGTTTAACTCCCCAGCACCACTATTAGCAGTCTCTCTATGCTACACGAATCATTTAAACATCACACATGTTTTCAATAATAATACTAATGATTATAACACAATTATTATTATTACATAAATACTGTTACAGGCAGAAGGACCTCGGTCAATAGCTTGTTGAATCATTTTTGGTTCAATAAATTCATTTATTATTATTATTATTACTGTTACATATGTGGTGATGGTAAAGAATTGAACGTAATACCTACTGATGTGAGGATACAGTGCTATCTAACCAAACAAACATACATCCCCCGAGGTAACTTGTTGTAGAAACATTTTATTAAACATCGCTTTTATACGGACGATATTACACATCTGGAACCATGTCATTTACAGTGCTGTGTCTATGTCAGATTTATGCGTTATATTAAATTCCTCATCCGTAATAACAATTGTAATAGATTCTACAGGCCAATTCGGTTTATCAGAGAAGCAATTATTAACTTTTACAGGATTAACACTAGATAATATTTACGAATTAGAGTCAATGTTGAAATCTATCCATAAGTTTAGTGCAAGAACTTCTATCCAGGCCATAGTTATTTTTCTATTAAAATTAAAAACAGGTAGTAATCAAATGATTGCTTCCATTCTCGTATGAAACATGGCCATTTAGTTTCTTCATCAATGTTTTGGTCTACAGACAATAACTAGAGAAATAATTGACTCGAGCACTAGTGAAATAGCTAAAGCCATTTTTGATGTTCGAGATGATCAGCTAATGATCAGCTGATTCCTGACTATACCCTCATACAAATACTACAGTTAGCCCGCTAGTAGTTGTTTAAGAGCACATTTAAATAATGCTATATTGTTGCAATGCATATTGAACAATGCATGTTATTTTAAAATGCGCAATACAAAACAGATTGATTGCAATATGTGTGGCGTAAATTATACTGCAGTATCGGGCTGTATGAAGTCTCTACTTGCAAGTTACGTAAACACTCTTGGTCAACTTGCACGAAACAGAAAATTTATATCTGTTGGAATACTTACTGCCGGCACAGTAATAAAGATGACCCATAGGATACATTTTTTTCTGCTGAGGCTTATTGCAATTAATCTATTTTGTATTGTGCATTTTAAAATAATATGCATTGCAACAACGTGGCATTATTTAAATGTGCTCTTAAATAATATCTAGCGCGCTGGCTGTAGTATTTATATGAGGGTATAGACAGGAATTTTTGTGTATTTAAAACCCTAAGGAAACCAGTTCATATTTGTTGTGGACTATAAGGTATCTTTAGAACAACGTATTCCAAAAGAATCATGTTCTGGGCAGAAAAACGTCCCCTTATGCAAACAATACGTTTACAATATGCACCATATGGTTACATAATAGATATGTTGGGACCATGTTACTGTAATACTTGGTGACATAAATGTTGACTTGCTTGTAAATAACAATGAAAAAACGTTTTTCTTAGATATACCCCACATAACATCTCATGGATATGTACATCCATAGCATATACATTAGGTGTTGGAATTTGAATATGTATTGTTAAATATACATATGATATGAAATGTATATTCAGCTACTGATATCCATCAGCGTCATATACAACTGTATATTGCTGGAGGTATATACATAATGATTTATACATAACATGTCCATTAAAGTATAATTAAATTATACGCGTACACGAATTTTATCTCATTATCTGATGCGCATGCGCTACTAATTTATGGCATAGTACGTCGGCGCACCAGGCAGCATTTGTTTACGGATTCTAATTCGCAACAGCCGGCGCCGGCAGCCATTAAGCTATTAAGCCCTGTAGTGTGGTGTGCATAGTGTTTATGTGTGATGGAAGTTAACTCTTTCTCTTTCTCTGGATTTTATATTTGCTTATTGCTATATTATGCTGTTACATTTGCATGAAGTAAAAGTATATTTATTATAACGAAATTCTTTAGATTTGTAAATACATACTCTTTTAGGGTTAGAAAATTTGCAAGTTTCATATTTAACTGATTGTGGCAGGTGTGTTTAGTTAAGATGACGGAAAGTGACAGAGGCCTAAAAATTTGCTGTTATGTCATATTGGGTATGTATTTTATAAATATATAGTGAACAAAAATTACATACGTCCATATTATATAGCTTACTGATGGTTGAGAATGTTTATTTAAACACATATGTAGGACATGAGTAACTATAGTAGGTATTATACATATGTTTACAATTTGTTAAACTACCGGAAGGTAAAACAGTATACGCCAATATTGAAAATTTTAAATATTGTGTAACATTAGGTTATTAGGTAAAGTTTGTGTATGTTTAAAATAGTTATATAAAATATATTTCTTATTAAGCTATCTGTGTTTTATTACCTCTTATATGGATACTATTGGATACCTCTGAAGTATAGTTCCCACTAACATCAAAACACTTGAACACTTTCATTCGATGGGTGCTGCTCCAATCATGTTGGTATCATCGAGATGATTAAAACTGTTCGTTTTAATCATCTCCCAATGATGCCAACATGACTGGGGCAACATGCGTCGGGTGCAGTATTCAATAAATGTTTTGATGTCCGTGGAAACTACTTCAGAGATATGTAATGTATATTCATAAAATATGCGATTATGTATATGATGTGTATTTCATATCCAATGAATGTTCATTGCATATGTTTATGTACATTCACTGGATATAAAATATGCTGGGAATGTTAATTTCACATCCATTAGATGTACATTAGATATACTTTCTCCATCTTGTGGATATACATATCCATAGATTGAAGATACAATGTATGTACATTGCATATCATTTTGTTATGTGGGACTTAGGACATTTTATTTAAAACAAGTAAAAAAAGACCCAACCAGAATAACGTTAAATAGTAGCACACTAATAGATATAATTGCAGTAGATTCCAACATGTATATATCAGAAGCACTATGAATATGTATGATCTGACTAACCATAGACTAGTTTATTGTAATATTTCTCTGGATATTGATATAATTTCAGTTTGTGTCCTTACTTGATAGACACGATGCGACTTACCCGTTCCTTGGCTTTATTGTCTGTTGATTTTGTTCTTTTTGAATTTTGTGCCACTTATGTTAAGATTTATTTTATTGACTTATCGTTCAAGTCGTTAGTACTTGTAACGTAAGATACTACTTCTCGTTCGTGCTTTTTGTGTTACTTTTTGGATTTTGGACCAAATTTTTCTTTTTGTTTTCTTTAATGATAACGTTAATTCACAGTTTACTGTGGTGTTTTAAAACGCAGATTTTGAACATTATGGGAGATTACACTTATCCAGAGCAATAAGTTAATTTAATATAGAGATTTCTCAGATTTTAATATTTGCGATTTTGAATATGATGTGCAGCAAATTCAGTGGAATGTTCTAAATAATATCGGTGATATTAGTGAGCGCATTGACATTTTCAACGAACTAGTTATTAACGTGTACGCTAAGCACGCGCCATTAAAGACTGTAAGACTTAAACATCCTTATCGGACGTACATCGGCCGTGAAGTAAATAGAAACTACTACATGGATTTAAAAAAACTATCTATCCACAGCTATTAAAAATGAAAAAAGGCATACACGCAGTTTGAAATAAATAAAATAAACAGAAATTCTAATCAAATGTGGCTTAGATTCAGACAGTGGGGCATCCACAATAAGGGAAATATGGACTTATCACATCATTTGAAAGACCCAAATGAATTAATCAGAGTAATCAATGAATGAACCAATATATACAGGCAGTTAATAATGATCAGTTATTATTTTATAGAAACAGCACAATTTCTGATAATCACCCATTTACTTTCACTATAGTACAAGAAGACCTTCGTAAAGCAGTAAGCAAAATTAAATCCAGAGCAATGGGGGCCGAAAATATCAGCTTAATGATTGAATTTATTTTGCCATTCGTTATTAGCATAGTAGCGAAAATTATAAATGTTTCCTTACAATTAGGTATATTTCCATTGTTATGGAAAACATCAGTAATAAAGCCACTGCCGAAAAAACCAAATCCAGTAGAATACAACAATTTAAGATTAATACACTTAGTACCTGTTCTATCAAAAATAGCAGAATATATAGTAAGCAAAATGCTGTTATATCATATAGAGAATAATACCATTCTACCAAAAACCCAGTCTGGTTTTAGATCACATTATAGCACATGCTCTGCACTTACTAAAATAGTGAACGATTTAACAGCAGCCATAGTCCTACTGGACTATAGTAAAGCATTCGGTTTAATAAATCACGAAATGCTATTGGCTAAATTACATTATATTGGACTAGATGTCTCATTTTGCAACTGGTTTAAAGATTACCTAAAAAACAGATTTATAGTTGTAGATATAGGAGGTAGTAGGTTATTGACTAATAGGGCAACCGCCATAGGTGTCCCACAAGGAAGCATTTTAGGTCCTATATTTTTCTCTATATCTACCTCAGATCAGCCAAGCGTACTCCAACACTGTAACATTCACCTTTATGCAGATGATGTACAATTGACCATGTCATTTGCTGCACCGGACACTAATATTGCTTTGCAACATCTAAATGAAGATTTGGATAGAATATCAAATTGGTCACGTAACCAAGCCATGATCCTCAACGCCAATAAAAGTTGTGTTATGTTCGTGGGTAATCAATGAACTCTAGCTAAAGTCACTCACTATAACTTCTCTACTATTCACATAGACAACATAGAAGTACCTACCAAAGAAAATGTTATAACCTGTTTTTAAACCAGGAGGAGCTTTCTAAATTTAACGCGCTAAATCATACATTTGTGATTGGATACGCCCTCGCCAGTTTTACACAAGGCAATAGTCGTATATTTTGACAATTGTAAAAATTTTAATTTCATGTCATAAATTATTTGGTTATAATTTCTATTTTATCGTTTGCACATTATTTATCAGTTTTTAATCCCTTTTGTATAAATCTGAAGGTAAAAGTGGCTAATTACTTGGTGCCTTTATATTGCGTAATTGGTATGAATGCTGTATAAAATACCTAGAGGTAAAATAGAGACCGATGCATTATATAATGTAATAAAATACACACAAAAACAGTCATCTAGTCGTGTATTGTTGGTTGCCCAAAACGCCAATAGTCATTTGACTTTTGAGCAGCACATCATAAATAAATTAAAGACATGCTATATAAAGTTAAAAACTTTATATTCATTAAAACTTTTACTCCCTGAAAAGGTTAAATATAGATTAATTGAGTCTCTAATTTTCACCCAGTTCGATTATTGTTTGCTAATGAATTATAGCTTTTTAAACACCAACTGTAAAAACAAATTGCAAATGGCTCAAAATGCATGTATGCGTTTTGTATACCTAACAACAAAATATGATCACATAACACCTTTATATAAATAAACATATGAAAATTGCATATAGATATCAATATTTATTTGGAGTATTCCTCATGAAAATATTTACATATAGAAATCCTGAGTATTTATATGTGCTATTAATTAGGAAAAATGTACATCAACTAAACCTAAGAAACAATGACTTATTTAGCATATACCAACATAACACCACTAAATTTGAATGCTCGTTTAGTTACATCTCAGCCAATTATTTAAATAACTCCACATTTTTAAATTTGTTAAATTCCTACACACCAAATACTTTCAAAGTTAAATACAAGCAAGCAATAATTTCTCACCAAATTAGTGATACTTCTCAAATTAAAAATTATTACGTAATTTTGTGTATTTTTTAATTATTTTGTAAGTTTTATTTAGCTTTACTAATAGCCACACTCAATTTTTACATTGTGACAGTTATTATTGATAATATTACGTTTTTACTACTATACATGTATTTTTGTAGGGATTGTGGAAGAACGTTTCTAACGAACAACTCTCCTCTGTGTCTTGTATACTTTTACTTTTATGTGTACTTAATGCAATAAAGATTATTATTATTACTATTATTATTTAATGCTAACATGAATGATTCGACTAGAATGAAGCAAATCATATTGAATCCTAATGGGTTACCGAAGTTGTAACTATAATTAAGTGAATTTTGAATTGAATAAATTCAATTGAATTGAATTGTTAAAGCCCGGGGACGTAATAATTGTTGCCCAAAGTTTCCGTAATATCGTTTCAGATTTAGAAGAGTAGAATTTCAAAGTTTTAATGTCAGCGTTTAAAGGTAATAGATTACAGCTTTCTGTGGGTGAAGCAATCTAATCAAAACTCGTCACCAAAAGGTATAGAACCTAAATTATTGTTTATAAGCTGTCTGTCTATAAGCAAGGTCTGGATACAGCTTATAAAACTAATAATACTTTAGGTTCTATTATTAAAAACAGAGATTAGCTAACTTGTGGGGCTTGTCGTAAGATATATGTTGGACAAACAGGTAGAAATTTAAAAAAACGTATAACTGAACATAAAAAAATCCTTTTTCAATAATAAAAATAACTGTACCCTTGTAAATCACCTTTTGGAAGAAAAGCACATATTTAAGGACAACTTTGATGTCCTTCATACAGCTAGTAAGGAATCAAAGTTGACATTACTTGAAAGCTTAGATATTAATAGGTATAAAAATTCTAATATTTTACTTAACGATCAATTAGACATAAATAATTCTCCACTTGTCAATCTATTTTAATTTCTAAATTAGTTATCAAGTAATTAAATTTCATGTATATAAGGTCCAATAAGCTCAATTTGTAAGTAGTGTAGTGATGCGCTCATCTGATAAAGCTAATATTTTAGCGAAACGATCGTCATGTTGACTTAATATATGTGAAAATGTTAAAAACAGTTTAGTGTTTTTTATTTCATTAGTGATAATGGATTTTCAGCAAGTAAAGGCCGAGTTTATCAACTATATAAAGAAATTAATTTCTATTAAAACATTTTTGCTTTTTTTATGCGATAGAATTTTAATTGTAATATCTTTATTCTTGCACTAAATTCATTGAAAAGTATGATTTTGAGTATTTTACAAAGTTTCAGAATTTGTGCGAAAGCTTTTTTCAAACAATTGTGATTGAATTGAGGTTATAACTTTTCATAGACACGCACTATAAACTCTAGTGCTAGATAAGTAAAATCATTCCATCCAAGCGATTTTTTAAGTATTTTATCTAATTTATTTTAAAAATGCAAAAAAAACATTAATTTAATACTTTATTATTCTAATAATACGTACTTACCGATTTTACAGAATTAGCAATAAGAGAAGCAGTTTTTCTGTAAGTTTTAGTGAGGTAATGAGTAAACCTTTCATTTTCAGTTTCTTTGGATCCCAGCTGCATAAATTCTCCTTGGACTAGGTCTGTTAGCACCTGTAAAAATAAATAATATTTTATTCAAATAGGGTGAATACAAAAACTATCATCCTCAAATTTTTAATTACACAGAAGTGCTAAGGCGTAAAAAATATATTTATTCGATAAACTATTTAAAAATGATTGCCATAGGGTGAAATGATTCACACACTATACTTAAGAAATATATTGGGTAAATAATTATAGCTGGACTTTAAAAGTAAATGGTTGAACAAAATCAGATAAACGTGTGGCTAGCACCTGAATTCATAGCTGTCTCTTAAAACTTAAACTAAACACACATTCCCTCTACTGGTTCACATTGTCATTACTCACTACAGGGGCACAGTTAGGCAATTATAAATTTAATTTTTGTGAAGGTTTAATGCATTGCCTTACATTGTGAGTTAAGTTTAAATACACAGTAGTATTTTACTTCCACATACAGATGAACATGGCGAAAGTCCTATTTAATGGCCGCATATTTAATCATTTTGTGTAAATTAATTTTATCTCGCATTATTAATGTGTCGTAGAGAAGTCACCTTCTAATTGTCTGATATCGATTGATCTAATTTCTTTACCTTTTTATTTGCCTTAATTATTTTTCAAAATTTCCCATGGATTTTTAAGAGAGGTCTCCTAGGGGTAGAAACACATGACAATTTGGCGTCAGGAAGAGGAATTTTATAATAAGAGGAATTAGGAAGTGTTCGAGAAGCTTGGACAGAATTCTTCTCGGGAATTAGTGCTAACACAGAGGACTAATTTACTGGACATTGTTCGAGGGTATTTTCGAACTGGAAAATAGTGTTAAGTGCATTTTTGAGACATTTCTGGAACATTTTATTAGGACATTAGTGGTAGTAATTAAATCCCTTGAACTGAGAAGTGATAAAGACTCTAAACAAGGCTATTTCGTGTTGTTAAACGCATCTTTGTGATATTTCTAGAACTTTTCTATTTGGACAGCAGTGGAGAATATCAAATTCTTTCAACTGGAGAGTGACAAAGACTCTAAATAAGACTTTTTTGTGCTGTTTCGTGATTTTTCTGGAAAATTCCATTGTTGATACTGACGTGATTGTTGAATATATTTGATTTCAACCTAGTCATATGCCTATAACAACCAAAAGTATGGTAACTGAAAAGCAAATACATTATTTGCACAATTCCAAAAAGTATGGAGAATTAAGAAAAGAAACATCAACAAGAATTGGAAGAAGAAGAAAGCATTGAGAAGAAGGAAGTCCAGTCAAAGGAGAAATAGACCGGCTTAAACAACAGTTGAGGGATAGAGGAAGCCAGCAAATGGTATCATTAGGTCAGCAGTTCAAACCTCCCCCTTTGACGACCATTTTCCAAAAAGACAGTTTAAGGCAATGCTTATGCGAAAAGTTGGAGTACCAAAGAGAAGACTATGGCGTTAGTCCTGGCACTAACGGGTCAAGCATCGGAAATACTCCAGACAATCCTGGTAGAGCAACAACACGATTTTAGAGTTTTAGAAGCTGCCCTAGACTTATGATATGGTGAACAAAACCTTGCCCAAGTGTACCAGTTCCAGTTGAAATCACATGATCAAGAGGCTGGGAAAAGCTTACAAGAGTTCGAAACTGCCGTGCGCACGCCTTATAACTAAATCATTAATAAAGCTTACCTGGCTAAGAACTGCGGTAACATCATTGTTTCTTAATTTGGCAATCATCATGGAAGCTACTGCTAGAACAAAATCGCCTGCCATGGTAACCTGTAATATAAGATATTTGATAAACACATTCTATAAAGAAAAATAGTTATAGAAGCTGTTCTGTTGGCAACAATGTGACAACAAAAAGTCACTAGTTTTCTAACAAAATGTCTGACAAGCATGTATGATTGATCATTGTAAATGTCAGGACTAATAAAAGCATTTTTAAAATACTAACTACTACTTTTACACCTTTTGGGCTTTTGAAGAAGTCCCTAACAATACATGGTGGCAGCTAGGAGTGAACTCTGTTTCCGTGAGTACTGACTTCTAAATTAAAATGTCTCGGGAAGAAGACAGCAATGTAAATGCCTCTGCATGTGCCCTCCGTGCACCTCTTTTCAACGTGAGCCCTCCCGATCAATTCAATATTTCAGCTTCAGCCTCGTGGCCTTAGTGGAAAAAGCGTTTCGAAAGATACACTGTTTCTGGTCTATCTTCTAAAAATGAGGATGAGAAAATTAATGCCTCGTTGTACATTATGGGGGAGAAAAGTGAAGACAAGAAATTATTATCCAGTTTCCTGCTATGCCTGGAACATACGAGGGGATGCTGAAGGCATTTGAAGATCATTTTATCCCTAGACGTAATGCAATTTTCGAGAGATTCCAGATGAATTTGAGGGTACAGTTACCTGGGGAAAGTGTAGAAAATTTTATTACTGCATTAGGCACACACTTTAGTAGAGCACTGTGAGTACGGGTTCTTGAAGGAAGAAATGATTCGTGACCTTGTAGTAGTGGGTATGAGTGACAAGAAAACCAGCGAGAGGATGCAACTGCAACCATCGTTGTCGGATGCAACCTTGATGGCAAAACAAGCCGAATTGCAAAGTAAGCAAAACAACATATTAAGACAGGAGTTGGCCCAGGTGAATGCGATGGGAAAGAATATAGTGGACAAGTTTGGAAGTCAGCGCTTTGACAAACATCAGTCTACAGCGTATGATATTTCTTGTGACTACCTACTGTGGATTGGAAGAGCATTCACGAGATAACCAGCGAGAGATCCAACGTGCAGAGCTTGCAAAAAAAGAGGACACTGTAGTATATACCGCCGAAACAGATGGTACTTGATAAATGCTCCTTATTCTAGGCCTGAGATTAAAGAGACCCATACAGAACAACCCTTACAAACGCCTAATAATTGTCAGAACAACGATTCTGTACCTAGTATTCAGGATAATGAAAATGAAGCAGTGCAAAGTGAAAGTGACAGCAACATAAACTGTAATAAAGATGAGACTATGATATACGAAAATAATGATAAACCAATTACTGAAAAACCAGAATGTTCCCTCATTTGTAAGGCCTAAACAGTCATATAAAAAACCTGTTTGGGTACATGATTATGTAACTGAAAGTGATTAGGGGTAAATTTTAAACAAGAAGGGGGATGTTCTGCAACAATGTCACTACTTTTCTAACAGAATGTCTGACTAGCATGTATGATTAATCATTGTAAGTGTGAAGACTAATAAAAGCATTTTTAAAAACTAACTACTACTTTTACACCTTTTGGGCTTTTGAGGAAGTCCCTAACAATACAGAATCCAGCATGCAATTACCTGACACATTTGTACCAGCTGAGACATGATTGTCCTTTGTCTTAGAGCATGACAGACAACATATAAGTGATATGAAAATTTTTCTTAATGATGGTAAGTTAATTTACAAATTAAATTAATTATTTTACGAAAATCAGCTGGATATTTACTGCTCATGGCTTAAAAGTAGACACCTTGTAGGTTCAAAATGTCTGCTTCTGGACCCCCATCAACCGGGATGTATGCCGATTGTATTTTTGTATTCAAATGGTAAGTAATCGACAAAAAAAACTTGATACAAATACTTGCGCCGATTATAAAAGATATTTCGAGTTATTTAGTGAAGTTTCTAGTATGAAAATTTCTCATATTACTTCTGTTGTCTACTATGCTCAAAGGAACAGGATTATTAATGTATCTAGCTGATACAAATGTGTCATGTAATTCCACGCTGGATCATTTACTAAAACATATTTACCGTTTGCTCAATTGAAAATTATGGAAAAAGTAAAACTATTTATTAAAATAAAACAGTTTGGCGGGTCCCAATGAATTCAGTTTCATGTATACCGAATGGTTCAGCCAGTAGGGGAACTCTTATAACTGTTGAACGGGTTAAAGGATTATTTTTAAATTTAGTGTAGTAACATGAAAAAAATATTAAATTATGTGATGTAAAGAACAAAATGGCCGACTTCCGTTTTTGATGCAATTTACATGAAAATAAAGTTTATAAAGGGACCACATAATAAATATTTCTGCAAAATTGGATTCTGCTGGCCAAAATATGACTCAAATCTCAAATATTGCAAATAATCCATTTAGGGCCAGTTTTTCAGTGCTGGGTTAAAATTTGGGTTATCTAAAAGAGTTTAAATATAAACCTGCATTTTAAACTAGGTTAGCATTACGCGTGTTTTTCAGTACATTAACCCTCATTTCAGAAAGCTGGGTTAACTAATCCGAGAATGCATGTGGTTGGCGATACTGTCACGCTAATTCGACTGATTTGACAGACCTGACAAAACAGTTTTTTGAGGTTAAGTGTGTTTGTGTGAGAGGAAAGTGTCCTAACGTTGCTTTGCGGCCTACAGTATAGATCTAAGGGGCTATATTATTCATATCCAGCAAATATCCGATGATGATGAGAATATTGCATCTTTTATTGGACACCTGGCAAGGATTCTAAAGGCTAAAAAAAATCGAATAGAGAAAAGATCATTTTAATAATTGAGATGACCATGATATTCATGTAAGGTTCCCTTTAACACAAGTCAGTATTCAAATTATTCTGGGGCTGATCCAAAACCAAATAAAGTTACGTATAAATTAGTATGACTAAAAGTGATATCTTTTGACATCGTTTGAGTAATTTTGAGCAGCTGTGTCCCTGTGAGTCCCCTTTTTGTACAATAAAATAAAATAATAAATATATGACTAATGCGCTAAAAATAATGTAACATTACGTACTGCCACAAATGCACATGCACTGCAAATGGGATACGCACCACCGAAAGGACACGTGAGACATATAACATAAGTGACGTTACTTAAACCAGAATTTATGGTTTAAGCCACCTCATTGCCGTGGATTTAAATCTGTTGGTCAAGAATAGCGGTTAAATTTAAATATGTATTGAAAAACTGATAACTGCAAAAGTTTCAGTTATATCAAAGTTTTTCTGTTTTAAACTAGGACTGAAAAAACGGCTGTATCTCATTCAAAAGTTACAAGAGTGTCGTCATTGGCTGGGCCACCTGGTATAATAAAATTTATGCCCAAAAAATATATTATAATAACACATTTATTAACTTTTTAGTGTTCCGTACCGATATTGGAATGCCTGTAGTATATTAACTTTTTATGACGAATAAATTATTATTATATTATTATTATTATTGACTAAACAGAACACTGGAATCACCTCGGTGTCTGCCCGTCTGTCCGTCGGTCTGTCACGGACATTTCTATCAGAGGCTGTTTGACGTAGAAACTTGAAATTTGGCACAGTTGTAGGAATCATTGTGGTCCAGTTACGGACGTGAAGTACCAACTAAATTTTGATTTTGGGATTTAGTTTCTGGGGTAAAATGGGAAGTTGAAAGTTTTTTCAAGGTCATTGGTACAAGACACATTTATTCACTTTTTAGTGTTCCGTACCAAAATTGACAAAACGAACACATATGGAATCACGTCGGTGTCTGCCCGTCCGTCTATCATGGGAATTTTTTTCAAAGACTGTTTGACATCGTAGAAACTTGAAACTTGGCACAGTTGTAAGAATCATTGTGGTCCAATTACAGATGTGAAGTACAAACAAAATTTTGATTTTGAGGTTTAGTTTCTGGTATAAAATGGGAAGTTAAAATTTTTTTCAAGATCATTGGTTGGGGTGTCAAATGAAAGCTTGTAAAGCACGAATTGAAGAATATACAATTTGTTTTTCCATGTATTTTTATCAAGTATCACTCGGAAAAATCTAAATTAAATCATGAGCATTGGGAATAAGGCGTAAATAAAACAAAAATTATTACATTTGCATTATCTTAAATAATTCTTTTGGTACATAAAAAGAAAGCTCGATGACAAACCTTGTTTTGCAGCGTAATATGTATAAATCTATCAAGTCTATCTTTAAAAACAGTTGGTATGGAATACCAATGCGCAAGTACGACGTGCAGAAGGCCAATTTTTTTAATATAGGTAATCGTAAAAAAAAAATTCTTTCTTTTTGTTGAATTAGGCTTAGAATGAAACATATTCTTTATAGGATTTTGCAAACAGCGGAAAAAACCTATCTATGAGAACTAAATGAATGAAAAAATTTTTAAGACAAGGTAGGTAAATCAATTCATTTTAGACCTTTGTTCTCATTTTTAACTAAATCCTCATACTGCAGGGAGTTATGTAGATATTAGTTTAATCTGCATAGCTGTAGGGGACTATGTTGGATGCTAGTGTTATAATGAGAATGTCAAATAAGAAATTGGACAAATTTATTTTAGGATTTTAATTTGCCAGCATAACCAGAATTCAGGTTATCGAGAAGAATGCAGATTACATTAATATTTTTACATACAGTTTTTCTTTTAGTTCTCATAGATAGTTTTTTCCACTGTTTGCAAAATTCTATAAACAATATGTTTCATTACTATAAGCAAACAAATAATAAATAATTCACTTTTAAATAGGCTTAGAATGTCATGAAACGACGAGATTTTAAATTTAAGCGGAAAACATTTTCTCTGTCAGTCTATCTGTAACTTTCTTTGGGCACGTTTACTCTGAAACGGTTTAAGGTACTGATTTGAAATTTGGTACACATATGTATACAACGAGATCTGGAACTAGATTATATTTTTAGTATACTCCGGTGAAGGGTTGTGCTTTAGTGCTATCTATTTATCTACACTTGTAGATTTCATAATGTGTGACGCCTTTGTACGTCATATTTTTTGGTTAATTTTTGCTTCCATTTTTTTAAAAAAAGATTATATTTTTGACAAAACCATTACACATGCAACAGAAAAACAAGTTTGTTTAGGTTAGCCACCAGGTCACGTAGGCCATATTACATCAGAAGTATTAAAGCAACTACATTCAAATTTTTATGTAATTATATTGAAAATTGTGGCTTTGGTGCCCCTTGAAGTGGGACACCTCCCAAAATTTCTCAGTTGCTGGCTGACACAATTCCTTCTCTCCAGATCATCTAAAACAAAAAAATAAAATTTCTTTTTTCAAAACATGAGGACACTGCGATGTATGAAAAAAAATACTTTTTTCAGTTAAAATGTCGTCACATTTTTTATGATAAAGAAAAAAGTTTTGCATGTATTTTATTTTCCGTAATTCATGAGAAAGACAGTTGTGTTCTCGATATATGTGCCAAATAAGAGTAGCCGTGCAGGCTAAACTTCGCCACAAATATAATTAAATGTTTGTTTATATGCATTTACTGAATAAAGACGTTTATTATTATTATTATTAAATTTCAGTGCAATCAGCTTAACAGTTCTTGAAATATCATGTCCGACGTAATAGTTCTTGAGATATCACCGACATGATATCTCAAGAACTATTAAGCCGATTGCCCTGGCATTTCACACATACCGGGTGTAACAGAATCATGGTATATTTCTCCTTTAATTTTGAAGATAATTGACTGAAATTTAGGATATACTATATACATAATAAGCTGGACTTTTTGACGTACAATTGATTATTTTTCACTTCCGGTTTCGCCGGAAGTGACACAAACTTTCCATTTTAAATGGAACACCCTGTGTATTATTGCATTTTTGAATTCTGCATAATTTTTTGAATCCAACCAGCCAAATAAGTGACATTTCAAACGTCAATTTTTTTTATAATATAATTTTTAGTTTTCCATTTAAATGTGCCATGACGGGTCCGATTTATTCTAAATGACCCGTGTAATGCTACAAAAAGAGAGGCGCCACCTTGTTGGAAATACATTCCCTGACCTAAATCTAAAGGTACCTCATCTAAAATGTCCTCAATCTCATTTTCCAGGAATCTCAAATATTTGGCACCAGTCAGAGGTCCTTCAAATATTATTGGACCAACGATTCTACTACCGATTATTCTAAGCCAAACATTGAAACCGAACCACACACTTGAAAGTTACCCTCCCGTAATAAATTTTGATTTTCTTGTGACCAATATTTTGTATTTTGTCGGTTAAATAATCCCAAATTTGTAAACCTTGACTGGTCCGAAAATAAAATCAGTCCCAAAAAATTATTGTTTGGCTGCACGTTATTATACAAAATCCAATTGCAATATTCCATCCTACGTTCGTAATCACTTTCGAACAAATGCTGATGCAATTGGCATTTAAAAGATTTATAGTGGTATTTGTGCAAAATTCGGCTTACTGCTTGGTGACTGATGTTCAATTCAAATCCAACTTGCCTTAAAGAAACAGTCTTATCAACTTTTATTCAAACCAAAACGTTAATTTCCGAATGAAGTTTTCTTCGGGATCATTGTTGGGCTCTCTTCGGAATTGGTTTTCAACACGTTTAAAATAATTTTTCGCTGGACATTTTCTTTCAGGATATCGTCGGCCATAAAGGTCCATAGCTACAATTGCATTTTTTTTTACTTTCCCCATAAATAATTAATATGTCCACTTTTTCGTCTCTCTTTTTCAGCGATATTGTTACATTTGAAAAAATTGAGTTGCCCCAAAAACAATTTTGGTGAATTTTATTTGCTCATAAATCACGTAATTTAGTGTTTTTAACAGGATTTAGATTTTTGTAGCATTACACGGGACATTTAGGAAAAATTATATTATATAAAAAAAATGATGTTTGAAATGTCACTTATTAGGCATCGTTGGATTCAGAAAATCATGCAGAATTCAAAAATGCAATAATATATAGGGTGTTCCATTTAAAAATCGAAAGTTAGTGTCACTTCCGGCAAAACCGGAAGTGAAAAAAAAATCAATTGCATGTCAAAATGTGCTGCTTATTATGTATGTAGTATATCCTAAATTTCAATCAATTATCTTCAAAACTAAGGAGAAAAGGGGGGTATACCACGCTCCTGTTATATCCGCTATATCGAAAACTACGGAAAATAGAATACATTTAAAACTTTTAAAAAGTAATTTTTTTTCAAACGTCACAGCGCCCTCATGTTTTGAAAAAAGGCATTTTATTTTTTTGTTTTCGATGATCTGGAGAGAAGGAATTGTGTCAGCCATCAACCGAGAAATTTTGGGAGCACCAAAGCCACAATTTTCACTATAATCACTTAAAAATTTGAATGTAGTTGCTTTAATGTATAATAAACATATCTTCAAAGTTTGAAAATGATTTGTCTAATAGTTTTCCCAATAAAAATTCTTAAAAAATGAGATTTATCAGCTCGTTTAATGGGAATCCTCCCTTAAAATTTGGTACACATACATGTTATAAAGAAATCTGGAATTAGATTATAATTTGACCTTATTTCTTTGAAGGGTTGGGGGGTAAATAAATAAAGCAAGCTAGTAGGGGTCCAGAAAATTGGGATTTGGTATATACAGGGTGTCTCGCTTAAATGTGGAACAAGCCTGTAACTCCTTTGTTTACTGACCGATTTGATTTTTTTTTTTTTTACTAATGTAGTGCTACATAAACTCTATTCTTAAATAACACAGATGATTTTTACAACGCAAAACGTGGCTTACTGCGAGATATTTTCAAGGTCAAAAATCAGTCATTCATATTAGCGATTTTTTTTTTTTAAACTGATTACATATTCTTTTTCACCGTCCCTTTAAACACTGTTCCTCAAAGTTCCATATAAATCGATTGTTGCTTTTCGACTTTATTAATTTTTTTAAGAATAAAAATTATTAATTAAATAAAACCTAAATAATTAATTTCTAATACCATTTTATTTTTGTCCATAATGAATATAAACAAAAAATAAGTAATATTACATCAAAAACACCTGAATATGAATATAGAAACTAACACAACGAATTATACATTTTAAATCGAACAACAAAATAAAAAATTTAACAGGAGTAATATTTCAGTTTTAAGTAGGAATATAACACAAGTTAACTGAAATATTTAAATAATCTAAATTGTAGTTCCTTCTATTAAGTCCCCATTGACAAAAATACATTTTTCTACTCTCTTTCTGTTATTAATAACAACTTGTCGCAGTTGCTGTCGAGTAATGGCACGACAAGCAGCGGTAATTCCGTTTATTAATTCGTCTACGATAGCTGGGCGGTCCTTGTATACTTCTTTTAACATACCCCATAAAAAATAATCTAAAGGGGTCAAATCTGGAGATCGAGGTGGCCACCCGATGATAGGGCTGTTTTGCCCGATCCATTTGTTGGGAAAATTCAGTTTGCGCAAACAATTCTCGATTTTGGGCTGAGGATAACGAAAATCCACATTGGGCTATCAACTGTAGAAAACAGTACTCGCACAAAATTAATGTTTGGTGTGGGATTCTAAACCAAATATTAATTAGACCATACTATTTTCGAGAAAATTTAAATGGAAATTCATTTTTACAATTCCTCCAAAATGATTTGTGGGAAGCATTACATGATATGCCTATTCAGCAAAGGAATAATTTATATTTCCAGTTAGATGGAGCCTCCATACATTACTCTTTAGTTGTGAGAAACTGGCTAAACCAGAATTTTCCCAACAAATGGATCGGGCATAACAGCCCTATCATCGGGTGGCCACCTCGAACTCCAGATTTGACCCCTTTAGATTATTTTTTATGGGGTATGTTAAGAGAAAAAGTATACAAGGAGCGCCCAGCTACCGAGACGAATTAATAAACAGAATTGCCGCTGCTTGTCGTGCTATTACTCGACAGCAACTGCAAAAAGTTGTTATTAATAACAGAAGGAGAGTAGAAAAATGTATTTTTACCAATGGGGACTTAATAGAAGGAACTATAATTTAGATTATTTAAATATTTAAGTTAAATTGTGTTATATTCCTATGTAAAACTGAAATGTTACTCCTGTTAATTTTTTAATTTTGTTCGATTTAAAATGTATAATTTGTTGTGCTAGTTTTTATATTCATATTCAGGTGTTTTTGATGTAATATTACTTATTTTTTGTTTATATTCATTATGGAAAAAAATTAAATGATATTAGAAATTAATTATTTAGGTTTTATTATATTAATAATTTTTATTCTTAAAAAAATTAATAAAGTCCAAAAGCAACAATCGATTTATATGAAACTTTGAAAAACACAGTTAAGAGGGACGGTGAAAAAGAATATGCAATCAGTTTTTTGAAAAAAAAATCGCTAATATGAATGACCGATTTTTGACCTTGAAAATATCTCGCAGTAGGCCAGGTTTTGCGTTGCAGAAATCATTTGTGTTATTCAACAATAGAGTTTATGCAGCACTATATTACTAAAAAAAAAAAGTTCACATCGGTCAGTAAACAAAGGAGTTATAAGCTTGTTCCACATTTAAGCGAGACACCCTGTATACTAGAAATATACTAGAAGTCAAGGTCTCAATTTTCTTTACGACATCTGCCACCCCCACCACCACCTCCAACGTCTTCACCATATACATATATATATATATATATATAGAAACTTTATTTAGCAAAGAAACTAATACAAACAATGATATTAACATATAGTAAACATTATTTTTATCCTAAAACATTAATAAACTAACAATAACTTTGGTCAGGATATTTAACAACTAAATAAATTGCACATTTGCATTTAATTTGCCAAGTAATTCTTTAATTTCCTCTTGACGGCAAGTAAATTTCCAGCTTGTTTTATCTCATCTGGCAAACCATTGTAATCTTTTACACCATTGAAAAATATACTGTTCTTTAATAGCTCTGTTTTAACTGACGGTATATGAAAATGTTTGCCAGTTCTTGTGTAATGTTCATGCTTTTCACCATATTACCATAGTATTAAAGGAGTTATCAAAATAAAATTGTGCTTTAGTGTGTGTATGAGAACAAAACATCTCAAAGCATTTTTGGACATCAGTCACCCCCCCCCCCCATTATTACCTTGGGGGACGATTCCAAAAATTATATTATTAAAATTCTATGACTTTCCACTTACTAGAGTACAAATATACTATGAAAATGTTTCGTTTAAAAAGACTTGGATAGAAAATCTGAATGTGGTAGTAGTGATTCCTTGGGCAGCGGTTTTATTATATGGTATAATGACAGCTGCACTTTTGTTCTTTAAAATATTTTTTAATCTTTATTACAATTCAATTATTTCTTCAAATAATATTAAAGTGCTTGTGCAGAAATGCAAGAAAAAAGGCGTTTGTGTGCCGTTGTATGTTGACATTTTTTGTAAAGGTATCTTTTATAATATAAGTTTGTATCTTTCGCATTTTAAAATTTGTTCCGACCATGGTGACAACTCTTGACAACTTTTTAAAATACTTTTCTACTACTAAAAACCTACCAAAAAATCAAAAGTTCTCATGAGGATAATTTTTCTAGGTTTTGCCGCTATTTTTCCCTAGGAACTACTGGGTTATTATTGGTACCAATCAGAAACTAAATATTTAATATTACCTTTTGATGATTCCACATGACGTTTACGCTGGGTTTACCACGCCTGAAGTCTGACTGATCAATAACATCATCATGAACAAGAGAGGCTGTGTGGATCATTTCTGATATCATCGCTACTTCCCTCTGCGACGATAAAAGACCACTGAAAACAAAGTCCAACATCATATATGACTCTGTAATATATTATATTGCTTTTATATTGAACTTAAAATATTCAAATCTTGTATTGTATTAATTATTACATTACATAAACAATTTTGATCTGTGTACGGACATTCTGCACAACCTTCTCATGGCATTTGATACCACACATAAAAAGTTTCAACAAATTTACTATAGCTACTTCCCTACTTTCGTCGTGTTTGATGCCAGAAAGGTATGTATATAGGTAAAGGTCCATGACCTCATCTCCCAATGATTGTGAAAACTACAGAGCAATCACTTTACTTTGTAGTTTTTCTAAACTTTTCGAACTTGTCCTAAAAGATCAATTATAATCTTCCTTTTATGAAAATAATTTACTGTCTGCCTGTCAACATGAATTCTCTAATAATAAAAGTACACAATCGACACTTTGTGATTTCCATAAATTAATTGTGGATATCCTTGATCAGAAGCAGTATGCCTTAGAATTATTTATTGATTTCTCCTGTGCTTTTTATATGGTTGATCATAAACTACTCTTAAATAAACTGGTTAGGTATGGACTCAGAGGGATTCCATTAAACCTTCTCTCTTCATACCTCAATAATAGAGCCCAAATTGTCAAAACTAAATCATGATGTGTCGAGCGACATATGTGAATTAACACAAGGTGTCCCTCAAGGATCTGTTTTAGGTCCTTTTTTATTTAACATATATGCAAATCATTTAACATATGTAAGTGGAATATCAAACGTCCATACTATATGTTATGCTGATGAAACGAACATTCTTATCATAGACAGCGAATTAAATGCAATTAAAAATACTGCTAACCTAGTGTATTCAAATATAATTAAATGGTCAGAAGAAAATAACCAACTCAACTTGAATAAAAACAAAACAAAAACATTATTATTTACTTTGCAAAAAACATAGATATCTGTCTCTCTGATATAGAAATGTGCGACTCTGTAAAAACACTAGGAATAATTTTTGATAAGCATCTGCAGTGGGGAAATTATCTAGACAGTCTGTGTAGTAAATTGCGTAGTAGCTCGTATGGCTTACGATTTATGTTCACACATTGTAGCAATGCCATTTTTTTGAGTCTTTACTAGGCAAATTTTGACTGTCATTTGAGGTGTGGGATCATTCATTCTACAGAAATATTCCTAAAGAATTATCCGGACTAGGATTTCATGAAAGTTGCCATAATATATTTAAAGATTTAAACATTTTAACGCTAACTAGTTTGCATATTTTTCAAGTATGCCTATATGTTTACAAGAATAAGCATAAGTTTCTTGCTAACCAAGTCAACCATGATCAAAATACAAGATTTTTAAAGGGCTACTATGGCCAAACTATTGTAGGACAATAACAATCCAAAAAATAACAATCCAAAGTGCTATAAAAGATACGGTAATGTACATACAATTAGGTGTTATACAATGGGGCACATTCAGGAAAATTTCAAAATAGTTGTGCTGCGAGAAACAAAAATAGATCATACCTAAAATTTAGTCAGGCAAGGTTTGTAAATTCTTAAATATTACTTTGAGTAAGATACAATTCAAATTCATTTAAATTGTAGAAACAGTTTTCTAACAATAAGGATTTTAGCCGGTTTTTAAACCTAAACAAAGGGCATGAATTTCTAACTTTTCCTGGTAACATGTTGAAGTATTTGGGTTCCGCGTAATCCAGATATTTCTTATAAAATGTGTGCTTAAAGCTATCAATATGAATGTTGTCCTTTTTGCGCATTGGATTGGAATGGAGATTACTATTTTTTAAGAAGTTATTTACATTTTTATAAGCATGCTGTAATAATTTAAAAATGTATATTCCCGTAAGAGTTAGAATTTTTTTACTTTTAAATGTATTCCGACATGTCTTTTTGTAGGATAAACCAAATATGAGACGAATTATTCTTTTTTGTAGGATAAAGACCCGCTTCACATCCATAGCTTGTCCCCATGATACAATATTGTAGGCGATTGAAGAATACACCATGGCATAATAGAAATTCATAAGAGATTTCTCGTCAAGAGACTTTTTTAAAGTAGCTAAAGCAAAATAAATGCTGTTAAGATTAGCACAGATAGAGTCAATTTGGTTACCCCAACCTAGTGAAATATCTAATGGGATACCTAGAAATTTTGTAGTTGTACTAGAAGTTAAACTAATGTTATTTATATTTTATTTATTATTTATTTATTGTGTTTTATTGGTTTCACCAAATGGCCATCGACCGAAGTCCTTCAGCCTAGTTATTTAATTATATTAAAATTTAGATTCAAATCTTGCTTTTTGTAGGGATTGGTAAATTCAATGCATACTGTTTTACTCAGGTTAATAATTAGGTGATTTCTAGCACACCACTCTGTGAAAGATTTCAGTATCCTGGATGTTAATGTTAGTGTAATAACCTCCATCTCTGGTTTTTGCAAATATTATTATTGTTGTGTCATCTGCGTACATGAACAGGTTCCTTTCCTTTATATAGGATGGCAGATCATTCATGTATAGCAGTAACAACAACGGTCCTAGTACGCTTCCCTGAGGTGTACCAAGCTCAACATCAAATTGGTCAGAGTAAAGGTCTTCAATTTTTACTGCTAATTTTCTGTGTTACATAGGACATAATCCAATCCTTAATTGGTCCACGGACTCCCATACAGTTCAGTTTTTTGGACAGAAAAAGAGGATTGATACTGTCAAGTGCACGGGATAAGTCGAAAAAGACTCCCACTACCATATTTCCAGTATCTAGCTTGTTAATAATATGTTGCGTAAGTTCAGTTGTGGCCATCTCAGTTGAAAATCCCTCTCGGAACCCATGTTGACAGCTAGTTAATAAGTCATTTTTTTAAGGTAACCGATTAGCTGAATATACTTAAACAACTTTTCAAGAATTTTAGCGAAAGGACTGAGCGTTACTATAGCTCTATAATTTTCTAGTATAGCAGAATCGCCCTTTTTGAACACGGGAGTTGTCTTAGATAACTTTAACTGCTTGGGGAACTGCCCGTTGCTAACAGATTTATTTACAATATCAGTTAAGCAGTGACATAGTTCGTATTTACACTCTTTTATAAGTAAAGTTGGTATTTCATCGTAACCAGTTGAAGGTTTATTTTTTAATTTTCTGATTATATCTATGATTTCATGTTCTAATGAGGGGTAAAAAACCTGGTATATCCCACAACAGGTTGCATAGTGCAGTCAAGAGTGTTCTGTGAAAACCTGATCTCAGCTATTTCTTTTATTGAAGTGGCAAAGTATTTGGCTAACGTTAGCAATTATATTTGTATTGATGATAAGTTCATTGTTTATGTTTAATTGTATTTTGTTTGTTTTTATTTGTTTCCTATCCAATTGTAGGTTCACAAGTTCCCACATTTTTTTGCTTTTGTTTTCTGCGTTACTTATTAATTTATTATGGAATTCTCTTTTACTTTTTTTTCAAATTGTTCTTTTAATTCCTTGTAATGAATGTCTACTTCTTTAGAAGTAGAAAATTTCCCATACCAATTTAATTCTTTCAGTTGCCTAGATTCTCTAATTAGTTCCGGGGTAAACATAAAATTACCGATTTTTGACTTATAATTTATATTAATTCTTTTTGTCTTTTTAGGATGAGAAATATTGAAACACCAAGAAAAGTGGGCCCAAAAGCGATCGAATATTAGATCTATATTATCAGAAAAATTTAAATTTAAGTTTGGTGGGTCAGCAATAAATAGACTTCTAAATTCGTGTATTGTATTATCATTATTTGCTCGACTCATTACAGTTTTAGTCGCATTTACACTATTTACGATTGGCGTTTCCCAAGAAAAAATTTGGGTTAGGTGATCTGAGACACCCGGATTAATCACTTTGATTGAATGGTGGTTGATATTAGTAACTAAGTAATCCAGTGATGTTGTACCATCCCCAGGAGCAGTGGCTATACGGGTCGGTGTATCGACAAGAGACAAAAGTTGAAATGAGTTGAATACCCTATATCATGTCATTTTTTATTAGACAGCTTATCAATATTTAGGTCTCCACATAGTGTTACATGTGGATATTTAACAGTGAAAAAATTAAGTATTCGATCTAATATTGATAAAAAAGTTTTTAGCTCACCAGAGGGGGGGGGGGGACTATATATTACAATAACACAGACCTTATTCTCGAAACTGATACTGGTACATTCAATGGACAGTTCAACAGATATATCTTTTACAAATGCAATTTCATTGCATAACTGAGATATTTGAGTAGTTGAAAAAATTACATACCTTCCATGTATATGTTTCGCCCTGCAAAAGCCAGAAATTCTCTGACAGCCCTGTATAAAAATATTATTGATCTTAAGTTCATTTAACCAATGCTCTGTAAAAATAAGAAAATGAGGCTCATGTTCATGTGTTAGAATATCAATAAATTCGAGTTTGTTCGACAAACCCTGGATGTTTAAGTGAAATATTGTCCAATTATTTAATTCTTCGCTGAAGTGGTTATCTGAAACTTTTATTTGTCTGCCTGCGGCGGATTTATTTCGGGAAAATTTCGCTTTGGGAACCTGAATCTTCTTATCGCTGCTCCTTGTGGCCATAAGTCCGGATTATATACATAATTAACATAATCGATGGGATATGAGACCTTGAAGGATGATCTTTCCTCATTTCGATTTAATTCCTCGAAAGAAAAGTCTATGTCAGGAGCTGTAGTTTTTAATATTGAGGATAGTTTGTTGGCTGTTGTTGCTGAGGCCAGTCTATATACATGCAAGTATCCTCTTTTCGGAACAGTTAGGATCGTGGTTGCATTTTTATTACTACCTATAATAGGTTTATATCTATTTGTGCGATTGTATTTTTGAGGGGGATCTGTCTAGTATTTATTTGCGTTCAATGGGTTTACTCACTTTTTCTTGAGTAGGTAAAAAGTTCTTATCTATCTTTACTTCTACTTCAGTATTTTTTTGCACGATTTGTGCTCTCTTGGTTTCAAGTTTTTTACTGGAATTCTTATCATTAAGCAAATTAATAATTTGTTCTTGATATTTAACGATATTAAATTTCATAATTTAGTAATAATTGTATCATTTTCTGCTAATATTTGTCTTAGATAGTTAACTTCTATCATACTTCCTGTAACTTGCATGTTAATCTTTGTAAATTCTGTATCTTCAATGCATTTAACCTCTTCATCATATGCATGCTGACAAATTGCATTTTTTCATTGATGATTGCTTTAAGCAGCTGGAATGGAAGTATTCTTTATATTTAACACATTTCACTTTTGTTTCTACTACCTTTTTACAACAACTACACAATATTTTATTAATTATTTTATCCTGATAAATATGACACTCTTCATTTGCCGTCAATAATCATGTCATGTATTGTTTATCGGATGATGGTGCGTTCATTTCCACCTTCAGCTAGACCTACAAAAAAACCCTCAAGTCCCAGTTTCCTACAAGTATGCAAAAAATAGCTTAAAGTATCCACAACATTAGAATGAAAAAATTATCGCGCCGAAGTATGCACTTTTGAAAATGTTCAAATAATTGTGCGTCTCTGCAAGAATTTATGAAAAACACATCGAACACAATGTGGTTAAAAATCATTCATGCATCATTATTTATTGAAAAAAGTAGTTCATTTCAATTGAAAATGATATTTTTTATAATTCTGACAACAGCTTGATGATAATTTTGCTTTATTGTTTATTTTTTCATGAACATCTCTCGGCGTTTGATTGTTGTATTACATCAGTTCACGATAATCGAGCAATAAACAACATGATAACAAGGTGACAACTTTCCAATATTATATGACAAAGGAGCGGAGAAAGCCAAAATGTTCAATCTGAACATCTGTACAACTTTTTGGTTCAATATTTCGAAATAGATGAGAACACAGATGCACAAAGACGTCTTAGAAAAGATGTCTCTCGTTTCTGTAGTAAACTTTATGAAAAGTTTGACAATTGTGCAAGAATTGTTGATAGATTCTTATACAAAAATGACTCCTGGATGAAAGGAACTTTTTCCTTCAAGGTTTCTGAACCTATGGCACTAAGCTCTGACCAAGTAGCACACTTAACAGAAACGTATGAAGCTAAAGAACTTACATTTGCTGCACTGAAGGATCTGAGAGGAGAGGGTCAACAATCAGCTTCTAAATTATTATCAGAAGCTGTATTTACAACTCCTACTAGCGCTGACAAAATTCGGACTTCATGGCTCAAGAGCAGTCAACACAAAAATGTTATGCCAGTGAAGATGAAGCCGTGTCACTTATTGTAGAGGCAAAATTGTCAAAGCACCAGTATTTATTAAAAAGACAAGAGGCAAAGAAAAGAAATTGTAACTACAAACTCTTTTGGATCTATCTCCCGTCGCTTACACGAATTACAGACACCCGTTCTATCAACTTTAGATGACGACCATTTGAAGAATTTGATATTATTGGTGGAATGGGGTTGCGATGGTAGCACTGGACATTCACTGTACAAACAGCGATATGGAGAAGCTGGCTTGGGTGACGATTTATTTTTAACATCCTTGGTACCACTTCAACTGTACTGTGAACAGCCTGGTGAAGTGGCAAAAACCCTAGACCAGCTTTCATAAGGTATTGTGGCCCATTCAGTTCCAGTTTCAGAAAGAAAACGCGGAACTGTCTTTAGAAGATAAGAGTCACATAGACAGTCAAATTACTCGGATTACACCAACTTCTTGAAAACTCCAAGAACGAAATGTGTTAATCAGACACATTTGTATAATGTCAATGATTAATGGGAAGGTTTGCAACGCCGTTACCAAGACTCATTCTGCTCAAACTTGCTATGTCTGCCATGCAAAGCAAGTCGAAATGAATAATATCGACAGAGTTCTTCAAAAAGAAGTGAACGAAGTATCTTTCCAGTTTGGATTATCGACTCTCCACGCCTGGATACACTGTTTCGAATGTCTTCTCCATGTGTCGTACAGACTGGACATCAAAAAGTGGCAGGTCCGAGGGGATAACAAACCCATTTTTGAATCAAGAAAGAAGAAAATACAAGAAGAGTTCAAAAGTAATATGGGGTTGCTGGTTGATTTTTTGAGAAGCGGCGGGAATGGAACATCAAACGATGGAGATACAGCAAGAAGGTTTTTCAGAGATACAGCCCAATCTGCTGCCATTACAGGTATGGATGAAGAAGTCATTAGATGGTTCAGCGTTGTGCTGTCTACATTATATTGTGGATATGAGATTAACTGTGAAGCCTTTCATGAATATGCAGTGCAAACTACTAGTTTATTTGTGGCAAAGTATCCATGGTACTACATGCCAGCAACGGTCCACAAGATATTACTGCACGGATCAGCAAGTATTAGATCGGCGCTTTTACCTATTGGGCAGTTATCTGAGGAAGCTCAGGAGTCGTGGAATAAAGAAGAAGAAATATACGGAACTCCATACAAAAAAAAGGATGAGGGTGTCCGTGAATGTGAAGTTGATAAAGGCTTCTCATTTCATCGGATCCGCTAATCTCAGCCTTAAGAAAATTATCAAAAAGAAAATTGTCAACCCTTAACGGTAAAGTAGTTGGCCTGTTGAAAGAACCTGGCATTAAGCCGAAACAACTATCTGCAAATGTCACTATGACAGAAAACGCCTCAGGTGAGTCCAAATCGGAAATAGATGACGAAACTGACTCGTGAATAAGTGAGTATTTTCTTATTTAAAAATTTTGTAAAATTTATGTTCTAATGTAAAATAGTTATAATCCTAACTCATGAGGCAAACACATTGGATATGTAACTAAAAGGGCAAGTTCTTCACTTAATTTTTAAAAAATCCATTTGTGTCCAGAAATTCAAGTGCTTTTTCAGGTTTACTGATCCGGAAACATTGTATTGCCACATGTGTCCACCTTAGGAAAAACCCTCCAGAATTCGTAGATTCAAAAATTATAACAAGAGATAAACACTTTATTTATTTAATAATTTACTGAAAACTTCACAATACTTTTTTAAACTAAAATTCACTTTTACTGACTAAAGTAACCTTTAACAATGTTTATTACTTGATATTTACACTTTGTATTCACTTCGGATTTCTAACCTTACTTTTCATTAAAAAGTTCCTTCTGCACCGTGAATCCTGCCTTATACATCCCACAAATTGCATATAGAAATCTTCTATACCCTTCTCGGCGGCAATCCAGAACAATGTAGAAATCTCGATGCTCGTCTATAAACTAGAATACGTACTACTACTACTAGTGTCTCAGAGATGGCTACCACAATTGTTACCCAATGCCCCTACAATACGTATTACTTCACTTATATAACATTAATTATTATCTTTCACTCGCTAATTCACGTCTATGATCGCTTTCTTCTATTTCACTTGTTATCAATACGTAATTTCAATCATAACTACTCCATGGAACCCTTCAACGGAATAAAAGCTCAATCAAATAATCCACCAAATTTCCAGTTAATATCTTAAACCCTTCAAGAATAATCGTGCGCACAAAAAAAGGTACAGACTGAGGCGATAGACAGAATTTTTTTTTTCGCTCAAATTAACATTTTCACGTTTCATATTAAAAAAAAAAAATTTAACGTGAAATTTCGTTTACGATTGCTATAGTTCCACTTCACTATGTGGATGTGGAGATATTAAGTCACTTTAAAACGTTTTAGTATTGTTATTTATATACCTATAAAATGAAATAAAAAATATCCAAAATAAAGAAGAACACGGGATGACACAGCCGGTTACACTATTTGAAATGACTTAATTTTCCTGTTTGATCTTCTATAGAAGACCTGGAAATAATACTTATCTGACCTGTTTGTTTAATAATAATAATCACACTTACTTACCTCTGTCCTTTGTATATATGATAATTTACTGCTCTAGCCATAAGTATTGCCACCATGGGTCGAATAGCTTTCCCGTGTCCATCAAAATAATATGTTGCTATTTCATACAAGTTGTCTTGGAATGTGTTTCTTCTTAAAACCTGAAATATACATGAAACACATAAATGAACTGTTTTATAACTTGTAATAATCATATTCCAATCAAAAGATATGAAATAAAAATGTCTGTGTAAACGTACAATAAAATTTAAAATAATTCTCCTTTCATTGAGAGAATATAACGAGAAGTTACAATCTGTCGTGGTCTATTAAGAATACCCATTTGATACACTATAGTATTAAAAAATGTCTGAATTTTTTTTCAGGATCATGCCGTATTGCCTCTCTTGATACAAAACATCTGCTTTTGAGCTGACAAATCCGATCTTTTGATTTGTAAGTCGTAATAAAAGCTTTACAGGACACACAAAGAAAAGATCTGGTAAAAAAATACTGTTTCTGTATTCTCTTGTACCAAATTATCAGACTGTATCGTCAGTGTAGTCAATGAAGCCGTACAAACGGCAGAATCTTGGAGTTCTCGAACAGTGAATAGATTTTCAGGATTTCTTCTGTAATGTATTTTTAAGACTATGTACATTAATGATAAAAAAACTCTCAATGTCGGCATTTTATTTGGGGGTGGTTCCCATTCCTTCTAAAGGGGGGTGGACAAAAATAGAAAACTAACTAAAAATATTGCAAAGAAAGCCAAAACTCCACCTTTCGCTTTGAATGAGGGGCAAGTGGAGGATCGGCTTCGTTCCGTATTATACGTGGTGTTTCATAAGTATTTGTGATTTATTCACTGTGTTTTATTGATACTTGAATTTAATCAGAATGTTTCAACCGTGGGAAAGTAGATGTAGAAAATGTAGAAGACGCAAATATTGCAAGTCCTAAGCAACCAAGAAGAAAATATTTATGCGAAAGAGTGAAAGAAATCGTACTAACTGTGCGGAAGTGCAGAAAATTATTTCAGAGAATTGGAAAAAATGTGATGAATCAAATAGTGACGTTGGTAGTGAGTGACAGATAATGAATAGAGTTGATTAGTGGAAAGTACTGTTTAGTGAAAAGTGTTTAGTGTAATAAATGTTGTTTAGTGGAAGGTACTGTTTAGTGTTAGTGAAAATAAAAGTAGTAGAGGTAAAAGGGATATTTAGTGAAGAGTTCTTGTTTTATTGCAAAATAATTCGTATTTCTATTTCGTAAGAACTCTCCGTTAATTCATTTCGTTAAAATTCAAATCTTTGATTATTTTACTTTTCTTAGCGATTAGTTACTTTATTTATTTATTTTTAGTAATTTAATATATTGAGAATTAAGCAAGTATTAAATTTAGTTAGAAAAAATATTTATTTTCTATTTCTATAGAAATAAAATTTTTACTTTTGTTAATATTTGAAAAATGTTACTAGTGGAGTAAAAAAGGGCATTGATGGGTATAGTTCTGTAAGAACAATATTATGATTTCATACCTTCGTATATATGTGAGTTTTGAACTTCCAAAGCCTATTGCGTTTTTTTTATCAATAATTTTGTTTTTTGAAAAGCGTTTTTTAGGTAAAGAGGTGAATATCTCCGGTTTTAGAAGTCTGATCGGGGCAAACTGGAATCAAAAACCTTCGCAATTAAAATTCCAACAAATCTGCGTTGGTTTTGGATCATTTGAGTACATACAAAATGGAATAAACTGGCTAAAAAGCGTTTCTTTTCCATTTTAACGCCCAGGGACGTCAAGACTTTCAATCAGCTTCAAACTTTCAGAAAATATAAGTGCCTTTTGTTCAGAACAAAATAAACTGAAATGTTGGTGCCCAAATATCAAACCTTGCGGACACAAATGAATTATTTGTTATCTGAAATTTGAATTGCCCGCCATTTTGTGACATTAAGTCGTCCAAAATGGATCTCTTTTTTTTCAAAATGTAGTTCTGGACGCCAACTTTCCGATGACATTAAAAATAGTATATTAAAGTATTATAAGTGGATATTAAGGTCTTTAAAACACGCGCGATTTTTCGAGCACGACGGCGCAGCCGGAGGGCTCGAAATAGAGCAAGTGTTTTAAAGACCAGTTCCACGAATACTTTACGCTATTTTTTTTTATTGGTACCCTATTTTGCTTATTTAAAGTACGCCTCAGAGTGTTTAAATCCAAGTTTTAAAAACGCGCGTTTTAAAGTTACCATGGCAACAATTACAACCCGAGTCAAAATGTCAACTTTTTAATTATTGATCTGACAGGAATTTTTGCGGTATTAATCGCGAATCTGCTTTTCTATTTAAGTAATCAATGTTAGAACTCATTTTAAAGCAATATACAATCAGTAACAACCATAGTGACAATAATTAATCCTATGTGACAGATTGCAAATTTATTTTTGTATTCCTCATGACAGGATGTCACATCACGAATTCAACCATTTTACATTCTATAATTCTTCGCGCGTGTTTTAAAAATCTTAATATCCACTTATACATACTTTAATATACTATTTTTTTTATTGGTACACTTTGAAATCATAAATACTGGTACTATTACGACAAAAAATGGAAATAAGAATTAAGAACGTAAAATGGTTGAAGTCGTGATGTGACATCAGGATACCTGTCAGTGTCAAATGAGGAATACAAAAATTAATTTGCAATCTGTCACATAGGATTAATTATTGTCACTACAGTTGTTACTGATTGCATATTGCTTTAAAACGAGTTTTAACATTGATTATTTAAATAGAAAAGCAGATTCGCGGTTAATCCCGCAATAATTCCTGTAAGATCAATAATTAAAAAGTTGACATTTTGACTTCATGTTTGTCAGGTTGTTGATGTTGCCATGGTAACTTCAAAACGCGCGTTTTTAAAAGTTGGATTTAAACACTCTGAGGCGTACTTTAAAAAATAAGCAAAATAGGGTACCAATAAAAAAATCTTTTAGTGATTTCAGCCACTTTCTTGGCATTTATTTATAAACCAAATGACAACTATTAGATTTTCTCGGCCATTTTGATAACATTTTGGAAAAAAATTATCAGAAAAGGAAGAGAATTGCGCGCGAGAACTCAATTTTGGTCCATTCGAACTCGAGATATTTAACTTTTAGAATCTTCTAAAGAGATAAATAGCAGTAAATACATAAATACACACAAAGAAACAGAGTTATCTCTGAACAGAAGAAATATTTGACATTAGTCAAGAATATAAGGTTCAGTGTTGCCAATAGATGTTGGCAAAATTACACCGCAACTTTCCAGAATTACACCGCATTACAGTCATTACACCCCGACCCCAACAAAACTTACTTCTTTAAACAAAGACTGATTAGTGGAGTCGTATCGGTTATTATTTGAAAAAACCCAACAATTTAGGGATACGCCACGCACACGTGTAATCTTACAGGAAAAAACAAAAACAAGGTAAACAGAGACACTTAAAAGATGTCAATTACTGCCAAACAAAATGCGCAGTAAAACTATCGATTGAAATAACACAATATGGATAAGGTTTGAATATTTTCATAAAATAATGAAAACTGAACATCTTTGATATACATTACAATGTATTACACAAGAGCAAAAATAACAGAAATATAAAAATAACTATCTTATGATTAAATTCAATAATAGGAAGATTTTAGGCCTCTTCATTGACGTTATCCTGTTCATGCACAGTCGTTCAAAAATAACCGAATACGTTATTTGCGTTAGAATAACTTACGCTTAATAACTATAATATTTTACAGGGTTGCCCGGTAGAGAACATTCACATATATTTATACATTTAATTTATGAAGGTAAGACCCAGTTCCCTCAAATCTGTTTTAGGTTTTAGCCGAGCGAAAAACGAATAACGGAACGGAATGACGCAAACCGCTCCCATCCCGCCCGCTCCTCGTCTTCTTCCAGCTTCCCGTCACATGTTATACGCTAACGCTACTACCAATCAGTGTTGCGAACTGTGCAAAACCAAATTATAGTAAAAATGAGGCTTAAATAATCGTAAATTATCGTACACTTTCGCCAACTGACAACAGTAGCAGCGCATGGGATGCGCGTTTGGCGTTTATTACTATATACCAAATTTAAAAATATAGAACACCGCCTTTCATCGTCCGAACTCGAACTACATATATTGTAAAATGGCAAAATAAAATCTGAGAAGTAACTGATACAACACACATACTTTGCATAATCGCACCGCTCTTTTCCTTTAACTTTTAAAGTGCTGCGCACGCCGCTGACCTCAGTATGAATTCCACTTATCAAAAAAACTTTTCAAAGCCGATTGGCCACTGCCGAGGGCTAACCTACCATACAATAATACGAATGCAAGAAATGTAGAGCGCAGGGAATGTAACTGTTATTGTTATCACCAACTGAATTTACCAAAAAGATGACCTAATCTGTGAATACTTGAAATTATCGTATAAATCAGCATTATCATACAGGTTATCGTATATCGTATAATAGATGAAATTCTAGTACAAAAACGATAATTATCGTACAATTCGCAACACTGCTACCAATACTACAAATAGCAACGAAGTGAAGGTCTTCCCTTCCACTTCGTTGACAAATAGCACTCCCTACTATCATAGTAGTGCAGTACTATGCTACTTAAAGTTTGAACTCTACTACCAATTTACTTTTGATCTGATTCCTGCATTCTACATAATTACACCCCAATTACACCGCATTAAAAAATGTTAGAAAGCTACACCGCAGTCGGTTAAATACACCCCAATGGTACACCATTGGGGTGTATTACACCGCAATTGGCAGCACTGATAAGGTTATAATTTTATAAAGAGAAGTTAGCAGAATATCACATTCCCCTAAATGCATACATTAACTACCAACGTAAGTGAGCCGGACACAATTGAGTACGGTCAACACCACCTATAGGTGGTGTTGGTACTGTGCACAAAACGAGAGGTAAAGTAAACTTCATATTTCTAAGTCAGATAAAAAATTTCAAAGCTTTGCCGCCTATTACCATTAGGATAGAGCGGGGCATGGATTAAAATAAAAAATTAAGGGAAATTCGCCAGTATCAGTTATAATTTCTAGTACCTAATTACACCACTCACTCCTAAAATATTTTACGATCTAACGGTCACTACTACTTAATTTTTTACACACATACATAATGCTGTAAAGGGGCAAGCACTTTTATGGCCGAGTTTTATGACTTTTTTTTGGTGTCTCGCGCCGTTGGGTGTCTCTTGTCGGGAATTTTTTATTTGATAGAAATATGAAGTTCACTTTAATCTTGACACAAATTAAAAAAAAAAGCTCGACAATGAAATGTAAATGCTTGAAAATTAGTTTTTATACGTAAAAAATGTTTCTTGGGCGTTTCATATGAAGTAAACTCAAATCCAAAATATAAGGAGCATTTGCGGCTTCCTTTATTATTTTTTTACTATTGTCTGGAGGTGTGACAAAAAATGACCACAAATTAAATTAAGTAGTTTTTTTATAAACTACCACCGAGTTAAGTAAATAAGTTACGCCCACTAAATCTGATTGATGGCAAATTCTGCTACAGATCTACTGATTGGTCGAATTTTATTATGCGTATTAGTCTAGTATGTAGAGTCCACGTTGACTTGCAGAGCCGGAGTTAGAATTTTAGAGTTTGGCAAGTAATGAAACGATGAAAGTAAAATATTCCCTGCTTTCATAAATGTTGGATTTCACAGTTCTGCCTATTATTAAATAAAAATACAACAACCTACATTCATTTTATCTAGGATTCAATTCTAGCATTATATTGAACCTACCTAACAATGGTTGTATAATTCTAATATATACATGTGTATTGCCAAAACACGTGTAGATAAAATACATTGCTGTTTCTTTTTTTAGCATATGTGACAAAAAAATCTTTCTTTTTGTATATTGTATAAGACAACATTATTATTGGTATCTACATTAAACCTATTTACTGCAATGCATCAATGCATGCACCAATAATTAAATTATTCTTCTTCCCCGGAAGATCACGATGATGAGGAATCATTGGGATTTATTATAATCGGTTGTTGTTGAGGAACTGCGGCAAAATATTGATTTTCAATTTTGTTTAATATGGTTCGCGCATCCTTTCCAATGCTTTTCTATGGGCTTCTCACTGTCTCTAATAAGTTGTATCACACTATGACTAAGTCGGAGGCTTGTGTTTGTTTTCCTAACGTAATTTTTTAATACACTCCAAATTTTTTCAAAAGGATTTAACTCACTGTCTTAAAACTGTAGGACCATGTTGTTCTGCAAGTTCGTTTATTACAAATGTTTTTTTAATGTTTGCATTTTTCACCGTTTTTTTTTTTTAATTCAATTATTTCAAACTTTCGCGTCGATGTAGTTGGTATTTTCTCAGCTTGTCGGGAATGGTAAGAGGCATTATCTAACACTATGACCGAATTTGGCTTTATGTTACACAATAGTTTTTCTGCAAACCATTTTTCAAACAAAGTGGCATTCATATCTTGGTGGTAATCGGCCAATGACTTTGCTATGTTTTTTACGGAAAGCATTAAACACCCTTTTACAAATCCATCTTCATTACCCGCGTGTACTATTATTATACGTTTACCTCTCGAGGAAGGTACATTTGGAGAACATTTTAAAGTGTCATCCGACCAAAAAAAGTTTTGAATTTTTTTTTTTTGATATAGGTTTAGAATGCCATGAAACGTGGAAATTTTAAATTCGAGCAAAAAAATTTTTTTGCATTATTTATTCCATTTAGACGGTCCACCCTGTATATTTTCCAGTGAAAGTTTAACCATTTCATCACAGACAGCAGCGTCAGCTACCTACCAAATTTGACTGTTCTACGTCAAGTAGTTTTTTAGATAATACATCAACAGACAGACAGACTGACTGACTGACGGAATTGAAAAACCTATATTTTCGTAATCTACGTGATCTGAAACGTAAAAATCCGAAAAAATCTATGAGGGTGATTTTTTCTCGAATACAATACTTCCCTTCGGTATGCGAGGGAAGTAAAACATTTAAAAACAAACATATTTGACAGTAATAAAGGAAATGCTAAAAAGCTGAGTTCATATTTATAAAGCACATACGATGACTCCTTTGGCGGCAATTTTTTATTCGCCTAATATGAACCTAATGTTCTGTTATTTTTGCGGTGCGTGCCCTTTCTGTTGAAACTGCCGATAAGAAGAAACAAAAAAACTGTAGTGTAGTGCTAGTATTTTAATGAAATTAAATTGGAAAATTTGCCAGTAGTGTTTTTTGTGGTAATAAATATTTAAATGGAGAGTTATCTTACGACAAGTAAAATACGAATGTAGTCATAAAAATCTTGAATCCGATTCTGAACGCAGTAAGCAAGTGTTCGTTTGCAAGCGCGCGGCTCTCTGCCATGTAATTCTTAAGGGATGCCGCTTTGAATGTTATATTTTGGACACAACTTTAAATATGTTTCAAAATGATACAGTTCAAATATTAGCCAAAAATAGGCATTTGTTAATTAACAATTGGCCAAAATGCTAAAAGTTAAATATCTCCAGTTCAGATGGACGAAATTTAACTTTCTTTTTTTTAAATTAAAGTTCTCGCAATTATCTTTCCTTTCTGATAAAAATGTTTCAAAAATGTTTTCAAAATGACCGAGAAAATCTATTTGTTAAATAAATGCCAAAGAAGTGCTCGAAATGATTTTAAAAGAAATTATTTTAATGGCATCGGAAAGCTGGCGTCCGGAACTACATTTTGAAAATTATCCATTTTGGACTTAATGGCATAAAATGGCGGACAATTAAAAATTCGGATAACAAATTCATTTGTGTCCACAAGGTTCAATATTTGAGCACAAAAATTTCAGACTGTTATGTTTTCAACGAAAGGTATATTTTCTGAAAATGTGAAACCGATCGGAACTCTTGACGTCCCTGGGCGTTAAGATGAAAAAAAAAAAAAAGATTTTTATCCAGTTTATTCCATTCTGTACGTTATGTACGTACTCAAGTGACCCAAAACCAACGCATATTTGTTGGAATTTTAGTTGCGAAGGTTTTCGGTTTTTTGTTTGTCCCGATCGGACCTCTAGAACCGAAGGTATTCAACTTTTTACCTAAAAAAACACTGTTCAAAAAACAAAATTGTTCATAAAAATAAACGCAATAGGTTTTGGAAGTTCAAAACTCAGGTAGATATATACTCCTGGTGATACACTAGAAGGTATAAAATCATAATATTGCTGTTATAAGACTATGCATATGCATATCTCATCGTTTATTTGGTCTTTTTTTTACTGCACTATATGTTATTAATGTTCTTTCCTTTATTAACAGTACAACTCTCTCCTTTCCTGGCAGGAAATACACATATCTCCACAGGGTTCTAGCTGGTCAGTAACAATATTTATTTTCGGTTATCAGTAATATACTGTTTATTAATATTATTTTTACTAGTATTGTACTCTAAAACCTCTAAAATAATAGGTAATATTAGGCCGGTCGTCAACTTTCTTTTGGTCACAAATTTAAAACAGCAATTTTATCTTTACGCTGAATACGATGACTTAAAAAAAATTATAAAACAGAGGCTTCATTGTTAAAAACAATGTTTTTTAGAGAAAATTCTAATTTTTTAATGTTTTTTGACTATTTAACGAAAACGGTGCGTCGGACAAAAAGAAGTCAGGATATAAAAAATGAACATTTTATCTATACGCGACCTATAATCTTTGGCCGTTCAATTGTTATAAACAAATTAAGTGTTCTAAATTAACAATATTTTTTCTATTCAACAAAAGGTTATAAGTATACGGATATTTCATTGTGGTCAAAATGTTGCATTTTGTTCACAGAATTTACAGTTTTTTTAAAGTCGATATCTCGCGTATTTTACAATTGTTTAAACAAATAAACTAACATGTTTATTAAGGATTTGCGGCTTTCCATGGCATTTTTTGCATTCACCACCCTCGGCAATCGATAAATATTGATAAAAACTACCATTTATATGTGGTCTCGGCGCTCTTTTTCTTTTTTTTAACCCCCACCAACGTTTTTAAAAAAATTGCTTAGTAAACAGATGAAATATCTCAGCTCAGAAACGTCGTATCGAAATGCGGTTGTCGGCAAATGAAAGATAATAAAAAAAAGAAAATTTGAGCCTAGATAGACCTCGATCCGTTTAGAAAAGGAGGTAAATAATAATAATAATAATAATAATAATAATAATAATAATAATGTCTGACCGGCAGGGGCACTGTTTCCAGCAGTGAACTCACCGCTATCGTAACAACGTAGGCGATACAGTCAGCACCGCCAGCTGTCCGCTGTCCTAAACCCTCTTCCCTCCTACACCTATACCTACCTAAGATATTTTCACCAAGCCCTATACCTGCATCCCCTCAAATCCTCCGGGGTCTTTTTCTCCCTTTTTCGCCTTCAGTCCCGATCGAAAAAGAGAACATCGCAGGGGAGTACCTCGGTACTTAGGGAATGACGACCCCACGAACCCCGAGTCAACCACCTGCATAAGGGTTTGCACCCCCTATGCAGCGTATTTAATCGCAATGAGAAGAACAAGAAGAAACAACCGGGGTCTATCAGAGTCAGAGGCCGACGATGATCAGACCGAAGCCAGGCCTCTCGCTGAACCCTGTGCAGACCGCAACACAGGACAGCGGCACGGACAATTGCGGTCACGGCGAGGAAATAGGACCGAAGAACCGGCACGACCCGCAACTGATGGGAACGTTTTGGTAGGCATTGAACCACCAACCGCCCCAACAGCCAATAGGAGGCATCGTACTAAATGGACAGATGACATGAACAATTACCTGTACCGATGCTATTTACAACTAACACAACTGGAAACCACAACAACATCTTACAGTCAGGACCTGTACCGCCTAGTAACGACCAAATACCCGGAGCTCAGCAACAAAAGCATACAGAACATACTAGACCAACGACGAACACTACTAATAAACAACAGAATAGCACCAGAAATAATGGATAGGATACGAAGAGAGGTAGCTATAGAACTAGGAATGGAAGATCAAGCAGAAATGGAACAAGACGGAGAACAGCACGAACAAGAAAATCAAAACAATCAAGTGGAACAAGATATGAGAAGAGAGGTAGCCATAGAACTAGGAATGGAAGATGAATCTGAAATGCAAGTCGAAGAACAGCACCTACGAGGAGACCAAAACAACCAAGTAGAACAAGATATACTAGAAGCAAGTAAGAATGCATTTGAAGAAGCCTACTTGCAGTATTACGGGACCAACCCCACAAAAAGACCAAAATTACCCAGACTCAGAACAAACACTAATACCAACAACATAATAGGAAGCATAAATAAAATATTACAACTGAAAGTCAAAGATGTGCACCATCTAGAACAAACACACAGTATCATCTATATAGGAGCCGTAGCAACATTAAGACTACACGGGCAAAACAACGTAGTAAAGAAGGAAAAACGTCAATGCAGTAAAAATGAAACCAAAGAGGAACCGCCCTGGGAACGAAGACTAAAATGCAGGATAGAAAAACTGAGAAAAGAAGCAGGAATACTGACAGCCGTGATTCATAAAACAAATACTACAAACAGCACAAAGAAGAGATCCAACCAAATTGTCCTAAATCACAAGAACGAAGAAAACAAAACATCGGCGGAAGTACTAGATTTTATCAAACAAAAACTAGCAGCTATGAGCGCTAGGCTAAGGAGCCTCAAGGAACGCAACCAACGTATAAGAGAAAATAAAATATTCAACACTAACCAAAAACAATTCTATAGAAATTTAAAAACAACACACACTGAAGGAGGAGGCAAGACACCAGATAAGGCTACGCTAGAAGAATTCTGGGGAAACATATGGAGTAACGAAACCAGCCACAACGACAAAGCAGACTGGATTAAGAACGAAAGGAAAAGGGTTGAAAAAATTAGGATAATGAACGACCATACAATAACAATAGACGAAGTCAAAAACTCCATTAGAAAAACACAAAATTGGAAAGCAGCAGGTATAGACGGAGTACAGAACTACTGGTATAAAAAATTCACTGCCACACATGAAAGAATTACAGAACATCTTAACCATATACTTATAGAACCTGAGAGTATACCTTCATTTCTAACTCAAGGAACAACCATTCTATTAGCGAAAACAATGCAACCAACCGATGACCCAGCAAAATATAGACCAATCACGTTACTGCCCACGCTATACAAAATACTGACATCCATACTTACAGAAAAGATATATAGACATATAGAAACAAACAACATAATGACAGAACAACAGAAAGGATGCCGAAAAAAATCACAAGGCTGTAAAGAACAACTAATTATAGACAGTGTAATAACAGAGAACGCTAAAAAGAAAAAGAAAAGCCTATACACCACATATATAGACTATCAAAAGGCTTATGACAGTGTCCCACACACATGGCTCAGACATATACTAGAAATATACAAAATCGATCCGATTATAATAAGTACACTAGAGATAGTAATGAAAACATGGAGAACAACAGTAACATGCAGAATTCAAAATCAGGAAACGGTAACAACAGACGCAATACGAATTAAGAATGGAATATTCCAAGGAGACGCGCTAAGCGCAGTATGGTTTTGTTTGGCATTAAATCCATTATCCAACACACTAAACGACAAACAAATAGGATACACAATAGGGAGCAGAGACAAAATCGTCGTTAATCACCTTCTATACATGGACGATATCAAACTATATGCAGATACAGAGGAACATATACAACAACTGATAAGATACACAGACAAATTTAGCAAAGATATAAAAATGAAATTCGGATTGGATAAATGCAGAATCAATGCAATGGAAAAAGGGAAATGGAAGAACGCGGAAGAATGTATAGTTGGCCAATCGGAGCGAGAGACAATAATAGGAATGGAAGAGGATGAAGTATATAAGTATCTTGGATATATGCAAGCCAGAGGAATCGACTATAAAGCAACCAAAAGAAGTCTAACGAACACACTAACGACTAGATTAAAACAAATAATGAAATCACAACTGACGGGAAGGAACAAGTGCAAAGCTATCAACACATATGCGATACCTGCATTAATTTATAGTTTTGGAGTGATCAAATGGACAAAAACAGAATTAGAACAACTAAACAGACTAGTCAGAACAATACATACGAAACACAGGGCACACCACCCAAGATGCTCAAAGGAAAGGTTTCATTTACCAAGAAGACTGGGGGGAAGAGGAATAACAGATATCACAAATGCACACTACACACAAATAATTAATTTGAGAAGTTATTTCTATGGAAAAACAACATCTAGACTGCATGATATAATAACACAGATGGACGACAAAATAACACCACTCAACCTAGCAAAAGTAGACTACAACCCAAACATCAACATAGACACTAATAACGCCAAAATTGACAGATGGATGAGCAAAGAGATGCACGGCAGATATATAAACCAACTCGAGAACAACAATATAGACAAAGAAAAATCATGCGCATGGCTGACCCATGGAAGTCTATTCGCCGAAACAGAGGGGCATATGATGGCAATTCAAGATCAAGTAGTCGCCACGAGAAACTACAGAAAAGCCATTATTAAAGAACGAAATATGCAAACAGATAGATGTAGAATGTGTGACAAAACAACAGAAAATATAGAACACATAATAGGGGGATGCACAACACTAGCACCTAACGAATATACTAGAAGGCATAACAATGTAGCTAGGATCGTCCATCAAAATATATTAAAAAATCTAAAAATATTAGATAAAGAAGAGCCCTACTATAAATATAAACCGACATCAGTTGTTGAAACAGAAACCCATAAGATATACTGGGATAGACGAGTAATAACAGAACATTTCACAGAACACAACAGGCCGGATATAATAGTTACAAACAAAACGGAGAAAAAGACTTACCTAGTAGATATAGCTGTACCCCTAGCACATAACCTCATAAAGACAAAGACCGAAAAAATACACAAATATCTAGAACTGGCACAAGAAATAAAAAATTTGTGGCACCAGGAAACAGTAACCATCATACCAATCATAATAGGGGCAACAGCAGAAATACCTAAATTTACCCTAGATAGCCTAAAAAAGTTGGAAATAGCTGAACATAAAATATATGAGCTCCAAAAAATAGTCGTGCTAGAAACGTGTGCAATAGTAAGGAAGGTCCTCAACAACAGCAGTTAAAACCCAATTGCATCTTGCTAATACAGCCGATGCAATTGTCCCACCGAAGCGAAATGCTTTGTGAAAAAAAAAACAAATAATAATAATAATAATAATAATAATAATAATCCGCCAGCTGTAGCCGATGTCGAAATCTTCTGGAAGGGAATCTACGAAACGACACGTTCATTCGATAGCGACACTCCAGCAATCGCACACTTCGAGGCTCTCTGCCGCAGAACCTTTGAAGAGCCAGAAGAAGTGTGCCCGGCAATCAGTTCGGAGGAAGTTCAACAAGCTCTTGTTGGTACTAAGAACTTCGCTGCTCCAGGCCCAGACGGCATAAACAACTGGTGGTGGAAGAAATTCCCTTCCACCCACCGTCGTCTGGCTCGAGTTTTCAACTCGTGGTTGAACGAGGAGCAGCAGATTCCGGACTGGTTTGTTGAGGGACGTACCGTGCTAATCCCCAAGAAGGGAGATTTGTCCGATCCAAGGAATTATAGGCCAATCACCTGTCTGAACTCCTGCTACAAGATATTTACACGTATCTTGTATGCTAGGACACTAAGGCAGGTTGATCCGGTCTTCCAGCAGATTTTCGAGCAGCGTGGCGCCAAGAAGGGCATGGCAGGTTGCAAAGACAGCCTGCTGATAGACCGCTGTATTACGCAGGATTCTGTGCAGTACAAGCGGAACCTATCTATGGCCTGGATTGACTATCGTAGGTTGATCCGGTCTTCCAGCAGATTTTCGAGCAGCGTGGCGCCAAGAAGGGCATGGCAGGTTGCAAAGACAGCCTGCTGATAGACCGCTGTATTACGCAGGATTCTGTGCAGTACAAGCGGAACCTATCTATGGCCTGGATTGACTATCGTAAGGCATTTGACACTACATCGCACCAACTACTGGTGCATTTGCTCAAATGTCTTGCAGTAGCAGAGCCACTAGTGAGATGCATAGAACAACTACTGTCGCTCTGGAGGACTCGCTTCACCATAACATCTGGTGCACAGCGGGTTAAAACAGAGCAGGTGGTATTCAGAAGAGGAGTTTTCCAGGGAGACTCTCTGAGCCCCCTCCTCTTTTGCATCTCACTGCTGCCATTATCTGTTGAAGTCCGCCAAACTCGCGGGTACCATTGTGGACCACCCAGCAACCGGAGGCATAAGGTCACTCATCTATTCTATATGGATGACCTCAAACTGTATGCCTCCGGAGAGCACGAACTTCAGAATGCTCTAAGGGTGGTCGAGGAGTACACGCGGGCCATTGGCATGGAATTCGGGTTGGACAAGTGTGCGGTCGTCCATCTCAAGAGAGGACGATGCGGGGACTTTGCTGAAGACGCGCAACTTGCAGACGGAAGCATCCTAAGACATCTGGATGCCGGAGAGACCTACACATACCTGGGTGTGCAACAACATCACATCCAGGATGTGCAGCAAGTTAAAGAATCTCTCCGCGGCAAGTACAGACGCCTACTCCGAAAGATTTGGTCATCAGAACTTTCGGGGAAGAACAAGGTGTCTGCGACTAATATGCTTGCCGTTCCTGTCCTGCTCTACTCCTTTGGGGTAGTCAAATGGACTGTAGATGAGCTGCGCCAATTAGATAGAAGTACCCGCAAGATGATGAATATCAATAGGAGTATTCATCCTAGATCGTCCGTTCCTCGTGTGTACCTCTCACGTCAACGAGGGGGGCGAGGACTTTTGGGTCTGGAGTGTCTGCATGGCAGAGTAGCACTAAGTATGGCATGCAACATCCTAAGGAGCTCAGACCCGCTTCTGCAATTAGTGAGAGATCACGAAAATGCAGGAGTAGGTGCAGGACTGTTTAAGGCGGCAAAACGAGCCGCAGATGAACTTGGTCTCGTATTCGACAACAGACGAGGAGGCCGGCGCGGTGCTGACCCAGAGTCAGTCACTGAACTGCAGCCACCTCGCCTGAAGGCCCAAATAAAAGCTGCCGAACAGGAATATCTGTTTAGGCAGCATGTCGATAAACCCATGCACGGGGTGTTCTATAAGAACCTAGAAACACTGGGTTTATCGACTAAGCTGACATTCGCCTTTTTAAGGTCAGCTGGGCTAAAGTCGGAGACCGAGGGATTCATTGTGGCCTGCCAAGATGGTGTAATCAACACTTTGGTTTACCGAAGCCGCGTAATGGGTGTAGAGGTTCCTGATATTAACTGCAGGACCTGCCGTCAGGCGCCGGAATCGCTCATGCATTTACTATCTGCATGCCCGGTATATGCAATTTCGGCCTACATCCATCGCCATAACGCGGCGTTACGGGTGCTGTATTACCATCTACGGCACTCGTACGGAGTAGACCAGACACCAGTGCTGCCTTACGTCCCCGGAGACATCGAGTCCGTCGTCGAGAACGAGAGTTGCCGAATTTACTGGAACTTCTCGTTTCCGACAATCAGGCTAATTCAAGCCAACAAGCCTGATATAGTCCTCCTCGACCATCGAAACAAGGTGATGTTTGTGATCGAGTTCTCAGCACCTGCTGAGCCAAACATCGCTTTGAAAGAGGAGGAAAAACGGACCAAATATCGTGATCTCCGGTACGAGCTCCAAGTGCTGTACCCAGGCTACTCGGTCAAGATGGTCGTTCTAATAATCGGTGTACTCGGAGGTATGAAGCCTACGCTGCTCTCGGAACTGAAGACCATACCAGCCTGTCGGAAATCAGCCGAATGGCTAGCAGGCCAAATGCAGAAAGCGGTCATCTTGGGGTCCCTTCGCCTACTTAGGGCACATGAATCTGGAATATACAGTCACTAACCCCACAGGTCGTGGGGAGTGGCTGTTATTATCGCCGGCGCGGCTACCGCGTGGTATCGGTCGGAAAGCACGGCAGCCCTGTCCGGCAACGGTGAAACCGAAAAAAAAAAAAAAAAAAATAATAATAATAATAATAATAATAATAATAATAATAATAATAATGTGACTGTCACTTCCCGACTACTCGTGGGATCTGTATGAGTACTTCTTCTAAAACAAACACAACAGAGGCGTCCTCCTCTAAAAATATGGATGTGGATAGGGTTCCACCTCAAAAAAGCCCTGAAAGAAACACAGGCCAGGAGACGGGGGCCCTTCCCCGGTTCCTGGTTGTGAAGAGAACTGAAGGCGACTTCACTAAGGTGAATCCCTTCATAATAGAGAGAAACTTATACAGCGTTATTGGTAGTCCAAAAAATTTAAGCAAGATTAAAGACGGTCTTTTAATTGAAACAGTCTCGACTGCACAGTCCAGACGATTATTAGAAATAGAGAAACTTGGAGAGTTCCCGGTGGTAGTCTTCCCACATAATAATTTGAATACCTCGAGAGGGGTTATATACTGTCCAGATCTCCTAAATTGTACGATAGAAGAAATTCTCGAAGGTCTAAAAGATCAAGGAGTTACAGCTGTTAGACGCATAAAAGTTAAGAAGGATGGAAATTTTATTGACTCCCCTAATCACATACTCACCTTCAACACCCCCGTCCTCCCTAAGCGAGTGAAGGCTGCATTTTACTCACTACAGGTTAGATTATATATTCCACCTCCCATGCGTTGCTTTAAGTGCCAAAAGTTTGGACACACTTCACTTAGGTGTAACGAGGAACAAGTATGCGTATGTGGTAAACCCCTGCATACGGGTAATCCATGTGAAGAACCACTGACTTGTGTAAACTGTAATGGACCACACTCCGCTCGATCGCGCAATTGCCCAATTTACAAACGTGAAGCAGCCATTCAGGAAGTTAAAACTAAAGATAATTTGTCATACGTTGAAGCAAAAAAGAAGGTTCTGGTTACAACTCCGACTCCGAACATTTCCTATGCCGGGGCTGTAAAGTCCCCTCCAAAAACAGATTATGCTCCCCTTATTGAGGAGCTAGTCCCTAAGCTAGTAATCGCACTAGCTAATTTGTTAAAACAAGATACATCCCTACGAAACATAAGCACAACTCCCGAAAAACGTAAAAGGGATGACTCCCCTGAAGAAATATCATCCGGGGACGAAACATCCTTGAGTTCCTCGGTAGCAGAAAAAAAGAAAAAGACCAAAAGACGAGGTTGGCCGAAAGGCAAACCTCGGAAGCAGGACTCAAATTAAACCTAGTCTGTGATATATACCTGTGATATAAATCCGTAATTTTATCTATTTATTCATTTGTTTGATTGTTTGTTTATTTGTTCGTATATTTATTTTCTTATGCAATGGCTCAATACGTTTTGCAATGGAATTGTAATGGTTGTAAAGCTCATTATCCAGAATTAAAACAACTAATGCTGGAAAAATCCCCTCTTGCTGTATGTCTTCAAGAGACTCATCTAAAGCCAGGAGAGAGTTTTAACTTACGAGGTTATAAATGTGTCAGAAAAGATGTTGTTCCACATGCAAGAGCCCGAGGAGGCACCGCCATATTTACCAAAATGAATATTCCAACGAAGGAAATAAATATCCAGTCAGACCTGCAGGTAGTGGCAATTCAACTCGATTATCCCTGCAAAGTAACAATTTGTAGTATATACTTACCCGATTTCAACTGGACCTCCAATCAACTTAGAAATATTGTCTCCCAATTACCGTCACCCTACCTACTAACAGGAGATTTTAACGCACATAACACGCTCTGGGGATCTAATCGCACGGATCCATGGGGAAGAAGTATTGAACAATTCTTAGATGAGGTGAACGCTGTGATTTTAAACACACGAGAAGGTACTTACCTCAATGCTAGATCAAATAACTTTTCGGCAATCGATCTGACCATATGTTCTGCTCAATTTGCGACACGTTCACGATGGAATGCTCTCACCGACCACTTTTTTACCGACCATTGCCCTATAATCACTGAAATACACGCTGAATACACTACTGTACACTACACGAATAAAAAATGGCTACTGCAACAAGCTAACTGGAAGACTTATGCTGAACGTGTAAAACTATATATCCCTATGTCGGGAGAGTACTGTCCTAGAAAATGCATCCCCTGGTGGAACGAAGAAATACGAACCGCAATAAAAAACAAAAAAAGGACACTAAACATATTTAAACGTAACCCAACGACAGAAAATATGATACGCTTCAAACAAGCAAGAGCCAAAGCACGCAGATGTATCATCTCAGGCAAACGAAACTCCTGGCACAAATACATATCCTCCATTACAAGTGATACATCTACTTCCGAGATATGGAGTAAAATAAAAAAAGTGGCCGGCAACAACTTTTCAGAACCCTCCCCAGTACTCATAGAGAACAACCAACTAATACGTGACCCGAAAGAAATACCAGATGTCTACGGCAGATATTTTCACAACATAAGCAGTGATAACAATTGCGACCCAGCATTCCTACAGACAAAGTACATCCTCGAGAGGGAACTAGACTATTCTGAAACTACCACATCACCCTATAACAACCTCTTTTCCATTGAAGAAATGGAAAATGCATTGGCTACGGTAAAAAAATCGTCACCAGGTCCCGACTCCATCCCTTATGACTTTATAGTCCACATGCCCCCATCAGAAAAAGAAAAGCTTCTTAATCTATACAACCAAATATGGATTGAAGGAAAGTATCCGGAAAGTTGGCGATATGCAATAATTATTCCCATTTTAAAACCAGGAAAAGATCCTAAAGATCCCTCGAGCTATCGTCCAATCTCCCTTACGTGCTGCCTCAGTAAAATTATGGAGAAAATGATTAATCTAAGATTAATCTGGTATTTAGAAAACAAAAATCTATTAGCTAGTTATCAAATGGGTTTTAGGAAATACAGATCAACTCAGGACCACCTAGTATACCTGGAGAACTACATACAGAACAGCTTCGCGAACAGATCACACGTAGTAGCAGTGTCTTTTGACCTTGAGAAAGCTTACGACCTTACATGGCGGTATGGCATTTTACAAAAAATGCATGAATGGGGCATAAGAGGCAGACTGCCAGTATTTATAAAAAGTTTTCTAAAAGATAGAAAGTTCAAAGTTCGTGTAGGTAGCAACCTGTCAAACACCTATTTGTCGGAAAATGGAGTACCTCAAGGTTCCATATTAAGTGTCACACTCTTTGCGATAGCTATCAATGATCTGGTGTCCACTATCGACGCTACTATCCCAAAATGCCTGTACGTAGATGATCTACTTATATGTTTGTCAGCGCCATCTATGGACGAAATCCAAACTACCTTGCAAAGAGCTATAAATACCATAAGTAGGCAAGCACAGCAAAAAGGTTTCCGCTTCTCCGAATCAAAAACTAAGGCCATTCACTTCTGTCGCCTTAGATCTGAACACAGAGAACCCCAACTAACAGTTAACAACGTACCCATTAACAACGTAGACATCATAAGATTTTTAGGATTGACCTTTGATAGAAAATTGACCTGGAATAAGCATATTGATGACCTGGTAAATAGATGTAAATCTACTCTAAACTTACTGAGGTGTATATCTAGTATCACATGGGGAGCTGAAAAGGACGTATTACTTACTCTCTATAAAACCCTTATAATGTCCAAAATGGACTATGGAGCTATAGTTTACAGCTCAGCACGCCCCTCGAGACTTAAACAACTAGATATTATCCAGAACATAGGCCTGAGGCTAGCCACGGGAGCTTTTAGGACAAGCCCAATCCCAGCACTGGAAGTAGAATCAGGTATCCCACCACTCACCCTAAGAAGAGAACGACTAATGACCAACTATGCAATATCTATAAGAGCTCAACCACAACATCCCAATTACAATATCTTATTCGAATCTGAAAATGACATATACGACACCAGACCTACAATCACCAAACCTCTTACAGCCCGCTTAGAAAAGGAATTTGTATATCCAGAAATATACCGCAAAACCTTCTCGCCTGACCCTCCCTGGCATTTTAAAATTCCAAACCAAAACATAGAATGTGCAACATATAAGAAACAGGAAACAAACACTATCCTCTTAAGAACATGCTTTCTTAATGTAATACATAACTACACAGAGGCAGAAATAATATACACGGATGGATCTAAAACTGAAAATGGTGTAGGATGTGCGTTTGTAGTAGGGAATACAGCACACTCATGGTCCTTACCAAAAATAGCCAGCATATATACGGCTGAAATGTATGCAATTTGGCAAGCGCTTCGTCACTGTGAGTTTTCGTCAAAACAACATTTTCTCATATGCACAGATTCCCTCAGCTCCTTGCAGTCAATAAAGAACATATTCAGTTATGAGCCACTAACACAAAACATACTCACACTTTTGAATTGGCTAAAACAAATAAACAAGACAATTACTTTTATATTTACGCCAAGTCACATAGGAATTCCAGGAAATGAAAAGGCAGACACAGCTGCTCAACTAGCAGCTAATAACAATGAAGTGGACGCTGGTATCCCAGTAAGAGCCGAAGACGTTATAGCAGAGACCAAAAAGATATACCAAACAAAATGGCAAAACAAGTGGAACGAAGCAGACACAGCGTACAAAACCATACATCCAAACGTTAATGTATGGAAAGCCCCACTACAACAAACGAGAAGAGAACAGACAGTTATCACACGACTCAGAATCGCACATACACACATGACATCCTTACACTTACTGAGAGGCGAAAGAGCTCCAAGATGCCAACGATGCAGAATAACGGTCACAGTGGAACATATCTTGGTAGACTGTCCTTTGTATGCACCATTTCGTCAGGCCACTAATCTGGAGAACAGTCTACGGAAGATATTAGATAATACCAAAGATGCAATAAATAAATTACAAGCTTTCCTAAAATCCAGCGGTATATATAAAAGGATATAAACTCCCACTACTGAGCGACGAATGAAATACTATCGAGTATGCGGCTAATGATCTAAGTAATCGATGCCGCTATATAATAAATAAAAAAAAAAAAAAATAATAATAATAATAATAATAACCCGCAAAAAAAATAATAATAATAATAATAATATCACTTTATTCATGGAATGTACATATCAAATATTTACATAGAATGAATTAGCGTCAACACCAAACAAATACTGAAATAGTCAGTACTTGAAACATAGCAAACATTTTAAATATATTGTATATTACAAATATTGCACACATGTAATACATACTAGAAACATTTAAAAAATACTATAAATGTAAAATAATTTAATACCACAAAACAAAACCACAAATTAGGTATAGAAAGAACAACTGAGTAACTGTGACACCATTTATAATTGCTGGGTTAAGAATTCATTTATATTATATGGTTCTATTCTCACTAATAGATCATGAATCTGAGACTTGAATTTACTTAACACTTGAGTATGTTGAATATGTCGTGGAAGTTTATTAAACAATTTTAAACAATTATAATTAGCACTTTTTTCGGTAAGTGTAAGGCGATGTATTGGATAGTTGTAATTCAATGTTCGAGTTGGGTTCATCTTTCACAAACAGAGATTTGTTTTTAAAAAGAAAAAGCAAGCATTCTTGTATATAAATGGCCGATGCAGTTAGCAGTTTGTTTTCTTTGAATTTATTTCTACAAGGTTCTTTATGACTTAGGTTTAAAATCGTCCTTAAAACCCTTTTTTGTATTATAAATACTCTATCAAAATCACCACTACTTCTATAAAATATTATACCATATCTAATATTCGATTCAAAGTTAGCAAAATACATCGTTTTCAATGTTAATAAGTTCACATATTTTGATAGCACTCTTATATTATAACATGCTGCGTTTAGCTTTTTACAGAGGTTGTCTATGTGACACCGCCAATTGAGCTGTTCGTCAATATATATCCCTAAAATACCAAATACCATTTTGCGTTTACGACTGTCAACTGTTTATTAAATAATTTTTGAAAAAAAAAGTCTTGTGACATAAAGTTAATATATTAAACTAACTATATAGTTTTCAATTGTCACAAAAATCAATTGGTTTTTTCATACATTTTTTGCTTTTATAACAATTAATTTATGAACGCAACGTTTTTTAGTGTTTACGCTCCGAATGACTTGCGCAATAACGACTTTGTATATATAAAATATAATTAGGAATAATTCTTTCGGCTGGTGCTTGTTTAAATCAAAACCAAGCGTTTTGTTGTAGAATGTGATTTCTATACTTAACGCGGCCAGGCTCGCAATTATTTGCAGTTTGGTTTATTATCCTTATGAAAATAAGGATTCACAGAGGTGATTGACAGAAATATTTTATTTTAATATATTCTGCCCTCTGGAAGCACGCTGTTTACTATTACGTGCCCCATGTCAGGATATTATTGTTTTGATTTCAACAGGCAGCTGTCGCTAGATGGAGCCTCCCCCATTTCGTCGTTTTACAACGTCGATCTGGCCACTTGGTTAACCCAGGCTCTTGTACTAGTCGTCTCGGGCTCGCCTTGCACTGATGAGCACCAGGAAGTGCGAAACTGCAGTATGCAAGTTAGTCTGAGACGGCTGGTACGAGAGTTTCCTTTAATTAGGAATAATTCTTTCGGCTGGTGCTTGTTTAAATCAAAACCAAGCGTTTTGTTGTAGAATGTGATTTCTATACTTAACGCGGCCAGGCTCGCAATTATTTGCAGTTTGGTTTATTATCCTTTTGAAAATAAGGATTCACAGAGGTGATTGACAGAAATATTTTATTTTAAAATATAATCTATATATAAAGCGTGCTCAGTTTTAAATGCGCTGTAAGTGGTTTAAAGTGGTTTAAAAAATCATTTAAAGGTATTTTTATTTTTATTCTTAATTTTTTTAAGTTTAATTATTTTTTTATACAAGGTGTTCCTTAATGACGTGCTAATATTTCAGGGTGTAATTCCTTAGGTCATTTTATGAAGAAAAGTTCAGATGAACATATGTCTGCAACAGCTTAAATTTTTTGCTAGTGTGTTGAATATTTTCTTTAATCATTATTTTTTAATAACTCAGAAAGTACTTTAGATATTATTATACTCGTAAATACAAAACGGAGAGTATATTACATTCGATCGGCACATTTCTAAAACTGGTAATATTGCTCGTAGAGAAAAACATTTCATATCAGTGTGTTGATGATCGAGTTCTGAACAACTTTCAAAATGTCCGTCCGTCTGTCTGTCTGTCCGTCCGTCACGTTTCTTGTAAGCACGATAACTTAGAATGAAAAGTCCGATTGTATTGAAACTTGGACAGTAAGATAGTGTTAGCTAGAGGACGAACCCTATTGTTTTTGAACAATCAATGAATACATATGAAGTTATAAATTTCTTTAAAATATTTTTTTTTACATATTTTTTTTGTTTTGTAATTAAACTAAAAATGTCTAAAACTAACATTATTTACAAAAAAGAACTGCGGACAGTATCATATATAATGTGTAACAATTATATAAAAAGTGTAGTAAATCGGCGAAGAGTATAACGGTTAGCTTGTTTTCAATTTTGGTATGTGTTAATAGGATATAAAACTGCATGTTTTAATTATTAGAAAAGTTGTTTTATCGCTCCACCAGTGGCGTTCCTGCCAATATGTCCTCTGATATTTTTTGCCACTGATCTTTTTCCATGTGGATATTTTTCCGGAGTAGCTTGATTAATTCTACATGAAACTGGTCTCTTGCATTATTCTCGTCAGACGCACAGTTCTTGATTGAAACAATTAAATTCAAACTGAAACTAATTACACAAGTTACCCGGAGCGTAAACACTAAAAAACGTACGACAGTCATAAAATAATTGCAATAAAAGCAAAAAATGCATGAAAAAACCAATGGATTTTTGTGACAATGCTGGCAAATCAATCAATTGAAAACTAGTTTAATATATTAACTTTATGTTGCCACAAGATTTCTTTCAAAAAATTGAATAAACAATTGACAGTCGTAAACGAAAAATGGTCTATATCTGTGATTCTAGTTAAAGGATCAAGGTCTTGCTAGGCTATAAATTTTCCTTTTTTTATTACCTTTCTTTTGTCGACAACTGTATTTCGATACGACGCGACGTTTCTGAGCCGAGATATTTCATTTGTTTACTAAGCAATTTTTTTAGAAAGGTTGGCGGCAGTGGCGGACTGACACTTGTTGGTGGTTGTGGCGATTTGTACTTAGGGGCGACGAGGGCACATGTCACATGTCCACGAAGGTTCTCAATACGTGAGGGGGGGCGTTGTGGCGATCGCCACCATTATCAGTCCGCCACTGGTTGGCGGGGGGAAAAGAAAAGAAAAAAAAACGACGAGACCACATAGAAATGGTAGTTTTTATCAATATTTATCGATTGCCGGGGGTGGAGAGTGCAAAAAAATCCCATGGAAAGTCGCAAATCAAATTAGATTATTTGTTTAAATAATTGCAAAATACACGCGATATCGACACACAAAAAAACTGTAAATTCCTTGAACAATATGCAACATTTTGACCACAATAAAATATCTGTATGGCCTTTTGTTGAACAGAAAAAAAATGTTAATTTAGAATCCTTAATTTGTTTATAACAATTGAACGGTCAAAGATAAAACGACGCGAATTGATAAAATCTTCATTTTTTATATCTTGACTTCTTTTTGTCCGACGCACCGTTTTTGTGCGTCGGAAAAAAAGTAAGTCAAGAAACATACATAAATGAGAATTTTCTCTAAAATCCATTGTTTTTAACAATGAGGCCTATGTTTTATAAATGTTTTAATGTCACCATCGGGTTCAAAGCAAGTTTTTCTATAAGAATAACGAATAATAATAACAATAATAATAATAATAATAATTTCTGACCAATATTGATGATTTTGACTTTACGACGACCGGCCTTTAACACCTTACAATATATATATTTGACTAAATGATGCAATCTTCTACAGTATTTAAATCAATAATTATTTCTTTTAACACTTCTCTGTTTGATATAAATAATTAATTAATGATGTATCAAGTATGGTTCAAAGTTAATTGTCAATGTTTAGGAAAAACTAAAGTCTTTCCTCGAGACTTCGCTAAATACCCGGCACACCAGTATCTTTAATGTTTTTTTGTCACCTATTTTAAACCGACTAGATCGATGAAAAGAACTATAAGACAAATGATAGTATTTAATATTCATGAAAATGGATATTTTCCAAGTTGTCATAGCTTGAAAATTGCGATTTTACCATTGAAAAATTTGTACTTAGAAGGTGTTTTTCGTAAATTACTCAAAAAGTGTTACATACACCTAATGAGAAAGTGGTATAGAACAAAAAGAAGAATATAGAACGACAAAGTGGCGTTAAAAATACATAGATAGATAGAAATTATCTCGCCTTTAAAAATAGTTGCCTAAAGTCTTGGTTTCCTCCAACAATCAGTCGCGGAGAACCGACTGTCTGTCAACCTACAAGAATGGCAATTGTGATCCCAAAATGGTATGCTAGAAATGGCAGTTCGTTTAGATTCTTTTTATTCGTCGACCTATGCGTTTACATTCTGCATGAATGAGCATGGATATTAAATTGGTTGCACTTTTAATGCCGAAAGAGGACGCTTTTTTTCATTTCATCTCCTATTTAGTTCCATATATCATTTTTCACAACTAAATCTTTGTAACCTTTAGCATTAACAGTATAAAATATATAATGCTAGATGTCTATCAAACCTTCATCGTCTTCAACAGTAAATTCTTCACCCATATTTTCTCATAATTTAGCAGAACAAAAGCAACAAAATGCAACTGCACACTATAGGTTTAGGGTAGGGATTGCTTACATAGCATTAGCGAACGAATTTTGATGGAATTTTGGGTAATAACAGTATCATACCAGTAGCGGCCTGTGGGTTTTAGCTGTGGGTGGGCATTAGTGGTGAACATAATGTGCACACTAGGCGGTTGGAGAGAGAGAGAACCACAGGCAAATTTTTTTTGAGTCTTCAAGATGATCGGTTAACCTTGATCTTTAATTTTTACAGTTCAAGGTTATCAGATAACCTAATAATAATCGAGTTAAGCGTGCACTTTCACAACCGAAGTTGGAAAACTTTTGCCGATCCCTCGCGCGCGGTGGATTCGGCTGTTGCTTGTACAAACACAAACAAACAACAAATTGTACCTAATAAATACGTTAGATACTTCCGAAAATGAAACGATGTTTGGCGAGAAATTACGATTGTAAAAGAAAGGGAAGGGAAGGGATGGGCAGGCAGTGTCCACATTCCACCCACAAACTACAATGCCCGGTATTGGCCAGTATCTATTTGAATTTGCATTTCATCATTTACAAATATTATTTTCATAATAATAATAATAATCATAATTAATGTCACACTAACTCCCTCTCTTTTCTATTATTTATCAAATATGAAGTAGACATATAACACAATTTCAGTGTCCGCTGCCCACCCTGATTACTAATGGTTAGAGTAGGCCCATGCGCATAAAATATTAGCGGCAAGCGGCCCGGTATTAAGATTAAGCGGATTCATATGTGAACTTGGCGGAAGCAGATTAATATGTAGTAAAATATTAAAAATATTATCATAAATAAAAATAATTTTTTAATTTTATAATTTTTATATTAAAATTAATTAACGGCAAAATTTCTGACGAACTACTGCTTGAGTTCTTTGATAATTGGGTGGGCACTGCCTACCCTGCCATCCCTGACAGGCCGCCACTGTATCGTACAGGAGCTGAAAAGATTCAGGGACCCAACTCTCGTGTTCACACGAAATGAGCTATATGCGGAAAGACGATAATTTCGCACAGAAAATTGGTTTTTGGATTCTCCAGTGGTCGTGTGGGGATATTTTCGACGGGCTTCTACACGGTTAATTTCGGATGCTATAACAGTAGACGGAAACAACAAGTCGTGTGCGAATTGCATCGTGTTTACCATTTAGAGGTTAGGTGTCAGTATTTTATTTATAGTTTGGAAGTTTACATACAGTAATAACATGGATTTGAGAGAACATGTTATTTTGTAAGCCATAAACAATTGGGAAGAAATTGAGAATTACCTAGAAAGTGCCGGTTTTCGACGAGAGCACAACTGCAGACTCTATGATCGATTTACTATTCCAGATAACAAGTTGATAAGACTGGCGTTCAGCTTTTGCGATAAATTCCCCCCACATTTCTTTATATCTCCCTCATAAAATTCTTAGTTAGTTTTTCACGAGTCATGATTGCATTTGAATGCAAATTATTTATTAAATATGAGTGTTGGGCCGAGAACAAATGACCTCCACCAGTGGACTCTTCTTCCTCAATATCCTTGGTGACCTTTTTCTTTTCCACTGTAATGTAATGATTATTTTGTTATGCATTGTACCTAAGTAAATACGTATTTTTATATTTAAATAGCAACGAAAATTGTGTTGGGTATACAAGAAAAGATACTGCTATTGTTGACAGTTATATATTAGATGCTATTATTTTAACATCTCACGATTTCAATTATTGTAGGTACTTAGTAGAGATGTGTCATTCGTGAATGATTCGATCTTTGGGATTCGATCACTTGAAAGTATTGAATGATAGAATCTTTTTGCGGCGAACGATTCGGTCAATCGCGGATTTTAACATCGTCTGCTTTCGTCTCGCCTAAATGAATGATAGAATGATTGGTTCATTTAAGAGTATTGACTGAATGAGAATAGTGATTGTGAACGACCACCGAAGATCGAACCAACTTGAGTAACGAATCTAGGAAGAAAAAGCCGCGGAAAAAAAAGCCGCGGAATAAAAATCCTGGAAAAAAAATCCGAAGGAATAAAAAGCCGAGGAAAAAAAAGCCGCGGATAAAAAAGCTACTTTACATATAACATATGAACACAAAAACCTATCAATTATCTAAATGAACTCCGTCCTGTAAACGGAAAAAAAAGCCGCGGTAAAAAATCCGCGGAAGAAAAATCCGAAATGAAGTGAATCTCCGACAATACCGAGTGGGCTAAAATTCTGACATTGACATTATAACGTGTTATATAATTACTTTGTATGTAAGAGTGCCAATAAAGAATGAATATGAATCAATATAATAATGGTGGTGATAAATCATCCTACAATAATTACATGTACTTAGGTATGGATGGTCAAATCTGGTGATCGAATTTTTGACCACTTCCTGATATCCAATCATACTGAAATTTTGCACACAACTTTGGTTCTGGAGAAAATACAATATAGTATATTCGATACTATGGTAGATCCAATATGGCGACCACCACAAAATGGCGGATTACCTTTTTCTTGACAACCCCCTCGATATGGGTATCAAACAAAAGGGTATATAAAGTAAAATACAATTAGCTATGTAACGCCATTCTAAATCCAATATGGCGGCTGGCAAAATGGCGGATCACCTATTTTTTTACAATCCCCTCGATATGATTATCAAATGAAAGGCTATATAAAGTAAAATCCAATAAGCTGTTTGTCGTCATTCGAAATTCAATATGGCGGCCGGCACAAAATGGCGGATTCCCTATTTTTTACAACCCCCTCGACATGGATATCAAATGAAAGGGTATATAAAGTAGAATACAATAAGTTGTGTAACGTCATTCTAAGTTCAATATGGCGCCGGCATAAAGTGGCGGATCACCTATATTTTTACAACCCCCTCGACATGGGTATCAAATGAAAGGGTATATAAAGTGAAATACAATAAGCTGTGTAACGTCATTCTAAATCCAATATGGCGCCGGCATAAAATGGCGGATCACCTAACTTTTCACAACCCCCTCGACATGGGTATCAAATGAAAGGGTGTATAAAGTAGAATACAATGAGCTGTGTAACGCCACTCTAAGTCCAATATGGCGCCGGTATAAAATGGCGGATCATCTATCTTTTTACAACCTCCTCGACATGGGTATCAAATGAAAGGGTATATAAAGTAGAATACAATAAGCTGTGTAACGTCATTCTAAATCCAATATGGCGGCGTCATAAAATGGCGGATCACCTAACTTTTCACAATCCCCTCGACATGAATATCAATTGAAAGGGTATATAAAGTAGAATACAATAAGCTGTGTAACGCCACTCTAAGTCCAATATGGCGCCGGTATAAAATGGCGGATCACCTATCTTTTTACAAGCTCCTCGACATGGGTATCAAATGAAAGGGTATATAAAGTATAGTACAATAAGCTGTGTAACGTCATTCTCAGTCCAATATGGCCCCGGCATAAAATGGCGGATCACCAAATGCAAGAGTTTGACAAGAGTAAACGAAATTATGGCGTTTGAATAAAAATGAGGTAGATGGAAAACTAATAAGTAAAAACATTGATACATTGCATCTATTTTCGTTCTAAATCCAATATGGCGGAAGCCATAAGATGGCGGATTACATTTTTGTTCGCAACCCTCTTGATATGGGTATCAAATGAAAGGGTTTCACGTGCAAAATACGGTAAATTATGTGACATCATTCTAAATCCAATATGGCGGACGCCTCAACATAGAGGATTACCTTTTTCTTCATAACCGCCTTGACATGGGTATCAAATGAAGGGGATTGACGAGTAAAATACGATAAACTATGTGACGTCACTTTAAACCCAAGATTTCGAACGACCTAAGATGGCGGATTACCTTCTCTTCACAATTCCCTTGACATGGGTATCAAATGAAGGGGTTTGACGAGTAAAATACGATAAACTATGTGACGTCATGCTAAACCCAATATGGCAGATTACCTTTTCTTCACAATCCTCTTGACATGAGTATCAAATGAAAGAGTTTGACGATGACGATATAATAACAATATTCATATTGCCCAAGGGCTATCGAAACAACTTCTACAGCATATTTCCGCGTTCAACGCTTTTAGTTGTTTTTAAAAGTTTCTTTCATATATTTTATCAATCTCTTAGAAGACATTTAATAATATGCTTACGATACAAGAAAAAATTTTATATACAGTTGTGAATAAAAATTATTATATACGCTGGCAGAATAGGACAAATTATTTAGGGTCGAGCGCTCACTGTCTGTAAATAATTATTTGCTCGTATCTCGAACGGAATGATTTTTTTTAAATGCTCATCTTTCTCCGGTGTTAAAATACGCTTTGGTTAAGTTTTGTCATATAATCAACAGTTTTCTGGATTTCTCTACATTTCTTGTTGATCACATTTTTTTTTCTGGTGCAATATTATTTTCTTCTAGCTACAAAATTGTCAAAACCCAAAATACAAGGGAAGGTGTGATATAATATAAAAGTTACAGATAGAGATCTTATAGAGCTTTAAATTCGATTTAGAATGTCATGAAACGTGGCCAGTCGTCTGTAACTTTTTTGGCACGTTTTCTCTGGAATGGTTTAAGATATTGACTTGAAATTTGGTATTCTAATGTATTATAACGAGATCTGGAACTAGATTATATGTTGAGATGGTGGGGATCAGTAGGAGTAAATAAGGGAAAACAAGCTAACCATTATAATAATACTCTTCGCCAATTTACTGCACTTTTGATATAATTGTTGCACATTCTATAGATACTCTTCGCCGTTTTTTGTAAATAATATTAGTTTTAGACATTCTTTGTTGAATTACAGAATATGAAGAAATATATATATTCTTTAAATTAATAACGTTTTTATTTATTGATCCATTTTGTTAAAAAACAATAATAGGGTTCTTCCTCTAGCTAACACGAACCTACTGTCCAAATTACAATACAATGATCGTGCTTACAAGAAATGTGACTGACGAACAGACAAACAGGCGGACAGACAGACGGAACAACATTTTGAAAGTTGTTCAGAATTCGATTACCAGCACAGCGATATGATTTTTTCTCTCTATGAGCAATATTACCGGTTTTAGGTTTATGTTTTAGTAATAAGAAAAACAAGCTAATAAGAGTCCAGAAACTTCATTTTAAAAAGCTTTTATTTAACTTGCTTTGTATGTCAGTTAAAATATATTATATTTAGGGGGTTAGATCTTGCAATGAAAATGTATCCTGGCGAGTAGTGTTCAATACTGGATTCAGCAGTGGGCCAAAAAAAAGTTTTTTTGTTCTAAATTGTCTAGAACTTTTATTTTCCAACCGATAATTTTTTTTAATATTCGTGTTTAAATTACGAAGAGATCTGTCATGACCGATTTTTGAAATATGCAAATCTGAAGACAATTAATGTGCCTAAATGTTTTTTAAAAATTTTACAGAATTTCTTTTTTAACCAATTTTCATAAATCTTGCTACTCGGAGATTTTCGAAGTCGCTGATAATGAATCTGACATCTAAATTGTCGTGAACGTACCTACAAGATGGCGGAATCAATATGACGGCTATAAAATGCTAAGAAGTGTTAAAAAAAAATATATTTTCGTTAAAGTTAGTACTAACAAGTTTCAAATATTACTGATTACTACTTTTGAATACAAATTGTCTCAGTTTTAAGTTCCAGTAAGAAATTCAAGGTGGGGGATCCAAATTGGACATCAAATAATTATTTAAATGCATTATTCTAATATTTCATAACACCAGCGATGTCATAAGCGCTGACCGACAATTTTTAGAATAACTCTCTAATTATTGTAAATATTGTTCTACTTTTTTATAATAATTGATAGACATGATGTAAATTATTAATTTATAATGGGATATTTATTTATAATACATAATGTTAATTTAATGAACAACTCCACAAATGATTCAATAAAAGTAAATAAATATCATTTAACCTACCTACGGCTATGCTACCGGCAATATTAAAAATTAACGAAATGCAGATAACGGACTTGTAATGGTGAGCCAGGTAAACAATCGACTACTTTCGTTTGAGGTAAGTAGTAAAACAATATTGACAACAATTAAAAAATTATTCTAAAAATTGTCTATGTCGGCGTTTATGACATCACTGGTGTTACGAACTATTAGAATAACGCATTTAAATAATTCTTTGATTTTCATTTTGGATCCGCCATCTTGAATTTCTTACTAGAACTTAAAATTGAAACAATTTGAATTTAAAAATAGTAATTAGTAATATTTGAAACTTGTTAGTATTAAAATTAACGAAAATATATTTCTTATCATTTCTTAGCATTTTATAGCCGCCATATTGATTCCGCCATCTTGCAGATTGGTTCACGACAATTTGGATATCAGATTCGTTATCAGCGATCTCGAAAACCCCCGAGTGGCATGATGTATGTAAATTGTTAAAAAAAATCTGTAAGACTTTTATAAAACCTGGCCATTTAGACATATGAACCGTTTTCAGGTTTGCATATTTAAAAAATCAGCGATGACAGATCTCTTCGTAATTTAATCACGAATATTAAAAAAAAATTATCCCAATTAGTTGCAAATAAATGAGAGCTCTAGAAAATTTTATACCTTTTTCTGGACTATTGTGCAGCGCCCGAATGCAGATTTGGCAGCGCCCGAATGCAGATTAGGCAGCGCCCGAATGCAGATTCGGTAGCACCTGGAAGTCACCTTGCCATTCGGGAGTGCCCGAAAATTGCCTTGGTATTCGACGGCGCCCGGAAATTACGTTGGAATTCGACAGCGCCCGAAATGAACTCCCGGAAGTCACTTTGGTGTTCGGCAGGTTCCGAATATGGATTATGCAGAGCTTAAATATAGATTCGGCAGCACCCTAATTTTTTTATGACATATCTGCATCAAATATATTATTAAAATTCTATGACCAATTATCTTCAGATCCTAGAGTGCAAATATAGTATCAAGATGTTTTCCTTTAAAGAGACTTGGATGGGAAATCTGGATGTGGAAGTAGTAATTCCTAAGACAGTGGTTTTTTACATATTTTCTAATCTATGGAAAACTCTTTCAAATCTTAGAAACATCCTGTATATTTTGTTTTGATATCTTGTACATCTATGTACTTTTGTGTGCTTAATCAAACACCTTGGTAGCAGTTGCCTATACAGTTATAATAAAACACAATTATATAAATACCTAATGACAACTTGCACACCCCTGAAGATCGCCCTGTATGGCCGATATTACTCAATTTCAATAGGGAGTATTCTGCTATGCTATTTTATACATGCCTCAAATTTGAAACATAAATTTTAAGTCTAACAGAAGTTATCGTATTTACAATTCGCGGATTTTCTTTCTGCGGCTTTTTTGTCCGAGGCTTTTTTTTCCTAGACTCATGTTCTCTGTTTTCTGTAAAGCAACTTTTTCTTTCGCGGCTTTTTTTTCCGTCGGCTTTTTTTTCCGCGGCGTTTTCTTCCGTCGGCTTTTTTTTCCAGGATTTTTATTCCGCGGCTTTTTTTTCCGCGGCTTTTTCTTCCGCATACGTTGAGTAACAACCGAATGGGATAACGTCTGCGTTTGTTGAACTGGTTGCCGACGTTACCGTTTCATTTTAATTTTAGCACATAATAGAAGTAAAAGTAAAATAAGTGAGCAATAAATACAGATTTTAATGAATGTAAATCAAACATGTATAATACCTACAAAGAAAATTAATGCAAATCCTAATCATGTTTGTAACATACACGATTCCAAGGGCCTAGGCAGTGAACAAAAAAACTAAAATTTGTTAATTCAGGGTCAATTGTACCTAATTCACTTCACTCAAAGAAAGTTCTTTAATCCAAAATGCGGCTCTAATATTTCTAAATGAGGTAATATATTGAGTACCATCATAAGTGCTTAGGTAATTAATAATTTACTATGACATATTATAATTTGAACGGAATACGGTCAAAGTGATTTCTCTACTAGCAAAAAAACATGCCACTTTCAATGAACAAATCGCCGAACGTCAGTTCCAAAATATTTGTGATACTTAAGAAAATAACATTAACAAGTCTATAATAGGTACATTATTCTTCGTGAGTTATAGTAAGTATATACCTACATAATTGATAGACATAATAAAGTAAAAGGAATGGTGGATTTAGCATTCAGCGACAACAAAATACACAATAATTGTACTCGGGCTGTCATGCAGACTTGCACGGCGAGCCAAACTCTACAACTCAAAGTTGTACTCTACTAATGAATTCGAGTTGAGTACCTGATTGAATTGTATAATAGTAGGGGAGCCCACGATGCTAAATGGGGATTTACTCTAGCGTCGTGGGGACCTATTGGATTTTGAAGACTAGATGGTAGAAAGAAAAAAAGGTTATATGATGTATACCATTTCACCGGTGGGGGAAGCGTCTACAGGCTTTCTAGATGTAAAAAAAAAACAGTCACATGGAAATACTCGAGCGCGTCAGATATTGATAGTGTATATGCCCCACGTGTCTCCGATAACGGAGGTATGTTAATCTGCCGGTTTGCATGGTGCGGGTGGCCGTACGGAAGTGTTAAAAATGGGAAAAACTAAAAATTTACTCGAGCGCGTCAGATATTTAGAGGGGATGTTAAGTGAACCCGAACGAAGCTCCCATTCAAAAGACTGACCATTCAGATGTGACGCAAGCTCGTGGCGGCTTTTTGAAAATGCAAAGAAAAATCGCCATTTTGAAATACTCGAGCACGTCAAATTTTTATACAGATGGTTTAGCTTGATGTCCTGGTCGTGCTGATCAATAATCTGACGATTGTTTGGAGGGATTTTCTTAATCTGACGATTTGAAAAAAAAATATTTGTATGATTTTTTTAAACCACTGAATGTGACAAATAAAATACACGGAAAATAGCATGCAAATAAAAGAAAATTACAAATTTTGTTGAAATTTGTAAAGAAAGTTTTTTATTTTATTTTCTGCACACGTACCTAAATCTATTTCTTTTAATTATAATACATATAAACACATATATTTTATGTATACAGATTCAAAAAGTATTCGTTTTGGTATGGCAATAATTGGCAATAAGTGGAAGCGAGAGCGAAGCAACTAGGCTATTCTTTTCTATCGTATGTATAACACATCGTACAAAGCGCCACCTGCTATCTCCACCACATGTGTGTGGACATCCCTAGAGTTAAAATTTGTTTCCGTCTTACACACGTCAGTTCTCGTTTTGCCCTATACGATAGAATAGAATAACCTGGTTGCTTCGCTCTCGCTTGCTCTTATTGCCAAATATTACCATGCCAAAACGAACACTTTCTGAATCTGTATATACTTTCGGTAATCTCTTTCTCTGATAAAATTACAAATGGTAAACAAATAACAGGTAAAAAAAAATATGGCAGGGGTTAATAAAATACGATATTTTTAAACTTTTTGATAGTTTTATTGATGGGTAATAAATTTACAGAATTCACAAAAAATTAATGAAACAAAATAAACATGTTAAAAATATATTTTTTTTGATTTTCATCTTCATCCGTGGAATTATCATCATACAGCAAGTCTGGTTCGATTTGATCATCAATTTCATCCACAGCCTGCATATCTATAACAAGAAATCGTTTATAATACTTGACAATATATTTTTTATTTAATGAAAAGCGTATTATTAAAGTATTGAAAAGTAAATGTACCTGAATCTGGAGTATCCCCTAGAATATCTGGTGTTATGACTACATCTTCATATACTTCTGGTAATTGATCACCAATGGCGTGATGTCTGGCGTGTGGGAACGGTGCGAGAGAGTGAGAGACAGAGAAAGAGTGAAAGGCAGAGAGATGCGCGGAGTGGGGAATACGTGCTTCACTGCGGTGCACGCGCTAAACTTTATTGACGATTTTTGTTACTTCGTCTTGTGGAAATCGGCAGATTATATTTTTCCCATTATCCTTGAATTATTTCCTTCAAAACAAAAAAAATTCGACCGCGCTCGAGAATGTCGAGGTGACGTTTTTTTTTGCAAGTTTGTGACCCTCCCACTCCCTTGCGTCACGCTGAAATTGTCAGATTATTGAAACGCACACTTTTCAGCATGTAATTAACCCATCACACCTTAATCTAACGCGCTCGAGTATTTCCAACTATGGATTTTTTTTTACTATTCTGATCGGCTGCCCTACACGCACGGCCCTATATAGAGGGCTTAGATATGGTGGAGGTACTCAACAGGGTTCAAGGTATTCCCTATATGTTAATCTGCCGCGCTTGAGTAAATCCCAAAATCCCCTATTGGGCTCCCCTACTATAATGAATGATAGAATGATGAAATCTAATCAGTCAGAGAGTGAGTTAAGGGTAAAGGCGCACAATACTGCGCATTCAGTCATTTTCAATTTCAATATTGTTTAGTTAACGACTGGGCTAGAACGATCGAATGATAGATACTAAAGATTCGATCCTTTTGGTTATTAATCATTGATCGATCTAATCCTTGTAAAATGAACGAATGACACATCTCTAGTACTTAGCTACTTTTAAATGATATACAGGTCTATTCTGTAACATTTTTGTTAAGATTTAACGGCAAGGTCACTGTTAAAATAATAAGCGAAATAATGTTAACGGTCAGTGGTATTCTGTACACTTTTTTTAAGGTTAAATTTAACCAACATCGTTTAAAATTAGAGGCGACTTTGGACCTGCCACTAAAATTTAACGGTACCGTTAAAGAGGCAAAAACACCGTATTTTATTTTTGGCTCATAACATTTTGTATAATATCATTCAGTAAATGGCACTTTATTTATGTTTGTCAATGAGTTTGAGATTCTTTTGACGACCCATTTCCTCATTTATATTCAGTAATTATTTTTCCGCCTTCAAATAATCGTAATCATAACCTCAAATAGGAGCGCGGCCGTTAAAAACTTACGACTTTAACAGGTCCGTTAAATGGTCGCATACAGAATAGAAAAATGAGTTATTATTTTCAGCATTCCGTTAAAATTAAAAATTTAGCAGGGCGTTTATTTTTAACCAAAAAATTACAGAATAGACCTGATACAGGTCTTGCGCGCCCGGCTCTCATTATACTGCTTACCGCCTGCGGACTACTGTACTAATTGGGCTTTTATCACATATAAATCCTGTGCTTTTATTAACAGCTTCAAAATAGGTAACGAACCTAAGGTATAAACCTACCTTTTGTTGTTTTAAGGTAAAAAATATTTAAACGCAGGTAAATATAAATCATTGTTATAAAGTAAGTACCTACCTACGTAGATTTTTTATTGAATTAAACCAAGACGCAGGAATAAAACAACTTTATTTTTTTGCAACTATTTCTCTATTGACAAATGAGTATTTAGTTACGTAGGCCCTGCGTTAAAAGCATTCAAGTTCGTCTGTACATTCATCGAAACCTTTAAATAACAGTATTTCAAGTACGACATTTACACTCGTTAGAACATTTTAGGCCTTCTTTAACACAATCATATTTTCGATTTTCGCAATTTTTATCTGAACAATAAATACTTAATGAAAATATTGTCACTTAAATTCCGTCCTGAACCATGTGCATTTATAAGTGTAGTTGGCATATTGCTTCTGTACGATGTTCTAAGTTGATACATAAACCTGCAATATTTAACTAAATGTATTAGATAGGAAATCTATTATTTAAATATATATGTTTACCTTAAGAAGGAGTGGTAAAAGGTGCCTCCAGTTGAAGGAAGCCCCGTTTGTTGTTGTTGCTAATTTGATCCTTAGATCGTTTAATATCTGAATTTGTTTACTTTTGTTTTTTTACAGTACTAGAATCAATTTTGTAAAGATTTTCAAAGCTTCGTCTTTAGACAGCAATGGCAGTTCCGATAATTTTTGAAAAACAACAATATTCTTTAAGATCAAACGCAGATTTTTTAAATATTTTAAAAAACCATTAGTTGTGTCGCAACCAGTAAAACAATGAAGACAAGAACAAACTGTAGTCATAAACTTTGCACTACCTTCTATATTGACAATAATTGTCTGCTAGTGCCGTGTCCAAGTTGCATAAATAAATTAGTTCCATTTAAGTCAGAGTCCGAAAAAAGGAGAGTAAGTAAAATTAATACATCTCTATGAACTGACTTCACCAATATTTGTTTGCCAAATTTAGTTTCGTACATTGCATGCAAAACCATTCTGGTATCTTCCTGTTTGCTAAATTGATTTTTGGTCATTTCTGAATGACGTTTATGCAGTGAAACTACTTTTTCTGTTAATTTAAATCCTCTATCTATTATTAATATTTTGTATTCGATTAAGTACTGTGCAGGATATGTTGCAAATCGGCGCGGCGCGGCGGCACTGTATGATTGCAAAAAACGTTCATGTTTTCAAAACTTGTCGACCTATATACGACAGTCTATATGATATTTTAATTAAATTTCTGCATTTAAAATATTATCTTTTCTGACACAATATTTCCGAGATGTTGTCTTTTTTCAGCACTAGATATTAGTGACAACAAACCTTGTATCCTAGGTCTTGGTACCACAGATTTGTCATCATCCCGCGCAATTGTCTTGCAAATAATGCACTCCATTATTTTAGAAAACTAAATTGCGAATATTCTACAGCATCGCATATATTTAAAAGTATTTATACGTATACTCTAAATCCCGCAAACTACTAATATACGATTCAAATGTATTGACCCCTCATTTTAACAGCGAATATCTCAAAAATGGCGGACCAGAGAAAATTTGAAAAAATATGTGTTCATTATGTGTCTATTGTAAATTATTCACTGAAGTTTGAATAATGTACATTGGACGGTTTTGAGGTTCTGCTAAGTTATATTGAAAAATGCCCTACTTTTTAAGGAAATGTTGACCATGCCAGTTTTAAATTCATTATATATTGAAAAATATGCCTACTATATGAATAATATTTTAGATACCGATAAAGCACGGCATTTTTTGTACGAAGAAATTCTTTCATAATTTTTTATTCTAAAATTTGGCAGTTATTGTTAAAAACGTGACCTCATGTTTATTCGGCTATTTATCAAGGTATTTAAAAGATTTTTAATAAAATAGTTAATCATATAAAATGTAAGGATTTTCAGAAAAAAGAATTGGTATATATCAAATATTAATTTCGTTATCAGTGCAATAGATAATATTGCAGAACGCGGGCAATAATATTATCTATCGCACTTGATAACTAAATTAATATTTGATATATACCAATTCTTTTTTCTGAAAATGCTTACATTTTATACAATTAAATATTTTTTCAAAATTTTTGTAAATACCTTGATAAATAACCGAATAAACATGATGTCACGTTTTTTAGAATAACTGCAAAATTTTAGAATAAAAAATTATGAAAAAATTTCCTCGTACAAAAAATACCATGCCTTATCGGCATCTAAAATATTATTTATATGGTAGGCATATTTTCAAATATATAATGGATTTAAAACTGGTATTGTCAAAATTTCCTTAAAAAGTAGGACATTTTTCAACAGAACTTAGCAGCATTTCAAAACTGTCCAATGTACATTATTCAAAGTTCAGTGAATGATTTACAATAGACACATAATTTTTTCAATTTTTTCCGTTCCTCAGTTTTTGAAATATTCGCGGTTAAGGTGAGGGGTCAATACATTTAAATCATTGAGTTAGAAGGTAGGGAGACGACATCCTATACAAATTTCCTATATAGAAACGGAATCGGTAGGCGTGGCTAACTGTAGTAACAATATGGTGGTTTTACCAGACCCGGATTAATTAAAATAATAAGAACTTTGTACCCCGACGAGACGGTCTATTTGGATAACGTAAATAAATGTTCAATTCAATAAATGCAAGAGTTTTAAAAGTTTTTATTTACCTTGATATATAAAATGTGTAATGATATCCTAAAATAAACCATTTGTTTCTATTCTACGAAATATATAACCTGAATATATTAAAACACATTTAATTAGCTGTTTTTTTTAATACGGCTCTGTTTGTTGTTTACACTACCTATGAAATGTTATTCCCGTTAATTTCTTCTTGTCAACACCATCTCTAGAAGAGCAACTTCTTTTAGGACACGACACCATAATCCTTTTAATGTTTATTGTCTAAAATTTAACAAACTATCTGTAAAATTCATAATAAATCGCACGGAAAACAAACTGTCACTATTTGACGGAAAAGTAGTAACAAGATGGCGAAATAATGCCGTTTTTGATCACGTGACAGCTTCTCCCTACCTTCTAACTCAATGATTTAAATAGTATATTAGTTAGACGCATCTTATCCTACCTTACATACGCGGTGTACGTACTAGATTGTGAGCCACAATAATACATATGACTAATTTAGCGCGCTTTTAAAAAAATCGCTGTTGCCAAACGATACACATTGGGAAAAAAATAATTATATCAAAAACTTTTCTAATGTTTGGGCTACATTTGCTTCACTGTGTGTGTATAAAAATTTTCAAAAATAAAAAAGTTTATCGATTGGTGAAAATTGTAATACGTAAAATTCAAATATCTAGTTTTCCTAATTTTTAAGGAAATGAAAATGCGAACTGTGTAAAAACCATTAGTACAGTTAAAAGCGCTATTTTGTGTACTTTAATTGAAAAAAAAGAACGTCGATAGCAACATTAGTTTTGAAGATATGACGGTGGAAAGAAAAAAAAACACATTTTATTTAAAATACAATATTTTCCCTTTTTTTTAAATTTAAGAAGGTCCAGACCACGAAAAAATGTCGTGAAATACGATTTCATATGCCCAGTGACATGCTTAACAAAACCTACCATGTTTGACCTGGTTCTACGCCAGAAAAAAAAAACGGCACGATAGAGTCTCGAATTCGCTCCTCTAATTGACACAAACGAATTAGCTGATTAACCACTTTTGGAATTTATTGAAGTATTTGCAGTCTTTAGTGAGAAGCACAGCATTTAAAATTCATTTTTTATTGCATACACTATAAGAAAAACATGTATAATATAATACAAGCTTATTTTAACCCCATCACTCAATTTAACACGTAAGCAACTGTCATATTCGCTTCCTGGCTAGGGATTTTATCTGCTACCAACGGAAATTATTTTAATGAAACCATGAAAAGAATGAGATCCGCGGGAATGCGCCGCGCATTCTTAACTCGTATTTGTGGCAAAACGAGATTGATGGATTGTACTTTCGACAGGTACGCTTTTATGGATTTATATAAATCGCATACGGAATGAATCACACGGATTCCACCAGAGCACGATTTATTCCGTGTGAACTCGAGAATTGGGTCCCAGGTGCAGATCGGAAGACGTTTAGTATCCTTTTGACAAATAAATTTTCGTATTTTTCACTACAGTATGCATTTTTATTATAGTTTTCGAAAGTAGATGTTATTCTTATTTCATAGACACTTTACTCATTTTCCATTCATTCAAAAATACACAAAAACTGTTAAAAAAAGGCCAAACACTATAACTGGAATTTAATTTAAAGAGATTATGGTTTCAGATTCGTCTGTAAATGCAAAATTACATCATTAGCAAGTAATGAAATCTCTTATTTTTTTAAAATGATGCAAAAATGAAAATTGCAAATCCCTTTGTAATTTTTAAATTATTGGTGAAAAACTAATTCTGGCAGACTACGCAAGTTCCGAGTTCAACAACGGCAGGTCGTTATTGAGTATAAATTCTAGCACAGACGGAACAGATGAGGCCTGCATGGCAAAAATCAGCGGTAACAAGCCCGGCTATTTACCAAATCAATTAATGTACGCAAACATTTAGTTGGGAGAGTTTAGCCGCTTCCAGTAGCTGCTCATCGTTTTTATGTTTATTTTTGACGAATATATGACACTTTTTATGAAGTTGCGTTCAGGATATTCCAAATTTTTTAGCTTTCCGCACGAATCAGGTTACATAAAATCTATTCATCCTACGAAAAAACATCATATTACCTATTTTTTTTCTAAATATCCTCTTCTTAAAAAAAATTTACTTATCTTTGATCCAATAAATATCTACCAAGATATTTAAGAAAAACGGAATTTTCAAGATTCAAATTCAATTGTTTCAATGAAGCGACCGCCATATAGATGTAAACATTTTCGATTTTCAAAGAGCAATACTTTAAAAATATCAGCCGTTCGTTTTTCCGATGTTAAAACCTTTGCCAAAATATGAGGATATAACCAAATATGCTTTAGTAAAATGTTGCTGTGGAAAAAGATACAGGGTGTCAAAATTCAAATTATTTTTTCGTTTTCTTGCAATAACTCAACTCGACTGACCTTCGCCAAATTTGCTAGAGGAACTTTTTTTCTTCTAAGAAACAATAATGTATGTATTACATCACGTTAGATCATAGAGGGCGCCGCAGGACCTGTATCTGATGATGAATTTTTTTCATATTTTTTTTTGACGAAATGTTGTGGTACTTCTGACCAGAAAATCTGATGTGGGCGTCTTTTCCAAGTATAAAAAGTACACTTGGTAGAACTTGATAACTCCAACCGTTTTCGAGGAAATTGCCATTAAACATTTGAATAATTTTTTGAAAGACAAATTAGAATTTAATGAAACAAAGTGTATTTATTGATAAAAGTACAAAACGTAAGGGAAAACAAAATCGTAATAACAGCGTAAACTCTTTCTCACTTTCTTATGAACTAATGGAGTATTTTCATGGTATTGAGATAAATACATAAATCAAAAGACTGGAAAATAAGGATCTAATCTTATTAGAAGACCAAAAAACCGCTGCCTAAGGAATCACTACTTCCACATCCAGATTCTTCATCCAAGTCGTTTTAAAGGAAACATCTTGACTATATTTGCACTCTAGTATGTGGAAATTATTGGTAATAGAATTTTAATAATATTTGGGGCAGATGTCATAGAAAAGTTTGAGGAGTTGGTTTCTACCATATACGTTAAAAATGAAGTTTTTAGTTCACCCTACTTATTTTCTATTATTCACCTCCCACCCCTTCAATGGAGGCATCTCAATCAGATGTCACTACAATACATACGTGTACTAATCTCAAGTGAATATCTCAATTTGATGTTATCAATCCCATTAATAATGAAGCGGAGGTGGTGGAGTTTGAAAAATATTAGAAAGAAATCTGAGGCCTTGGTTTCTAGTATATACACCGAATCCCAAATTTCTGTACTCTTATCACCTTGATTTACTTATTTTCCCCTAGTCACTCCTATTAACCCTAACCCTTCTACGGAATCATCCCAAAATATAATCTAGTTCCAGATGTCGTTATAATACATACGTCTACCAAATTACAAGTGAATATCTCAATTTTATTTTATCAACCCCTTTAATAATGTAGTAAGGGTAGTGGAAGGGTTGAAACATATTGTTAAAAAATTTGAGGTCTTGGCTTCTAGGACATACACCGAATTTCAAGTTGCAATACTCTTACCAGCATGCTTTACTTATTTTTCCCTATTTATCTCTACTTACCCCCACTCCTTCAACGCAATCATGTCAAAATATAATCTAGTTTCAGATATAATTATAATACATAAATGTACCAAATTTCAAGTGAAAATTTAAATTTAATTTTATCAACTCTTAATAAGGGAGTGGGGGTGGTGGGGAGAAATAGAAAATACTAATAAAAAAACCTGAGTCCTTCGCTTCTAGTACATACACCGAATTTCAAGTTTCTGTAGTCTTACCAGCTTGCTTTACTTATTTTCCCCTATTTAACCTCCAACCCTTCAACGGAATCATCTCAAAATATAATCTAGTTCCAGATGTCGTTATGATACATATGCGTACTAAATTTCATGTGAATATCTCAATTTTATTTTATCAACCCCTTGAATAATGGAGTACGGGTGGTGGGGGCTGAAATAAATTATCAAAAAATCTGGGGCCTTTGCCTCTTGTACATACACCGAATTTCAAGTTTCTGTAGTCATACCTGCTTGCTTTACTTATTTCCCCCTATTTACCCCTAAATAACCCCGAACCCTTCAAAGGAATCATCTCAAAGAATAATCTAGTTCCAGATGTCGTTATAATTCATACGTGTATCAAATTTCAAATGAATATCTCAATTTTATTTTATCAACCCTTGTAATAATGAAGTAGGGGTGGTGGGGGTTGAAAAATATTATAAATAATCTGAGACCTTGGCTTCTAGTATATACACCGAATTTAAAGTTTCTGTAGTCTTACCAGCTTGCTTTACTTATTTTCCCCTATTTACCCCTATTTAACCCCCAACCCTTCAACGGAATCATCTCAAATTATAATCTAGTTCCAGATGTCGTCATAATACATACGTGTACCAAACTTCAAATGAATATCTCAATTTTATTTAATCAACCCTTTTCATATTGGAGTAGGGGTGGTGGGGGTTGAAAAATATTATAAAAAAATCTGACTCCTTGGCTTCTAGTACGTATACCGAATTTCAAGTTTCTGTACTCTTACCAACTTGTTTTACTTATATTCCCCTATTTACCCCAAATTAACCCCCAACCCTTCAACGGAATCATCTCAAAATATAATCTAATTTCAGACATCGTTATAATACATACGTGTACGAAATTTCAAATGAAAATCTCAACTTTATTTTATCAACCCCATTGATGGGGTAGGGGTGGTGGGGGTTGAAAGATGTTATAAAAAATCTTAGGCCTTAACTTCTAGTACATACACCAAATTTCAAGTGTCTGTTCTCTTACAAGCTTGCTTTAGTTATTTTTCCCTATTTTCCCCATTTAACCCCCAACCCTTCACCGGATTTCCTCAAAAAACAATCCAGTTCCAGATCTCGTCATAATATATACGTGTACAAAATTTCAAGTCAATATCTCAAACCGTTCCGGAGAAAACGTGCGGACAAAAAAAGTTACAGACAGACAGACCGACAGAAAATTTTTTTCGCTCAAATTTAAAATCTCGACGTTTCATGACATTCTAAACCTATTTCACGAATAAAAATTTTTGAAAATTTTTTTGCGATTACTATACTTCCAATCCACTACGTGGATGTGGAAGTAAAATAACAAAAAAGTTGACTTAATGACATTAGTATTTATTGTATAAACTTTCCTCCCATGCAAAAACACCATTGCTGCAACTTAAGAGTAAATTTTCGATCTGGTCTCCACCTACTTCTATGCCTTTTCTAATTATTTTCATAAAAGATTTTCTTACATTGAAAAATACATTTTCCTGTCCTCTAATAAAATTGGCTGCGTTTTGTATTTTGTCCCACAGTTCTTCTCTTGAATTGATAGTATTTGCATTTGCAAGACTAAGGTCTTCATATGTCCCAACATATAATAATCCAAAGGATTATAATCAGGACTCCTTGGTGGTTAAGACTCACTTCTTCGACCGATCCATTTGCTTGGGAAAGTCTTATCAAGATAATTGCTGACTTCAATGGAGAAATGAGGGGGGGCTCCATCTTGCATAAACCACATTCTGTTCCGTATGTCTATCATGAAAGTAGGTAATTTATCAGCAAGAGCATCTTGAAGAAAAAACAGATAAGACTGTCCATTTAAATTTGGAGAAAGGACAAATGGTCCCAATAACTGATCGCCGATAATACCACACCAAACGTTAATCTTAAATTCGTGCTGAAAATGCCGTTCTTTAACGACATGAGGATTTTCACTTCCCAGTAATGGGGGGTATTTCTCCAGCCTCGGCGAGTAACAGTTGCTTTGTCAGTAAACAAATTGTTCTTAACAAAATTTCGATCCCTGTTGTTTATTTAGAATAAATTGACAAAATTGTAGCCTTTGTGGAAGATCCCTTCGAAGTAAGTTTTGTACAGGAGTGAAGTGATATGCGTAAGACTCTTAGAACAGATGGATTCCTCACCCCTGCTGCCGCTGATAAACGACTTGAGTTGACTTGAGAATCTTCATCCACACGAGCTAAAATTTCTAGTTCTTGATCTGGAGTAATTCGTGCCTTTGAAAATCTTATGGTCTGGCTGTATTCTCTTTGGATATTGAAATGAGTATCTCCTCGCTGCAGCACGTCCGTTAAAATTTTTTTATACGTAAACACATATCATATCCCTCATTTCCCTATTTGAAAAATTATTATGTCGAGGCATTTTGAATAAAGAAGTTAAAGAAATTAGCTCGAGGAACACAAGAACAAAATAAAACGATTAAATGACGTACAAGACAGAATTAAAACGTAACCAAAGTACACTTTTCAATAAATACACTTTGTTTCATTAAATTTGAATTTGTCTTTCAAAAAATTATTCAAATGTTTAACGGCAATTTCTTCGAAAACGGTTGGAGCTATCAAGTTCTACCAAATGTACCTTTTATATGAGGGAACGACGCCCTCATCAGATTTTCTGGTCAGAAGTACCACAACGTTTCGTCTAAAAAAATATGAAAAAAATCTATCATCAGACACAGGTCCTGCGGCGCCATCTATGATCTAACGTAATATAATAAAGAAATTATTGTTTCTTAGAATAAAATAGCAAATTTGGCGAAGATCAGTCAAGAGGCTGTTGAGTTATTGCAAAAAAACGAAAAAATAATTTGAATTTTGACACCCTGTATCTTTTTCCACAGCAACATTTTACTAAAGCAAATTTTGTTATATCCTCATATTTTAGCCCAAAGAATCTACTCCTGCACTATGGCCTATTATTAATGGTCCACCCTGTATATAGAAAGAGGCATAGAAAGATGATACTTTGTGTTTTAGTAGATTATAACTTTCATGAGTTTACTTTATAGAATTTATATTCCCATAGTTCCAACACATTTTTATAAATATACTCATACTTACATTTCTAATATATTGATAAACATCTTTCAGATCGTCTTCTAGAATAATATAAGGGTCAATTTGATATTCTGGTAGAGAACCAGGCTGGTGTGTCCTCATTGTGCTGTAGGTTCGTGCTGTAGCAGCCACTTCCGGTCTTATGCCAGGATGCCAGCATCTTGTTGCAACTGATGACGCTGCTGCAGCTAGGTTTTTGTGTGATAAATCCTACAAGAAAAATGAAATAAAAGTAAACTTAACCTGACCATTATAGCCATGTGATATTTTAAAAAAGGGCGTCCATGAAACGTTAAATATTGTTTTGAAAACAAAATAAACAATATGCAAAATTTTGAGATTGTATTCGTTGGGTGATAAGATTCAGTGCGCAAAAATATTTCCACCTTAGTCAAGTTTGCTTTACTTTTCTCAACTCAAACAAAAATAGCTGATGAGAGTTCTCCATTATTCGTGAAATAATTAGCCTTACGTAAAAATTACAAAAACTCGAAAATTACTGTAAGAATGTATGCTCATTAAGGCTAAAACTAGTCTAACTCGAGCAATGAGCGACCAAACGTAAAGCAAGCATTTAGGTTTTCTTGCTGCGCTTTCTCAAAAACGCCTTGTATTATTTTGTAAATTCTATGGACATTATTTTTAGAAATCAATGTAGAATGTAGTTCAAAATCCCAAAAAACAACAAAAAGTACTGTCTGCTATATGCAGGAAATGCATATGAACAATATTGTACGGCAGTACTTCATATTCAAATTAAACCTCTGTCAAATTGGTTCAGAAGACAAATTTGATTATTCTTCATCAAACGGTTTTTTAGTTATAGCGCCAACAGACAGACAACAGACCGACTGACAGACTGACAGAATTGAATTTTCGTAATCTATATGGTCTGAATCGTGGAAATTCGAAGAAATCTCGGAGGATGATTTTTTTCACGAATACAATACTTCCCTGCTTCGGTAAGAGTGGGAAGTAAAAACGTGTTCAATTAGATGTTTAATTATCTTTATTAACGAATTATCTGCAATTAGAAAAAAAATGTGTCTTTCATTTTATGACAAATTGCTAATTTTGCAACAATTTGTTTAAAAATCATTTAAACACTTGAATGTTTAAATATTTTTGTTAAATTTTAAAGCCATTTACTTCAAATTGGAGGCAATTACACCAAATATTGCCAACAGCAGTGTGAATTGCAAAATGTACATTTATGTCAATGACGTAGGTATATATAAGAAAATGTAATTTTTTTCAAATGGGCTTTAAAATAATTTGTGGAAGAAATTTATGTATCTATTTAGTTATATATTTGGTAAACATGTCTACAAGATGAAGGTCCTAATTACAGACAATTGTTTAAAATGAATTTAAACTGAAGTAATTAAATTACACTAAACTTAAGTTAATATTACACTTACCGAATTAAGTTTACTATACATTCAAATACAAGTTAAACATAATTAAAACTATAAGAAAAACTGGAATAAGAAAGATTAATTTTGAAGAATACATGACGTATCTTAGAACTATTTAAAAACTTACATCTATAAGTATACTAGGAAACTAGAAACTTAATTATTCAGTGACAAATATCAATATTGTTTGAAACCTTCTGGGGTATCACCAGGAGTATATATCTGAGTTTTCAACTTCCAAAGCCTATTGCGTTTTTTTTCTTATGAACAATTTTGTTTTTTGAACAGTGTTTTTTAGGTAAAAAGACGAATATCTCCGGTTCTAGAGGTCCGATCGGGACAAACTAAAAACAAAAAACCGCAATTAAAATTCCCACAAATCTACATTGGTTTTGGGTCATTTGAGTACGTACATGACGTACAAAATGGAATAAACTGGCTTAAAAGCGTTCTATTTTCATTTTAACACCCAGGGACGTCAAGAGCTCCGGCCGGCTTCAAACTTTCAGAAAATATACCTTTTGTTGAAAACAAAATCATTCGAAAACGAAAACATCCTGAAATTTTAGTGGTCAAATATTGAACCTTGTGGACACAAATGAATTTGTTATCTGAAATTTGAATTGCCCGCCATTTTGTGCCATTGAGTCCAAAATGGATCTTTTACTTCCCTCGCATACCGAAGGGAAGTATTGTATTCGAGAAAAAATCACCCTCCGAGATTTTTTCGGATTCTGACGTTTCAGAACACGTAGATTCCGAAAATATAGGTTTTCAATTCCGTCAGTCTGTCTGTCTGTCTGTCTGTTGGTGCATTTACTAAAAAACTACTTGACGGAGAGCAGTCAAATTTGGCAGATAGTTGACGCTACTGTCAGCGCAGAACTGGTAGAAATTTCACTGGAAAATATACAGGGTGGACCGTCTAAACGGAATAAATAGTGAAAAAAAATTGTTTTTCGCTCAAATTTAAAATTTCCACGTTTCATGACACGCTAATCCTATTTCGGGAAAAAAAAATTTTTTTGAAAATTTTTTTTCACCAACATTTTTGAAAAATTTTTTACCAAGATGAAAACATTTTTTTTTGCTCAAATTTAAAATTTCTACGTTTCATGGCATTCTAAAACTATTAAAAAAAAAATTAATTTTTTTTACCAACATTTTTGAAAAATTTTTTTCTACTAAAATGATATTTATTTTTTCTTCAAATTTAAAATTTCCACGTTTCATGGCATTCTACCTGATTCAGAAAAAAAAAATTTGAAAATTTTTTGAAATTTTTTTTTAAAAACATTTTTGAATTTTTTTTTACCACTAAAATAGATGGATTTTTTTTTATTTCCTCAAATTTAATATTTCCACGTTTCATAGCGTTCTAAATCTATTTAAAAGAAAAATTAGAAATTTTGTTTACTATTTTTAATAAATTTTACCACTAAGATAGAATTTTATTTGTTTGTTCAGATTTTAACTATCCACGTTTCTATGGCATTCTAAAACTATTCAAACAAATTTAAAAATGTTGTTGAAAAATTTTTAAAAAAATTTGAAAACATTTTTAATCTATTTATCACTACTATAGAATAGACGAAAAATTTGGTTTGCTCAAATTTAAAAGTTCCACGTTTCATGACATTCCAAACCAATTTCGGAAAAAAAAAATTTGCAACATTTTGTTACCAGTTTGGAAAAAAAATTAACACTAGAATAGATGGAAACTTTTTTACTCAAATTTAAAAGTTTCACGTTTCATGACATTCTAAACCTATTTAAAAAAAATATGTAATTTTTAAATCTTAAACTTCTTTTACCACTATTATATAATAGACGGAAACTTTCCTTTTTGCTCAAATTTAAAATTTCTACGTTTGACATTTTAAACCTATTTCAGAAGTAGAAATTTAAAAATTTTTTTTTAACATTTTTGAAAAATTAAAATAAAAATGAAATTTTTTAACCACCACTATACTTCCACTCCATTACACGAATGTTGGATTGATGTGACGGATGGCAATAATATCTGACATATACACCTATTATACTTTTATTGAAAAATGTACAGGGTGGTCATCCCAAGAAATAATTCAGTCATGGTGGACATTTGTAAAGGTATTTGCGCAAGCCTGCCATATGTGGCACCTGTTATTTAGTATTGAGCTTTTGCTGTTGGATGAGCAATCTGTATATTTGTTTGACCAAAACTTATCAAGTTTTCTTTGTAATAATAGCAATAACTATATTCCGATTATTATTCTCAATGTCATTTCGTAATTATTAATTTTTTAGAGTGACCGCCATGCACAAATAACGAGGGAAGTTCTGTGTAAAGACCTTTACCGATTTTTTTTAAAATGTAGTTGTAGACGCCAGCTTTCCGATGACACTAAAGAAAATACTTTTAAAGCCATTTTGGCCACTTTTCTGGCATTTATTTATAAGCCAAACGACAACAGATAGATATTCTCGGCCATTTTGAAAAATTTTTATCAGAAAAGAAAGATAATTGCGAGAACTTCAATTTAAAAAAAAGTGAGTTTTCGTCCATCTGAACCCGAGAAATGTAACTTTTAGCATCTTGTAAAAAGATAAATAGTAGTAAATACACCCATGAAGAAACAGAGTTGTCTCTGAACAGAACAAATATTTGAAATTAGTTAAGAAAAATAAAGTTATAATTTTATAAAGAGAAGTTAGCAGAATATCAAATTCTCCTAAATACATATGTTAACTACCAACTTAAGTAAGCCGGAAACAATTGAGTACGGTGCACCGAAATGAGAGGTAATCTTGATATATAAATTAAAAAATTCAGGCTAATTATAATTATCAACAATAAAACGTAAATGCTTGAAAATTAGTTTCAATAAGTTAAAAATGTTTTTTGGGCGTTTGTTAATTAACAATTGGCCAAAATGCTAAAAGTTAAATTAAAGTTCTCGCAATTCTCTTTCGACAATATTTTTCAAAAATGTTTTCAAAACAGCCGAGAAAATGTATTTGTTGTCATTTGGTTTATAAATAAATGCCAAAAAAGTTTAAAAGAAATAACTTTAAAAAGTTTTTTTTTAATATCATCGGAAAGCTGGCGTTGTACTACATTTTAAAAAAAAGATGATCCATTTTGGACTTAATGGCACAAAATGGCGGGCAATTAAAATTTCAGATAACGAATTCATTTGTGTCCACAAGGTTCAATATTTGGGTACTAAAATTTCAGGATGTTTTGTTTTCAATAGAAGGTATATTTTCTGAAAATTTGAAGCCGATCGGAGCTCTTGACGTCCCTGGGCGTTAAAATGAAAAAAACGCCTTTTAGTTAGTTTATTCCATTTTGTACGTTATGTACGTACTCAAATGACCCACAATCAATGCAGACTTGTTGGAATTTTAATTGCGAAGGTTTTTTGTTTTTAGTTTGTCTCGATGGAACCTCTAGAACCGGAGATATTCACCTTTTTACTTAAAAAAACGCTGTTTAAAAAACAAAACTGTTCATAAAAAAACACAATAGGTTTTGGAAGTTCAAAACTTAGATACATACTCCTGGTGATACCCCAGAAGGTATGAAATCATAATATTGCTGTTACAAAACTATGCATATCTCATCGCTTTTCTGGTATTTTTTACTGCACTATAATGGAAATGCATCACCAAAAATATCACAGTACTATTGAATATTATTATAATTAATCATTATAGTAAAGATAGGTGATCTCAGTACTTACATAGTTCTTTCTCAGTATGTGTATGTAAAAAAATGTCCTAATGGACCTCGTCTTTAAGTTGGGGATTCTAGGGTCTCTGGGTCGTAAGTTAAATTGTTTATTACTTTATATAAATATATTAATGCTGTAATATATTTATATAAATGACACAATATGTTAATACTTACTTTAAAATAGTCTATAATAATTGAGCGATTATTGAATACCAAATACATCGCACGTTTGTGATATAAAAAAACCGCTGCCTAACGAATCACTACTTCAGATTTCTCATCCAAGTCTCTTTAAAGGAAAACATCTTAGTACTATATTCTCACTCCAGTATGTGGAAATAATATAATATTTGAAATAGTCTGCCCCAATAAGGTGGTAATGGGCGAGGGTTAATGCCAAAAATTGTTTAGAGAACTTTTGTTGTTGTACGCACACTAAATCCCAATTTTATTTTATTAATAATAATAGAACGTGGATGGTGGTGAGGGTGGCAGACATCATAAAAAATTTGAGACCTTCACTTTTGGTATATACACCAATTCCAAGTTTCTGGAATCTTACTAACTGGATTACTTATTTACCCCTATTTATCCCAAACTGTTCAATGCAATAAGCTCAAAATATAATATAGTTCCAGATCTCGTTATGATACATATGTGCACCATATTTCAAGACAATATCTTAATTACTTCCACATCCACGTAGTGGATTGGAAGTATAGTAATCGCAAAAAAAATTTCAAAAATTTGTATTCGTGAAATAGGTTTAGAATGTCATGAAACGTCGAGATTTTAAATTTGAGCGAAAAAAAATTTCTGTCTGTCTGTCGGTCTGTCTGTCTGTAACTTTTTTTGTCCGCACGTTTTCTCCGGAACGGTTTGAGATATTGACTTGAAATTTTGTACACGTATATATTATAACGACATCTGGAACTAGATTATAATTTGAGATGATTCCGTTGAAGGGTTGGGGGTTAAATATGGGCAAATAGGGGAAAATAAGTAAAGCAAGCTGGTAAGACTACAGAAACTTTAAATTCGGTGTATATACTAGAAGCCAAGGTCTCAGATTATTTATAATATTTTTCAACCCCCACCACCCCTACTTCATTATTACAAGGGTTGATAAAATAAAATTGAGATATTCATTTGAAATTTGATACACGTATGAATTATAACGACATCTGGAACTAGATTATTCTTTGAGATGATTCCTTTGAAGGGTTCGGGGTTATTTAGGCGTAAATAGGGGGAAATAAGTAAAGCAAGCAGGTATGACTACAGAAACTTGAAATTCGGTGTATGTACAAGAGGCAAAGGCCCCAGATTTTTTGATAATTTATTTCAGCCCCCACCACCCCTACTCCATTATTCAAGGGGTTGATAAAATAAAATTGAGATATTCACATGAAATTTAGTACGCATATGTATCATAACGACATCTGGAACTAGATTATATTTTGAGATGATTCCGTTGAAGTGTTGGAGGTTAAATAGGGGTAAATAGGGGAAAATAAGTAAAGCAAGCTGGTAAGACTACAGAAACTTGAAATTCGGTGTATGTACTAGAAGCGAAGGTCTCAGGTTTTTTTATTAGTATTTTCTATTTCTCCCCACCACCCCCACTCCCTTATTAAGAGTTGATAAAATTAAATTTAAATTTTCACTTGAAATTTGGTACATTATATCTGAAACTAGATTATATTTTGACATGATTGCGTTGAAGGAGTGGGGGTAAGTAGATGTAAATAGGGAAAAATAAATAAAGCAAGCTGGTAAGAGTATTGCAACTTGAAATTCGGTGTATGTCCTAGAAGCCAAGACCTCAAATTTTTTAACAATATGTTTCAACCCTTCCACTACCCTTACTACATTATTAAAGGGGTTGATAAAATAAAATTGAGATATTCACTTGTAATTTGGTAGACGTATGTATTATAACGACATCTGGAACTAGATTATATTTTGGGATGATTCCGTAGAAGGGTTAGGGTTAATAGGAGTGACTAGGGGAAAATAAGTAAATCGAGGTGATAAGAGTACAGAAATTTGGGATTCGGTGTATATACTAGAAACCAAGGCCTCAGATTTCTTTCTAATATTTTTCAAACTCCACCACCTCCGCTTCATTATTAATGGGATTGATAACATCAAATTGAGATATTCACTTGAGATTAGTACACGTATGTATTGTAGTGACATCTGATTGAGATGCCTCCATTGAAGGGGTGGGAGGTGAATAGTAGAAAATAAGTAGGGTGAACTAAAAACTTCATTTTTAACGTATATGGTAGAAACCAACTCCTCAAACTTTTCTATGACATCTGCCCCAAATATTATTAAAATTCTATGACCAATAATTTCCACATACTAGAGTGCAAATATAGTCAAGATGTTTCCTTTAAAACGACTTGGATGAAGAATCTGGATGTGGAAGTAGTGATTCCTTAGGCAGCGGTTTTTTATTTTGTTTAGCAGTTTAATAACGGAGTGGGGGTGGGGGTGGTGGTGTCGGTGGAAGATATCATAAAAAATATGAGAACTTGCCTTCTAGGATATACATACACCAAATCTCAAGTTCCTGGGCTTTTACTAGCTTGTTTCACTTATTCTGTTGATCGAGCGACGCGCGACGGTGGAAAAGTGACCGCAATGGCCGCCTGTTTTTGCATAGCGGATTGCGAGTTTGGGAGAAATTGTAAAAAGGTTTATCAGGTCTCAAATGAATCGTCATTAAAAACCAAAAGCGACATTGTTGTTGGTTTTTTGAAAATTTTCAGTAATTACCCTTCTCCAGGGGTTAAAATGACCCCAAATCATATTTTTTTTTAAATATCAATTAATCTAAAAACAATTCTAATTGTATTATTTCTATTAAATCAATTGCTACGATTTTCTTTCATGTTTTCGTGTTTGGGGGTTATTTTACTATTCGGATGGGTTGTTTCTTCATCAAAACTGGCGAGAAATATTCTTTCCTTATTTGTTATGACTTGAAACGTTAAATATTTTATATATGGGTGAATCTTTAACCCTTCTTGATAAAAAATACATCATTTCACATTTTTAAGATTGATTTAATAGAAATAATACAATTAGAATTGTTTTTAGATTTAGTTATTGATATTTTCAAAATTCTTTTTGGATTTGGGGTCATTTCAACTCCCGACTAGGGGTAATTACTGAACATTTTCAAAAACCAAGAACAGTGCCTCTTTTAATATTTAATGACGATTAATTTGAGACCTGCTAAACCTTTTTACGATTTTTCCAAATCAACTATGCAAAAACTGGCGGAAAACACCTTTTTTTATTTCATAAGTTTTATTGACCGTTCTTCAAAGCTGTTTCATTTTTTACAAAAAAAAAATTCAATCCATGAAGTGCTAATTGTCATACATACATAATACATACATTGATTCATACATACAGACACAGATTTTTTTACTTACCTCGCATACCGAAAGGGAAGTATTGTATTAGAGGAAAAATCACCCTCCGAGATTTTTTCAGATTTTCAAGTTTCAGATCATGTAGATTACGAAAATATAGGTTTTGAATTCTGCCAGTCTGTCTGTCGGTGCATTGACTAAAAAACTACTTGACGGAGGACAGTCTTTGATAGGTACCTGATGCTACTGCCACCGAAGAAATTGTCACTGGAAAATATACGGGGACCGTCTAAAGGGAATAGATATGTAATGAACAACATTTTTTTTTCGTTCTTTAAACTTTCCACGTTTCGTGACATTCTAAATCTATTAAAAAAAAGTTTTGAAATTTCTTTTACCGCTATAGAATGGATGGAAAAAAACTGTTTTTGATCAAATTTAAAATTTCCACGTTTCGTGACATTCTAAGCCATTAAAAAAAATTGAAAATTCTCTAACCACTACTCAGAGCTGGAACGAATCCTCTGAAAATGGATTCGAATCACGAATCCGTATCATCGAAAATGATTCGAATCACGGATACCAAGTTCGGATCTTTTTGGTATAAAAAAAAATGATTCGAATCGCAGGATTTGAATCTTTCTTTTTTTTATCTCGGATCCGAATCCTCAAGTTAACTTCAAAATTATTGTTATAATTCCAGTTATTATTTTCTATTTTAATATTATGGTGATTAGATTAATGCTTTACTTAATTATGCAATATGTAAACGACTGATTTATGAAGGAAAACTAATTCACTCTAATTGCACGTTATTATAACATAAAGTCTACTAATATACAAAATAAGAGAAATAAAATCAGTGTTAATAATAATACTCAAGTAAAAAATTGTATTTCTTGTTTCCTTTTGACAGGATCAAAATTTCTGTTTTCGTCAGTTAAAGAGTTTCTTCAGGGGTCGTCTATGATTGTGGCAAATGAAAATAGCCCGCATGACGATAGTGTAAAAGGAAGGGATTCGCGGCATCATTTTAAATGAAAGAATTCAAATACTGCTTTCGAATGTTCAAAAAGGATTCGAATACGGAATGATTCGAATCTTACCCAGCTCTGCCACTACTATACCTTCACTCCACTGTATGAATGTGCAACTAAAAATCGGCCAGACGGCAATACTAGTTGACATACATATTCACGTAAAGCGGGTATTAGACGTTTCTTGGGACCTGTTCAGTTTAGAAATTTGAAAATTGGGCCAAGGCGGTTTTGGAATATGGCAGATCTAACGAAAGTATTTTTATGCATGTGTTACTTCCGCTTACACCGGATGTAGCACCTAACTTTGTTATTTTAAATGGAACACCCTATATTTTATTTCATATTTGGATTCCTCATTATATTTTAGCTTGAGTTTATGTACCATGATATGCTCTTAAACCTACCAGTTTTCAAGACAATTAATGTTTTTGGAGATTTTTGACGGTTCCTACCATTTCGAATAAAAATTGATATCTTCTATCATGTGTCAGATTTAGAGATTTTCTTTTCAAACTCATACAAGTACCCTATAATCTAACTAAAAATTGTCTTATATCTTCACAATATCACACAAGGTACTTTATTCTCACAGTCGAACATTGTCTTATTTCAAACGTCTAAAAGTCAATCTTTTCAAATAGAACCCCCTGTATATTTCCACAGAATTTCATAGTGTTAAATTCTGCATTGATTGATATTAGCATTCCTTATACTAGCGCAGACAAATTAAATTCAGAGTGTTTACTAATTGTAGACAGGACTTTTATCATTGGAAACGGTTAAGGGGCTTATAATGAATGTAAAAAAAAATGCAAGGCCGGGGGCATTATAGGGTTTATTTGAGGGGTTGAAAGGGGGTGCAAAATATATTATTGCGTTTTCCGGCGAAACTTGACGTTCTATCAAAAAATGTCCTACAGAGAAGTTGTAGATCATAAAAAAATCGTAAGGGTCACTTTCTGTCATAACCTCAAAATTTCCGAAAAAAATGCGAAAAAACGATTTCTTTGGTTTCTATTTCTCATTTTCGCAAAAATAATTCAATTTTGATGAAATTTTGTGAAAGCATGCCTTTTTATGTCTTAAATAAGTACAACTTTTTTTATACAAAAAAATCGAGAAGTTTTTGAGATATTCAGTTTTTTCGGTCAAAAACTTTTTTTTTCAAGAATAAATTCTGTGGTGAAAAATCATCGTAGAGAGTTTACCGGTGCTTATTATTTTTTTTTTTTGTTCTTACATGTACTTTTTGATACAATAATAAAAAACCGTTGCCTAAGGAATCACTACTTCCACATCCAGATTTTTCATCCAAGTTACTTCAAAGGAAACATCTTGACTAGATTTACACCCTAGTATGTGGAAATTATTGGTCATAGAATTTTAATAATATTTGGAGCAGATGTCATAGAAAAGTTTGAGGCGTTGGTTTCTACCATATACGTTAAAAATAAAGTTTTTAGTTTAGCCTACTTATTTTCCCCTATTCACAACCTACCACGTCCCACCGATTCAATGGAATCATGTCAATCAGATGTCATTACAATACATACGTGTACTAACTTTCAAGTAAATATCTCAATTTTATGTTAAAAAACCCATTAATAATAATCGAGCGGAAATGGTGGTGTTTGAAAAATATTAGAAAGAAATCTGAGGACTTGGTTTCCAGTATATACACCAAATCCCACATTTCTGTACTCTGTTCCAGCTTGATTTACTTATTTTCCCTATTTATTCCTAGTTAACCCTCAACCCTTCAACGGAGTCATCTCAAAATATAATCTATTTCCAGATGTCGCTATGATACATACGTGTCTCAAATTTCAAGTGAATATCTCAATTTCATTTTATCAACCCCTTTAATAATGGACTAAGGGTGGTGGGGGGTTGAAAAATATTACTAAAAAATCTGAGGCATTGGCTTCTGGTACATGCACCGAATTTGAAGTTTCTGTACTCATACCAGCTTGCTTTACTTATTTAACACTATTTAACCCCCAATCCTTCAACGGAAGCTCCTCAAAATATAGTCTAGTTTCAGATGTCGTTATAATACATACGTGTACCAAATTTCAAGTGAATATTTCAATTTTATTTTATCAACCCCTTTAATAGTGGAGTAAGGGTGGTGGGGGTTGAAAAATATTGTAAATAATCTGAGACTTTGGCTTCTAGTTCATTCACCGAATTTCAAGTTTTTGTAATCTTACCAGCTTGTTTTACTTATTTTCCCCTATTTAACCCCAACCCTTCAACGGAATCATCTCAAAATATAATTTAGTTCCATATGTCGTTATAGTACATACGTGTACCAAATTTCAAATGAATATCTCAATTTTATTTTATCAACCCCTTTAATAATGGAGTAGGGGTGGTGGGGGGTTGAAAAATATTATAAAAAAATCTGAGGCTTAGGCTTCTAGTATATACAACGAATTTCAAGTTTCTGTATTCGTACCAGCTTGCCGTACTTATTTCCCCATATTTACCCCTATTTAACCCCCAACCCTTCAACGGAATCATCTCAAAATATAATCCAGTTCCAGATGAGTATCTCAATTTTATTGTATCAACCCCTTTAATAATGGACTAGGGGTGGTGTGGGGTTGAAAAATATTATAAAAAAATCTGAGTCTTTGGCTTGTACATACATCAAATTTCAAGTTTCTGTACTCTTACCAGCTTGCGTTACATATTTCCCCATATTTACCCCCCAACCCTTCTCCGGATTTCTTCAGAAAACAATCCAGTTCCAAATCTCGTTATAAAATATACGTTTACAAAATTTCAAGTCAATGTCTTAAACCGTTCCGGAGAAAGCGTGCGGACATAAAAAAAAAAGTTACAGACAGACCGACAGAAATTTTTTTTCGCTCAAATTTAAAATCTCGACGTTTCATGGCATTCTAAACCTATCTCAAAAAAAAAAAAAAAATTGAAATTTTTTTTACGATTACTTCCAATCCACTACGTGGATGATCAAGTAAAATAATAGTCCCTATCTAACAACACGCTCAAAAATTGAAAAATCTCAAAAATGACTTTTGCAACAAGGAATGAATTTTTCAGTAATTGTTAATAATTTGATTAAATTTTTAAGAAAATTGAAAAACTGATTACACCATCCAATTGTACGGAAAAAATACAAAAGAAACTATCTTTCATTGTTTGACCCGAAACTTATTTCTTTTACAGTAATTGTTATACGCACAATCGCTTCTCTTGTACTGATTCTTCGATATTCAACTGAAATATACTTTCTCGTTAAAACTAAGTTATTTTTGTGGAAATTTAAAGTAAAAAATAAAAAAAAAAAAAACATTTTTCGCATTTATCTCGGAAGTTGTGAGGTTATGTTAAATAGTAACCTCTACAAAAGTTGCAGATTTCTTGATGATCTATAACTTTTGTATTGGATACTTTTTGATTCGAAGACAAAAAATGATTGTTTTGCTTACTTATATGGTGAAGCTTTATTATTCCAATTTAATGTAAAAAAAAGTTTCGGGTCAAACGATGAAAGATAGTCTCTTTTGTATTTTTTTTTTTTTTTTCGTACAATTGAATGGTGTAATCAGTTATTCAATTTTCTTAAAAATATACACAAAATTATCAACAATTACTGAAAAATTCATATTATTGTATCAAAAAGTATATGTAAAAACAAAAAAATGAGCACCGGAAGAACTCCGTACGATGATTTTTCTCCACAGAATTTATTTTTGAAAAAAAAAAGTTTTCGACTGAATCCCAAAAACTTCTTTATTTTTTTACGTAAAAAAAAAGTTGTGCTTATTTAAGACAAAAAGGCATGCTTTCACAAAATTTCATCTAAATTCAATTATTTTTGCGAAAATGAAAAACAAAAAACAAAAAAATCGTTTTTTCGCATTTTTCTCAGAAATTTTGAGGTTATAAAAAGTGACCCTTATGAAAGTTGTAAATTTTTTATGATCTACAACTTTTTGTAGGACATTTTTTGATAGAACGTCAAGATTCGCCGGAAAACGCAATAATATATTTTGCACCTCCTTTCAACCCCCCAAATTAACCCTATACTATCCCCGGCCTTGCATTTTTACGTTCATTATAAGCCCCTTTACCATTTCCAATGATAAAAGTCCTGTCTACAATTAATAGTGGTTTTGGCTTCTAAATCAGTTAATTTGCCTGCACTATACCTCTCGGCTTTTTTATTATGGACGAAGTTTTGTAAAATGTAGATATACAATCAGCACTTTATATTGTATAATGTACATACAGCTACATAACATAGTAGGCAATGTTCTTCACTGTTCACTTAAAACAGATTTTTCTAAGCCCGTGATCGTACGTCTTCAAGAGAATCATGATTTATTTTTAAAGGATTATTTGAACTCACGAAGCTAAATTTTCCGAAGAAGGAATTTTTAACAGACGAAATGTACAACATTGGGAACAACGAAATTCGCATGCGGTGCGAGAATCAAATTTTCAGGACAAATTTAGTTTTAACTTATTATTAGATAACAAGTATAAGTATCATATCCAATAGAACAATTTAAATAGCAATAAATACGTGGAAAGTTTGTGAACAGTAGTTGTTACTTTTGTTGATAATTTGCCCCTAAATATTTATAATTCTATGAATTATCAAATGGAAGGTTGCGGTCCACATAATACATGGGGAGTGTATGACCAATTAAGTGGTTTGGCTACCGAGGATCTTGGAGATGGCCAAGGTCCCTAGATTTGATCCCCGTAGATATTTACCTCTGGGGTAATATCAAAAACATCGTTTATGCCACCCCGACTACTGCCAAATAAATTCTGAACAGAGTACGGGCTGCATTTCAGCAAACAAATTGAGCCACTGTAAATTCCTGCTGCTTGTCAGCAGCAAAGTGGAGGGCATTAGGAACAGTTCTTGCATTAAATATTTATATTCAATGTGTTCATTAATTTTGTACATGTTGTTCCAGCGAATTTGTTATAAATCTATAATATAAAATGGTCTTTTGTTTTTGATGTTGTTATCTTGATAATAAACAAATAATTATCAATTATCTACATGATTATTCTCGTTTGTGATACAAGTTAGGTGACTTGTATTGGCTACTAACAAATAGTGCTGATTTTGCATGTACATTTTATAAAAATTCGTCCATAATAAAAAACTAAGAGAGATAGGTATAGGGAATACTAATATCAGTTGATGCAGAATTTAATACTCTATTAAATTATGTGAAAGTATACAGGGGGTTCCATTGAAAAATTTAACTTTTGGACCTTTGAACTAAAACAATGTTCGACTGTGAAAATAAAGTACCCTGTATGATATTGTCAAAATATAAGACAATTCTTAGTTTGATCATAGGGTGCTTGTATGAGTTTGAAAAGAAAGTCTCTAACGGCCACTTGCACCGTTTTTATTTTAAGAGATGAATGAGTAATCCAGGTTTAATTTTTAAACCTAGATTACCTCTCATCTTGTTGCACCGTACTCTATTGTATCCGGTTTACTTAAGTTGATAGTTAACGTGTGTATTTAGGGGAATATGGTAGGTATTCTGCTAACTTCTCTCTATAAAATTATAACCTTACTTCTCTTGACTAATGTCAAATTTTGATATTTGTCTGTTCAGAGACAACTCTGTTTCTGCGTGTATTTACTGCTATTCACTTTTTTTACAAGATTCTTATTAACATGAGAACCATAATAATAGTAAAAGAGAAGCATGAAGGCCTCAAAAGCAAGAAACGAGACAATATAGCTAACAAATAAAATGTATAGGTACTTTATAATAAAAAAGAAACAAAAAGTAATTATTACATGATTTTTATTTAATTATTACATGGAAAACTCATAATAATAGTAAAAGAGCAAATTTTTCACTAGAAGAAAAATTGTACTGGTAAATACAGCCACAAAATATGAAAGTATATGAGCTGATACAAATATCTCAGGTAATGGCACGCTGGCTGCTGTACCATCGTCATTATTAGAAAATAGACAACTTCCTCATCCTCAATGAGAGTAAATAAAAATGCGGGACAGTATTCTTCAATAGCCTAAACCTCCTGAAAAAGTTCAATTACCTACATTTTTAAGTTGGCCTTTCACACATTTTTCTAAGGAATTATAAATCTATTATTTTAATTTTATCTAAATCGTCATTGAAGATATCATTGTCGGAATTCATCTCGATATTTGTAAATTTGTGTTAATTATAAACACGATATATACAAATATTCCTTTCTAACAAAGTGTCAAAACAATGAAAATATACCAAAAATTGAGGTTGTGAAACTACGATTAATTTAAAACGTACTTTAAGCGACCAACTTTGGAGGTTTAAATTAAACCTGGTTTAAGCCGATATAATCCAATATTAATGAACGGTGCAAACGAAATCCTCTGAAAAAAAAATACGGTGCAAACGGCCGTAAATCGGCCACATCATAGAAGATATTGATTTTTTTCTGAAGGGTAGGAACCGTAAAAAATCTCCAAAAATATTAATTATCTCGAAAACTGGTAGGTTTAAGACTATATTATGGTACATAAACCCAAGCTAAAATTTTATGAGGAATCCAAATATGAAATAAAATATAGGGTGTTAAATAAATAAAGTTAGGTGCTACAGCCGGTGTAAGCGGAAGTAACACATGAATGAAAATATTTTTGTTAGATCTGCCATATCCAAAAACCCCCTTAGCCCAATTTTCAAATTTCTAAACAGATCTCAAGAAACGTCTAATACCCGCTTTCCGCGAATAGCCCTGTATAGTTAACACAATATGCTTGTTCCATGATATTCTTTTTATATGGTTTTTATACGTTTTTATATAGTACTCGATATTCTTATTAAGCACTTAAAATTTCATATTAACTTTTTCCGTTCTCGAGATATAAGACGTTGAAATTAGTAACAGTTGCACTATTCGCAACTTTGAACTCGAAGATATACCGAGACATCGCGACCACTAACACCGTTCAGCAGTTAAGTAAATACCTAGAGTTGAAGGTCATTTTAGGTGTCTGTGGAAAGAGGACGATTGGTGTTTTATCGACATCGCAAATTTCAGTGGATATCGGAATTTCGACTTGGCCTGTGCGAAAGAAAAATGGCTATTTTCGTAAAAGTGGAAAACCGTCCGTGCTTTAAAAATTCATAACTAAATAAAAACCGCTGCCTAAGGAATCACTACTTCCACATCCAGATTCTTCATCCAAGTCGTTTTAAAGGAAACATCTTGACTATATTTGCACTCTAGTATGTGGAAATTATTGGTCATAGAATTTTAATAATATTTGGGTCAGATGTCATAGAAAAGTTTGAGGAGTTGGTTTCTACCATATACGTTAAAAATTAAGTTTTTAGTTCACCCTACTTATTTTCTACTATTCACCTCCCACCCCTTCAATGGAGGCATCTCAATCAGATGTCACTACAATACATACGTGTACTAATCTCAAGTGAATATCTCAATTTGATGTTATCAATCCCATTAATAATGAAGCGGAGGTGGTGGAGTTTGATAAATATTAGAAAGAAATCTGAGGCCTTGGTTTCTAGTATATACACCGAATCCCAAATTTCTGTACTCTTATCACCTTGATTTACTTATTTTCCCCTAGTCACTCCTATTAACCCTAACCCTTCTACGGAATCATCCCAAAATATAATCTAGTTCCAGATGTCGTTATAATACATACGTCTACCAAATTACAAGTGAATATCTCAATTTTATTTTATCAACCCCTTTAATAATGTAGTAAGGGTAGTGGAAGGGTTGAAACATATTGTTAAAAAATTTGAGGTCTTAGCTTCTAAGACATACACCGAATTTCAAGTTGCAATACTCTTACCAGCTTGCTTTACTTATTTTTCCCTATTTACCTCTACTTACCCCCACTCCTTCAACGCAATCATGTCAAAATATAATCTAGTTTCAGATATAATTATAATATATAAATGTACCAAATTTCAAGTGAAAATTTAAATTTAATTTTATCAACTCTTAATAAGGGAGTGGGGGTGGTGGGGAGAAATAGAAAATACTAATAAAAAAACCTGAGACCTTCGCTTCTAGTACATATACCGAATTTCAAGTTTCTGTAGTCTTACCAGCTTGCTTTACTTATTTTCCCCTATTTACCCCTATTTATCCTCCAACCCTTCAACGGAATCATCTCAAAATATAATCTAGTTCCAGATGTCGTTATGATACATATGCGTACTAAATTTCATGTGAATATCTCAATTTTATCTTATCAACCCCTTGAATAATGGAGTAGGGGTGGTGGGGGCTGAAATAAATTATCAAAAACTCTGGGGCCTTTGCCTCTTGTACATACACCGAATTTCAAGTTTCTGTAGTCATACCTGCTTGCTTTACTAATTTCCCCCTATTTACCCCTAAATAACCCCGAACCCTTCAAAGGAATCATCTCAAAGAATAATCTAGTTCCAGATGTCGTTATAATTCATACGTGTATCAAATTTCAAATGAATATCTCAATTTTATTTTATCAACCCTTGTAATAATGAAGTAGGGGTGGTGGGGGTTGAAAAATATTATAAATAATCTGAGACCTTGGCTTCTAGTATATACACCGAATTTAAAGTTTCTGTAGTCTTACCAGCTTGCTTTACTTAATTTCCCCTATTTACCCCTATTTAACCCCCAACCCTTCAACGGGATCATCTCAAATTATAATCTAGTTCCAGATGTCGTTATAATAGATACGTGTACCAAATTTCAAATGAATACCTCAATTTTATTTAATCAACCCTTTTCATATTGGAGTAGGGGTGGTGGGGGTTGAAAACTATTATAAAAAAATCTGACCCCTTGGCTTCTAGTACGTATACCGAATTTCAAGTTTCTGTACTCTTACCAACTTGTTTTACTTATATTCCCATATTTACCCCAAATTAACCCCCAACCCTTCAACGGAATCATCTCAAAATATAATCTAATTTCAGACGTCGTTATAATACATACGTGTACGAAATTTCAAATGAAAATCTCAACTTTATTTTATCAACCCCATTAATAGGGTAGGGGTGGTGGGGGGTTGAAAGATGTTATAAAAAAATCTTCGGCCTTAACTTCTAGTACATACACCAAATTTCAAGTGTCTGTTCTCTTACAAGCTTGCTTTACTTATTTTTCCCTATTTTCCCCTATTTAATCCCCAACCCTTTACCGGATTTCCTCAAAAAACAATCCAGTTCCAGATCTCGTCATAATATATACGTGTACAAAATTTCAAGTCAATATCTCAAACCGTTCCGGAGAAAACGTGCGGACAAAAAAAGTTACAGACAGACAGACAGACAGACCGACAGACAGACCGACAGACAGACCGACAGACAGACAGAAATTTTTTTTTCGCTCAAATTTAAAATCTCGACGTTTCATGACATTCTAAACCTATTTCACGAATAAAAATTTTTGAAAATTTTTTTGCGATTACTATACTTCCAATCCACTACGTGGATGTGGAAGTAATACTTGGAGTGAAAGGGCTCGCGACGCGCGACGTCCTTATGGAATGAGGAACATTGGAGCTTTATCCTGAGAGCAAGTTGTACTGGCCAAATCGAAAATTCGCTTTCTGGGACCAAAGCATCGAGACCGAGTCTATGCATATGCATATAGTGACGTAAGGCCTGGCCACGCCCCATTTTCGCGAGGTGGAGGTTTGTCGTTGTCTTTAAGACACTAAACGTGCGAATAAAATTCTGATTTTTTGCAGATTTTTTTTTTTTTACTTGCACTTTCGATTTATCAAATTTAAAAAAATGTTGAACTAGCCTATTGGCAACGAAGACTACAGTTTTATTTATTTATTTAATATTCAGAGTGGTCATCCTAAGAAATAATTCAACCATGGTGGAAACTTGTAATAGAATTTACGCAAGCCTTCTATATTTGACATCTTTTATTTATATTGAATGTTTGCTGTCAGGTGCTCTTTGTAATAATAGTGATAACTACATTCCGATTATTATTCTCATATGTCGCTTCGTAATTAATAATTTCTTAGTATAAATAAAGAGGGAGTTCAGCGTAAATATCTCGATTTTGTATTTTATAATTGAGTTTAGCCTCTTACGAAACGGATTTGTGTCAAGTAAATTTTTTTACGACGGTTATTAAAAATGCTTGTCCGGTTATAACATACCTATTTGATTAAATAAATTACCCTCTACTTACGTACAATAATACGCCAAGAAAAGATAATCTTTGTACAAATGAATTAACTACGTATTATGTATTAAAATACTTGAATACATGTAACGGCACGGGCAGGTATCTCTCGGTCATCGGCTCAAGAAAGTAACATCTGACCCAGTTGTCCGGATCAAGGTTACTCTCACCTGCACACTGTACACGTACAGTATCAATAACAGTTCATATGGATTCATATTGGATTAAAGGGCACAATGGTTTACAATATAATGATCTGGTCCACACATTGGCAAAAGAAAGTATTAACTGTGGAACAGAGATAACACATGGCATATGTATGAACGATTGCTTCAATCTTCAACGTTTTTAAAAACAACACGAAAAAAATGGACACACCTCTGGCGACAGTTTTGCTGCACATCTTCCACAAGATACTCATATATTCACATTGAAATACCGACAAAGTTTTGGCATGATGATCTTAGTACTCTCCGTAAATATGTTAGCATCATAAATAGATTATAATTCATTGAAGTTGTCCAGCCCACCTTTTCTGACTCAATCTTATATAAGTACATCAAGTTCACGTGAATATTGCAATGCCGAAGGTGATTTAGACCATTTAATGTTTAGTTGTCAAAAGTACATAAACGAATATAACGGCCTTTAGTCTAAGTTAATGAGATTCAGGGTTTCGGCTCCATTCAATTTATTACATGTCATTCATATGTCTTAACAAAACCGATACAACTTATTAAAATGTATAATTACTTCTTTGAGCAAAACTGGAGTTATAAATTAGAGATATTAGTTTACAAATACACAATTCTTGTTGTCTAACCTCATGTTCTCCTTAATTACCGAGCCCTTACCCAGCTTGTATAAGAAATTTAAAAAAATGCCTTGGAAGACCCCTAGACGAGAAGCGTGTGTCCCTGGCGTCCCTGTCTACTCTCCCTAATTGTTATTAGTCTAATGCATTTCAAATAAAGTTTTTGAAAAATTGCACGATTGGATATTTTTGCCCAGAATAGAAGGGGGACATGGGTAGAGTCTAAAACAAAAAATTCGGTACTGTACCTTCTGGCTTCCGGTCGCCATCTTGGAAAACGCGAATGACGTACGTCCGTTTCTGTTCACTTTTTCGGAAAATTTATGAGAATTAAAGTTAGGGAAAATCATTCTATCTTTCATTTTCAATTTAACTGTTTTTTTTTGTAGGATTGATACTGTAAAAGTTACAGTTGTTTGAAAAAAAACATTTTTTCTTGTCAATTTTTCAACCATTGAAACTGCCGCGTGTACAACTATAACTAAAACTTATAAAAGACGTAATTACCTTTAATTTATATGCTCAATGAAATTTCTGTGACTAATAGTTCTAAAGTCATAGAGCCGCAAAGTCAGTCCTACGTATAATTAAGGTCTCGCATATACAACCGCTGCGCGCATTCGAGCCCATATTGCTCCTTCATTGCATTTCTTGTCGGTTCGTGTTCGACATTTCTGTGATAAAACAACTGCAACTGCTGAGATTGTAACTGTCAATTTTTATTTCGCTCGTGAAAAAAATTGTGTTTCCACATAATTTTTAAAGGAGTTTCGTAAGAAAACATGTTTAATAATGTTTTTACAACCGTTGTATTTTAATTTCTTTTTAGCCCAACTAGTACAGTCGGTAAAGTAAAAAAGCTTCTGGTGCGCTCGCAAAAATTATTATCTGAGATTTTCCTTCAGTAACTGTTAGTGGGAGGATTAAACATCACAAAACCACACAAATCAGTTCTAGGAGTGCCCCGCAACCCCCCAAAAATCCACCCCTTCGGTAAAAGAGGCTTTATTTTACTGATAACTCGTTAAACGTTGAGGATATAAAAAAATTGCTCATCATAAAAAAGAAAGATTGACTAATTGCCTGAAAAAAAGTCCTCTTGTAATTTTCTAGTATATGTAATGGTTTTCGAGAAAACCGATATTGACAAAAATTGCAAAATTTTTATTTTTAATGCTCACAATTTTCCGTTTTTTCAATTCAAAATGAGTTTTAAAGGGGATGTAAATTTTTTTATGGCTATTGATATTTATTAGTATATAAAAATAACAATATAATATAGTTATCTCTTGATTTTTTGCGCATCTAACTATTCGCAGGCCCATAAAAAATAACTGACTTTAACATAAGTTATAAATGCATTATCTTTTAGTTCCAGGTAGTCCTTCAATGTAGAAAAAGTTAGGAATAAAAATATTCACATTTACAAATTTACCAGCATGTTGAAGTTAGCAAAAAAAAAACAAAAAAGCTACATATTCAATTTTTTATATTTTTTATGCATTTTTTCAAACTATTAAATGATTAGAAACAATAGTTTTATGATTATGTGGTTTGGTTCTAAAGGGGCCAAAGTCAAAATATGAGGAATTAAAATAATTCATTTTAATTTCTTGTACTATGATGATTGAAAAAATCTAGCAAATACATACTTGACTGCTTGATTATTTCAATTATAGCTATAAGAAATTAAAATAATTTATTTTAATTTCTTATACTGTTATTGAAAAAATCAAACAACTAAATTATTAAATATCATCCAAATCATATAAAATACCTTCATCATCAGCAATAGTGTCAACTGCTGTAGGTGATGTACTTAAGAGTCGTAAGAAATTCGCTGTAGTAATGTCTGTTACTTTCATCAATATATGGTTGAAGTTCTTTTAAATGTTTTAGCTTGTTTTCAGGAATTCCTAATGGTGTATTCGAAATCGGAGTTAGTTTCCATAAATGTTCGTATATGAGGGTAGAGTTACCAGTTTTTGTTCAAGGTCAAAAGACAGCGGTGTCGCGGTCGAGTGAGACTGTCGTATATGCAACGGCTGATATACACAAATGTAATATGAGTTGCATATATCACAGGGGTCAAGCTACCTGTTTTCATTTAAGGTTCCGACCTACAGCGGTGCTGTTTCCGGACGAGGTGAAGCCGAGTCCGGAAAAAGTTGAAAAAGTTTATGTTTTATGTATGGTGTTATCATTTCCAATGTCCCGATAGTTGCAAGGATTGCGAAATCTGTGAATTTTTTTCATTAAATCGAGACTTTGAAATCCTTCTTTACTATCAAACGATGATTTATAATGCATTTGCGACTTGAAATTCTCATTCATTTATGTGATTTAACATTGGCGTTTTTATCTAAATACAATCCGAACAAATGTAGTTCATTGGTACCAATAAGTCATTATAGGGAAAAAGTGATATTGACCCTTTTAGAACCGATCCACCTTTTTAGGGCTTGGTTAATACAGAGTTTAAATAGGGTCGGCGATATAGGACATCCCTGATTTAGGCCCTTATTTGTCTTAAATGCTACTGACAAGCGGTTTCCGATTTTAATTTGACTATTTGCCTCCCTGTATATTTCTTGTATTGCTTTTGTTGTTTGATTATTTATGCCTGCTTTTCCCATTGCTTCCCATAATTTCATATGGGGTACCGAATCGTAAGCCTTTTTCAGATCAATAAATACCGAATGTAACTCTTTTCCTCTAGCAATACATTTTTCGGAGATCTGTTTAAGACTAAACAGGTTATCGACATAGGATCTTCCCGGCCTAAATCTGCTTTGCTCTTCGATTTCCTCAACTTCTTTCTCCACTCTTTTTTTCAGTGTACGTCCGTAGTCTTCCTATTGACGAGCTCACTGCAATACCCCTATAATTTTCACATTTTCATTTGTTACCTTTCCTATATATTGAACTTATATAAGATTTGTTCCACTCTTCAGGTATTTGATCTCCGCTTAATATTTTGTTAAATAAATCTCGAAGTATTTCGAAGATTTTTATTGGGCCATGTTTAACAGGTTCAATAGGAACACCTAAAAGGATCTAATGCGTGCGATTTTTAAATCTTGAAATATGTACTTTAAGATGCTTTAAGGGGATTTACCTTAAAAATTAAATTAACCCTCTTTATTTTACGAATATAAAAGAAACATTTTTCTTTGCTCCAAAATTCGTGAAACTAGGGGTAACATAAACGTTAATAACTTTTATTTAAAAAATTATTTAGCACACCTATCTATCGGATCTTTTTATACATTACTTCAAGAGTAATATGGGAAAGTTCCAGGTTTTTATCTTAAAAATTGTAGAAATGGTAGAGCTTTTACCGATATCTTCGGAAATCTTTCTATGTTTCGACTTCATATAATATGTACTATTCCTACATATATTAATTTTTATATTTTAAAATATGATAATCCAATAGTCACATGTTTCTGCTTTCATTTAAGCCTTGTTGGGTTCAATTTCATTAATTAGTTCAAAAGTTATAATAAATTTAGTGTAGCGCGTCCGAGATCGCGCACGCTTCGCATGTCGTAATTACGTGTTGTCGCTGCGTTTCATTTTAGTACGTTAAGCAAAATTATCTGAAGCCTACATTTTTGATTGTACAAAAAACTTCACATACGTTTTTGATGGGAAATTTCCCGTACTTTTAAGCGATTTTTTTTTCAATAAAATTAAATTCGAAAAGTTATTCACGAAAAACCGTAATATTACATCTATTTTTGATTGTACAAAAAACTTCACATACGTTTTTGATGTGAAATTTCCCGTACTTTTAAGCGATTTTTTTTTTCAATAAAATTAAATTCGAAAAGTTATTCACGAAAAACCGTAATATTACATATATTTTGTTTAATAACTATTTCAGCGGCACTTTTTAGGAAGAAGACTTTTTATCACATATTATGGATATAATTTAGAAGAGAACGGAAAAAAGTCCCTCCCGTTACAAAGAATTTCGAAGTTAAGCCCGTTATTTGTCTTATTTTACTGCACTATAATTTTTAGGGAACTGTTTTACTATAGCAATTTTTTGCTGGAACTTACAAACATTACAAGAAGTACAGTAAAAAGTTTTGGATTAAATTCGTCTGGTGGCGAGCTTTTGTTTAAACAAAGTGTATTCATAATTATGTTTTTTTCGCAGGTTATCTTAAATCTGTGGTTGTATTGTTGTATAATCTGTATCGCAGTAAAAAAAGAAACAAATTGTTCACAACGAAATTGCGAAAAAAACCAAATTTGTCCAAACCTTTATGGTCAATTTGTTAAGTTGCAAAACAAAAACATTTGAGGTAGACCATTTTCAAACAATATAACTAATACTATAATACACATGTCATATTTTAATAAATTTGTGGAGCTAAACTATAAAGCCACGTTTCCAGTTAAAATGTTTACAATAACGCCTAAGTCGATAATTGAATCGTTTTAATTTTTCAGGGGTATCAAGTCGTACATTTTTACTTCCTTCGCATACCGAAGGGAAGCATTGTATTCGAGAAAATATCACACTCCGGTCTGTCTGACTGTCTGTTGGCGCATTATCTAAAAACTACTTGACGGAGAACAGTCAAATTTGTTAGGTAGCTGACGCTACTGCCACCGAAGAAATGGTTAGACTCTCACCGGAAAATATACAGTGTGGACACTCTAACGGGAATAGATAATGTAAACAATTTTTTTTTGGAATAATATTTATTTTCCTGCAATGAGCTTGTTCGGCATTTTTTTTTATTTCATAAATCGAAAATGCAAGTATAAAATAATGGATCTGCAAAGAATCAGAATTTTATTCGCACGTTTAGTGTCTTAAAAACAATTACAAATATCCACCTCAAACATCCGACTCACAAAAGTCGGCTATCTCTCTCGCCTCTTAAATTTAGTAACAGGCAGTCGAGGGATTGTAGGGAAATATACGATATGGAGAAATGTTACCAAATGTCAAAATATGATGGCCAAATTTTCGATTTTTAAGAAAATACCCATTTTTTTTCCCACAGACCTAGCCGAAATTCCGATTTCCACTGTGACATTTACGATGTCGATAAAATGCCAATCTTCTTTTTTAATTAGAGGCCGATATCGATCCTCCACTACAAGTATTAACAAACTTATATATGAGCGTTTAAAGATTTGATGTTTTTGATTTTTTAGGTTACGTTTTAATACTTCTTAAGAGGGCATTATTTGCAGAGCCGAATTTCCGAATTTCCCTGTACAATTTGGTATCAGGAGAAAGGGCCAACCTTGTTCTTTCCATAGAGACCTTGAACGGACCTCCATTCCACGGATTTAATTAGTTAAGAATTGTTGAAAATTCTGTTTTTCAATTTTTAAGAGAAAAGCCATCTTTCGTTCGCCCGTGCCAAGCCGGATTTCCGGTTTTGCCTCTTCACTTTGGTGTAAGAACAAGACGCCACTCCTTTTCTTTCCATAGACACCTAAAACGACCTTCAACTCCACGTATTTACTTACTACTGAACGGCTGTTAGTGATCGCGGTAGATTAGCGAATTCAAAGTTGCGTATAGTGACGTCACAAACAGGCGCATTGTTTTTGCAACTATTACTAATTTCAGCGCCTTATATCTCGAGAACGGAAAAAGTTAACAAAGTGAAATTTTATTGCATAATAAGAATGTCGAGTACTATATAAAAACGTATAAAAACCCTATAAATATAATATAGTGGAAGAAGCTCATTATAAAAATATAAAAAAAAATTTCGCTTCAATTAATAATATTAAAAATTAACATCCATTGAATTATCTGTTCCCTAATTAAAACATTTTTCAACACTTTTATCGGAACAATCATCAATAGAGGCGTTCAGTAGAGAATCGCCATCTTCTTCATTTATTGTGTTTTCTTCCACATCATCTATTAAAAACAAATCTGGTAGTCACAAAATTTTTACCTTCCGAAAAATAATAAAATCGATGCGAACCTTCATTATTATGTATTTCGAAACAAATAATTTCGTGTGCCCGAGGAAAAGGAAAATCAAAGCCTTTCACTTTGATGAGTCGATCCATTTCTTACACGAGTGTCATGAGAGAAATCGTCAAATTACCAGTCTGGGATGTCGACGAATTATTGAAAAAAGTGGAAGAATTTGTCTGCAGGATGGGTTCAAAAGTATCGATAATATCAATGCTGTACTCATAGCTGCATTGATAAAAACATACGGAATAGATAATGAAGAAGGTTTGTTGAAATTAAAAACAAATATTGGTGGTATGATTCTTCCTTCGTGTAAAAAGGAGCTGAGAGAGCAATTCTTACGTGCTTCATATATTGCCACGCTCTGGAGTAATGCGCATAAAAAAAATCCAACTGAACTTCTTCCAACTGAATATGGAGGAAAAGTATTATTTTGAATGGCTTAAGGGAGATCAACTTCCTCGAGCACAAACAATTTTATGCTCCGAAATACTTAATAATGAAGGTTCGCATCGATTTTATTATTTTTGGAAAGCAAAAAAATTGATATCATGTTTTTCTAATTTCTTTATAAAGTATATTCACGGACGGTTGAGACCAACAAATATGCGTGATTGCCTCGTGATCGTGACGTGTTCCATCCCCTATTGGTTGCATTTTTCAGGAGAACGCCAGCGGTTTTCTCGACTTCAGTTGTATATAATTTGCGTAGTGTATTTACATTTATTCGAACATTTGATATATTATACCTCATAAACCAAAGAATTTATATAAATAGAAGCAGAGATAAAGTGTAAAACTTATACGATACTGTTCCCAACATGTCCAACATACCTTTTTCTCGCCATTTCTTTCTAAGATACAACATTGCCCTTAACGCTATCTCTGTTGCAGTCTGTCCAAGGCAGTGGTATATGAGTGTAGCATAGACATATGTCTAAATCTAGTTATTTAATAACAGCTGTTCATGTTTGACTCAACTATAACCTTTAAATTATTTTCATGTTTAGTGCAAATATTTTTGTGCAAAAATATATAAGTATTGTAAACGATTGTTTTATTCCCTTGCCCCTTAACATTCCTTGCAGATGCTCAAATTCACAGTCCAATTTGTGGCCGGGTAGAACTCCATTTTACTAGACAATCCACTACTTGTAGCCTTGTAGGAATTAAGAACAGTTGGTAAGTAGTTTTATTTTTGTGACAATATATAGGTATATTATTTTTTTAAATAAAAAAGTCTAGGTCAATTTGTCAAAATATAAATGAATCTTCACCCTAAGAAATGAACTGCCGCATGATATCCTGTAAATTAGTTAGGTACTTCTTTTCTGAATCGTAAGGGATGCAAACTTTCTGAATCGGCTTATTAAATAAAACATGAAACAACCTCTACTTAATTTGACTCTAGTACACATCATTTTCCGAATCCATGGCCCCTTAAAATTAATTATATTGCTGTAGTTTGACGGTAAATAAAAGCGTTAATTTTAGGAAAATAAATATGTATACCTACAGCTAAAAAAGGTTGACGACCGACACATATTTTGTCTTTGAACTGTCATCGTATTAGAGAAACAGCTAGGGTTTCTGATTTCCCGCCTTTTTTCCATTCCCGGGATTCGGGAAATAGAATTTGCCGTTCCCGGGAATCCCGGGTTTCCCGGGAAACAATAAATTTTTCATATATTTCTTGAAAAACACAATTTTTTTTTTCAAAATGTCACACCATTCAAATATCATTTTTTAAATGTTTGTTTTCTTCCTTTGGTCAAAAAATAAATCCGCCAGTTTTGTTTTGCTTTATTTATAATTAAAAAGACACAACAACACTAACTACGGGAAATAATACAATAACGAAATAAAACATAAATGCCGTCCGACGCGCACGCTCGGTAAAATTTCGGAGCGCGTGCACTCTTCCACGTCTCCGGTTCACTCGTTGCAGTCGTTGCGTCGTTGCAGAGTCGATTTATGTGAAGAGAGCACGAAATTTAATATTTTTAAAACTTATTTTTATTTCCAAGGGTCCGGGAAATCCCGACTGTTATTTCCCGGGAACGGGAACGATAAAAAGTGACATAATTCCCGGGAAATCCCGTCCCGGGATTCCCGGGACAGAAACACTAGAAACAGCATATAAACGTTATTTGATGCAATTTTAAGTCATATTTTGTCTCCTCAGCACTTGAAAATAGTTTATTTGCAGATCAAAACGCTTCACAAATTGGGCGTTTAAGGTTATATTTACATTTATTTGTCGTGTCAAAATGACGGTGGCCACAACAAAGATGGGGCTATAGTAGTTTTGGTCATAAAGAGATGATTATAAAATGTAATGTCTGAACTATGTTGTCAACACACTTGTAAATATGTATCTGCTTCTATATTTATATAAATTCTTTGACATAAATGGTTTAGTGAATCCATTTGAAGTTTATGGTAGTGTATTATCAAGTTTAAAAGAACAATATTCTAATATCCAATCGTTCTAAAATCGATCAGGTAACTCCTTGTGTATTCTTAATAATTTTACGCATGAAGGGTTCTGGTGAACTAAGCGCACGTGAATAGTGCATGTATTTGTTTTGACGCGGTGTCAGCGGTCTGGGAATATATTATAGATGGTGAAAGAAGAAACAATAAATGAAGAGGAAGATGACGATTTTCTACTGGACGACTCCACTGATGATAGTTTCGATGAAAGTGCTGAAGAATATTTTGATTTGGGAAGAGTTAATTCAATGGACGTTAATTATTAATATTATTAATTGAAGCGAAAACATTTTCGATATTTTTATAATTGCAAGAAAATTTATATTATTGCAAAAAAGTGAATAATTTTATTTAAATTCTCTGCAAATATACAATCTAGTTTTTGCCTCCACAGAAAGTTTTTTCAAGGATCATCGCCTGACTTGAAGCCGCTGTAGATACGTGAAAGTGATACCCTACCCCTTGAAATTTGAAACATTTTCTTGACTAATTATCTATTTCACGAAAAAGCTTCAGTTGATCGTATCCTGGGCCAAACACCTTCAGCTGATCTAATTATTTTTCCGTGCGGAATTTGAACTCAATGCCGCGAGCGGAATCTTCATAGTACCAGCTGACGCTCTTTAGTTCATTAAGCATGAAGCTGACTAATGTTTCACTCTTTTTATCATATATTTAAAGTTGATGTTGTAGGAAATCACTTGAAAAAAAAATATTTTTTTTCTCGACGCAGCTGAGGCTTTTTCCCTATTTTCTGTATACTTCGAGCGTACAGCTGAAGAATCTCGGGCCTGTCTTGACGCACCCGAGGCTTTTTTTCTGTTCATTCGTAACGTCAACTGTTTGAAAAAAATTGAAGCCTGTAGGGAATGACTCCGAAAAAAATTTTTTTCTTAATTTTTTTCGTAAATACTATAGTGTCAGACTTACTTTTTAAGTGCCGCGCCGCGCCCACGTTTTCTATGAAAATAGTAAGATCAAACCACTTGCATAGCATAACACAATTTTTTTGTTTACCAACAAGTTTTAGATCCCCTTTATGCATTAAAATTGGTTTTAAATTGAAAATATGTTAGGTCTGACTTAATATTTATTCTAAATAATCTATTCTAAAGAAGAAAGTGAACTTCAGCTGGCTCAGTAGTGGACCTTTCTAAGGGGAGGTCATGAAGAAATTAAGAAAAAAAATTTTTTCGGGCCTGTCTTGACGCACCCGAGGCTTTTTTCTGTTCATTCGTAACGTCAACTGTTTGAAAAAAATTGAAGCCTGTAGGGAATGACTCCGAAAAAAATTTTTTTCTTAATTTCTTCATGACCTCCCCTTAGAAAGGTCCACTACTGAGCCAGCTGAAGTTCACTTTCTTCTTTAGAATAGATTATTTAGAATAAATATTAAGTCAGACCTAACATATTTTCAATTTAAAACCAATTTTAATGCATAAAGGGGATCTAAAACTTGTTGGTAAACAAAAAAATTGTGTTATGCTATGCAAGTGGTTTGATCTTACTATTTTCATAGAAAACGTGGGCGCGGCGCGGCACTTAAAAAGTAAGTCTGACACTATAGTATTTACGAACTCAATTGGAACAGCACGAAACTAGAGCATCTTACGGGGTATTGTCAATATATCGCTTCACATTGAATTAGAAAGCACATAATTGTACAGATTTATATTCACCACTCCTCGTCTACAGTCCACGTGGACCTGATCCGCCTGTCACATAGAAATATATGTGGGATTAGATGCTTAGCGAATTTGATTTGTCAACACCAACCTTGTTCAGAATTTTTGCATGCCATAAATATATAAAACAAAAGTACGTATGAACTATTTGTATCGTATGATCTGTACGAGGCAGTGCAGTACAGCCAGGCAGCGTTACAAATTACTCAATTCTAGTGAATATTTGAACAAATTATTAGTTTTATTACTGTGTGTGAGTGATTTTTGCAATTAATTGTTTAAAATAGCATTTTGGAGGCTTTTTGATAGTAGTGACAACAAAACGGACGATTTTGATACAGAGTCTATACAAACGGAATTTCAAAATAAAGATTTACACGTTCAAACTCAAAGGATTATTTTGAACATACTCGTGTTTAAAAGGCGAAAATATGTATTCCTCATATAATCAAATTGTGACGAGGATTTGTGAATTAATCAAATTTAGCCGTACTACAATTTATAGGGTTATTAGAGCCGGGGATGTAGTTGATCATTCTATTAAACGGAAAAGAGTTGGACAAAAACTTTAAAAAAATTGATAACGCGTCCAAAGATGTCATTCGTCGATTTGGGTATGACTTTTACAATGATCAGAAGGTGTCCACATTAGAAATGATTAGGGATAAGTTAAGCGACTATTCAGATTATAACTATAAATCATTAGATACGTTGCAAAAATTTTTTGCTCGATTGCGGTTTTAGGTACAGAAAATTGGACCAACGAATGGTAGTTATGGAATCAGCACGCATCGTTGATCATCGACACGAGTACCTGTGTAAAATAAAAGAATGCCGAGATGCAAATAGAGACATAATTTATCTTGACGAAACATAGTTTGACACCCATGATGTAGTTCAATACGGTTGGGTAGATAACACCAAAAAATATAATTTAAGTGCTCCATGTCCTAGGGGAAAAGGATTTATAATTCTACATGCTGGAAGTAAAAACGGTTTTATTCCAAATGCGTTGTTGTTGTCTGCTAAAAATATCAAGCAATCCTCTGCTGACTACCACGAGGATATGACAGCCGAATTATTTGACGAGTGGGCAAAAAGACAGCTGTTACCAAATATCCCACCAAATTCTGTAATTGTTATGGGCAATGCGTCATACCATTCGGGGAGGCACACAAAAATTCCGAACACCAACACAAGAAAAGGCGATGTCATGGAATTTATGAAAGGCAAAGGTTTGGAAATACAAAAAAAAACAGAAGAAAGACTTTATTAGAACTGATTGAAAAGTAAAATTTTACAAAGGAATATGCCGTTGAAAACATTTTTGAAGCACACGATCATACTATTTTACGTCTGCCTCCATATTATTGCGTTTTCAACCCCATTGAAATGGTGTGGACTGATGTAAAAACAAGACTACGTCAATATAATCAATTCCCACAATGAAGTGAGTCTGTCTTAAAGAATATAAAGATAATAGACGAAATAGGCAAAAGCGATATATGGAGGAATGGACTCAATTAGTTGTGACGTCACAAGTTAGGCAACCTCTATATACTAGTGTCATGACACACGGGTTGCCTGCCAAGCACACTGGAACTTGAGCCTTAATGCATATGTTTATAAGGCGACATTTTCGAGGATAGAAACATAGCATAGAACTTTATTTTATTTCTCGTGTGGAAGAAATATTTAAGCACTTTGAATACCCATTTCACATTAAAAAAATACGCTAAAATGTATATATCCATGTATGAGTTATAAAAACTTTATTTTAGTTTTTGTTTACAGTTTTTGTAATACTTTATACTTGTGTATATTTACCGATGCCTTATCCATGCAATAAATGATAACTGAAATCTCTTAAATATTTCTTATACGGGAGAAATAAAATAAAATTGTATGCTATGTTTCTATCCTCGAAAATGTCGCCTAATATACATATGCATTAAGGGTCAAATTTCAGTATGCTTGGCAGGCAACCCGTGTGTCATGACACTAGTATATAGGGGTTGCATAATTATGTGACGTCACACTAATTGAGTCCATTGTGTATCTCGGATAGTGACGAATGAAATATTGTTTATTTAAAGTTCATAGACAAAGCTTTTTTGGAATTTGTTTATTTAACGTCTACCTATTTCCGCTACTGAGACCAATTACCGATGCTAAGAAATGAGTTCCCCCTTTAAAATCTTGCCGAGTCTTTCCTTTATAGAACAGTAGAAATTTTCTACCGGCCTTACATCATGATACTGCAAAGTTCATAGTATCATGGCCTACCATTTAATAAACAAGACTTCGGAAGGATTATATACCATCTATGCAACTCCCGCCTAGGACTGCATAACTTTGCCACTAGAATAAAGAACGAGAGGTAGGTCACAAGACAATAGACGTAGCCCTAATATATCATTTATGTGATTTATCAAATGTGATAAACATATTTTTATATTTCTACTGCCGCCGCCGGTCCCATAAAGGAGACGCCGACTTTACTTCGAGTTTTCGTTTTTATACTGTCCCAATTGAGATCATATATACTATAAAAAGCATTTTCTCGATGACGGACCAGTTTTAATCCATAATAGTCCAGTGTTTGACGGTTTTTCGCTCAGAATTCTTTAGGATAAAACCGATTGACGTGAAATTTGAACAGCAAGTATGGAATGGCTCAAGAAACAAAAGTTATACAGTGCCGATGTGCGGTTTTACCCTGAGGGTGGATGCCACCCCTTCACGGGGGGTGGAAATTAATACACTCAAAATAACCGATATGGAGATGAATTTTAGGCAAAACATGTTCTATGAAGTTTTTTCGATAAATCAATATTTCTCGAGTTATTCGCGATTGAAAATGTTGAATTTTTTATCTAAAAAATGCATGTTTTAGAGCGATATTTCACGAATAACTCTAAAACTTTACGTTTTATCAAAAAAATCATTGGGAGCAAAAATGAAGCTTATAATATAACAAATCGATTAGTTTTTTATTTCTGTAGATGCAGTACAAACCGAGTTATGGGCTCGTTGAAAGTGACTGTCGCCGAAAACTGAATTCGAACCTTTCAAGGTTAAATAACGGAAAAACGACGAATTTTTTAGAACTTTTTTAAAGTACTTGAAAAGGCCCTTAAAATGGGCTGACATTTTTCAATCAGATTTTGTGACGCATAATTTCATATTTATTGCACTTTAAATGCAACCTAAAACTTAAAGCTAAGTAACGAAATAAACACTTCTAATAATAATTCATAAATTACTTCCTCACTTCGTTTCAATTTTTTTTTGCATCGCGTTCCTGTTGTTGCATGAGCTTCATAAGCTCTCCAAGTTCCCATTTTATCTTTTCTGTTTCTTCTAAACCCATGCTAATCATAAAGTGTGCTTCCATGATCCCATTTCTATTCAAGGATTTACATTTGTTATTCAATATCTGTGAAAGATTTTCATTACCTTCTTTGGGAACAGCTGCGGCTACTTTTAGTTCTGCCTCTTTTTGGACTATTTTATTTTAGAACTCTGAGATCTTTTCTTCATGCATCAGTCTTTTCTCTTTTTGTTCTGTATGATGCTCTTTGGTATTTTTACTTTCTAGTAAAACGTAAGATTTCTAGTTATTCGTGAAAAATCGCTCTAAAACATGCATTTTAGGTGAAAAATCAACATTTTCAATCGCAAATAATTCGAAAAATATTGATTTATCGAAAAAACTCCATAGAACATTTTTATTATAATTCATTCCCCTCTTTCTGTGGTTACTTTGAGTGTACTAATTTCCACCCCCGAGAAGGGATGGCATCCACCCCCAGGGTAAGAGCGCACATCGGCATTATATAACTTCCATTCCTCGAGCCATTCCCTACAAATTTTACAACAATCGAATTTATCCGAAAGAATTCTGAGGTAATAACCTATTTTTACCGTCAAACCCTGGACTATAGAGGGTGTTTCTAACTTTATTTTAAATATTACAACAAACAGTCGTTGTGATGTCAACAGTCATATCTTCAGTTCATTTCATGGGTGAACGTTGCTCAACTAAAATGAAGTAGGACATAAAAAAAAAAAACGTTTTTCATTGCCAGACCAATTTCAATGGATAGAGGAGGTCTTAAGCTTCAATAAAAACAAACAAAAAATGGTGTTACGAGATGTCTTTTTCGTGGAAAATTTAAGGTAAGTATAAGAAGAGGTCTGACAGATGTTAATTAACAAAATCGGTCAGCCAGACATGGGTTTTCCACAACTACATATTGTTGTGTTTCCTAAAAGGTGGAAAACACGTAACAATATTCTACTACATTCTTGTCAATAAATAGTAGAAATTTCAATTTGTTGTTTTTATTTGTAAATGTATTTTATTTTCATCGATTTCAAAACTTAAAAAAAATAGAAAATAACAAATGAAACGTAGTCTGACGGGCTTAAAAATGTTTTAACGGGTTTTCCTATCATTCTCATGTTTAATTTTTGGTGTTTTATGAGGTACAAATTTATATTATGGGAGCTTGGACTATAATGACAATTAACTTAAAATAACATTAAAACTTTTACTAAAATTATTTTTGTGTTGTTACTGGAGGTACATAAAATATAAGTATGCATGTGTCCTACTTCCATAAATTGGCTAATTTTCATTTCTAATTGAAAGATGACGACTGAACCCAATAGTTTCTCAACGATTATATAAGAACTAGTCATACCTGATTTATACTCATTTTTAGCGTGCTAGATATACTCGAATTTTTGGTACTTTTATTTACCGTCTTCTTATTTCATTGACAATGACATACTTATACTTTTTACAAGTTTTTACAAGTATACTTAACTATGTAATTAAATTGCTTCTATTAGTTATTGTATTGGGTTGCTGAGGTAATATCTATTTCTAATTGAATAAAAGTAATAAATACCGAGAGAAAATGCCATGTATTTTATGTCAAAGGTGGGTGGAATTTGTAATAAATACGGATATTGAAAACTTGAAATAGTATCCGAAATCTCAATATTCAGTTTTCTACTTGTTTTTACTCAATTTTGCATGTTTATCAGTTAGTTTAGGTCAAGTCTTGCAATTCAATTTTGAATCACTTCTAGTTGATATATATTGCCTAGAGATTTTGCATAAAGTTACTGTAGTATCCATATAAAGTGGACTATAAGTCAAAACACGACAAAAAAAGAGTCGTGTTTGTATCACCGGCGACTCCGGCAAAAATTGAAGAGTCAATAGGGGAGTCAAATTAGATTTTCACTTCGGATTGATGATTTTTGTTGGAATGTGTTCAGAAAGGTGCGGAGAACAAAATATTAAAATTCCACCGCGAGAAATTGTGTAGAAATTTTTTTATTAAACAATTTAGGTGCAAAAATACATATCGTATTTTTCATTTTCATGAACAACTTTTTAAATTTAATTTGAGGGAGCGCGCACGCTATACATAAGTGGCTATAATTTTTGATTGGCAAAGGCAAATGATATAAAACCAATTGGACATTAAAAAGTAACATTTTCTCGAAGTGTTACGTGTGTTGCAATAATACTAGTCAATTTAGATTGAAATGTTTTGTTACTGTCGTCACAATACTGAAAACCACGTAATTTTCAACGTTTTTTTTTTCAACTATTTAACTTTGTTTACAGTTGAATTTTCCGGGTTATTAATGCAACATTAAAAAATCGTCTTAGAAAAAAAAAAAAAATGAACACTTACAATTATCGCAAAATAAATAATTGCTACTTATAAGTTATAATACATATATCCATATTTAATTTGATCACCTATAAAGTGCCGATATCTCTTTTCAAAACTTTAATATTAACGATCAAATTTAGATACTCATAGCGGAAAACTGCTTTTTTCGAAAATTGACAAACTTTGGAGGCCTGCATTTTGTGAAATAAATTTTTCTAATTTTTTTGACTAAAGACATATTTTAGATAATCCCTTTAAATATGCTATCCAAGTATTTATTTTTTCTTTTTCAATAAATTATTCACATTTCGACGAATTTTCTGAAATAATGGAGAAGTGATGCAATGCTCCACTTTAAAGTAATGTATGTAATAACTAAAGTACTCAAAAAATTATTGCACCACGTAATACTTCGAGAACATGTTACTGTTTAATGTCCAATTGGTTTTATATCATTTGCTTTTGCCAATCAAAAGCTATAGCCACTTATGTACAGCGCGCGCGTTCCCACAAGCCCATTCCAGCGTGAACGGGCAGCCGACGCGCGACGCACGTCAGCTTTGTCGATTTGAACGAGCGAAACCTCAATATCCAACTATTTCCTGTATAATCACTAAGTGTTGAAAAACGTGCCCAATTAATACACCAGTAAACTACAATAAATAAATTCGAGCAATTGACTCGTCTTGACTTGTGCGAGCGAACTAACCCGCGTCCGGCGCGTCCCGCGCAGTTAGTCGAACTGTCGAACATCTGAAGTGCTTCCGAGTTGACGTACCGGTGTTTACTTGTGTGATTTCTTCACATATATCATAAATATGGGTTAGTATCTTAATTCTTACCATATAAACTTACAAAGTTTTATTTGTATATTAAAAAATAGATGAAAGCTGTTTATCGATATATATTGACGATTTTCTAAATATGCATTACATTTATTAGACTGGAAAAGTATCGGATTGATAAGGATTTCTAGTGATTGTGACTTTATTATTTCAAGCATGTACTAAGGATTGTATTTGTGCTGCATTTAGCTGCAGTAACTTGCATTGTCAATAGTTATGATTTTTTTTTTCAGCGTTGGCGACTGCTTTTACCCGGCGTATTTTATTCGACGTGTGGAGAAATGAACCAGTTCCACAGAATAAAAATCGATCGGTTTTGAACTACATGTGTGAAAATAGTGATTATAATGACTTTGATGTACATTATCAGTGCTTGATAAATAAACAGCGAGAAATTTTTGTGGGGAGTTAATAAAAATTATAGATTTGTAAGCACTTAATAATCGAAATAATTTCGTCCTAGAAATATAAAATTGTTCCCTGCACCCCTTCAAAAACCATCCCTTAAGAGCTTACATTTATTTCACCATATTTACTTTACATTTTTTCGCAGATTCATAAAGCTTATTCAAAAAATTAAGTGATTTTAAAATATTTAATTTTCAACCCCCATAAAAATCATCCCCTTGGCCCTCAGAATGTTTGTACTATTTTTGGTGTATTTACGGGTACAATATTATCGATGCTACAAAGTTTCAGAATTTTAAAACTAAAAAATTTGTTCAACCCCCTCAAAAACCACCCCTTTAGTGTCTAAAATTTTTTCAACATTTTTTCTGTTTTCTAAAGAATATTTTCTGTTCATTTGTAAATTTGTAGAATTTTGTCCCATCTGAGAAGAGAAGGTTTTTTGGGGGGCAGGAAACAATTGCAACAACAGCAAATATGAAAAACAGGACAAGAATAGTGCATCAAGAAGAAGGAGAGCATATAATCTTCCATCCTACTAACCAACAGGGAAGAGAGAACACACCACTAGAGATAGTATATAGGAAGCACGGAAACGAAAGAAATCACTACGATAGCGTGATTATTGCACAAGAACTGGGGCAATAACACCCCCCCAGAATTAGAGGAAGCAACGCACATAAAAATAAACATGTACCAAATATCACAAAGAACAGAGGAAGCCAACAGTCAAGAATTACAACGATGACATCATTCTGGCGACATGGAATGTCAGAGGCTGCATAACGAGAGAGAAAAGAGAAAAAATCGATAAGGCTCTTATGATGGAACACATACACGTTGCATGCATACAAGAGACACACATGATAGACGGAACTGCAGTTACTCAAAACTACAAATGGCATCTAAGTGGAGGGGACAAAGAAAAAACCAGCAGAGGAGGCGCATGGGCAATAAGACGGAACACCCCTATCCAGATAAAGACAAGAAAAGTAAACGAAAACATAACCATGGCAGGCATACAAATTGGAAAGAAAAACATATGCATATTAGGAGTACATGTGCCCTTCGACAAACGGGCAAGACGAGTATTCAGACAGATCACCCAAGAGACTAGAAGAAATAGGAATAGAAAAATGAACATAATAATACTAGGAGACTTCAACGCGCATATAGGAAAGGACGACCAAACACATGAAGAAAAGAATATCATAGGAAAAACACACATGGACAAACGATAATGGAAGTTCGCTAAAAAACTTGGCACATCTGTTCGATCTAACAGTTAGAAACACATGGAGCAAGAACCTAACCTGCCTTAATACCTGGAGTAAAGGAAACATCAACTCTCAAACCATATCCTAGTGGATAGAAAAATAAGGGACAGGGTCAAAAACATTAAGGCAAAACAAGCAACAAACGTCAAAACAGATCACAAAATATTATATGGAACACTAGTAATAAAGAAACAAGAAGCAAAAAAAAGATACAACAAAACAGCAAATGACACATGGAACATCTCACTGCTACAGAAAGAAGAAATAAAAAAGAAATACCAGAAGGATATAGAAAAACAGTTAACAGGAAAGGAACTAAATTGGTCAACAATGGGTTTAAAAATCAAAATAGCGGCGAGGAAAACGTTGAAAAGGAACAAATCCCCTATGAGCCCAACAAGAAAAGACATGAAAAGAAATTACGATAAACTAAAGAAAATAAAGGCTACAGGAAAACAATACAAGTACACCAAACATAGACAAAAAGATAATAGAAGCGGGGAAAGAAAAAAGAGACGCAGAGAGGAGGCACGAACAGAAAAAATGCAGGGAATTCTTCGAAAACATAGAATCCACTCCAGCAGGACAGAGATTAAACCAAACTTTTAGACACCTCAAAACATACAGGAGAAACAACAATACGCAGCCAAGAAAATACATACCACTGCAGCATTGGGTCAGGAAACTAGAATAAGGAAACGCAGAGAGAAGTCAAATAGAACCAATACAAGAAATGGACCACTGGCCTCTGGGAAAGCCACCGTCAAAAGACGAACTACTAGAAATAATGGCCAGAGCTAAAAGAAACACGGCTCCGGGAATAGATAAAATAAATAACGAACTAGTATACCATGGACCGGCAACATAAAACAGCTAACCCTAGAAATCATCACCAACGTATGGACGGAAACCACACCCCTGCATGAGGAGTGGAACACAACCATACAGATACCGCTCCCTAAAACCAAATCACCAGAAAACGTGGACGATTACTGAAGAATAACACTGCAGTGTAGGGTACAAATACTACGCACAATTCCTCCTCAGAGAAATGGAAAAATACATCGGCGAACTACCAGATTATCAAACGGCATTTATCAGGGGTAGATCAACAGACGACCATATGTACACCACCAGACGGATCCTGGAAGAAAAGTGGAATGAAGGAACAAAATTATATATAGTCTCAATTGACCTCCAAAAGGCATTTGATACCATAAGGCATGAGGCTATAGTCAACACTTTGCTCAACAGGGGAGTACCGCACTACTTAATAAACAGAATAATAAAAGCATGCCTACACGAAAACACTGCAATACAATGGTTTGGATAGACGACGGAATCAAAAATGAAGAATATAGGAGTCAAACAAGGATGTCCCCTATCCCCCCGACTATTCACCACAGTCCTGGACCAAGTGATAGAAAGCACAATAAAGGAGAATCAGAATTTCTATGGAAACGATGGAACAATAAAGCCCCCCATCGTACTTGCATACGCCGACGATATACTCATCATCACCGAGGAAGAACAAGACATCGTTAAATTTCTAAGAAACATGACACCACATCTGGATTCCTCTGGAATGAAAATAAACTTCAAGAAGAGCGTAATAATGGTCCGAGACCCATTGACAAAAACAAGTCCAACAAGTGGGGTTGAATACAAAATAGGATACTACACCCTGAGAACCACGAATAGAATGAAATACCTAGGAACATACCTAACGAATCAACTAAAAAGGAGGGAAACAGTAAGGGAAAGAGTCAAAACAGCATACAGAGTCACAAGAGCTTTACTACCCTTCATTGAGGACAACAAACCACCATGGTGCCTAACCAAAAAGATATACACGACCATCATAATGCCTACGATGATATATGGAGTCAAAAACGCAGCAACGACAAAGGCCAACAGAAGAAGTCTGAGAAGAGCTGAAAGGGACATTATCCAACTGCTAGCAAAAACAGGAAAACCACGAAAACGACAGAAAACGTCAACATTACTAGAGGGAAGAACAATAATCAAAAGAATAGAATCATACGCAATGAAATACTGGGGACACGTCCAAAGACGGGACACGACACACCTACTAAAGAAAGCGCTGCGAATGAACAGCAACAAACTGAAAAATGGAATACAATAAAGAAATATCAAGGATATACACACTGCCAGACTCAGAAACAGAAGAAACAGAAAACTCAGAAGTAGAATAGGAGAGAAGATGATCACAGACAGAAACTAAGAAGCATACGTTAAAATGATCTTCGCGACAGAAAAATTCAGGAGCAGTATAAACAATACCTGGAACTTTTGCAACTTTCCACCATAATTTTCGAATTTCCAAATTTGTTGGAACTCGCAAAAATAACTTCGTCCTATTTTCACTATTATTTGGACACACTGGTACAAAACAAACCTTTTTAAGCGGCATTTTATAAATAGAAGAGAGCAAAATTAATTTTCGTATCGAACGTAAACAATAGAAAGTGAGGTTATCGAATAAAGTTTGAACATTTCAGTACAGCGTTGCCAAATGAAACTGGCATTATACCATATGTGAACCAAATGAACAAAAATAGAGAATATAAATCTGATATATAGATTTTAGAAACTCATACAGTCAAAAGTTGATACAATTTTTGCTTTTATTTAATGTCAGAGAAACGAAGAATACGTTGTAACGAAAAAATGCGCTATTCAAAGTAGACAATTGATAACGGAAATACGATGTTCATGTAAAAAGACATACATCTGGCAACAGAGGATCCTCATTAAGGATACGACTTTTATTGGTCTAATCAGTGTGACGTCACGCATGGCGCCTTAAAACTTACGTTTCAAATTACCTGAAATAAAACTGATTTTGTAATGTAAATATTTGGTAGAACGTAAAAAATTGGAAGAAACTAAATTAAAATAAAATTATATTGCAGTTTATTATATGGCTTGATTATAGTGAAGTAGTAAAATTCAGTCATGCGGGAAAGGCCCATTGGTAAATAAATTAGTAGAAAATCCATTTCACTCAGTAATTCAGGCTGCTGAAGAAACGAATTTTCCTGGATCCAGTAGTACTTACTGGTCGCCCTGCTAGTAAGAGAATCGGAGCTACGTCATCCAGCAGCACAGAAATACCTATTAATCGTACCGTTTATTCTCCGCTTTTTTTAAATGTTAAACACAGAATTTTTGTTAATGTTATACCTCAGTGCAATATGTCTCACTGACAATACATCTTCTGCTTTAGCAATAACTACAGCATTACAATAAAAAATATAATAAAAGTGCTAACTCTTAACTGTTTTATTTCGGCTACTCATTACATATTCAAATGGAGACATATTTACATTAGAAAAAAATAATTGTCCTATTTTTTTTTTTTTTGCTCACGACAGTGCATGTATAAGAAAGAATATATTTTTATAAAAAGTACCGACAATTTTATTAGCGCTAAGACTTCGTTCTTTACCTGTGTAATGAAAAAAATCTATTTTTTATACCTATAAGTATTAGATTTAATAAACGCGATAATTAAATATTAGTCCCTTCAAATTAAGAAAATTGAGGGAAATTTTTCACCAAGCGCATGAAAAATAAAGGGTTGTTTTTTAGATATAGATACATATACCGGGTGAGTCACGAATTGCGCTCGCCCCGATATTTCCTAAAATATTTGGAATAGAAAATTGAAATTTGGAGGCCTTATTACACGACTAAAATGCCATCTTTTGAATAAAAAATCAAGTTTGGTGCACATCCGGTTTGACCGGAAATGCCCACAACTTTTGATTTTTAAATGGAACACCATATATATATTTACATTTTTGGAATCTAGAGAAAATTTTGAATACAATACATCCAATTTGGTTACTTTTTGATAAACATTAAAAATTTTATTAAAAAATCTATTTCTGAATCCAGAGTGCTGTGGTGCCCAAAATATATTTTAGTTTGTGTGCTACGTTACTATAAAAATAAAAAGAGCAATATGATTGCATTACTTAATTCTCTAGAGGCGTTTAAAATTTTTAAATGGGATTTTTACCCACTAACTCGTTTTTTTTAAATGGGAATTTAATTGTTCACCAACATTTTTAAATACCTCATTTTCATACGAATCTAATGATACCAAAATTTTGAAAATCCGCTCAGAAATATTTGAGATTTCAGCCAAAATACAATGCAACCAAGCTTTTAGAAACATGCGGCTAATAGATAATAGATTAGTGGGCTTTGGAAACTAAAATGGCACATTTCTGTGTAAATCTGGTAACCTAATAACATTGGAAAAATCATAGTAACCATTGAATGTAATAAAACAATATCAGCTGTCAGACAGATACAAAATAAAGCGTTGCGGAAATCTCTTTGAGTAAAAATTAAAGAAAATGAATAATTTTAGTAGAAATGAAAAGGTCGATATGTTACTGATATATGGAGAGCGTCTCAAAAATTCAACTGCAGCTGCAGAACTGTATCAGAACGATATCCCAACAGACCTCATCCAAGCAGACACTTGTTTGCCAGAGTGGAACAAGAATTAAGAATCGAACCTAATCAACAAGATGCCCATCAAACATTTATTGTAAGTGAGGACAAAGAAATTGATGTACTTATTAGGATTTGTGATGATACACCCAACAACATCAACAAGGGAATTGTCAATGGAATGCGACATTAGTCAGTCTTCGGTTTGCAGAATTTTAAAGAAACATAAGTTTCGGTCTTATAAATACCAAATACACCAACATCTTTATGGAGATGATAACGACAGGAGGCTAGTATATTGCAACTGGTTCTTAAATGCAGTACAACAAAACCCAGGTTTTCCTTTTCATATTTTATATTCAGATGAAAGTAGATTTACGAACCAAGATATGTTTAACAGAAATAATACTAGGTACTGGACTCAAGAAAATCCGAGGTTGGTAGGGCGGGAGAATATTCAGGAAAGATTTGGGTTTAACTGTTGGCTTGGAGTACTTGGAGATCGAATAATTGGACTCATATTTTTTGATGGAACACTTACTGGCGAACGATATTTATTCTTTTTACAAAACCAGACAGCAGAATTTCTTGACTTACTTCCTCTTGCCTATTTACAAAATCTGTTCTTCCAACAAGATGGTGCTCCCCCACATAATTCCAGAACAGTGATGGAATATTTAAACAACTTGCATGGTGAACGCCTTATCGCAAATCAAGGTCATATCAGGTGGCCTCCTAGGTCACATGACTTAACACCCCTCGACTATTATGTATGGGGCACTCTCAAAAATAAAGTTTATAAAACTTCTTCAAATACCCGTGAAGAGCTGCAAAATAAAGTTGTACGGGCTCTCAATGAAATAACGCCGGCTGAATTGCGTAGAGCCATTCAAGCAACTGTACGCAGAGCCGAATTGTGTATAGAAAAAAATGGTGGACATTTTGAACAATATCTATAAATGTCAATTTATGGTTTAATTATATTAATTATTTTAAAGATACCTACTGTTACCTAGTTTAAGTTTAATTGTTCAAACCGAATTGATTTTTATTTATTTATAGGCCCGATATTTATGTTCATTTAAATAAAACTCTGAAAACCGAACTGATGTCGCATTCTATTGCAAATGCCCTTGTAGATGTAAAATTGTGTTTACCTCAACATACCTATGCTAAACTTAATTGTAACGTTCTTTGCGCTCACAATTATTAAATGTTTGAATGAGCTCAAGATTGCCTATAACTACACGAGTCTGTCTGACAGCTGATATTGTTTTATTACATTCAATGGCTACTATGATTTTTCCAATGTTATTAGGTTACCAGATTTACCCAGAAATGTGCCATTTTAGTTTCCAAAGCCCACTAATCTATTATCTATTAGCCGCATGTTTCTAAAAGCTTGGTTGCATTGTATTTTGGCTGAAATCGCAAATATTTCTGAGCGGATTTTCAAAATTTTGGTATCATTAGATTCGTATGAAAATGAGGTATTTAAAAATGTTGGTGAACGATTAAATTCCCATTTAAAAAAACCGAGTTAGTGGGTAAAAATCACATTTAAAAATTTTAAACGCCTATAGAGAATTAAGTAATGCAATCATATTGCTCTTTTTATTTTTATAGTAACGTAGCACACAAACTAAAATATATTTTGGGCACCACAGCACTCTGGATTCAGAAATAGATTTTTTAATAAAATTTTTAATGTTTATCAAAAAGTGACCAAAATGGATGCATTGTATTCAAAATTTCCTCTAGATTCCAAAAATGTAAAAATACATAGGGTGTTCCATTTAAAAATCGAAAGTTGTGGGCATTTCCGGTCAAACCGGATGTGCACCAAACTTGATTTTTTATTGAAAAGATGGCATTTTAGTCGTGTAATAAGGCCTCCAAATTTCAATTTTCTATTCCAAACATTTTAGGAAATATCGGGGCGAGCGCAATTCGTGACTCACCCGGTATATGTTTTTTGGCCATTTTGGCGGTTTTTGCTGCAAAACTGTGCATTTTTGAGAAAACATGACCTGATTTGATATTGTAGATCTAGCGATTCTCTACAATTTTTGTTCTCCTCATTTTTTTGAAATTCCGCTTAGTTGCGCTGCTAGAGCGCGCTGAAGTTTATGTAAATGAATAAATTTTTTTAGTGTTTGATTTTAAGCCAAAACTATGCATCTTATAAAAAAATATCAAGATATCAAAGTTGTAGATACAAACATTTTCGACAAATTTTGTTCTCTGCTTTTTTTCAAAGTCGCGAGGTTTTGTGCCTAGAGGGCGAAAAACATTTTTTCAATACTATTGAGCGGATAAAGAAATATAGGCATCGTGAACAGCTGTAGTATTTCGCCCCTCCACCTCCCTCTACTCAATATTTTTAACGGGCTAAGCTAATATAGATGACATTAAGGATGACATATACAAAAAGGCCCATCACGACCACTATAGCTGAATGCGCGTAGTTGATACTATTAGATGCACCGTCCTATGCGCAGCTGTGTAAGAAATGAACGATGGGTTTCAAAAAAAAATATATTTTTTTTGCTCAAATTTTTATATAAGACGAGTACTCTAAAAAATGCATAGTTTTGGCTATATATCAAAAATATATGCGCTATATTCTTATGCATTACACTCCTCTATGATACGCCTATGCCTAATAGTGACTGGAAACTTGTTGAAAGAGATAGGGTTTTCTAGAGTGTCGTAGGAGAAGATTCTCGATTGTATTCTGGATGACTCTGGAGCCAATTTCAGAGTATATAAGGCGCGATTATCGGCGGAAGAAGAGAAGTTTTACTAAATGGAAGTTAATAGCGAAAGTGAGGTTATAAATTCGAAGTGTAAATATAAACATTGTAAAAGTTAGTTTGTGTAATCAGTAAAAGGGTGAAAACTCGTAACAATATTTTCTTTCCGCTCAAGAGTATTGAAGAAATGTTTTTCGCGCTCTAGCGGCAAAACCGCGCGACTTTGAAAAAAAAACAAAGAACAAGTTTTGTCGAAATTTTTTTTATCTACAACTTTGATATCTTGATATTTTTTTATAAAATGCATAATTTTGGCTTAAAATCAAACACCAAAAAAATTTATACATTTACATAGCACGCTCTAGCGGTGTAACTAAGCGGAATTTAAAAAAAATGAAGAGAATAAAAATTGTTGCGAATCGCTAGATCTACAATATCAAATCAGGTCATATTTTCTCAAAAATGCATAGTTTTGCAGCAAAACGCAAGAAGCCGCCAAAATGACCAAAAAAACAAATATATGTATCTATATCTAAAAAACAACCCTTTTTCTTTCATGCGTTTAGTGAAAAATATGTTAACACAACCCAAAGACAACTTTCTATACGGGTGGCTTAGCTGTAGGAAAAATTTCCCAAAATCAGTGATTTTTCTTCTAATTTGAAGGGACTATATTAATGTTCATTTTCACATCTGAGCCCGATTTACATATCACACTTTTTTTGTCAATGATATTTGGAGTAATTCTGTTTTTTAAACCTTTGTCGAGACCTTGAAATTGTATAAATAAAATAAATCGGCTGTGTGAATTAATCTTGTGTTATTATAACTTTAAGTAAAAAGTCTATTGTCCTATTTTAAAACATTAAAGTGACTGCAACATAATGTTGAAACATTTGATATATTAAGATAACATACAGTATTCTTCTAAAGAGTTAGGTAAAAACAATGGAACGCCTGTGCAAGACCGGATGCATTAAGGACATTTGCTTAATTAAATTGAAAGAGAATCAATTAGTGTACGTATATATTCTCTCTCTGTAATAATAAAATCTAAAAAAAGGAAATACATTACTTCTTCTGGGAGTAAAATACCGTCCATAATATCTAAAACTTCCAAGGAGAACTAGTGAAAGTATTCCTCTTTATGGTACCTATAATATTTAATGTCAAGAAGTAAGAGGAGGCAGACCTTTTGGGTTAACGTCAGTCAACTGATTTTCCATGTTATTTTCTAGCCGCATTATATGCCCATTTCTGACACGACGAGACTTTTAGCAATAAAGACAAGGCGAAAACCTCGCCTTCGTATGGGAAAAATGTCCCATACGAATTTTTTGCATATTCACACGTTCGGGACGTGCTCCTGAATAAGGACCAAGAGTTGGCCGGGCGAAAATCTAGCCCCAATTTGTTTAAACTAATTTTTTTTAAACAAATTGCAAAAATCGTTTTTTTTTGCCCGAATGCATTTTTAAGGTTTTTACTGGTCATTTTGAACAAAAAAAGGTTTCTTGTTATTTTTTCATAAAGTTAACTGACTTATAAACAATTTAATGTTTGAAAAAACGCAAAAACGGCCATTTTCAAGGTTAAAATACAATATTAAAAATTAAATTTTTTGAGTTCGCCAAAATTCTTATACAATCTTTGAACATCCATTAACAAAACAGTAAGTGCAGATTTATTAATTCTAAAGCTTAAAATTTTAATTTCTAAATAGACGTTTTTAGCCGGGCGCGCGCTTTTTCAATTGTTTATTAAGTCGGAATCGGTCAACTTTACGAAAAAATTACGGGAGACCGTTGTTGTTTAAAATCGCAAAAAATAAATTCGGATAAAAAAGCGATTTTTGTAATTTGTTTAAACTAATCTTTTTTAACAAATTTTAATTACAAAAATCGCTTATATTGACCCGAACGATTTTTTTTTTAGATTATCTTGGTCATTTTAATTAAAAAAGGTCGAAAATAAAGGTTTTTCAATTCCGCCCGTCTGAATGTCTAACAGTCGGTCCGTCGTCTGTCTGTTGGTGCATTAACTAAGAAATTACTCTACGGAGAACAGTCAAATTTGGTAGGTAGTTCACGCTACTGCCAACGAAGAAATGGTTAGATTTCCACTGTCTAAAGGGAGTATATAACGGAAAAAATGTTTTCTCTCAAATTTAACATTTTCACATTCTAAACCCATTAAAAAAAACAATTATTTTTGAAATTCATTTTACAATTACTATACTATCCACTCCACTACATGGATGTGCAACTAAAAATGTGATATATAGCAATAATATTTGGCACATAGTTAACACAATTGGCAAGGAGACACCTATTATAGTTTTGTTAAAAAATATTGTGGTCGCCTTAAGAAATAATTCAACAATGGTGGAAATTTGTACAGTTATCAGGTTTTCTTTGTAATAATAGTGATAACTACATTCCAATTATTAATCTCATAATGTCGTTTTTTAATTAAAATTTGTTTTTAAAGTGACCGCCCTGTATAAATAATGAGGGAAGTTCTGTGTGTAGTTCTCTGCATATATTTAAGTCACATAAAAAGTGTCGGCGCCTTTGACTCCGCGGTAAAGATCAAACACCCCGACATTTTTTATTTGCCTTAAATATATGAAGAGAACTATAAATACCTTTACCGGTTTTTTTCCAGACGTTTAAGTATTTGGTTCACTCCTGAAAATATCAAGCCGACGCCCAAATGATTACTTCTTCTAACTGTAAAAAATAGGTTAGATTAGATCTTGGAAGGAGCTGGCTGATTGACCTTGACCACCGCGATCCCCATGGATCTATTGTGGCGCTGCTGTTTGTTTTCCTTAGAGCTCCTTATTTCTCTTTGTACTTTGTATCAGACTCCACACTCTTGATAAGAGCCCCTTAGGCCGGGTCCGCATTATGCGTATTCCGCAGATTGTAACGAAAAATTTTTTTTCGTTGAATCACCCGTGCTAAATTTGAATTACCCGCGGTAATGTCGACGCGAAGTCAACAAGGGCGCATACGTGGTAGAAATATTACTGAGGATATTTTAAATATCCATGCTACTATTGCTACTTCACTTTCGCTTTTGACGCTGGTGAGTTAAGATCGTTTACTTATTCTTTAACGGATTTTCACGTTTATTTCTTTAATCCTTTGATATTTTGAATATATTTGATTATTAAATAATGTCATATCATTGAGTTAACGTTGCTGTATAGTTATTTTTGGGAATAAAGTAAAGTATATTCCGTGTAATAATTAATTTTTATTAACGCACATGTTTGTGCGATTTCCGCGTCCATTGGACACATGTTAACTCATTAATTATCGCGGCAATTTTGTATTTTGTGGTCGCTTGAGACACAATACCATGGTGTTTTGTCATTATTTAGATTATTGTGGACGAGGATTAAACTCGGAAATTATTCAAGGGATAAATTAGAATCTTTGTTTCTTAATCGTGTGTAGACAATCTCATCTCATTAAAAGTCGAAACCTAAAGTTGTTTTGTCGCATTTAGTTAACCTTGTGTTAGTACAAGAGGTTAAGAGATAATTTTTTATTAGTTTATTTTTCGGGAGATTAAATCCATAATTTTGTTTACTATGTTTGTTACAGTATTAGTTTTTTTTTTCAGATAGTAATTCAGATATTTTCTCTAATTCAATTCTAACTAAATTTTGTTACCTTTATTCATATTTTTGGTCATAACCTGTCAGCCAGTTTGTGAACGGCTAAAATTTCATGAGTAGTTTTCTGATTTATTCATTTCATTTATTATATTAATCAGTAGGTAGTTTATTCATATATTTTCAGAAGTAAAATTTTATCAATACTCAGGTTTTTTGTTAAATTGCTAATAGTTTGGTTTTGCAGTGACCTTCGTTACCATAGTTTTTTTGTAGTTTTCTTGTATTTCTTTTTTCTCACAATTTTAATTTTTTTCTATTATCAACTGGTTCTTTACATTACCTCTTTTTCGTGTAAAATCCTGGACCAAACCACCATTGAAGCAAAGCACAAGGCATAGATTGAATATTTGGAGTTATCCTCAAAGTATTGGATATCATTCCGACGCAGCGTCTCCTGGAAATCAGCGTTGTCAGGACCTGAATATTACGTCCTCCTTCCCGGGTACCCGCGGCCATCTTCAGGATCAGACCTCGTCGGGATTCCACGTCTCCGCTAAGCTAAGTAGCCCAAATTTATGTGCAAAATTCAACTTTTGGTCAGAAGAAAAAATGTAAACCTGTTGATGGTTTCTTATTGTAATTTTTTTTTTAATCTTCAAATTTAATTTTTTTTAACTAAATTTTTGTCAACTAATTTAATCAAATTTCACTATAAATATTTTTAATCATTTGTAAATTGTTGTAAAATTTTCACTCTTTTATACCTATGTTAATATATTATTTGTTTTATATTTGATTTTGATTGTTTTCTCCCCCTGATAAAGTTTGCAAGAGTGTTATTTACTGAATACGCTGGAGTCCAAATTTTTTGTAGTTTATTAAAGTTTTGTTTGGTTAATTTGATAAGCAAATAATTGTTCAAAAAAATATATGACTCTTCTCGCCACCGAGTGCCCCTCGACCAGCCCTGAGTTAACCGGTTGCTACTCTTTCATAGCTTCCTCAGCACCCAGCTGAGAAGTTGTGGTTGCAAGATGCGTAAAATACGTATGCATATTATCGACAAGAGAGTTTTGCGTTCACATTGTGCAGATTTTCAGCGTCTATGTGGTCGTGGGTTGGTGTCAAACAATTGAAGTAGTATGTTTAAAGTAAAATTTGTTTGCGCTTTGGAAGCCGCGGGGTTACTTCGGAGATCCACCTGCAGGCAGTATTGGATTCATCCTTATCACGTTGAAGGCAACCCAAGTGAACGGTTTCCGGTATTTTACAGCAATATTAGAAAACACGACAGCATGTATTTTAATTATTATCAAACGTCGATTAAGTAGTTCGACGAGTTGCTAGAAATTTTAAGATCACACATGATCAAAAATGAACTGCAAAAATTAATAAAACTGCAAATACACACCAACCGATCCGCACAGTATGAACGCTCGCTCAGGAATGCACGTGTTTTCTATCAACTTCCCGGTAATGGAGCTCGACACCTGCATGTGGACGTACGTATTTCCGGGAGTATACTGCGTGGTTGCGTATTCTACGCATATATGTGAACGTTCATAATTAAAACAATGTGTTGTCATCTTGCCGAAAATGCGCAGCCGAAATACGCATCTACGGAATACGCATAGTGTGGACCCGGCCTTAGTATAACTATCAGCTCTTGGCTTTTCCTTGCCAAATAGTGGGAATCGCTGTCTAGCAAGGCCTTCACAATGGCGCAATACATGGACTGACGTTTCCTCTGCCTCTTGGCAGAATCTGCATGTTGCGTCCTCTGCCAGACCCATTAGGCCATTAGACTCAGATGTCTATTAAGTCGGCAGTGACTGATTAGAAGATCCACTATTATTCCTTCTGTTTTGGCATAATAAGTTCTCCGTAAATTTGGCCGATCTTTCTTTAATGACCTCTTTGGCCTGTCTCTGTCGTGAGCAACTTTTCCACCATTCCAGAGATTTAGTTTGCACCCATTTGTCAATAGATGCTCGTATACATGGCTTGACCACACCGCAAAAGGTCTCGGGTCCTATAAGGGCCTTACACGCGCCTTCTCTGATCAGTTCATCAGCCTTTTCATTTCCCTTGTGTCCTGGTACCCACGCCACGGTCACTTTATTCTGACTTCCTAGATCTATAAGGGCATTTATGTAGTTCCATACAAGCCTCGATTCGACTTGCATGGCACCGATTGCTTTTAACGCACCCTGACTATCGGAAAAATGACAACCGACCGATTCCTTGCCTTACAATTTCCTTTTGCGCACCACTATATTGCGGTCACTTCGGGCTGGAATACTGTGGCGTATATTCCTAAACTTATTGGGATTTTCGTTTTTGACCCTATCCCGTAAATCCCAGCTCCTACTCCCTGTTATGTCTTAGAGTCGTATGTATACCAATATTCCTGTTTGTGCCGTCATTGGAGGCTCGTTTGCTCAAGCTTTCCTTCGAAATTCTTACTAAAGTTATATTTTGGAACTGTAATGTCCGTGGGTATTCTAGAATAGGATCCGCCTTCAGCTCTAAGTATAACTATTGGTGCTTTATTCCGTGCTGCTGCCTTATTGGCGTAGAGCCTTGCATTAGCCTATGCACCACTCCTTGGATAAATATGTGTAGTGGTGGTAAGTCCAGAAGGACTTCCAATGAAGCTGTTGGAGCAGTTTTTATGGCCCCCCCATGGCACATAGGCAAGCAAGTCTTTGTACGCCATTTAACAGCCTTATCGCTCCCAACTGTCTTAGTCCACCATGCCACTGATCCATAGGTCTTACTACCCTAGTGTATAACCATAGGGTCATTTTGGGATTTAAATCCCATTTTCTTCCACACATTTGCCTGCACTTTCCGAGGACTATTGTTGCTTTCTGTCTGACCATGTCAGTTATTCATCAAAAATGACTCCTAGGTATTTTACCTCACTGGTAAATAGAATTTCCACACCGTTGAACGCTAGTGGTTTTAGGCCTCCCAAGTCTATTTTTCGTGTCAAAGTGACGACTGTGGTGTTGTGGGGATTTATGGAGAGTCCTTCCTCATTACACCACATGTCGACAATACTTAGGGCTCTTTGTGAACGCTCTGATATCGTGTTCGCAAATCGCCCTCTTACAACTATTATATCGTCAGCGTATCCTAGGCAGTAAATGCTTTCCGCAGAAATTTTTCGGAGGAGGTGGTCAACAAGAGTTTGCCCTCAGTAGTGGAGATAATATCCCTTCTTGGAGCAACCTATACTCACCTTTGCCTCAATGGTAACCTCGCCTAAAGTGGATACTGTTATCCTCCTTTCTAAGCTGGCTTTAATCCACTGGCAGAGCACTGTTGGGATTCCTCTGTTTAACAATGCATTCGTTAACGAGTGCGTTGTTGCATTATTAAACGCTCCTTCTATATCTAGAAAAGTGGCTAACTGCCATTTCATTGTCACCTAATGACTTTGCTAGTGGCCTATTTAAATCATCCAACGCGAGGTTTGTTGACTTTCCTGGCTGATATGCGTACTGACGTTCACTAAGAGGATTTTCTCTTAATCTTTCCAGTGTATTAACTAGGAATGAGGACGGCTCATGGGTCTATATGACTTGGGTGTTTGGTCCGAAAGCCTACCTATTTTTCGGAGGTAGGTTGCCTTCACCTTCCGCCATACATGTGGTAGTAACATATCCTGTCCTTTCTGGAGCAGGATTGGGTAAATTCCGTCCATTCCAGGAGCTTTAAATGGTTGGAACTTGATAATTGCCCATTTGATTTTGTCAGGTTTTACTACCTCTTTGGCCAGTCTCCAGTCCGCGCCGGCCTTTGATCTGGATGTCGACTGTCCTCCGAGTCCTTCAAAATCAAAACCAGTGAACCCGGAAAGTGTGTCTCCATGAGCAATTGAATACTTTCCGGTAATGTTTCTGTGTAGGTTCCATCCACTTTTTTGAGAAAACCTACTTTCTTTGCAGCACAACCATCCTTAGCCAGGACCCTATGAATTATGGAGGCTGCTAGGCCATCATCGACCTCCTCACAAAACTTCCTCCAAGAGCGTCTTTTGGCCTTGCGGATTTCGGTGTTGTATTGCGTGAGTTTGATTATATAGGTATCCCAATATTGATTGGATCTGGCCTTGTTGAACAGTTTTCTCACTTCTATTCTGAGGCCTTCCACATGTTCATTCCACTAGATTGTTTTACCTCTATTTTTCCTTGATTTCTCGGGGTAGTTTTCTTGGTAAGTAAAGTTGTGTGCAAAATATAAAATTCAAAGCGGCATCCCTTAAGAATTACATCGCAAAGAGAGCCGCCTCGCGCTTGCAAACGAACCCAATAGTAAAAAAAATAAAGGAAGCCGCAAATGCTGGTTATATTTTGGATTCCAGTTTAGCTAGTATTGCCTCACTTACCTGTTCCACAGCCACCTCAAGGCTATCCATATCTCTCCCGGACGCGGTTCCTCCCTGCAGTTGCCTTCTGAGGGATCCTGTATCCTACCCACTTGGTCTCGAGCATTTCTAAACTTCGGTCTCCGTCAAGGCTGGAGTCATGATATCAAATCTTATATTCTATGATCTAAGCCTGATGGCTCTTCCGACACATGCCAATTCTTAATTGTATCGCGTATATCACTTGTGCATAAGGTTATACCTAAAACTTCTTTGCGTACCGAAGTAACAAAAGTAGTTCTTGCCTATATTAGCTAATAATAACCCTTCACCTAGTACCTAGAAGTATTGTAATAAGTACTCACCCCTTGTGTAAATGTTGGTGCTTCCCCATACCACGTGGTGTGCGTTAGCATCACATCCTATTATCGTTGGAAGATTCCTGTCCCCGCAGTAGGCAACAATGTCGCTCGATAGCTGCGAAGGACAGGTTCTTTCCGCCTGGAAGTAGACGAAGCATATGACCCAGCTCTTCATTCTCTCTTCCGTTGATGCTGTTAGGATAACTGTAACAAAATCGTCTAGTACACAACTTACTCTACTATCATGTACAGCAATTTACCTCGTACTGGCCTGCTAGCCTTCCCTTGACAAGCCAGGGTTTCTGCAGGTGAGCAACATGCTATGCCTTCTTTGTGGAATCTCCCACATAAAATGGCCGAAGCAGCCTTGGCATGATGGAGATTCACCTGCAGGATCCTGATATCCTCCCTTACTTGGGTAAGGATTCCTCCAGTGGTGGGGCCTCCCCAGTGAGCTCCTCCACCTTCACGGGCGTCGTCAGCTTCTGGATTAGATGCCTTTGGCTGGAGGAGCTCTCTTCATGGGAGAGTTCCTTCTTCTGTCGTTCTCGAAAAGATAGGTTGCCGCAGCGCCTTGTAAATTGATGGCAATATTCGGAAACCCACTTTTAACATATACTGCACCGCAGGGGTATGTTATATTATTGCATTACGCACTGTATGTGTTCATCGTCTAAATTCAGTTATTTTTTTGAACAATTTATTAATGATTAATGAAATAAATTAATATGTAGTTTATTAAAAAAAAATATTTTAATCTCATGATTTATCAAAGAAATATTTGAAGGAACATTTTGTTTAATAAGACAAGTCAAGGCCTCAGATTTCTTTATATTTCCATCCCTCCCACCCCATTATTAACAGGGTTGATAAATTAGAATTAAGATATTCACTTAAAATTTGGAACACGTACATATATTATAACGACACCTAGAACTAGATTATATTTTGAGATGATTCTGTTGAAGGGTGGGAGTTAAATAGGGGTAAATAGGGGAAAATAAGTAAAGCAAGCTGGTAAGAGACAGAAACTTGGAAGTTGGTTTATATACTAGAAGCCAAGGTCTCATATTTTTTTATATTTTCAACTCCCCCACCATAAAATAAAATTGAGACATTCACTTGAAATTTGGTACACGTATATATTATTTCGACACCTAGAATTAGATTTACATTGATTCCATTGAAGGGTTGGGATTTAAACAGGGGTAAATAGGCGAAAATAAGTAAAACAAGCTGGAAACTTGGGATTTGGTGTATATACCAGAAGTAAAGGCCTCAGATTTTCTTTGCAATATTTTTCAATTCCTCCACTCCATTATTAAAAGGTATACAGACTGTCTATTTTACGAGGGCCACACCAAATATCTCACTTAATATCTATTGTAGAAGAATTAAGTTTTAGAAACAGTTATCCCATTTTTTGTGAGTTATATTTCAGTAAAAAGAAATTTGAAATCCATAGCCTAATTTATGAGATATATTACAAAAACCTGAAAAATAGGAAAACCACAAACGGTTATATCTTCCTTATTTGAGGAGATACGAAAAAAGTTAAAGGAATGAAAGTTGACGGCAAAGACAATAAGAATAATAACGTGTAACAAAAAAAATCGAAAAATGCAGTTGGCTTTGACATACGCTATTGTGCAAAAATGAAAAATACATATCTCAAAGTAGGCCATGACGCCATTAATTCCGTTATTTTTTTCTCATTCCAACGATATAAAACATGTCACAGAAATTTTAACCGATAGTGTCAATATTTAATATTTTACGAATACCACAATTCATATAATTGAATCGTAACAATCAGCTGTGCCATAATTAGTGAAAAACAATGTATACAGTTATTAATAAATTTGACAGATTGTCACTGTTGTATGTTGCGTTGTCGAGTTCTAAGACAAATTTTATATCAGTAATTATGGTGTACACCAATAATAACAAATTCGATATGATTAGCATTTATTGTCAGTGCAATTTTGACGCTGAGATGGCAGTCACGGTTTACGGAGATAGATTTCCAGATGCTCTGCAGCCAAATCGAACTATGTTTAGGAAGTTAGTTCAAAATCTAAAAACGCACGGTTCATTTTCAAAAAAAGTAGTAAGGCGAGCGCATGTTGCGGATAATGTAAGAAAAGTGAATAGAGTAATGAATTATGTTAACCAAAATGAGGAAACCTCTTTGAGACAAATTCAGAGAAACTATCGCATAAAAAAAGACAGTGCAAGAAAAATATTGAAAAAAAAAGGATTTCGATGCTACAAAATGAGGAAAGTTCAACATTTAAATGAGGGAGATAAGCCAAGGAGAGTAAGATTTTGTAGATGGTTGTTAAATAAGAAAAGGAATGACGCGCTGATATGTAGCAAAATTCTTTGGTCGGACGAATCAAATTTTTCTAATAATGGATTTTTCAATAGAAATATGCATTATAAGTGGACACGAGAAAATACACATTGGTGCAGAGAGACTGCTTTCCAAGAAAGATTTTCTACGAATGTTTGGTTGGGTCTTTTAAGGACTAAAGTAATTGGACCTTATTTTTATGATGGAAAATTAACCGCTCGTAGATACCTTAATTTCCTGCAAAACGAATTTCAAGATTTTCTTTATGAATTAACAATGGCAGAAAGATTAAATTATTCATATTTTCAACAAGATGGGGCTCCACCTCACACTGCTGTAATATGTACAAATTATTTAAATCAAGTTATGCCAGATAGCTGGATAGGCACCTATGGACCCATTCTATGGCCAGCTCGATCACCAGATATTACTCCCTTGGATTTTTTCGTCTGGGGTTACATTAAAGCCAAGGTATTTCAAACTGCCCCTGAAAATATTGAGGATATCAAAACCAGAATTCGAAACGCATGTGAGGCAATTACTCCTGAAATGCTCCAAAATGTAATGCGTGACGTGTCTCGTAGAGCTCGTTTATTTGTCAGAATGCATGGTGCACAATTTGAGCATTTGTAGTTAGAAAAATAAATACACACAATTTCTTTTCAATATAGTAGTAGGTTATACATAGTTTTTCGTTTTTTTCTTTGGATGTTCGTTTTGTACTTGTATTTTTATTTATGAGATATTTATTGGTTTGTATTAAATTGTAATAAATAATTACGGAATTATAATTATTATAAAGTGAATTTTTACTATTATGGCACAGCTGATTGTTACGATTCAATTATATGAATTGTGGTATTCGTAAAATATTAAATATTGACACTATCGGTTAAAATTTCTGTGACATGTTTTATATCGTTGGAATGAGAAAAAAATAACGGAATTAATGGCGTCATGGCCTACTTTGAGATATGTATTTTTCATTTTTGCACAATAGCGTATGTCAAAGCCAACTGCATTTTTCGATTTTTTTGTTACACGTTATTATTCTTATTGTCTTTGCCGTCAACTTTCATTCCTTTAACTTTTTTCGTATCTCCTCAAATAAGGAAGCTATAACCGTTTGTGGTTTTCCTATTTTTCAGGTTTTTGTAATATATCTCATAAAGTAGGCTATGGATTTCAAATTTATTTTTACTGAAATATAGCTCACAAAAAATGGGATAACTGTTTCTAAAACTTTATTCTTCTACAATAGATATTAAGCGAGATATTTGGTGTGGCCCTCGTAAAATAGACAGTCTGTATATGTATTATAACGACATGTGTAATTAGTTTATTATAAGATGATTCCGTTGAAAGGTTGGCGTTAAATAAGGGAACGATGGAAAAATAGGTAGAGCAAGCTGGTAAGAGCACAGAAACTTGGGATTTGATGTATATCCTAGAAGTCAGGGCTTTAGATTTTTTATAACATTTTTCAATCTCTCCACTATCCCCACTCCATTATTAAAAGGGCTGATAAAATATAATTGACATATTCACTTGAAATTTGGTACACGTATGTATTATAACGACATCTGGAACTAGATTATATTATATTCAGATGATTCCGTTGAAGGGGTGGGGGGTAGAAGCGAAGGCCTCAAATTTTTTGTACCCCCACTCTATTATTAAAGGGGTTGGTAAAATAAAATTGAGATATTCGTTTGAAATTTAGTACACGTATAGATTATAAGGACATCATCTAGAACTAGATTATATTTTGAGATGATTCCTTTGAAGGGATGTGGGTTAAATAGGGGTTTATAGGGAAAAGTAAGTAAAACAAGCTGTGAAAGTACAGAAACTTGGGATTTGGTGTATATACTAGAAGCGAAGGACTCAAATTTTTCTACAACATTTTTTAACCTCTTCACTACCCCCACTTCATCATTAAGAGAGTTGATAATATTAAGATATTCACTTGAAATTTGGTACAAGTATGTATTACAACAACATCTGGAACTAGATTATATTTTGAGATTATTTCTTTGAAGGGGTGGGGGTAAGTAGAGGTAAATATGAGAAAATGAATAAAGCAAGCTGTTAAGAATAAAGAAACTTGAGATTTGGTGTACCTATATATTAGACACCAAGGTCTCATATTTCCTTATAATATTTTTCAACCCCTCCACTACTTCCTCTCCATTATTAAAGGGGTTAATGAAATAAAAAAAAGATATTCACTTGAAACTTGGTACACGTATATATTGTACTAACATCTGATTGAGATGATTCCGTAGAAGGGATAGGGGAGGGTGTAAATTGGGGAAAATAAGTAGAGCAAGCTAATATGAGCTCAGAAACTTCATTTTTGGAGTATATGCCAGAAACCAACGCCCCAAATTTTTTTATGACATCCGCCTCAAATATTATTAAAACAATTCTATGACCAATTATTTCCACATACTAGAGTGCAAATATCGTCAAGAAGTTTTCCTTTAAAGAAAATTGGATGGAAAATCTGGATGTGGAAGTAGTGATTCCTTAGGCAGCGGTCATTAACGAGAATCTGAGACCCTTGGCCCTAGGGTCTAGGGTGAGAAAAAACGCAGGTCGTCAAACCTCACAGCTGGTCCTTCATTATTTCCTACCTTCAGTGGTTTGTCAATAGTTTAGGTCAGATCCGTGTCAATACACTTTAGCACTTTCATATTAGAAAAATTTAAGATGGCGGACGACTATGCCGCGTATAATCCGATTCGTCTCAAAATCGATATCTGGAGATTTTTAAGATCGTGATTTGCAAATTTCTTGTCAAAAATTAAAAATTCAAGTATAGCGTCAACATGGCTGATGAATTTTGCCATTAACGGTTCGATTCGACTCAAAATTGGTATATCAAGGTTTTCATGTATCTCGATCAGAAATGATAGTTAGGTACTATGCTATAAACTAAAATTTCAAAAACAAAAATGTACTTACTAAAAAGAAAAAAAAGGTTTTTGAAATGTAGATTCCTCATAATCTTCATCTCAGTTTAATTATAAATGCATGGCTTGTGACTGGAATAACTAACGTAGAATTTACAGAAAATGACAGACACCTTTGTCAGATATTTTAATGAAAGCCTTGCAAATGTACTTCTGATTGTAAAACCATGTCATGTTCATGTAGCTGTAAAGAATCCGAGTTAACTTGTACTTCACTATATAAATGCAGATAGGTGGAGAGCCGGCTGTACAGATTTCCTCTGAATAAGATACATGAAAATCTTAATGTGAGTGAGTAAGTACTACCGCAGACATACAGGGAGCCCGCAATTTAATTTAATTTATAATCATAGGATACATTACATTATAAATAATCGATATAGTACATATTTAACGTAACTAGGTACATCATAGATGCGGAAGTAACGAGAAATAAGTATATACCTACATACTAATTTAACCTACGTATATATGCTAAGAATACATACTTATACACACACATCAGTATTACAAATATGACATTTTAGGATGAGAAACATGTGAAGGCATGCACATACGTGATGCTCCAATGCCTTCGTAGAGTAGTCGTATACCGCTAAAGATAAAGATAATAAACAATTTTAGGTACCTAGGCAGTTATGTGGCTATAACTGCCGTATGTACCATATGCTTGACCTGTTTAATAGAGTAATACATAATAGAGGTATAATAGAAGTTATGATTTGGATACTGAAAAACGACGTGTGAGGACTTTTGTATAATGGAGAGAATTTGTGATGGAGTCTTTTAACTTTTTACAAAATTTGAGCAAAAGAGTTATAATTATGTACAACATACTGTTTGCAGACACTCCTGAATTTTTTTATATTGCTTATTATTTTGATATTTAATGGCAGAAAATTATAGATTTTAGTTCCTAAATAATTCATGAACTTTTTGTTTATGTTGGTATGGTTATGTGTTGATTTATTCTATTTCGAGTGACATAGCAATGATTAATATAGTGTTTAACTTTTGCGTGCTTGTGTACAAAACAGCAAGTTGAAATGATGAATAGGCTACGAACATTGCATATTCTATCAGTGTATAGTAAGTTTGTTGAGTATAATCTATTTTTCTTTAGTATAATTTTCAGTATTGGATTTTGAGCTACCAATAACGGCTTTATAGTGTTTTTGTAGAGACCACCCCATACAATTATGCCGTAACGAATTAGAGACTCAACCAATGTCTGATATACAGTTAGTGATTAGTTTTGACTTAAGAATTGTCTTAAAAGATAAAATTTGTGTATAAGACACCTAATTCTTTTTGTTAAGTATGTTACATGACAGTCCCATTTTAGGTTTTTGTCAATTACAATACCAAGGTACTTAGTACTTGTGGTTTCCTTTATTGTACCATTTAAGTTGTCTACTTTTATGTCGTTATAACCAGGACGAATTGCGGCTGTTATAGAGAAAGCAATATAATTTGTTTTACTTATGTTTAATGAAAGCTTATATGTATCTAGCCAATCTTTTACTTTTTTTTACCCCTATTTTTACTCGCTCCCTTGTGTTCTCCCAGGAAGTTCCACTGAAAATTAGTGCAGTATCATCTGCATAAGAAATGGCTTTACCATTGATGTTTATGTTGGTTAAGGAAATAATATATACATTGAAGAGTATTGGTCCTAATACTGTACCCTGCGGCACACCAATCTGTACATTTTTTGGTTCACTTAATGTGTTCCTAATTTTTACACACTATGTTCTATTTGTTAAGTAGGATTTAAAGACTTTCAGCACAATGCCTCTAACTCCATAGCTTTCCAGAACCTTAATAACTTTTCATTTTTGCAAATTTTGCCCGCGTCATAGAATTCTGACGTCACTTCCGGTCACAATTTTTTTGTGTCAGCGAATACATGAATAAAACTTACGTCAAAATGTAGGTTTTGAGGTATACAATGAGATTGTAGTGGGGTGCCAGGCTTAATTTGCCGGCAACCTTGAGACACCTTCGATTAAAGTATTTTTTTGTGTTTTCTTAAGTCATCGAATACATGATTTTTTTTTTAAGTTAAAGTACAAGCCTTCTAGTTATTAAAAAAAATAGGCTGCATCTTCTTATTTGCTCGCATCATCCCATTTTGACGTCACTTCCAAATTCCATGACACAGGCAAAATTTGCTTATACGAAAAGTAGCTCCCTGTAGGTCTGTGGTAGTACTGAAAATTTCTTTTATTTTTGTGATTTTTACATTCATTATCAGAATGTGGAAGGATGTTTTTTTATTTTACTCATAATAAATTTGTACTTTTCAATATCTATGCTGTTTTTCACGTCTTACCTTATTAAAACAACCTTTCAATACTACAAAACAACGTCCCCTTAGCTGCTAAAGCGATTTAAATTATTGCCTTCTTACACGTCTATGTCTATCCCTTTACGTTTTGCCTTTGTTAAATCTTGCTAATATGCTACTTTATAGATCTATATACTTTTTATGAGAGTGGCGTAAATAGTGACCACGAGTTGCGGAGGGGGGGGGGGGGGGGGGGTCACGAAAGCCAGAGGCGCCATTTTTACCCCAGCGAGTGCGACTTCAATGTCTGTTTTAATCAACATGTTTTTATTTAATAACAGTAGGTACATTATCTTGAAATTTCATCATTTTTACAACAAAAAAAGTACTTTATACAATATTTAATAAACGTTTCAATTAAAAAACGCACAAGTAACATTTTTTACCAAAGTGTAAATAGTACACTCAAAATGTGCGAAAGGGCGCAGGAAAGAACACCGGTCCCAAAATACTTTTACTATACGTTTTTTTGGGCCGCTGATTACGAAAATCGGGGTCCAGCAAAAGTTGGGGAATATCCCTAAAAACGAAAGAAACACCCCTTTTATAGGGTTTTTTGAGAATTTTAATAAAAATCAAAAAGAAAGAATCCTATGAAATCTCCTTTCTTTAATATTAATTTGCAAAGGTGGTTAATTTAAACAAAATGTAGCCAAATTATATGATTAGGTATAATCAGAGAGGGTTAAAATCCCTCTACATTGACTTAAAATCAAAAAAATTTGTGAAAAATATTTCTTTTCTACTTTTTGCTTCAAATTTGGTTGAAAATGAGCATTGCCGGGCAAAAGTTAATTCTCAACCCTTAAGACTACCCTCTCCTACTCCTCAATTGAAGCAGGCTTTGAAAAACGACTTATTTTTTTTGCATTATTTTATTTTTGATAAAATATTACTAGAAAAGTTTTTAAATTTATTCTAACCCATTTGGAGGATTAAACCACCCCTAAATCGAAATAAAATTTAAAAAATTGATAAAAAATATTTTCTTTCTACTTTTTGTTTCAAATTTGGTTGAATGGGCATTTCCAGGAAAAAGTAAATTATTCTCAACCCATAGGGGGTTAAACCACCCCTATTTGGTAAAATGATAAAAAAAATATCTATTTACTTTAAGCTTCAAATTCGGATACATGAGCCCTCTTAGGCAAAAATAAAATATTGTTCACCCCTTAAATGGAGGGGTAGGAGGGGGCAGTTTTATCCTCGGCTTTACCCCCTGAAGGGTTGAGAATAATTTATTTTTATCCGGCAATACCCATTCAACCAAATTTGAAGCACAAAATAGATTTTATTTTTACTAATTTACCAAATAGGGGTGGTTTTAACCCTCTCTGTTTATCCCTAATTATATAATTTGGCTATATTTGGTACAAATCAATCATCTTTGCAAATTAATATTAAGAAAGGAGGATTTCATAAGACCATCTTTGATTTTTATTAAAATTATCGCAAAAATCCCTCTAAAATGGGTGTTTCTTGCGTTTTCAGGGTTTTTTTTCCCAAATTTTTAGGATTGTGGAACGCCTATTTCCGTAATCAACGACTCAAAAATCGTATAGACCAAGTAATTTCAGTCCGGTGTTCTTTCCTGCCCCGCGCCGCGTTTTGAAGAGACTAAAATACGAAGGATCAAGACAGGTGCAAATAGCAGGCGCACATATACTTTAAGTTACGCCACTGTTTTATGATCTGCTTTTTATATTTTGGTTTTTTATTTATTATGGGTAGATTTTTCGTTTAATTGTTTTTTTTCTTTTCTGTATATATTTTATTAGAGCCCTTTCTATTTCTTTCAAACATCATTTACAGACTCTTCTAGTAGTGCAGTAAAATAAGGAATAGGCTTCGAAATCCTTTAACAGGGCGGACTTTTTTCTATTCTCTTCTAAATTGTATCCATAATATACGTTAAAAAGTCTCCTACCTAAAAATTGCCGCTGTAAAAGTTATTAAACAAAATAGATATAATATTACGGTTTTTCGCAAATGACTTTTAAAATTTAATTTTATCGAAAGAAACTGCTTACGCCAATCGAAAGTACGGGAAATTTCACATCAAAAACGTATATGAAGTTATATGGAGCCTACATTTTTATCGTATAAGGATACGATAAAAATGTAGGCTCCAGATCTTTTTGTTTAACGTACGAAAATGGAACGCAGCGACGCGTAAGGCGCGCGATCTCGGAAGCGCAACACTAAATTTATTATAACTTTTGAAACAAATAATGAAATTGAGCTCAACAAAGCTTAAATGAAAGAAGAAACATGTGACTGTTGTATTGTATCTTTTTTTCTTGTGGAAAAGTTGTACAACCGCCAAGTCCAACAAACCATTCCTGCATGATGTTAAGGACCCTCTTTCTGAATTCGTTCCCAAAAATTATTTACCCTGTTGGAATGGATTATTTCAATTTTCCAAGCTTTGGGCCCCTTACTAATTCGCCAATGCTCCACAAATATATAAGATATTATTCCTGACACAAGCAAAACAGAGTTTTTTTAATTTATCACTGTACCAAGTAACTATTTATTTGCCAAAGGCAATATTTCTAAGCTACTCTTATTGTGCACAAACATTTTAAGTGCGGCTCTGTGGGAGCTAACGAGACAGTGATTTACGATCGGTTTTATGGCTTTTTTATGTGCAGTGAATGGTTGTCTATGTGTGTGTGTCAAGTTTACCTCACCCCCGTGAATAATTAGACCCAATTATGCATAAAAATTTTGCATACTATTCCACGCCCCCCCTTGAATTCTGCATACCTCAACTTCATAAATGATAATGGAAATTGTGAAATTATGTGGAGATGGAAAATTGACGTTTCTCTGTCATCATAACTTCTTAATATTGTAAACTGTATTTCAGATCTTTACCGCAGATATTAATGCCCATAGTGCCCCGAAAATTTTCTTGCTACTATACACAACTTAGCGTTGTGTATTCCTTTCGATTGTTAAGTATCATTTCATTGTCTTGGATACTTATTACTTATTTTCGAATTAAAGAACTTTTTGAAGCATAGTTTTCAATAGAAGCGTAGTTCCAGAAATACTTTTTCCTCAATTACTTGGTTCCAGTCTATATAGTAGGTTATGGCTATAAGCGACTAAGATAGCATAAAAATAATAGGAGTATTTCTAAAGTTGGGGTGAGCAAAATTAGAGAGGGGTGTACAAAATGCCTGCAAAATTATGATGCATGAATGGGGTCAGATTATTCACGGGCGTGTGGTAAACTTGACTGATCCTGTGTGAACTGGCTGAGTGATGGAATAGCTATATATGTCCGGGTCTGGCAAAAACCACCATATTGTTACTACATTTAGCCACGCCTACTGATGCCGTTTCTGTATGGGAAATTTGTATAGGATGTCGTCTCCCTACCTTCTAACTCAATGTTTGGGTCATTGTGAGGCGTTCTTAGCCGACAAAAATGCATGCAATATGTTTTTGTAGTTGAAAAACGAAATCCCCAATCCCTTGCGTTTTTAAGTATGGTATTTATTGCTCTCCGGAGTTTTTCTTTCATTCTAGTCCTTTGCGGAAAGGTATATGGCCAGATCATCAACGTATAAGCAGCTACCAATGTCTGGTTCTATATTCGTAGCCATATCGTTAACGGCAATGGCAAACAACGTTACACTAAGGGTGGACCCTTGCGGAATTCCGTTTTCTAACGGTAGAGAATCCGAATATTGATTCTCGACTTTTACTCTAAAATGTCTTCCTTGTAGAAAACTCTCTATGAACTTTGGTAGATTTCCTCTAATTCCCCAATCGTGTAATTTTTTTAGAACTCCGTACCTCCATGTCATATCGTAAGCCTTTTCAAGATCAAAGAATATAGCTATAATATATTATTAACCACTAAAATCATTGTCAGCTCGGTCAAAGGAGTGAAAGGAGGGGTTGAAATATTTAAAAAATTATAACTTTCTAATTAATTAATGAATTGTAAAAAATGTAATGCAGATGTGTGACAAATAATAGAATTAATCGTTTCTAACTACTGAAATCATTATCAGCTCGGTCAAGGGGTGAAGGAAGGTAAAATGGTTAAAATATTTAAAATATAGTCACTTTCTAACTAGCTCGTCAACTGTAAAAATGTTAATGCAGACGCACGCCAAATAAGAGAATTCATCGTTTCTAAACACCGAATTCCATGTCAGTCCGGTCAAGGGGGTGAAGAGAGGGGCTGTAATATTTAAAAAATCATAACTTTCTAACTAGGTAATTAGCCGGTAATTAGTCCATTGAAATGTTACAAAATTTTGGCCGAACCTTGCATTTTGGGCAGGACAAGAGTTTTTTCTTTTGATGTTTAGGGAGATCAGCGTGAGTATAAAACTCGATTTTCGAGATTGAAAGCCCCCCAATTTGGGCGCCATCCTGAAAAGAGCGCCCCGCCATATCTTGAGAACCGTAAGTCTCACAAAAAATTTTGAAGAAAAATATCATATATGGGTTATAACTTTTTTTCTATTGATTTTATTGAAAATACACATCAGATATTTCGTGTACATCATTTTATTGTGTACAATTTTCTCCATTCATTTTTTTTAATTAGGACACTGCAAATGGATCAAGTGCATCAAAAAGGACAATTAGGTGTTTTCACTATATGCAAATTTGCTTTTTTGGTACTATTAAAATGAAGTACTTGTTATACTAAAGCACTTATTGATATTTAAACAGCATTCTATCGCCCATCAAATTAAAATTTCAGCAAATAAATAACATAAAGTTTTAGTAATTGAACGAGTATGCAAAACACGCAGTGACGTCATCGGTTATATTATTTAGTGAAAACAGTGAACAGGTATGTCAAGAAAAAGTAAGTGAATCAATCAGTAAACTTAATAAGTGGTTTGGGGCAAATAATCTGGTCCTTAATGTAAATAAAACACAGATAATTAATTTTCACACTCGATTAAATGAGCCATTAACACTCAGTATAAACAATACAAACCTTAAGTCGACAGATAGCGTACTTTTTCTTGGTGTACATGTAGATCAGAGGCTGGATTGGAAAGTTCACATTGCAAAGTTGGCCGAAAACATAGGGCGATACTGTTATGCTTTAAAAACTATATATAAAAGTATCGGATTGAATGCAGCACTGACAGCGTACCATGCCTATGTACATTCGAAAATGAAATATGGAATCATCTTCTGGGGAAACTCGGTAGAAGTTCAGAGAATTCTAATTTTACAAAAACGTTGTCTGAGGAATATTTTTAATATGAAACAAACAGAAAGTTGCAAAGGGATTTTTATGGAGCATAATATTCTAATTATCGTTAGTGTATACATTTATGAAGCAGTTATTTTTATTCATCAAAATAGACATCTTTTTAACAAAAATGAGACCAGCCATAGTTACAATACAAGAAATAAAAGGAACCTTGTGTCTGAACAAACCAAATATACTTTTATACACAGAAATGTTCAAAATAATATTATGAAAATCTGGAACAAATTTAACTTAAGAGTGAGAAATCTTCCCATAAAACAACTAAAAAAAACTATTAAAACATATCTCATAAATAAAGCATTCTATACTACTGAAGAATTCTTCAATGATCATTGTGATATATTGTGATATTGACGTTAGGAAATGTGAGGGTTTATAAAATCTATTTTAACAAATTAGTCTTGGCAGTATGCATGTATAACGTAATGTATTATATTTTAATATGTATTTTAATGTTTCGTATGTGTTTGTATAGTATGTGTTCTTTATTAACTTGAATCGTTATGACATTATATAATATATATAACATATAATAAAATATGATATAGTTGTAAACTACTAAATGTTGACACGTTCTATACCCTAATAGGGTGGTATGTTGGAACAAATAAATCTTATCTATCTATCTATCTATCTATCTATCTATCTATCTATCTATTAGCTTCTTAGTCGCGTTTAAAAATTGTTAAACACAACATTTTATTCACTTTATTTGCGGTTTACATGTGATTAAATAAATAACGCCTACCTAATAAGGGTTTTGTAAAAGCTACTATACGAAATTTATCTGCAAAATAACGTGTTTATAACAAAAAATGACACTGACAATATAACGGCGTCATGAGTGGGTAGTGAATTGATGTAGTGTTTTTGGCGAAAAAATTTCAATACAAAATTAAAATGCTTATTTTAAGGTACTGTTCGACTGTTTCTCAAAATTCAAGTGTTTTTAACTATAATAAAGCATTATCTTCACAGTGAAAGTGAATTTCAAATTTGTGATAACACCTAATTTTGAAAAAAATTGAGAACATTTCTGGGATGATTCCAAACTCTTTTTGCCTCCTGCAATATTTGTCCAAACGTCTTCTTTTCGAGTTAATAAATCACAAAGTTCTAAAATTTTGATTTTTCCTCGCCAGATAATTTTAAAAAATGACAATTTCAGAAAAAATGTTTCGAACAAAAGTAGTCTATTTTTATAGTCAGACAATCCGAATTTGCAATAAAATATAGGGGTTTCCATTAAAAAAAACAAATTTAACCTTAAATGACCTTAACCCTTCCACCAAATACCAAAAGTCAAAGTGACATATATCGCCGAACTGCCCCCGTCCAATTCTATAACTTTTGCTTAAAACATTTTTTCGTAGGGTGCTTATTACTCGAGATATTTTAAAGTTTCAGGTTAAAAAAAATCACCGCACAGATTTAAAAAAATGTTCGGTTTCAAGAACTAAACCTATCATGCCTTAAGTATTTTTGTGTGCTGAAACCGAATTTTCAATTTAAGAAATTTTCTACCGCGTAGAATTTGAGTAAATCCCGGTTTTTATTGCCAAAATACAGTTTTTGACAGGCATGATAGATTTACACTTTGGAACAGAGCATTTTTTTTGTTGACCTGTGTAATGGCAATAAGTCTACGTTAAAATATTGACAATTTAAGAATTATTTAGATAGTTATAGGCCAGTCAAATTAGATCCAAAAAAAGCGTTTTGAGGAATTAATTTCCAGTAAGCTGGAAATCGTTTTAATACCTTCATTTGGTCCTAAATGGGTGTAATCTGAGTTTACACCATTCCAAGAGGTGTGCATAACTTTTGGGAGCCAAAAACCCCGAAATGTTTGCACTTTTTTTAGTTTTTGCTTGTAACTCTAAAACGGTGCGTCGGACGGAAAATGTCATCACATTCAGTATTAAACATCTAAAACTTCAAATTCGGTTTAGTGGTACAGCCTAAATCAAAAGTTAGAAACCGGGAAAATTTCTCATTTCGGTGCAAATTTACGTTTTGTGACTTTCCAGGACCACATATCTTTGAAACAGATACTCCTATTAAAAAACCAAAATTTGTAGAGAATAAAATGTCACGCTATATAGACACCTCAATTTTCAAATTCAGTCATTTTGAGACTAAATTTGGGATCAATTCAAAATCGGCTTTTCGACGTTTTGGGTCATTTTAAGTCACTTAAGCCAAAACAAAATTTTTACAAATTTTTCATCAAAACAACACTTTCCATTGCTTTGCAATGTGGAAGTAATATACACCCCCTGAGTAGAAATTCGAGGCAGTACGAAGGAAAAACATTTTAAACTTTAACAAAGTTGTATATTGCCATTAAATCTTTAATTGGTAAGTATTACTAATATTAATTAATTAATAAGTAATTAATCATAGTTGTTAATAATTTAGGTGCAATGAACTAACAAAAACATTTAAAATTGACATGACATTGATAAAATATGAATAAAATATATTATCGAAATCAACAGGCATGCAGCACAAAATGAGGCAGCATTCGTGTTCGCATTTTCGTAGATGTCGATGGCCCTTCATCTATGAGGCGCTCAAGCTGAGGTGGCATGTCGAGGCCCTCTTCATCGGTATCACCATCATCGGAACTATCCTCACTATCACCATCATCTTTGAACAATACTGAATTCGAGCATGACTGGGCGTGGCAGTTGAGGCAAATTGTTGAACATTTTATGCCTACTTTCCGATAGCTGCACTTCCCTGTACACCCCTTCGTACATCCGCAGAACACTGTGTTGAGCTGGATCCTTGGTGTTCATGGCGAAGAGCAAGCCAAGGTCCGTCCTCCTCCAACCCCAGCTGACAGGATCCTTTGGTCTATCATACCAGCCCTGGATTTGGAGGTAGACCAGCATATGTTGGGCGGCGGCTGCATTTGTTGGGGATAGAGAGGCTAGATTGAAAGTTGGCTTTATGAGGGATTTTGAGAATATCTCGTGGGGGATTTTATCCAAGGAGGCCTCATCGGCTTTAGGTGAATAGAGGGCTGCCAGGAACGGTTGACCTGCTGAAATGAGGTCCTCAGGATCAGGCGTATCTGTTTCAAAGACATGTGGTCTTGGAAAGTCGCAAAACGTAAGTTTGCACCGAAATGAGAAATTTTCCCGGTTTCTAACTTTTGATTTCGGCTATACCACTGAACCGAATTTAAAGTTTTAAATGTTCATTCGACGCAGAATTTAACCCTTTCTATTATTGAATGGGATGACATTTTTCGTCCGAAGCACCGGTTTCGAGCTACAAGCAAAACCTGAAAAAAGTGCAAAAATTTCGCGGTTTTTTGGCTCCTAAAAGTTATGGAATTGTGCAAACTCAGATTACACACACGCATTTAGGACCAAAAGAAGGTATTAAAACGATTTCCAGCTTACTGGAAATTAATTCCTCGATAAATTCTAATTTGACTGACCTATTATGATTTTTGGGATTTAAAATTATTTATTGAGAAATTATACTTAAATTCACTCCTTTTATCAAATGTGCAACACGGAAATTTCGTAAAATTTATCAAAATTATTTTGCATTAGTAGGGAAGTCAAACGGCTGCCTGGAATTAAGTAAGTAAATAACAGGTATTACAATAAGGTAATTTATTCATGGCCACGACTTTATCGATTGCAGTCCTACATTAAAGTGTGGCTGTGGATGATTTCACATCGGTTGCCAGGTTGTACAGACAATAGAATTTAAAAAATAATTAAATCAGGTTTTGAAATTTTATTTATTTCTATGATAGCACCAAATGTCTAAGCCTTAGAAGATAATTTTTGACCTGACTGATAAACCTTCCCAAATATGCTCAAGGTTGCATCAAAACCGACTAAGTAGTTGCCGAAATTTAATGAAAAGAATTCTGAATGAATACGAACGATTTGTGTTCACCTTAGGTGAACTGAAATGACTTATAAAAATGTCTAGTCTTAAATGCTAATTATCAATACAATTAATCTAACCACAATATAGTATTAATTATATTTGAATATTATAAAATAATACTTATACCTTATATACTTTTATACAGTAAATTCATATATAATACTTTTCATGCCGTACGCGTATGTCAATGTTTAACCCATGACTCGTAGATTGTATGGTAATTATTCAAATTGCGAATCTTCTTATTCTAAAAATATTGCGATAAAAACTTATTTCAAATAATACGTAGATAATTTATCAGTCAACAACATATATTTTACAAAATTCAATTTCCAGGGTGTCTTTGAATGTTATCCACAAACATATTCCTTAGCGAAAATTGAGGGAAGAGGGTTCTCCATATAACATATTTTGAAATACGCCTTCCCTATAAAGTGAGCCTCTTCAAGAGATTTTTATAAATCCGGTTTTATTTTTTTCCGAGACTATAAAAGTTAAAAAATTCAAAGTTGTAAAGGGTTTTATTATAATCCTTTTCAACTGGAGCTGTTCTGGAAGGGTTAAAATATATTCTAATGAATTATAAGTTAGAGCTTTTATACTGATTATAATTTGGTTTTAAATGTTTTAAATGCTTTATGACTTTTACAGACATAATTCAACAGCATTAGGGCGTTCAGTACTCTATATATTGAGAAAACAATTATAAATTGGCTTATGTTTTCACAGATATATATGGGTTATAACATGGCGAATATGAACAAATTTGGTCCCACCGCGAAGGCTAACTTTCGTTTCTGTAGAGTTCCCCTATTCTGTGCGACCATGATTTCAACAATTAGGTACCCTAGTCAAAGATGATCATTCATGGAAGTAAAAATAGCGGCCAAAGTTTATGTCATCCTTTTGAAAGAAGAATAGAAGAAAACATTTAAGAGTGCAATGTGCACATGTATTTTTAATTCTAGAGATCTATGCGCATACGTCGTCCACTTAAATCGTAGTTAAATGCAACGTAATTCCATCACAATGCATAAAAATGCATCACAATTCACTACAATGTACATAATAACAATGCATTGAAATTCATCACAATACATCGCAATACATCACAATGAACCGCAATGCACGAACAATATGCATTGCAATTCATCACAATGCACAGGTTACTTCAGTTTTAATATCTCCACTTGATGCCAACATTGGTACGAGGCTCAGTATAGTATTTGAAGCATTCTGATGTTTGTAGAAACAATTGTGACAATAGAGAATTTCAACTCACAATTATTGTGAATTACGACCAAGATTACGATTTAACAAGTGTGAATTACGAGTTGGAAAAAAAATAATTGCTTGGCCTATCCACTCTTTCGTAACTTGTAGCCATTTTAACACTTTTTCACAAACATCATATAATTCATTTAACGTAAATGGCTAAATTATTTTTAATTTCTGAAATGACTTAGTAGCATAACCAAAAATGTCTTGAGAACTTTAAACTATGAAGTGATAGTATTTTTAATGAGAGTAAAACTAACTTTTTGTTTATTAAAAATAACTTAAAATTAGACGAATCAAACGTATTGACAACACTGTAGTATTGTGGTAAGCAGTGGCATAGCCTACAACTAAATAATGCAAGACCGAAAAGAATACGTGTATTTGAGTTGCCGATGCTGGCAGTGGCGGCATTTCTATCAAAGACAGCTAGCATCAGCCATATAGGTCGGTGGCACTTATCAGGTATTTTTTTACGTTTTTTCTCCTTTCTTCTCATTGATGTAATGAACATAAAACGGAAAATGTATAGGTCGCAGAAAGACCTTAACTTAGCCTGCATTAAGTACAGGGTGGTCCAACTAAGCGGAAACGTTGACATAGCGGCTTTACGGTTGTAGTAAGAAAAAAAATTGAATGTTGAAAAGATGGTATTTTTTCCTGGCACTCCGAATCTGAGGTCAAAAAAACAATAGAACATCAAATGGTGAAAATATTCGCGAAAAATATGTTTCGAAAAAAAAACACCTTGTATATTTCTACCGGAAATGAAATGTTATGTTATCAATGATAACAAGTATTCAAATTCAATATGTGGGTTCCAATTAGTCGCAAAACCGCAATGTATTTCGTATTTTCTGATCAACCCTGTATAATTTAAAAAAAATCAGATTTACTTCACTATTAACAATTCTGTTGCGACTTCTTCTTTTTGGAATATTTACAGAACCACTAGTCCTAAATCGTCTATAGAGTTTCACGAAACAAGATTTGCTTGGAACACTTATCTCGGGATAATTCTGATGATACGTTTTGACAGCAACGCTAACGCTACATCGCTTTCTGTATTCTATAAATGTTTCCAACATATTGCAACATTCGTTTTTATTGAATCTCATATTTGCATTAAAACATGTTTGATATTAGATACTTCAACGATATTGATAGGTAGAATACTTGATATTTATGTTTAATTTCCAAAGCCAACTTGGTGCATACTGTTCATAGAGTAGTAGAAATGCAAGGAATGCTTCAACACCAATGTTTCTCATAGCCTACTACTATCTCCTGTAATTTAGTTGTTAATAAAATTTTGTATACTGCTTTCTCGAATATCTCAGGAACTATCTGTAGCAAGTACATCTAATATAGTATAGTTTGAAATCAGAAAAGAAATCTAAATCTGATTTTTTTAAAATTATACAGGGTTGATCAGAAAATACGAAATACATGGCGATTTTGCGACCAATTGGAACCCAAATATTTTTGAATACTTATTATCATTGTTAATATCACAACATTTCATTTCCAGTAGAAACATACAAGATGTTTTTTTTTTCGCGAATATTTTCACCATTTGATGTTCTATTGTTTTTTTGATCTCAGATTCGGAATGACAGGAAAAAGTACCACCTTTTCAGCATTCAAATTATTTTCCTACTACAACCGTAAAGTCGCTAAACACTATACCAAACTTATAGCATTCTGAGTTGTAAAAGTGTCCAGCCAAGCTACGAAATGTCGTCAACAAGTGAATCTCTTTCTTTTACACTGTCGGCAAGCGGGCGAAGAAAGAAACTCAAGACAGAAGAGCACCAGAAGAAAAGACCCAGCTGGCAGGGTCCAACAGCCAGGACCAGGGGAGATCTGCTAACTTCGCCTACACCGTCTGCATTTGCAGGTGGGGTAGTCGTAAAAAGCAGGTCCACCCCTTACGAAGCAGGTCCAGGTCTACAGCGATGATTGGGGCAAAGAGCTCAAAGCTCGACCCCTAATCATCCGAGACCGTCATCAAAGTCAAGAATATTGGCGCATACGGGCAATTACTAAGACGTCTGTCATTAATCAGTGTACCCCCTTTCGTTTCATTTTAATGCAGCTGCACGACGAAAATAGAGACGTACAACACTGTCGAATGTTTGGCTTCCGCTTTTGGAAGAATTGTCTTTCCACCACGGTTTTTTCAGTGACTGAACACCTGCACGTTTAACTTGAAACGCTGTAAAATCCGTTAAGAGTTACGAAGAAAATGGACATAAACAATTTTATTGAAAATTAAATGTTCTATAAAAATGTCAGTGGTAGCATATGTCTATCTCAAATACTTTTGGCGAGAAGATGGTTGAAAGTCGCGCACTGGACAACTGTAAATTTTGTATTCAACATTCAATCACTCTCACGCCTAAAGTATTGAAGATAGACATATGCCATCCCTGACTTTTTTATAGAAAATTTAATTCACCATAAAATTGTCTATGTCCATTTTTTTCATAACTCTAACTAATGGAGTAAAACTAAAATTTCTAGGGAATTGTTTTACTATAGCAAATTTTTTGCTATACGTCGAAACGTTTTCAAGAAGTGTAGTAAAAAGTTTTGGATTAAATCCGTGTGGCGGTAAGCTTTTGTTTAAACAAAAGAATGTTCAGAATCCTGTTTCTTCGCAGTTTTCTTAGATAACTTTGGCTGTATAACCCGTATCGCAAAAAAGAAAGAGACACAAATTTGCCCGAAACTTTTTGGTCAATAGGCCAAGTCATAAAACTTGAAGACATTTTAGGGAGGCCATTTTGAAACAATTGATGGCAACTTGAACAATAATGCACATTATCTAATGAAACTTTAGAACAGTATACATACCCCTTGTGGCGTTAAACCATCGAACCAAGTTTCGGGTTAAAATGTTTACAATAACTCTTAAAAAACAATTGCAAAGTCGAAAATCGAATGGTCGATTGTTTGTGGGCATCAAGTCGTATTTCAAAAATTTGTATTTCAGATTATAGTTGTTTCTATGTTCTTTGTGTTGACATATAAAAAATATATTTTAAATTTTTTAAGACCAATTTTATTCAATTTTTCTATATATATTTTTTTACAGAAATGAATTTTACTCAAAAACATTTTGCTCAAAAATAAAAATTATTAGTATATCTTAAAAGTACAGAAAAAACGAGCTATTAAAAAAAACGTAGTTTTATCTCCAGCAATTGGGACCCTAGATATTACATTTTATTGCATTATGATCATTTATAAGCAAGTCACGAATTGCGCTCGCCCCGATATTTCCTAAAATATTTGGAATAAAAAATTGAAATTTGGAGGCCTTATTACACGACTAAAATGCCATTTTTTCAATAAAAAATCAAGTTTGGTGCACATCCGGTTTGACCGGAAATGCCCACAACTTTCGATTTTTAAATGGAACACCCTATATATTTTTACATTTTTGGAATCTAGCGGAAATTTTGAATACAATACATCCATTTTGGTCACTTTTTGATAAACATTAAAAATTTTATTAAAAAATCTATTTCTGAATCCAGAGTGCTGTGGTGCCCAAAATATATTTTAGTTTGTGTGCTACGTTACTATAAAAATAAAAAGAGCAATATGATTGCATTACTTAATTCTCTAGAGGCGTTTAAAATTTTTAAATGTGATTTTTACCCACTAACTCGGTTTTTTTAAATGGGAATTTAATCGTTCACCAACATTTTCAAATACCTCATTTTCATACGAATCTAATGATACCAAAATTTTGAAAATCCGTTCAGAAATATTTGAGATTTCAGCCAAAATACAATGCAACCAAGCTTTTAGAAACATGCTGCTAATAGATAATAGATTAGTGGGCTTTGGAAACTAAAATGGCACATTTCTGTGTAAATCTGGTAACCTAATAACATTGAAAAAATCATAGTAGCCATTGAATGTAATAAAACAATATCAGCTGTCAGACAGACTCGTGTAGTTATTACCAGATTTACACAGAAATGTGCCATTTTAGTTTCCAAAGCCCACTAATCTATTATCTATTAGCCGCATGTTTCTAAAAGCTTGGTTGCATTGTATTTTGGCTGAAATCTCAAATATTTCCGAGCGGATTTTCAAAATTTTGGTATCATTAGATTCGTATGAAAATGAGGTACTTATTTAAAAATGTTGGTGAACGATTAAATTCCCATTTAAAAAAACCGAGTTAGTGTGTAAAAATCACATTTAAAAATTTTAAACGCCTCTAGAGAATTAAGTAATGCAATCATATTGCTCCTTTTATTTTTATAGTAACGTAGCACACAAACTAAAATATATTTTGGGCACCACAGCACTCTGGATTCAGAAATAGATTTTTTAATAAAATTTTTAATGTTTATCAAATAGTGACCAAAATGGATGTATTGTATTCAAAATTTCCTCTAGATTTCAAAAATGTAAAAATATATAGGGTGTTCCATTTAAAAATCGAGAGTTGTGGGCATTTACGGTCAAACCGGATGTGCACCAAACTAGATTTTTTATTGAAAATATGGCATTTTAGTCGTGTAATAAGGCCTCCAAATTTCAATTTTCTATTCCAAATATTTTAGGAAATATTGGGGCGAGCGCAATTTGTGACTCACCCGGTATATGCCCACAAACAATCGACGATTCGATTTTCGACTTTGCAATGGTTTTTTAGGAGTTATTGTAAACATTTGAAACTTGGTTTGATGGTTTAACTCCACAAGGGGTATAGGCGAGTCTGCCTGGGATTTTCCCAAAAATTTTCTATACCATTTGAGTTAGCCACGGATTATTATAGGAAAAACTCCGCCGAACAAGATTTTCTTATGAAAAATGTTCCTAAACTGCGAGCTTCATGGTCAAATAATTGTTTAAACAAACTTTTTTTCGTTTTTATTTAATAAAATGAAAACGGTTTGACAAAAAAAAATTACCCACACCGGGAATCGAACCCGCCATCCCATTGCGCGTCAAAACTTACTATTTTCACGTTGCGGGAGAGATTTTTTAAGGAACAGAAACGCGTATAACTCTTCAGGGACTGCATATTTTTTGTAGAACTTTTTGTGGTTGAGGGAGGAAAAACTTGTTCGGTTTCATTTGCACCGAACCTCCTGTCCAAAAAGTTGTTAATAAACAAATTAGAGCCATTCACGCAATGTCACTTTTATTTCCGGTTCCAGTTATCCAATCAAAGTCTTTCTGGTCTCAAAATTTTCCTTTTTGCAAGCACTTTCATATGCACAAAACAATATTTCGATACGCTTACCCAGAGCCGAGATATTCCATTTGGTAATTTGCAAAATTAATTTAAACTTTTAATAAACAAAAGCAAAAAGTTGCATTCGTGCAGACTTCTATGGGGGTTATGCCCGACATCAATATTTATCGTTTAAAGTTGGTTTAAAGTCGATCAAATTTTCGAAAAAAAGTGATTTGCAAATTAACAAATTATGCCAATTGTTTAAACAATAAAAAATATTGAAGATATAGGGCCAAAAAAAGTTCCAGCAAAAAAATTGCTATAGTAAGACAATTCCTTTCTAGGCAATTCAAACCCTTATATATATTTACTCCACTAAACGGTATTGGCAGCGTTTCGAGTCAAAAGTTCCGGCCGCCAATTTTACTCGTGTTTTTTTTTGCACAGTAGCCGGCAACTTAGATAATGTACTATTTTGTTTGCAAGTAAGTGTACATGCCTGTTGTTCAATAAGGTTTAACTAACAAGAAGTATTCAATAAGACTTCAGCCAATCCAATTTAATCGGCAAGAGAATTTACTTGTGTCCGCAATTATTTGTAGCCTTGGTGGAAAAGCAAAATTCTAATATTTCAAGTTCTTGTCGAACAGACGAATGTCATGTCTTTATTAGATCGAGCGCTTCTATGTTTTACGACTTGCTAAACTGCTATAAGTTTGGTACGGTCTATATGTCAACGTTTCCGCTTAGATGGACCACCCTGTACTGCCCTAGTCAATATGTAGGTACTACTTACTACCTGGCCTGAAAATATCGTACTTTTAGAGAATAATTGATTTAAGAGTTGGAGTAAAGCAAACATTTTGCAAAACTTTTACTTTTTTTGTGCCAGTGTATTAAGAATCATGGAAAATATTTTTACGGATACGCCAGACACCCTGTATATTATGGAGCTAGTTAGCGCACAACGCTGCAGCACGCGCGTGTTTGTATAATCGAAAAAGCTAAGTTTTAGGTACTTACGGTGGCCATTCCCTAGAAAGAGACATCCGATAGGGAAATATTTATTATTTTGGCCCATCACTATTTTGTCTTAGTACGTATATTTAAAAAACTATAAGAGTACCTAAGTAGAACCATAACAAGACTATTACTATGAATTTTCAATCAATAATTTCAGTGGATTGCAAAATAGCTAGATTTAAATCTACGAAATAGGAAGATTAACATAGTTTTTAAATTTAAATCTAGCTATTTTGCAAACCACTGAAATTATTTAGTGTAAATTCATAGTAATAGTCTTGTTATGGTTCTACTTAAGTACTCTTATAGTTTTTTAAATATAGGTAGGTACGTAAGAAGAAAAAAAGTTATGGCCATAAATAATAAATATTTCCCTATCGAATGTCTCTTTCTAGGGAATGGCCACCTTAAGGTAACCTATGTATTCAGATAGGTACCTATAAGTAGTTTGGTTCTAAAGTAAAAACCAGATATGTAGCATGTATATAAACAACAGCAAATGCAAATATGTAGTAGGTAGGCTGGTAGGTATACAAGTGGGGAAAAGAAAGTTAGGTACCTATCTCGAAGACGGCAGGTTGAGAAAGTTTTACAGATTATACTTGCACAGAATTTTTACCAACACTACCACCAGAATAAATAAAATCCGCTTTGTTAACCTACTTTTTCTAAAATATAGATAGGTACGTATATATAGATACACAACACAACTATAAAGTGATAACTAAACGTCAAAATTTACAGATGGATAAACTAGAAAATAATAAATAGTATAGGCTTGAAGGCTTGCGTGCGTACCTAGTTGCTGTAGGTACCTACATCTACATATTATCTATCTATGATTTATTTTAAGTTCTCACTATTACCTATTCTCGTATTTCTGATAGGTAGGTACTTACCTACTTAAAAACTCACAGAATTTACAATAATATTATATACTCTGCTAGAAACAGAATATGCACTGATTAAATTATGTGGAGAAATATTGTTAATAATACGTACAATAAACTAAATTCTTAATTCAACTTTCGAATATGTTTCAATCAGTGCGTTTATAAAAAGCGAAAGCATTTTATTTAAAATAATATATAAACTTTAATAAACATACAAAAATTTATATTTTCTCTTATAGGTACTCAAGTATAAAAAAAATACACCTAATATTGTTTTATATTAATAAATAGGTAATCTTCCCAATATAAAATTATGTAACTTTAAATAAATACCTATATAGGCATATAGGTACAACTTTGTACATTTTTAGTTTTTAAATTGAAATTAGTATTTAATCTAACCTGAGAATCCTGCAAATAGGACCTAAATGAGGTTTGAAATCCATATTTTGCGCGCACACATGTTGACTTTTTTTTTATAAATGATGAATGATTCCACTGACACAATTTATTCTGCATTCTACCACAAATTTTAGTACTCCCTATAGAAACCATAGTCAAAACTGTTGATAGACGGTAATCACCGACAAAGAGACACGACATAAGCACCTTTCTTCCGTCAAGTGCACCGAAGATGAGCGGCACGTCGACTGTCCCAGCCCAGTCCAGTACACTATCAGAGACCTACTATCCCAACTCCAGCTGATTGGCATTCACAATCATTAAGAATGATCGTTTCACTTTTAACTCGGGTAAATATTGCAATCCAGAGGTTCGAAGTGTTAATTCGTTCTGCATTTGGAAGAAAATATCCTCCAGGTAAATTGTTAATTATTATGTAACGATGTTCTTACTGTCACTTGCACGTGCATTTCGTAAATTTACTAAGTATTACGTATTACCTAACCTAACTTGTCGACAGCTGCATTCTGCCTTGCAATCGAGGGCGATGGTGTCCCACAACCAGTTACTTCAAAATTTTCATTAAAGGATTTTATGGAGGACAGTTTTCTTTGGGCAGTACCTAAACATAGAAGAAGTATCGAAAAAAGGCTTAAAAGGAAGTTTGGCAGTCCAGAGTACGTTTTAAAAATCATAACACCTAAAACAAATTTGAGGATATGTCATACTTGTGGAGATGATCATGAAGCTGGTGTTTTATGTCGTAAGTGTAACAAGTAATTCACAATTATGATTAGGTAAAGTCTGTTTCTTTATTTCTATATTAGTACAGGCAAATTAGCCATTTAGGATAACAAAAATTAATAAAAGGATCATCTCTGGGATTTAAGTAGGTAATAACCTGGAGAATGAGACGATGCATTCTTTACACTTCCAAGTTCCGGGAAAATTCAAAAACATTTGGAAAAACTCTTTGATTTTCGTTTTTTTTTGCTCTAGCGGCCAAAATAATGAAAATAGAGAAAAAAGTTCCCAACAAAAGTTGTAGCTCGTCTCTCTCTGCAAAAAATGTCTTTACACAATTTTGTCTTACTTAAGCCGTTTAGAAGATAAATCGGATTTTCCATTTATAGTTTTAAGCCACTTCGAAATGCGCAAAAAATGAGAATTCTCCGGGATTTTCGTACGACCGGGCTTATCGATCGATAATTCTTACTATTCAGAGACCCTAAAAAAATTAAAATAACATAAACTGTAGAGAAAAGTCTCAGCTTTACTGTGGAACCAATCACAAAATTCATAAATAAATTTATCATAGATGAAAAGTATCAGAAGGTGACTTAGTAAACTTTGTACAGTTGATCCACAGATTTATTCATATCTTTGCCGGGAGTCGTTAGAATTATAATTCATTTTGCTTATATATTCTTATATAATGATATATTAATCCAATTAATATTTTATTGCAATTACTTTTGTTGAAAAAATATGCCTTGCGATCAAAGTAGAGGGTATATTTCTCATCGATCAATCACCTCCAAATTTTGGAATTAAATTCACTATATCTAGCACAGTCTTAATTTTTGGATTATAAGTACAATAAAATATATTCTTTCGAATGAGTGCAGTACTTTTTGAATTTGTCTACGTTATTCATACACGTACAGGAAATGCACAATTATACAGTAAAACATATATAACTTATTTGTTTTCTAACATTCAATTAAATTTTCACAAAATATAGATCAAAGTGCGTGGAATCGAATCCATGTAGTGATAAAGCACCCATTGTTACGGGAGAAATAGGTAGTATGCATAAAACTCAAAGATATAAATAAATCAACTGATAAAATTTACTAAGCCATCTTCTAACACTTTTTTCTCTATGATAAACATTTGTATGCATTTTTTTTATTAGTTCCACATTAAAGCTGAGACTTTTCTCTACATTTTAGGTTGTTTTCATTTTTTTAGCGGCTCTGAATAGTAAGAATTATCGATCTATGTGTCCGGTCATACGAAACTCCCAGAGAATTCTCATTTTCCGCGCATTTCGGAGCGGCTGAAAACTATAAGTGGAAAACTGGATTTATCTCCTAAACGACTTAAGTAAGGCAAAAATATGTAAAGACCCTTTTTGTAGAGAAAGAGACGAGCTACAAATTTTGTTAAAAACTGTTTTCTATATTTTCATTATTTTAGCAGCTAGAGCAAAAAAACCGCAAATCAAAAAATTTTTCCAAATTTGTTTGAATTTTCCCGGAACTTGGAAGTGCAAAGAATGCATCGTTCATTCTACAGGTTATTACCTACTTAAATCCCGAAGATGATCCCTCTAGTAATTTTTGCGAGGTTTTTACAAAATTTTGCCTTCATTGCCTATACTACATATATGTTTTTAATTGAGAATTTTGGGGTTTGATTCCTTTTAATTTAACCTTTCAGTGGTCGCGCGAATTTTTTTTACTTTAGTGGTCGCACACGGTCTGAGACACCGGCTTAAAAAAATACGTTTAAAAGTAAATATTCAGAAATAATTTTGAAGGGACCTCGAAGCTATATATATCTAATGAATAAACGTTAAGTATTTTCGAAATATTTATTTAAGTAAACCTTAATTTTTCAATGTACAAAAAAAATTAACAAAATACTGGCTCACCCTATATATACTTGAATAACAGAAATAAAAGTTCTCATAAAACCTTTGTTAAAGTAAACTTGTCTTCTAGAAACATAAGGGAATCTATTTTTGCACATAAAAGTCTTTGGGTTCCTTCCAAAAAAAAGCATGCAGGTTATAAAAATCATAAAAATATTTATAATTTTCTTTCCTTGTTCTTACGTTTTTGGGTGGACAATATTTGCTCCATTTCCCTTTATTATCTCTTCCCATAAAATATGGTGCACTTCCATTCATTTCCCCACCTTCATTTTCATCAAATTCCTATTATGTATCGCTATCTTCTGATCTTTCATAAATATTGTCTTTCTCCCCGTTTCTTCTTCGTCATCATTCTTCTCCACTCGGTACTTCTCCGAACAGCCTCAATATCCTTTCTTGCTCTTTGTTAGAGTCAATATTTATATAAAGTTAGGGAAATAGAAGGTAAATACTTATCGAAATATCTATTTTTCAATGAATAACCCAAAACAAATGACAGAAATTTTATCTCACTAGTGGTCGCACCCGGTCTGAGACACCGTGTGTGCGATTAAAGCTGTTATATGGACACATGGCATAATGATAAATACAGCAATGTATAGACGAGAAACTTTATGAAAGGTACACCAACGGAAACGGATAGGTTTATCGGATTATTTGAAATATCACAAATTAACCGTTGCGCCGGTCTCCTACACCGTGCGCGACCACTGAAAGGTTAACAAGAAAAATAAACGTAGATCTTTTAAGATTTTAAAACAAATTTCTTAGGCCTTAGGCGCTTGGTTCTTTTTAGTCGATACCAACTTGCTTATTTTAAATGGAACACCCTATATATTTTGGACTTTCCTAAACCCAGCAGTTTCGGATATATTTGACATTTTATAAAAAATTTGACAGGTCCAATGGTTTGCAATAACCGTTATAACTTTCTTCGTGTATTAGATCCTCAATTATTGCTCTTTGGCACGTAGAAAGAACACAAGATGAGCTAGTCTATATAATAAATCCATAATAGTATACCAAGTGTTCTATTTTTCACGTTACATTTTGTCAAATTCTAACCTCAAAAACTTTTTTATTTTAAATAGAATACTTACCCTGTATTTTTTTATATCAAATTATGTAAAATTAAGGCATTGGCATTGTAGGCATTATAGGGGTTAAAGTTACAACTTTTTGAAATATTGGCGATTTTCTGAAATGAAAATTTTTAATAAAAATTGCCATCAACTTAACCATGATTAGAAACAATCATTAATGTCCAAATGTCTTATGTCAAAAAATGCCAGCACATTTGAATTACACCTATGAAAACTTTTTAGATATGTTTATTATTTATGGAGAATGTGATAAAGTAATATCAAGCACATATAACACATTTGCTGCTCGATACCCATAAAAACAGAAACGATCGCTATAACGAAATATTCAAGAATATGGGCAGCTTAATGTTTACATTCGAACATTTTCTTTGACTTTTCGTTACTTTTAAGTTTTCTGGTGTGCTGTGTTCTACAAAAATTATTTTAACTTTTGCTATTTTTGTTGTGTGATTAAATCCAAAAAGTCACTTCTAACCCCGCCAGCTTTGCTGTCAGTCCCAAGTCTGATAAAGGGGAAGTGGAAGTGATATGGTTGCACCGCGTTACATCAGATTGGTTAAAGTCATAGGCGGCGCATTTCTATAAAAAAAATAAGGTAATTTTTTTTGCCATATTAATCTAATTTTTCATTTTTTTAACTCCTTTCAGTGGGGACAACTTATACATTTTCTGCATGTTGTGGTAAATCACCCTGTATAGACTAGCTCATCTTGTGTTCTTTCTGCATCCCAAATAGCAATTGAGGATCTCCTACATGAAGAATGTTATAACGGTTATTGCAAACCATTGCTCCTGTCAAATTTTGTATAAAATATCAAATATTTCCGAAACTACCAGGTTTAGGTTAGGGTGTGCTACATGCTTACATGCTTCGAAAATATATAAGATGTTCCATTTAAAATAAGCAAGTTGGTATTGTTAGATATTGAATAGAGGCTTTGTATTAATAACACATATATAACTTTGATGTTTATTTGTAACTTGAATTACATGACATAATACAATAATTCCAGGAATGTCAACTGCCCTTTTTTGTCCAAAACAACAGACGCGTTCACACTAGATTTACGCTTAAGGCTTGTTCTCATTACATACATAACATCCCTCCCTTTTTATTTAACAACATAATCTTTCAAATGAGTGGGCAATTTCCGATTTCGCACTGGCCTAGTTAAAAGTTCCATTTGAATTCGTTCTGGACTACCAGATTTCCTAACCTGAATTTGTGGAGGCATGGCAGGCGCTCTCGATTCAATATCCATTGCCACTTCTCTAGATTGAGATAAATCTGGGGCATGTGGTAGTATTAGTCGGTTTGGTAACGGAATTTGGACTGGAATATCCCGTTGAACCAAACAAGGATTGGGAGCTGAGGGTGGTTCACTGACCTCATGTCTCTCATGAATTGTTGGGTTCACTATTCTACGCCGCAGTTGATCAATGTGACGTTTGATAACATTTCCATTGCGCAAACAAATCCTGTATGATACAGGAGTTACACAATCTTCAACCGTGCCTTCCAACCATTTTGGTCCCAGCGAATTATAGTTGCGAAAATAAACAGCATCGCCTTCTTCGAAAGAACGCAATTTATTCATGGTTTCTTTCTCCTCTCGGTGGTTTGATTTGAGTGCATAAGGATGCATTTTGTCTAGAACTGTGCGAAGCTTCCTTCCCATTAATTTAATAGCTCCGCAGGTGTCTTGGATGTTCCCGCATGGACTGTAGTATGCTGCCGGAAAAGCATTCTCTGAACCTGTAAAGCAAGGTCGCCTTCTTCCAATTTTGCCAAATTTTTCTTAGTTACCTGTACCATTCTCTCTGCTTGACCGTTACTTGATGGGTGATAGGGTGAAATAGTACTGTATGCAATCAAATTTTTTCTGTGTAGAAATCGTGCAGTTCCTCAGAATCGAAGGAACGTCCATTGTCAGAAACAACCTTGTCCGGAATGCCCAGCCTCGCAAACATATTCCTTAAATTCTTGATAACCTCGCTAGAGGCCATTGATTTGACAATGTCAACCTCTAGCCATTTTGACATGGCGTCGACCACAATCAAGAAAACTTTTCCTCTGTAGGGTCCAGCAAAATTAACATGAAGCGTTGACCACGGATTTACGGTAGGCTCCAAAGTCTGACGTGCTGCTTTTGCCGGGTTGTTCTGATGAATTTGGCACGTATGACAAGTTGCCACGCAGTTTTCAATCTCTTGGTCGATATTTGGCCACCACACATAACTTCGGGCGCATGCTTTCATAGCTACCACTCCTGGGTGATTCGCGTGAAGCAATTTCATGAAAATCCCATGTGTCTCCTTCGGCGCGATCAGCCGATTTCCCCAAAGCAGGCAATTCTTGTACACAGAGATCTCAGTCCTTCTTCGGTGGTACGGTTTGTACTCTTCTTCTAGCTCCGCATTCGTCCACTGATGCCATGTCCAGTGTCTTACATCTCTCAGCGTCTTTTCTTCGCTGGTAAGTTTTTGGATTTTCTCAATGGCAATTGGTCGATTGTTGGATTCAAGCAGCAATATGTCCCCTGGTGATTCCATTTCATTGGCTTCTTGTTGTTGTGGAAGACGACTCAAGCAGTCTGCATTTGCATTATCAGTACCCTTCCTGAATTCGACAGTATAATCATAGGCGCTTAAGGTCAAACACCATCGTAGCATCCTGGGTGACAGAATCGCTGGAATTGGTTTTTTTTGGTTGAATAATCCCAAGAGCGGCATGTGGTCTGTTGTAATAATGAACTGACGTCCTGCCATGAATTGATGGAAGTGTTTCACCCCTTCCACCAAAGACAGTGCTTCTTTATCAATCTGGGCATAATTTCTCTGACTTTTAGTAAGTGTGCGAGACCAGTATGCAATCGGTTTCTCAATGCCATTCTCTCGGTGTGATAAAATTTGCTGCGATACCGTATGGTGACGCATCACAATTCATAACTAGCAACTTGCTTTCATCGTAATGTGTGAGAACTACCTTTGACCCCAATAAGCCCTTCAGCTCTACGAAAGCCCTCTCATGTTGATCGTTCCACTGCCATGTTGATTCTTTGTCTAATAATCGGTGCAATGGTTCTGCTTTGGCTGCCATATTTTTTAAGAAACGATTATAAAAATTAATCATACCCAGAAAGGATTGGAGCTCTTGTTTATTGGTTGGTCTCGATGCATCCTTTATTGCTTTAATTCTCTCCTCCGTTGGTCGTACGCCATCAGCTGCTAACCGATATCCTAGAAAAATAATTTCAGATTTACCAATTTCACATTTTTCTTTTTTCACGGTTACTCCAGCTCTCTCCAACCTTTCCAAAACGCACAACAGTCTATCGTCATGATCTTTCTTATCCTTTCCTCTGATCATGATGTCGTCTAAATAGATTTTTATTCCCGGACCAACTAACAGCATCTCCATGAATTTCTGGAAAAGTCCTGGGGCTGCATTAATACCAAAAGGCAGTCTCTTGACCCGGAAAAGTCCCTTGTGCGTATTGACAGTCAATACTTTTGCAGTTTCGTCATCCACTCGTAACTGTTGATAAGCCTGTGACAAATCTATCTTCGAGAAAACTGTGCTGGGATCTGTTAGGGTTATCATTTCTGTTATCGTTGGCAGGGGATAAGAATTTTTCTTGATGGCTTTATTTACAGTGCTTCGATAATCACCACACAGTCGAATTTGACCATCGCTTTTCCGAACCGGTACCAAAGGCGTCGCTCACTCGGAATATTCTGTTGGTTCCAACACGCCCTGTTCCACAAGCTTGTCCAATTCCTTCTCTACCACTGGTTTTAAAGCAAACGGAACCTGCCTGTTTTTAAAAAAAAATTGGAGTGGTTCCCTCATTTAATTCCAGCTTCACTGGCATGCCTCGAAATTGGCCCAACTTTCCGCCAAAAACGGTTGGAAATTGTTCGTACAAATTCACCGGCTTGTTCCTGCAATTAATACCATAATAATAATAATAATAATAATAATAATAATAATAATCATTTATTGGTGCTAATACATCAAAATGTTTACACAAGTCCAGGGTAGAAAGTATATCATTAAAATAGACAGTGACAGCTTAAAACACAATATACAGTTATCTTAAAATTAAATTAAAAAACAGAAAAAAGATAAAATTTTTATAACTAAATGTCGCAGAAACGTTCCTCTAAATATTCATCGCAGCTGTAGAAGGCCTTCCTGAGAAGGTATTTTTTAATTTTTTCCTTAAAAATGTTAAAATCCAAGCCTCTGACATTGTCAGGTAGCTTATTAAAAAATTTTATACAGTAATAGCTAGTGCCAACTCTTGATTTTGCAAGTCGAAAAAAATTCTGCGCAATATTATTGCGGAGACGAGTGGGATATAAGTGCGAATCACCCTGACTATTAAATTTCTGCAAATTACTCTTAATGTATAGAAGACATTCAAGTATATAGGCTGATGGCATGGTGAGGATATTAAAATCTCTAAATTTATCACGGCAGTCGTCTCTGTAGTTCAAACCTGCCATAATTCGTAAGCATCTGCGTTGCAGACTAAAAATTATTTTACTGTGGGATGAGTGTCCCCAGATTAATACAGCATATGTCATAGTGGAGTGAAAAATACCATGATAAGCTGAGACAAGAACTTGCCTTGAAACAGTATTTGTTAGATTTCGCAGCAGAAATATTTTCTTTGATAAAGTTTTAGATAGCTTCAAAACATGTTTATCCCAACTGAGTAATGGATCGATGTATACCCCAAGAAATTTCACTGAGTCAACATCTGAGGTCTGATTGACGACAGTGTGACGGAGAGTAAACGTCATTGTTTGTGTTTTGTTTAGATTTAGGGTAAGCTTATTTGCTAGGAACCACAGTTTAATTTTCAATTGTGTATTCACAATCTGCTCGGCGAGATGATCAGAATTTTTGTCAACATTGAGAGCTGTTGTATCATCAGCAAATAAAATAAGGGGCGTCTTGTCACAATTGGCAAGGTCGTTTACATATATGATAAATAGCACTGGACCAAGTACTGAACCCTGTGCGACACCATGCTTTATGACTGTATGATTGGAATCATTATTTTTATAAGAAACATATTGTTTCCTGTCTGATAGGTAAGAATCGATCAGTGATATGCTATTTTTATCAAATTTGTAATGGCTTAGTTTATCTAAAAGAATACTATGAGACACACAATCGAAGGCCTTTGTCAAATCATAGAAAGTGCCGCTGGTTATGTTGCCTAATTCAAAATTATGCAAAATGATTTGAGTCAAATTATTGATAGCCAAAGTTGTTGACTGCTTATTTCTAAAACCAAACTGACTTGTATGGAATAAGTTGTTATCCTCGAAGTAACGTGTAATTTGGATTTTTAAAATCATTTCGAAAATCTTAGACAGTATTGGGACTAATGAAATGGGCCTGTAGTTGGAAACGTCATCAACAGATTCCTTTTTGAAAATTGGGATGACTTTGGATAATTTAAGTATCGTTGGGAAAATGTTAAGCCTGATACACTGATTAATTATATTTGTCAGGGGATATACTATAATATTTTTAATTACTTTTATTATTTGCACATTAATATTGTATGCATCCTTACTGTTACTATTTTTTAGATTATCAATAACATCTCTCATTTCATTGTAAGAGACTTCCCTGAATTTAAAACATATGTTGGGACTTACTTTAGGGAGAAACTCTGAAAATGACTTGGTGGATGGGACTAGTGGAAGATCGTTTAATAAGTTTTCTGCTACGTTTGAAAAATAAGTATTGAAGTCGTTTGCATTTATAGAATCACTAGGTACTGTCTGGAAATTTCTATTATTGTCTTTTATGATCTCCCACATTGCAGCTTGTGTATTTCGAGACTTATTTATGTAATTATCGTTGGCAGCTTTTTTTGCCTTACAAATTTCAATGCGGTATTTATTGCGATAAGCATTTACAGCTGCCTTAGATATCAAGAGAGGGTCTCGCTTGTTTGTGTCAATAAGAAAATTGAGTTGTTTTCGCATAGTTTGTAGATTTTCATTGAACCAACTGACTTTCCGGGATTTAAAATTATTTTGCATTTTAGATTTCATAGGCAAGCAGGTATCAATAGCGTCTAATAATGTTTCGAGAAACTGTTGTACTTTAGTGTCAATGTCTGTGTCCGTCCCATTGAGAAAGTTCCAGTTGACTTGTTCAATTTTGCGATACAGTTGGAATAGCCCATTGTCGGTTATTGGTCTAAAGTTAACTCTGACATTTTTTGTTTTAGCTTTAACTTCACAGATTTCAAATTTCAGAAAAATACCCAAATGATCTGAGAGTTTGGTATCGTGTATAGTTGTGGTGTGCATATTGGGATTTATGTTTGTAAAAATATTATCCAAGCAGGAATTATTTCTGGTATCTGCAAATACTGTTTGTTTTAATCCAAAAGAAGTTAAAATGTTGGTAAGTAATAAGGTGTTGTTGTCAGAGGTGTTGAATTTAACATTGAAATCCCCTGTAATGATTGTAGTTTTGTTCTTGCTCAGCTTACCAAGCATTTCACTTAATTTAGCCAAAAATGTGTTAAAATCACCTGAAGGGGATCTGTAAATTGTTATGATTTGACAATTGGCAAATTCAATACCTGACATTTCGCAGTGCAATTCCTCTGAGATATTACCAATATTGAAGGAGATCGATGAGCACTTTAGGGAGTCTCTTGCATAAATACTAACACCGCCATGAATTTTATTCGACCTACAGAAACTAGAGACGACTTGAAAACCCTCAATTTTGGTTGACTCGATTTCATCATTTGTGAGCCAGTGTTCATTCAAACATAAAAAGTCAAAGTTGTTATTTTTTAAGAATACTTCAAGTTCATGGATTTTGTTTCTGAGACATTGTACATTAAGGTGCAATAGCTGAAAGTCGGATGCCATGTGGGTTATTCTGGCTTGGAGTGACTCTAGATGTAGAGCATCAGTTGTAATGGAGTTGCATTTTGCTCCTAGGTCATCATAAGTTGGCTTTAAAATGCTGTTAATTGCTGGTGTGTTGTTGGACCTCTCTCTCCTACTAGTTAAGTCGGTACTCAAAAATCCCCCGGTGTTTGAGAAGTATACTTGCGGTATTTCTTAAAGTCGAACCTCCTGAATGCCATACTTCTTGGCCAGGATGATGGGTTGTATATATCATCTTTAAAATCCCAGTTAATTCCAAACATAAAACATTTGTTTTGAGATTCAAGGGTCGGTAGCTCCTTAATGCTAATATCAGCATCCTTAAACTTCGGCTGTTTGGTGATAAATTCTTTGATTCGTTCTGAAGTTATGTGTCTTTTGATTCTATAAAGATAGAGCCAGGCCTTTCTACTAATGGCAAATTCATCGTCTTCCTTGTCACCATAAAATTTCGTAACCGCTCTTCTTGATTTTTTATGGTACGTTACTGGTTTGAATTCATCCTCCTCTTTGTTAATGTTTGTTAAGTTTATGATATCATTCATTTTACTCCGCTGTGCTGTCTCTAGCTGCACATGTTTAGCAGATTTACCGGAGTTCGATGCTAGATTTACATTTCCCTCCCTGTTTTGATCTGTTTTTGTTTGGGAAGTTGATGACTGTTTTTTAGTTGCAGAGCTGTATGAATCATTTGTTTGGATTTTATGTGGAATGTTTTTGTTGGTTTCATTTATGGGATTAAGTGTCTGGTTTTTTGTCATGTTCACTTTTTCTTCAAGTAGTTTTTTGTTCTCCTCTAAGAGTTTATTATTACTTTCCAATAATCTATTTTTAATTTCTAATTCTTCCAAGAGTCTTTTTAGCATTAGATTTTCCATTTTTACTATTTCAAGTTCATGTTTAGTACTTGCCTCGTCCGTTTTTTCTTGATTATGTGCACTCGAAGAAGCCAGGGCTAGGTTAAATTTACAGCACTTCACTATTGAGTCACTAATTACTTGTATATTTTTAAGTCTTAGTATGCAGGATCTGTGAAAAACATTTCCACAGTTCATACAAACTGCAATAGCACATTTTTTGTTTTACAACATGAGAAAACTGCACTTTTCTGATTATCAGAATCTAGCAACTCATCATCAGTAGCCATCTTGAATACATGACATACATACATGAATACACATAAACTCCGTGAACAGAAATTCGTAGTTCCTCGAACCAATCTCTACCAAGTAGGTCGCATCCTCCTCCATTTGTAATAACCACATGTAAATACTTTTGAATTTGATTATATTCTACTTCGATCATGGCTTCTCCCATAATCGAAATGTTTTCTTGTGTCCATGTGTGTAACCTCAATGTAGCTGTCTTAATAATATTATTTTCTTTTTTTATTTTTTCCCAAGTCTGTCGACGTATGATTGAACAGACCGCACCAGAGTCTACTTCCATCTGGACAAGAACTCCATTTAATTTGACGTTTGCCAGGATTTTTTTATGTCCCTGAACTGCATGGATTACATTCAGCGTATATAAATCACAGTCCTCTTCCGCTACTTGGTTGCAATTTTTTGATTTTCCATTTCTCTTCTCTGCGCTCCCTCCATTTTCATCGTTCTTCTTCTTAAAACAGGCTACTTTAATATGACCTTTCTTCCCACAGTAATTACACTTCTCATCTTTGAATCTGCATGTTTTCACATCATGTATTTTCCCGCAGTGGTAGCGAGGATTATGATTCCATTGATTTGATCCATTCTTCCTTTGGCCTACCGCTGCTACTGAATTCTCGGTTGTAATTCTGACTTCCTCAACATTTTTTCGTGCTGTTTCTGCCGCTATAGCCAGTTCGTATGCTCTGTCAAAAGTAAGATTAGCTTCGGCGAAAAGTTTCTTCTGTAATCCTTCATCTGTCACCCCACAGACTATTCTATCACGTAGCATATTATTTAATTCAGTAAAACTGCAAAATGTACTTAGTTTTCGTAAATCCGCAACAAAATTTGCGATAGATTCACCTTGTTTCTGTGTACGCTTATTAAAATTGAATCGTTCCACAATTTCATTTGGATTCGGGTTGAAATGGTTTTTAAGTTTAATTAGTAGTTGTTCATACGTGAAATCTTTCGGACTTTTCGGCGTTACCAGGGATCTCAGATCATCGTATGTTGATGATCCGATTTGCGTTAACAAAATAGCACGTTTCTTCGTTGCATTAACGATATCATTAGCTTCAATAAAAAACTCCAGTCTCTCCTGATAACTAGACCATGACGTACTAATATCGAATGGCCCAAATTGTCCAATAACTGGGCCGTGCATTTGTTGTACCCGAGCCTGGGCATTAGCATTAGCGTTTTCCATGTTTGCCAGTAATTTTCACTCTTATCCTGCGTTTTATATCAAATGAAAATCCACTTCCTCGTCGCCAATTATGTTAGATATTGAATAGAGGCTTTGTATTAATAACACATATATAACTTTGATGTTTATTTGTAACTTGAATTACATGACATAATACAATAATTCCAGGAATGTCAACTGCCCATTTTTGTCCAAAACAACAGACGCGTTCACACTAGATTTACGCTTAAGGCTTGTTCTCATTACATACATAACAGGTATCGACTTCCGGTGGAAGTACCACATACTTGTAATTATTTTAGTTGGATTAGCCACACTGACTTTAGTAACACAAACAAAATTTTCAAAATTTTTTGCTACATACATTTCTCGATATTGATCGATTCATGAGTTGATTCAGTTCCTGTTGAGGCACCCTGTATAAGTATTTCATTATCTACCCAATATTTTTATCAATATCAAAAATCGTTGTTTGCTGATATCCTCAGCCTTTTGCAATGCCATGGTAATATTTATCTACATTTGCTACACATTTTTGTTTTAAAAATCACTATGCAAAGAAGTAAACCATACACAAGAGATAGTTTAAGAATATTTAACCCTTTCACTCCGGCACTGGTTTTTACATGTTGGGCCCGCAAAACGGCAGCGGGAGGCCCTTGCAGAAACTTATGCGCATATACATGCTTCATTTAGCCATGTAAATTCAAATAATCAAATAAACATTAATTTTTTTCAAAAACATAAGGAAACATTGACTTTCACAAAAAAAAATGTAGAATAAAAACAGATATGAACTACAGTGTAAATATGGCCTTGCGTAAATATCTGGTTCCCGTGCTGGGAGAACGAAACATTTTTGCGGATTTATCTGGTTCCAGGAATTAAAGGGTTGAAAAGAACAGGAACTCCTGTAAAATATAAAAGGAGTCAAACAGCCGCCTGTTGCTTGGGATCTTTTATAGAAAAATGATAATATGTTTTTGGATATTTATCGTTTGGTTTAACCACCAACAGAGGTGTCAGATGGTGCTTTCTATCGCTTAGCTCTTTTTTTAGTAGTGGAGTTGTTATAAGTCAATTGGTGTAATTAACTCTTAAATTTCAATTTTGGATACATTTTCAGTAAATCCTTCCAATTTTTTTTAACATGCAGAGGTTATAAATATTAGCCAAATTCTTTTCACTTGTCCAACATTACCAAATGCAGTTGTTTAGTGCCAGGTAGAGGTGGTAAAAGGCGTCATTCTGACGTCGTAGAAGATTGTTTCTTTTTTAGCAGTGGACTGAGATTACATTGTTTGTTTATGTACACACAGAAAATCATTATCTACAAATATGTTGTATTTTTAGTTGTGATAATAATTGTGACAGCACAATAAATAAAATTAATGTACCTATAATATCTAGCAAATATTCGTAAAATCTGTCATAATTATGTACACATTCCTTATATTTTCTATTACTCCAGCCTTATCTGTGATGGTTAAGGGCCTACCATTAAACTCAATGTTGATATTTTCCATTTTCTTGTCCAATTTCCGAATATTCGAAGAATTTTTGCTATAATACACCATATATCCATATCAAACGTACAGAGTTGTCACCAGTTGTTTAAGCCACATAAAAAATGCAATTATAACAAACCATCCAAATATCAGAGACAGTGCTTTTACCGATGAGGTATTACAGAGTCGTATTTTAAATTTTTGCATATTAGTAACACTATAGAGATTTAAAATCGCGTTTTCCGTAGAAATTTAATGACGTTTCTAGTAAATTAAAAAATCTTACTCTGTTTAAAACAGAGTAAGATATTCCTATCTTGATGCAAAACAGTTTTGCATCAAGATAGGAATATCTGAGGCATTGGCGGACGCATATTCCGTTTTCACGCGCCACGTGTCTACCAGTGAAGCAAATGTAACAATTGCAAATGGAACCGCTCTTGATATGACATTGTATATCTTTTGGCAAATTCACATCTTCATAGTTCCATCAATACCACTCTCCTGCTCTTGGAGAATCTGACGGCATGCAACACAAATGCTTAATGGGAATTGAGGATAGCACAGATCAAAATTATTATTCATAATTTCTTATCAGTGATTCAAAATGTTCACTGATGCGAAAATGATCTAATTTTTTTGTGTCGAGAGTGATCTTTCGTCCACATGGAGCGCAATTTTTTTCCTATTCTCCTCATGGTCACACCGGTGATTACAAGGATGCGGCGTTTTCGAAAGTAGATAACACAGAGTATGAAATCATCCACTAAACGTATTAGCCCCGCACTGAATTTAGAAATACATTAGATTCCTTTCCTTCTACGTATAGTTCACTCCATATTTATTTATACGGCACATAATAATAATAATTACTTTATTGTCGTAAGATCGCATAAACGATATTGACAACGTCAATTAACTAATTGTAGTTACACATATAGGAAATAAAATAAGAAACAATAGTGAGTCACACATGGAATTTGAAGACAAAGTACACAACTTAAAATATGTATAAATGGTATACAGTTAAAATTAATTACAGCAGTAATATTCTTGGAAAGAGTAAAAGCAATTTTCTAGAAGGTAGCGCTTGAGCTGGTTTTTGAACTTGCTTGTTGGATCGATATCTTTAAAAGAATTGGGCAAACGATTAAAAATATGGCTGCAAAAACAGTAAGGTCTCTTTATATACATTGACAAGTTTTTGTTTTTTTTTAATGGCTTTGGGTCATAGACCATACAGCCAGTCACAAAAGAGCAATTTATAATATGAAATACTAAAACAAAACCTAACACAAAAAAGAGTAGAGAGAGATGAACAAAATGAGGAATTACAGGGACATACGCTTATCGCCCTGGGGTCTGTCAGGGCATTAAATTATAATCAACATCACAAGAAGGACCACGGGAAGATGGGTATAAACAAGAGGTAAGACAAGAGGAATACAAAGCTAACCTATAACTTTATTTTACTTTCTACCAAAAAACCGATAATAAATTCATACATTTGCTTAGTGCCAAGAGAAAGGAGATTAACTAAGTTAAATGGAGCCATAGTGTTGCAACATGAGACAATATTTTTAATAAATATATTTGTAGCATTCTTATTTTTGTAACATGAAAAGAAAACATGGTCAAGATCACTAATAACACCATACAGATCGCACAGATGTGATGGGACAACGCCGATTTTATGTAGGTGAGCGGGAAAGCTCGCATGTCCAAATCTTAGCCTGATAATAGTTGTTATATATTTTCGTGGTACGTTCAGGTTGTCATGCCAAAAATAACGAGGAATGGTTGGTTGTATTGTGCAATATTTAGTAGTTGTATTCAAAACATGTTGTTCCCAGAAGTCCATCCATGTATTCTTTGCTCGTGTTTTATATATGTTATAGCAGTCAGTCAGGCATAGCTTATGATCTAGCATAGTCCCGTTAGTGGTGGCGTCCTTAGCCAAAATGTCGACATGTTCATTATGGGTCAAGCCTATATGAGCTTTGACCCAGACAAAAGTAACGGATTTCCCAGATTGTGTCATTTACAAGTTAAAGTTTGAAATGTGAATATTGGTGTTAGACCTGGTATAGTATATATGATCTCAATTGAGACAGTATAAAAACGAAAACTCGGAGTAAAGTCAGCATCTCCTTTATGGGACATAGGCGGCGGCGGTAGAAATGTAAAAATCCTTTAAATACTATTTGATAAGTCACATAAATGATATATTAAGGCTACGTCTATTGTCTAGTTACCTACCTCTCGTTCTATCCTCTAACGGCAAAGTTATGTAATCTTAGGTGGGAGTTGCATAGATGGTATATAATCCTTCCGAAGGAGCGTAAAGCAGCGACTGTCTTGTTTATTAAATGTTAGGCAATCATACTAAGAACTTTGCAGTATCATGATGTTAGGCAGGTAGAAAATTTCCACTATTCTATAAAGGAAAGACTCGGCAAAATTTTAAAGGGGGAACTCTTTTCCTAGCATCGGTAATTGGTCTCAGTAGCGGAAATAGGTCGACATTAAATAAACAAGTTTTAAAAAAGCTTTGTCTATGTTCTTTAAATAAACAATATTTCATTCGTCACTATCTGAGTTTTCAGAACTTGAATCAGTATTTACATTAATAATAATTGGATTAATAAGTGGTAATATAGAATATTCATTTTCCTTTTTTATCGCATGAGATACACACTTCCTCCATATATCGCTTTTGCCTATTTCGTCTACATTATCTTTATATTCTTTAAGATAGACTCACTTAATTGTGGGTATTGATTATATTGACGTAGTTTTGTTTTTACATCAGCCCATACGATTTCAATGGGGTTGAAAACGCAATAATATGGAGGCAGACGTAAAATAGTTTGATCGTGTGCTTAAAAATTTTTTTCAATGGCTTATTCCTTTTTAAAATTTTGCCTTCCAATCAGTTCTAATAAAGCGTTTTTTGTGTTTTTTTCTGGTATTTCCGAGCCTTTACCTTTCATAAATTCAATGATATCTCCTTTTCTTGTGTGGTGTTCGGAATTTTTGTGTTTTGCCGCGAATGGTATGACGCATTGTCCATAACAATTACAGAATTTGGTGGGATATTTGGTAACAGCTTTTCCTTTGCACAGTTCTCAAATAATTCGGCTGTCATATCCTCGTGGTAGTCAGCAGAGGATTGCTTGATATTTTTAGCAGTCAACAACAACGCATTTGGAATCAAACCGTTTTTACTTCCAGCATGTTGAATTATAATTCTATTTTCCCTAGAACATTAAATTACACTTTTTGGTGTTATCTACCCAACCGTATTGAACTACATCATGGGTGTCACCCCATGTTTCATCAAGATAAATTATGTCTCTATTTGCATCTCGGCATTCTTTTATTTTAGGCAGGTATTCGTGTCGATGATCAACAATGCGTGCTGATTCCATAACTACCATTCGTCTGGCCAATTTTTGCACCTAAAACCGCAATCGATCAAAACGTTTCGCATAGTATCTAATGTTTATAGTTATAATTTGGATAGCGTAACTTATGCACAATCATTCCTAATGTGGGCACTTTCTGTTCATTGTAAAAGTCATACACAAATCGACGAATGACATCTTTGGACGCGTTATCAAGTTTTTTAAGTTTTTGTCCAACTCTTTTCCGTTTAATAGAATGATCAACTACATTCCCGGCTCTAATAACCCTATAAATTGTAGTAGGGCTAAATTTGGTTAATTCACAAATCCTCTTCACAATTTGATTATATGAAGAATCAATATTTTCGCCTTTTAAACACGAGTAAATATTCAAAATAGCCCTTTGAGTTTGAACGTGTAAGTCATTGTTTTCAAATTCTGCTTGTATAGGCTGTGTATCAAAATCGTCCGTTTCGTTGTCACTACTATCGAAAGGCCTCCAAAGTGCCATTTTAAACAATTAATTGCAAAAAATCACTCAAACACAGTAATAAAACTAATAATTTGTTCAAATATTCACTAGAATTAAGTAATTTACAACGCTTCCTGGCTGTACTGCACTGCCTCGTACAGATCATACGATACAAATAGTTCATACGTATATTTTGTTTTATGTATCATGACATGCAAAAACTCTGAACAAGGTTGGTGTTGACAAATCAAATTCGCTAAGAATCTAATCCCACCTATATTTCAATGTGACAGGCGGATCAAGTCCATGTGGACTGTAGTTGAGGAGTGGTGAATATAAATCTGTAAAATTCTGTGCTCTCTCATTCAATGTGAAGCGATATATTGACAATACCCCGTAAGATCCTCTAGTTCCGTGCTGTTCCAATTGAGTTCATAAATACTATATAATGTGCATGCACTGAATTATTTTGTGGGAATTTTCCTTGAATTGTATTAACGAAAATTAGTGCTACATAAATAACTATACAGGGAAGTGGTAGAATATGATACTTTTTAAAGATGGGGCTACAGGACTCCATGGGGTTAACAGAAAAATTGTTTCGTATTATTCTTTTCTGTATAACAAAAATGTGGTTAAGCTCAGTTATTTGACCCCAGTAAGTCTACATGTAACTTAATTGCGAATATGCTAAAGCATAATAAACCTTCATTAAGTTCTTGGTATCAAGAATATTTTTCAGATTTACGATTGCAAAATATGTTGAGTTTAGCTTACTGGTTACAAAGCCAACATGTGCATCCCACGTTAGCTGGTGAACAATATAGAGACCTAGAAACTTACAATTATCTAGTCTTTCCAACACAGTGTCATTAAGTTTTAAATGAAATTCTAGGATTTTACGTCTTTTAGAAAGAATTATGTAGTAGTCGCGGCACAATCTGTTTGGACCTAGACATTTTAGGTACCGAGCTGAATTTTTCAGAATATGTAGCCTATGATACGTACAATAACATACTGAAAGTCCCGAAGAATCCGAATTGAGCGTTAGCCGCCATGTTGAAAAAAGGGCACGCGCGCGTAGACGGAGAAAACATTTTTTCCTTGCCTTATTTATTATCCGTGTTTAATATTCTAAACAGATAATTATAGCCAAAGAATGTGGCTTTAACCTATATTTTACACATTTTACTAAACTTTGTCCGTGTAGTAAAAAACTGACTTAAACCGAAAATTAAAATTTTGGCAAATTCTATTTATATGATTAAATAGAAAATTGTAGGGTTTATGAAAATATGTTTTAAGTAAAAGTTGTAGGCCATTGATAAACGAACAGAACGTTTTTCCCCCTTCATAGCTTTAAAAATAACGGAGATAGAACATTTTAATTATTATAAAACCGTATATGTTAACATAGCAAAATCAAAATTGAAAAGTTAAAATGTGCACTTTTCGTCACGGCACAATTAACCTCGAACAGAAATGATTACTAAGCTTAGTTTTTAGAATTGGATGGTTTATAATAATAATAATAATGATAATAAATAATAATAATAATAAGGAGGTAAAAGGAAAAAATTAATAATTAATTTTGATCTTCATATCGCTATCGGTTATAATTAGAGTGTTTGAATTAACACAACTTATGCCACGGCAATTACTGCACATGTCAGAACACTTTGTGTAATTGCAAGGACAATTTTTATTGCAGTCATTTTTACAGTTGCAATATAGAAGTTTTAATATATTGTCGGGTACAATTGACAAAGATGTTGGTACGGGTTTGGTGATATCGTTTTTCAATTCCCAGCCCCAGTCAGATGAATTAATTTCCTTATTAAGTCATATTTGCACCTGAAAGTATACCCTATAAATATGCTGTTCAATAGATTTGGAAGTAGGTGGTAAAACTGCTAAATCTAATAATAATAATAACAGTTCTTTATTGGTTACAAAATAAATAAATAACCAAAAGGCCATCGACCGAAGTCCTTCAGCCTGCTGCTAAATCTAAATTTTTATTTAAATTTTGTCTGCTTATCATTTTTTTAAATAGGAAAAATATCTCGATATCTATATCATCTGACTTGCATCCATATATACAAAGGAGAAACTTAATTCCCAATTTAACTAAATCCTGCTTATTTGCGTTTTCGTTATTAAACAAAATTAGTTCTTTGTTTAGATCAACATTTTTCCTCAGACAATTAAATATTGTTTCTTTGTCCTTCCTGTAAGGGTACGACGTTGTGTCACAACTGTGAAATCATTTTTATTAGTAGAGGCGGTTGTTTTGGTTTTATTACGAGTGTAATTTTTTCTACATTTTTTGTGAACTGTTAGTTCTTCAGAAATAATTTTTTTATGAATTCATTAAGTTGTATACTTTTTGAAATTATCGTGTCTAATCCTCTTTTCACGACTACCGTGTCTTCCGCGGATAATGGAATTTGACAAAAAATACAAATACCTTCCATAATAGCGGCTAAAATGTGAAAATAAAATGGCTTGATTAACCTTAAACAATAAACCTAAACAATAATAAAAGTAAAACAATCCTTGTACAAAACAAAATACTAATTAAAAAAATCAAACAATTCGTAAAAGAATAACGAAATCAAAAAGAAAACAAATTCGATATGAAAATAAGATAAAACAATATCCTGGAAAAAACCTATGAGACTACTAAATATATTTAAAAATTTTATATATTCTAAACTCGATTTGAGATGATCCAACTTATTTATATTAATAACAATGCAGCGCAAATGTACGTGTAGAGTGTTAGAAATATAATATCTAATACATATAAAGAGCGTGCGGTAGTCGATAGGTATATGAACATTTCTGTAAACATATTAACGGCTTTCACTCTCTTTCCGCGTGTCCCTAAATATTACAAATTTCATATCTCAGCTATTTTTTAAGCTAGAGAAAAATTTCAAAAAAAGTATTGTTTGTCTTTTAACGGCCTACAACATTTATTTAAAAAATATTTTTATAGGATGAGCGAGTATTTTTTTAAATGAAAAAATGCAAATCCTCAAAAAGTAATTTTTGCTATTATCTAATTGTTACACTACTAATAAACATTTTTTTATAGTTTTTTAAATTCGTATCAAACTCACATTCTTTGGCTTTAATTTGTTTTTTAAAATATTAAAATCGATTAATAGATAAGGCAAGAAAAAAATGTTTTCTTCAGCGCCGCGAGCAAGCCATATTTTTAATATGGTGGCTAACGCTCAACTCGGATTCTTCGGGACTATTAGTATGTTATTATATGTATCAAGAACTACATATTCTGAAAAATTCAGCTCGGTACCTAAAATGTCTAGGTTAGGCCTATTGTTTACAGATTGTGCCGCGACTAGTAGTGGGTTTTAGAGGAATTAAGAACAAGTTTATTACTACTACACCACCTGCAGAACTCAGAGAGCAATGTTTGGAAGCAGATAGGCTGATTGTGGTATCATCTGCATACAAAATTAATTGTATATCTATGCTGTTTCCGATGCATTTTTCCACAACATTAATGAAGAGTGTAAATAAAAATGGTGATAGAACACTGCCTTGGGATACGCCGTATTTCAGATATTCGAAGTCTGATAACTCTTGGCCAATTTTAACTCTGATTTTTCGTTCGGCCAGAAAGGACTATCAAATCGTTCATGCAACCCTTAATGCCCATCATGAGCAATTTGTTTATCAAAAAATCACTATCCACACAATCAAACGTACGGGTGAGATCAAAAAATAAAGCTAATGTATAGTTGTTTCTGTCTAGTGATTTATAGACAAATTCTATGAGTTGGAATGGTGCAGTGCATGTTGAGTGATTTTTTCTGAACCCATGTTGGTTTACTGAGAATAGTTTGTGTTTAGTTAGAAATGATTCAAGTTGGTTGACAATAATTTTTTCAAGTATTTTAGAAAAATTCATTAGTCCCGTTATAGATCTTAGTTTTCAATTAGTTCAGGGTCTCCTTTTTTATAGACTGGCGTGACCTCACCAGCTTTCAGAATAGTTGGAAAAATTCCTGTATTTAGGGACCTATTAAAGAGAATAAAATAAAAAATGTAATGTATTACTTTATTTATTAATTTAATCGTCTTGTTTATATTAACGTCCTGGTGGAGTTTAGCTAATGCTATTCCACCACTCAACCAGGACACATACACATAGACATCAACACAACAACCATTCCCTGTGATATTGCCATTTACCACAGCTGAGACTCGAACTCAGGATAGATAACAGCGACTAGCCATGTTGTGCCACCCAACAGCGGTCTAGTACACTGCTATCATCTCGGTAACACATTAAAAACGCCACTAAAAATCCATACCCTGGCCAGGATTCGAACCCGGGACTCCGTGGTCGCAAGCCAAACGCCTTAGCATTGCGCCATCAAGTAGATAAAACATCATTACTCTCATGTAAAATATGTTCTGTCATGATTAAGATAAGAAATAAACGAAAACACATCTTTTTTAATTAAGATTTCTAACTCTTGTGATATAGTTACGCGAATCACCCCTAACTAAAACGTTATACTTAAGAAACAGATAAACAGAGACGTATTTTGAATTTAATTAAATGTAAATGAAACTTCCTAGAACTGTAAAAGCTCTATAACAATAGAAACAAATGAATAAATATATTACCAGAAAACAGTTTTCTGGTTCTGGGGTCAGACCATACGTTTCTTCTATATTTTTCGACGCTGAATTCGAATCTGTTTTTAGTTTTGCTCTATCACGTCAGGATTTTGAGATAGTCCAACCTAAAAGTTGGACATATTTGAGGTTATGTAGCTTTGAGAATTTTTTTTCTCAAGAAACCATGTGTGTACAAGTCTTCACCTTTAAAATACCGTTGAGTTTGCTCAAATATCTTTTTTTTTTCGCCGAGATATTGCAATTTAAATAATGACCATAAAATTTCCGTACTAATTAAATGTATTGGGAAAGATATGATATGAACAGACAATTTTAAAAATTCGATATCTCAGTGAAAAGAAAAGATATTTGAGCAAACTCTACGGCATTTTAAACAGGAAGATTTGTACTTAACCACCATACATGGTTTTTTGAGAAAAAAAATCTCAAAGCTACATAACCCCAAATATGTTTAACTTTTAGGTTAGAATATCTCAAAATCCTGACGTGATAGAGCAAAACGAAACAGATTCAAATTCAGCGTCGAAAAATACATAAGAAACGTATGGTCTGACCCCAGATCCAGACAACTTTTTTTTTTGTAAACCTGTGTTATACAAACTTTTACAAAATGCTTATCACAGATAAGTCATGGGTATATGATTTATTATAGCAAAAATTCTTCGAATATTCGGAAATTGACGCATCATTTATGTAGGTGAACGATTATGATTTGGAAACCAAATTATTCGGCTTCTTGACTCTTCAGATTATAACTCTGCACGGTGGATTTTTGTCGTTATCGTACTGGAACTTCTTTTGCTTTATGGACATGTACCTACCTGATGGAAGGTGTCCTGCCAAAAATCGATTTTGTGAGTGGTCATTCATAAGATTGTTGGGAAGAGAATGTGCTCCCTGGTCTATTCACTTTAAGAATGAAGATTTGATTTTAATAGGGAGCTATTTCCCAACTTCTTAATGGCCAACAAGCTATTCAAGTTCACACTACAGTCGGCTCTTTGTTACCTATGGTCAACTGGTCTGGCCTCGGTTCAGTATTATTTTGCTTTATTGGTGTGGCTGTGTGAACAGATCTCGGGAAGTATTTTATTCTTAAAGTGAATAGACTAATGTATTATATATAATTATATACTTTTCAAGTATTTTAAAATTTTTAGCTACGTGTTATAAAAAAGTGATTGAAGAAACCAAGGCGATGCAAGATGCAATTCAAAATCAATTGAAATTGGAACCCGTGGAAAAGGAAATTGTTGTACTTTACGATGGGGAAAGGGATGAGAAATCCAGTACTTTTGAGGGAAAACAAATAGTAGAAATGAAGAAGTCAAGACCAGCATGGTTTAGTAAAAATCTTTTGCAGCAAACTACTCAGACACCTTCAGCAACCAGCGATGTTAAACCCTCTAATTTGGGTTAATATGTTATGTTTAGAAAATATTTACTAATAAAATGTATTATTTCCAACTTCTGTTACTAATATTACATTATTTTTATACCCTAGAAGAACTTTGTAAAACAAAGTAATAAGTAAAAATTTGAACAATTATATGGTTTCATAAATATATTCAATGAAATGTTATCTTATACAGTGTATGGCACTTAATATAATACACTCTTGTATTTTCATTATTTTTAGAGGTAAATAAATAATTTTTAATACAAGAATAAAAATTCAAAAACTGCATCTTTTGAGGTATTTTGCTTAAGCAAAGACTCTTAAAAGCTGTCTACTGTGACCTTTTGAAGAAAGCGAAATCACGATATCTCACTTCACGTTGGAGATATCGAAAAAATTATTTGAAAGAGTTACTCAAAGTCAAATTTTTAGCCCAAGTGCCGACTTTCAGTACAAAATTTGCACATTCGGTGTTTTTGTTATTTTTTGCTAATACAATACATTGTTTCTAATGTGCCATGGAAATAAAAAAAATTTCAGTCATTTAAGAAGTTTCCTTGGGTCCAATAATAATCTAGTCAATAAATAATTTTCATAGCCTTCCATCAAAGTATATAGAAATTTTGGCTTAAAGATTTATTTAATGACGAATGAAACATTTTACCCGGTCTTTTGAAAGATCCATTTGACAAATTCCTTGGATGTACACAGTTTTCGGCTAAAATATTTTCGTCTTGAGGGGGGGTTCTGATGATTTTTATATGGTGGATTTTCTGGAATTTGTGGCTACCGTAGCAAGTTGTTCAGGGGGCCGAAGCGGATGGTGTGTATTAATTTCTTGGGCAACCTCTCTACTAGTTCCGAATGTTGTCTCCAAATAGTTGTATCAATTTTTTCTTATAAAGTTAAACATTCACCAGGCATTTTTCGTTGTATTGGTAAAATGCGAACTGTTGAAAACTCATCAACTTATGGTTTATTAATTGAAAATTTATTTGGATTTGCAGTTGTCTTTGGTTTCCATGACCCACTAGTAAAAATAATGAACAAAATACATCAACACAAGATAATCAAAAATGACGAATTTCTTGCTGAAAATCAGTACAAGTTAAAAATTTAATATTGAACAACTTTTAAATCATTTTTCTTTATATCTTCAACATGAACGAAGATATTGTGACTTTGTCTTCTTCAAATGGTCGTCGTAATAGGCTGTGTTTAGATATTTTGCTTAAACTAAATAGCTTAAAAAATGCAGTTTATGAAGCTCTATTGCTGTACTCGAAATTATTTATTTATTTCTAAAAATTACGGAGATACAAGGGTGTATCAATATTATGTCCGGCACTGTATATTCAATGTCCCCAATTTTTTCAAATAAGAAAAGATCAAGTCGCTAATAATTAGGTTCTGGAAATATTGGAGAAACGCGGTGTGTCCATAACATTCACATGGGGGTCCTCGACATTTCTGTTGCTACTAGTGAACTTCTAATGGTACAGAATACATTACAATAACCAGGATGTATGCCGTTTGTATTCTGTAATAACTAAGTGATAATTAATCGATGACAAAAAAAATCGGCTTGATACTTCTTTGTCATGCTCAGTGGCAAACTTGCAGGTTTAGATTGTCTCTTTCTGAACCTCCACTAAGCAGGATGTATGCCAATTGTTTTTTGTTTTTGCATTCACTAAAGTGGTAAGTAATCGATAAAGAAAATATTTTCTTGATATAAATACTTATCACAAATGTAAGAGACATTTTGAGTTACTTAGAGAAGATGCCAACAATAAGAAAATTTCTCATAATATCACTTTTTTGTCTGCCAAGCTCTAAGGAACAGAATTAATAATGTCTCCAGTGGTTACAAATGTATCAGGTAATTGCATGCAGGCTAATGTACCATAAAAAATAAACCAGCAAGTAGTATATGCAGATCACCATTCATTATTATTATTACCATCCTAGTAAGTAATAAATATTTGAGGCGGTACTGCACAGTGGATGATTTGTAACTTTTAGGATAAAATTCTTACACATTTCTAAATGAGTTTCAAATAATCAAAAAACTGGAAAAATATGGAAACAATTCTATAAGCACTTTATTGTTTGAGGGTATAAAAAGTAAATGTATTTTTAAAGTTGTGAGGTTTTGTGAATATGATTATATTATAGTTATATACAGGGTGTTTCACTTAAAAGTCCCCAGGCCATTATCTCTAAAACTAATAAAGATATTTTATTTTTGTAAATGGCAGATGATTGACACCAAAGAAAGGTTTAAATAACGGTTATTAGAATTTTTCCTCAACAGCACACAGAGATGGCGCTGCGATGCAAAACTATTTTTTGATGGCTGGAACCTTGAAACATAAGTCATGCGATTAAACAATAATTTGTGAATAATTTTGATGGTATAGAGAATTTACAAAAAACAAGCCGTTTTGGAGTTACATGAGTTTCTTTCATTAATGCCAGTACACGTGAATTTTGATAAATCCCTATAATTTATTTATTATTTATTATAGAATATTGGTTACCAAACACTTTTTTTCAAGATAAGGAAAGTGATATAATACACTATCATAAAATTATCTTTACCACTTCCGGCCAAACCGGAACTAACATGATGAACCAATATCCATATGTTCCTACATATTACATTTTTTTTTCTAATAACGCTTCTAATAAAACGGCTCCCAAAACTTAAAGTAAGTAAGACAACAAAGAAAATACACACTAATTTAGAATGGGCTAAATTTATATTAACAATTCAGTAAAGAACGTAAACAAAAGTTTTATAAACAAACATTTAAAAACTATCGAAATATTATTAAAAATGAAATTAAACTAATTTCTTTCTTATTAGTAGGTACTTATTATATTAAATGTTCAAAATTTCTCCCTTCTTCATGAATACACATATTGTACCGTTTCAGTAACTCTTCATTGCAAACTTTTTGTAACGTATCTCTATTTATAGCAGCAACACTTGCATATATTTTATTATACAAATCGGCCATATCCTCAATGGGTTCAATGTACACTACACTTTTTAAATACCCCCAAAGGTAAAAATCTAATGGAGTCAAGTCAGGTGATCGTGCTGGCCATCTGACTACTCCATTAGTACCAATCCATCTCTGAGGGTACATTTCATTAAGACAATCTTTGACTAGTACTGAGTTATGGGGTGGTGCACCATCTTGGTGAAACCAAATATTCTCCTGGTTATGAGGGATAGTCTCTAATAATCCTGGCAATACATTTCTCAAAAATATCTCATATTTTCTTCCATTTAAAGTCCCATGGAATAGATATGGTCCAATAATATATGAATTTAGTATTCCACACCACACGTTAACTCCAAAAGTTACCTGATTTCGGGTCATTCTCATCCATCTAGGATTATTTTGTGACCAGTATCGGCAGTTATGCTTACTCACAACTCCGTTGTTGTGAAAACGGCTTTCATCGCTCCAGAGCACATTTTTTAAAAAATTTGGGCATTCTTCAGAAAGAACTGAAAATTCAGCTAGAAAATGTAATCTTCGTTCATAATCACCAGGCCTTAAATGATGGATCAATTTTAATTTGTATGGATGGTATTTATTTGATTTTAATATTCTATGGCACGAAGATATCGACAGATTAGTTTCCGATGCCAATTTCCGGAGAGAACATTGAGGATTGTTGATAACACTATTTAACACCAAGGCTGTATTTTCATCGTTTCTAACTGGCGAATAGTTTACGAATAGTTTTCTTAAAACTACCCCAGTTTCTTAAATTTTTAAACAGCATGATAAATGTTTTTTTATCGGGTGTAGGTCTATTTGGAAATCGTAAACAAAACAATCGTTTTGCTTGTCGGGAATTTCTTTTGCATTCACCGTATATTAAAATCATATTTAACTTATCTTCATTGGTGTATCTAACCATTTTTTAATTTTTTTTTTTTATTGCCTTATTTGGATTAATTTGCTTTGAATTGTTTCTAAGTACACTATTTCTGTCTGACTATGATTGAAACTACAACTACAAACTTTGTTTAATAACTGTCAAACTTAAAATTAAATCAAAGCCTACTAATATCTCTTAAGTAGATTTTTCATTACCATTCTAAATTAGTGTGTATTTTCTTTGTTGTCTTACTTACTTTAAGTTTTGGGAGCCGTTTTATTAGAAGCGTTATTAGAAAAAAAAAAAGTAATATGTAGGAACATATGGATATTGGTTCATCATGTTAGTTCCGGTTTGGCCGGAAGTGGTAAACATAATTTTATGATAGTGTATTATATCACTTTCCTTATCTTGAAAAAAGTGTTTGGTAACCAATATTCTATAATAAATAATAAATAAATTATATGGATTTATCAAAATTCACGTGTACTGGCATTAATGAAAGAAACTCATGTAACTCCAAAACGGCTTGTTTTTTTGTAAATTCTCTATACCATCAAAATTATTCACAAATTATTGTTTAATCACATGACTTATGTTTCAAGGTTCCAGCCATCAAAAAATAGTTTTGCATCGCAGCGCCATCTCTGTGTGCTGTTGAGGAAAAATTCTAATCACCGTTATTTAAACCTTTCTTTGGTATCAATCATCTGCCATTTACAAAAATAAAATATCTTTATTAGTTTTAGAGATAATGGCCTGGGGACTTTTAAGTGAAACACCCTGTATATACACCAAAAAAATTGTAAAAAAACTATGAACACTTGATTAAATACAGTTACCTATATTCAGAGGATATAAAGACCCTGCACATATGCTATATTGCTAAAATAACGCCAAAGTACTGACACAATAAAGAACATTATGTTTTATACCTACATAAGAAGAAAATCTGTTTTCACTTGAGGATATTACTCAATCCTCCGATCCAAGTACAAGTCTAGATACGTAACAGCCATCTCTTCAGTACAAACCTTGTTTGCTCCTAACATAGTTACATTATATATACTAAAAAAGGGTAGATACTCATAACATTCCCTAAGCAACAGTGGCGGGTATATGTAGATATTTATATATTTAGCCCAGGCAAAAGAGCCAGAAAATTCTGTTACAAAAAAGAAAGCTAACCGGGGTTTTTCAACGGGAATGTGTACCTCTTGAACGTACTTATTGTGCCTAAAGTCCAACAGTTGAAAATTAGTGCGTCTGTGTTTAATTGATAAGTGAAGATATGAGAAATGAGTTTTTGGCCTGTATAAATTTATCTTTAGGTTTTACGAAAATACGTCCAAATAAGAAGTTGTAGATAATAAAAATGTCTACAAAATGAGCCCCTCATAAAAATCGGTTAATTAGTTTTTTAACAAAATGCAAAAAACTACTAAAAAACGCAGTTTCTTAATTAATTTTTAACTTTAAAATTAATGAACGTAGACATAACAAACTTTGGTAGATTATAGGTTTTGCTGTGAAGTGGTATTTTTTTGGAAATGTGTATTTGTATAATTTTTGCAAAAAAGCATTTGTTTATTAAAAAGGCACTTTTTTGAAAATTAATTTCTACAGCTTAGGGATGTCGTAGCGTATCATGGTTGGGCTTATTTTCTTCCCCAAGAGTACTTTTTTTTGACAACAGCGCTATCAACACTGACATCAACAATAGCAATACAAATAACAATAAATCTTGCTAAGACACGTGCAATGAGAAAGGATAGTTAAGTATTTTATGGATTGAGTTGGTCTTTATTTGCAAGACTAACGCGAAATTTCGTTCTATTTCGTCGAGCTACCCCAAATCGATTGGCTATAACTTTTTGTACGTCCACAGGAAGCCGAGATAATGATGACTTTGCGAGCATGTACGATTCTGAACGTCTGAGTTCAATTTTCCTTGCGCGAAAACTGAACTCGGGCGTGCAAAATCATGCGTTCTCACAAAATCATTATCTCGGTTTCCTGTGGACGTACAAAAAGTGATAGCCAATCGAGTTGGGGTAGCTCGACGAGATAGACAAAGCATCTCAGTCCATAAAACGGACCTTTTTTAAATTTGCTTTCTTTTTCTCTAAGAAAACCATTGGACGCTCATAAAGTAATGCTGATGCGTCCAATGGTTTTCTTTTTCATCATTTTGTAATTTAATCACTGAATAAAATTTATTTTCTACTTTTTATTGAAATTCAGTTTTAAAAGAAAACCATTGTTTTTAAAAAAGAATTTATTTATTTTTTACTTTTTAGTTTCCGTCTGCCTCATTTTTTATTCAATCCGCCATTTTGTGTCGGCCGCCATATTGAATTTAGAATGACATCACACAGCTTATTGTATACTACTTTATATACCCTTTCATTTGATACCCATGTCAAGGGAGTTATAAAGAAATAGGTGATCCGCCATTTTGTGCCGGCTTCCATATTGGATTTAGAATGACGTCACACAGTTTATTATTCTACTTTATATACCCTTTCATTTGATATCAAGGTTGAAGGGGTTGTCAAGAAAAAGGTAATCCGCCACAATATTGAATATACTATATTGTATTGTCATCAGAACCAAAGTCGTGTGCAAAATTTCTGCATGATTGAATATCGGGAAGTGGCCAAAAATTCGATCACCAGATTTGAACATACATTTATGTTAGGGTTTAGAGGATTTCTACCCCAAATAAGACTAAAAACCACAATTCATTATGAATTTATTGCCATGCGTACTTCATAGACAACCATATATTCTATTCTGCTTTAGCATTAGCATTAGCTCGGTTACGTTAGGGAGGCCCCTGAAGGGTAGAGAGATGTATTGCTAACATACATACATTTTGAGCTAAAGAAAACCATTGAAAAAACGTTTGGTTTGATATTCGAACTGTCTCACAGCGATCAATTTTCAAATTCTAGGCAGACAAAATTCTACAAATTTGCAAATGAATAGAAAATATTCGTTAGAAAAACGGGGTTTTAAAATTCTGGAACTTTGTAGATAATATTGTTCCCATGAATAGGTACACCAAAAATAGTAAAAAAATTCTAAGGAGCAAGGGGATGGTTTTTAAGGGGGATGAAAATGAAATATTATTTTAAAATTATGTAACTTTTTGAATAAGATCTGTGAGTCTACGAAGACGGGGCCATCCATTAATCATGTCACACTTTGAGGGGGGAGGAGGGGGTCCATAAAGTGTGACAAGAGGAGAGGGGTCAAACTGTTGTGTGATTTACACTTACGCATACCGTTGTTTTAATTGAATGAAATTCAAAAAAATATAAAGGTCAGAAAATTCTACCTCAAAATTTAATGCCGTAAAATATGTGACGTCACAACAGGAGGGAGGGGTTGACTCGAATGTGACAACCTGTGACATAGGGAGGGGTAGAAAAACAGTAAAATTTGCGTGACGTAATTAATGGATGGCCCCAAAGATGTAAAGTAAATGTAGTGAAATAAATGTAAGCTCTTAGAGGATGATTTTTGAAGGGGTGCAGCGGACAATTTTATATTTCTAGGATTTTCTGTTTTTGATGCAAAATGGTTTACCTTACAATTTTAGGTTGTTCTTGAAATAATATTAAGATACGTTGTAAATTAACTTGTATTTAAAATTAATTGTTCTTGTAGAGAGATGTAAAAGTAGGGAATTGTCATTTTCTGACTATCTACAAATTCTTGCAGCTGTATAGTTTTATTCGTCTTGATTTAAGTTTTGTCGTTTTAAGAACTATTATTACTTTACCATTTTATGAAAAAAAAAAGAGCTGCTACCATCTGCTACTTTAATCATGATTTAACGTTTTTGTTTACTTATGCTATACTAAGGAGAATTCTCCTGAGGTATGGTCAATGGAATCTGGCAAAGAGAAAAAAAAAATAGGATGTGCTTGCATGTCCTTAACACACAATATTGTAGAGGAACTTTAGAACAGGCAATAATGGACAAAATTAAAAAATTGGTTATCTTTCTGAAAGATGGCGAAAAGGTTGTAGAATTAAGGTCAAGTTTTTAAAAACTGATGATTCCTGGTTGGATGGAGAAATTAAATTTAGTGAACTCGAAAAGTTGATAGAGGACATGACTAATCAGCCATCAACTTCCAAAACACCTGGTTGGCCAATGAAATTGTTTGATAAACTGAAAGAGCTAAAAGGGGCAGAGATTAAGGATATGCAAGTACATCCTATTATGTTTCCCCTTTGTCAGATTCCATTGACCATACACCTCCAAGAGACTTCTCCGTGGTGTAGCATAATAAGTAACTAAAAAGTAAAATCATGATTAAAGTAGCAGATGGTAGCAGCTTTTTTTCACAAAATAAAGTAATAATAGGTAATTATAGTTCTTAAAACGACAAAACTTAAATCAAGACGAATAAAACTATACAGCTGCAAGAATTTGATGATATTCAGAAAATTACAATTCCCTACTTTTACATCTCTCTCTACTTAGAGCAATTCATTTTAAATACAAGTTAATTTACAACATATCTTAATATTATTTCAAGAAAAATCTAAAATTATAAAGTAAACCATTTTGCATCAAAAACAGAAAAAAGATAATTGAAATAATATTGTTCTCCTAGAAATATAAAATTGTCCACTGCACCCCTTCAAGAACCTTTAAGAGCTTACATTTATTTCACTACATTTACTTTACATTTTCTTCGTACAATCACAAATCTTATTCAAAATGTTACGTAATTTTAAAATAATATTTAATTTTCAACCTCCTTAAAAACCATCCCCTTGTTCCTTAGAATGTATTCACGGGAACAATATTATCGTATCTACAAAGTTTCAGAATTTCAAACTAAATAATCTTTTAAAACCCCCTCAAAAACCACCCCTTTAGTCTCTAAAATTTTTTTTCAATAGTTTTCTGCTTTTCTAACAAATATTTTCTATTCATTCGTAAATTTGTAGAATTTTGTCCTCCTAGAAGAAAATTGACCTCTGTGATGTCTCTCTGAGTTTAGTAAAGTTAGGTGACATCAATTTTACTTCCAAAGTGATAATCAAGTTGGTATTTGGAGTTAACCTCGTATGAACTGCAACTTCTACTCGTTTAAGTAAGTTACTGCAGTAAGTGTTGTTTTAAACGATAGCCAAAAAACACGGGTCCATCTAAATGACATCAAATGAATGTTAAATAACATCTAAAGTCGTTTAAAGCTTTAAAAAATTGTGAAATAAATGTATTACAAAAAACGATCTTTTGATTGAGAAAATAGAGGCATTTTATATTTTTAGTCATTTTAATTAATTTAATGCATAATAGATACATTATTTTAGATCAGTTAGTCTAAGAATGACAAGTCTAAGTTTACAAGAAAGTCATTCTCAGACCTCGGATTTAGCGGCCAGATATGACGTAAAACCAGGGTTGGCTTTAGATGATGTTGTGTCAGCACATAAAGAGTTTCATGCATGTATGAAATGATATCTTACCTTGAAATATTTTGTAGCGAATTATGTAGTATCCAAAGGTAATAACGCCACTTTATAACACTCACTACAAGAATACAAGTATATCACTAATATCTGCTCTAAATGTTTTGGAGTTAAACTTCGACGCCTTTCAGTAAAAATACATTTATATTGCGAGAAGGACCTCTCGAGATCGACATATGTAACTGGGCCATACTTAAAATATCGAAACTTTCGCAGTCACCACATTCATGCCGGGTGTAGCAGTCTACTTCTTTGCCTTATAAAAGGTCTGTTACACCTGTCATCGTAACAAATCCGAGATTTTTGTTAACGCAGTTCTGAATTTTTTTTTGTACTGTCGCAGCAAGGTCTCCCTATAATTGAAAAATATATTGTCGAAGATCGAACACAACGTTTCTTGCGTCAACTATAGTAATGGCTGATGTTGGCTGATGTTGAAGGTCCCGTATGGCTAGAGGAATTCGTGAGAAACATCCGTGTATGGTCTCCAGATTTTCTTCAACAGTTGGATCCAGAAATGCCTGGTGCGCCTGTGAAATGGCAACTGCGTCATTTCGATTTAACTGTTGTATTACGTATTTCACATTTTCGAAATGACAGTAATAGTACGATGCGGCCTGTAGCTAAGATTCCCATCGTGTGATAATGGACGCTGGAGGTAATGGATTATTTGGTAGAATATCGTCAAATAACTGTACACGACCTGGTGCTTTAAGAAAGACTTTCTTTACACTAGATATTAATTTATCAACATTAGTATAGCTCCTCCTAATAGTTTCAGCAGTCCTACGCCGCCCATGTGCTAAACATGTTACATGCAGTATATTCCGATGTTTCTTTATAAATTCTTCCAGGAGCTTTCGTATAATTCAGTCCATCGGTAAGGAATAACAAGAACATGTCCGTATTTTCCGCATATTTGTCACCGACCAACACACGCGACGTTATCTCTTCAACTGTTTCAGATAATTTTCTCTCCTCCCGCACCGGCCGGATCGGGTAGCGTAAAGTGCACGTGCACTATTTAAAAGAATCTATTACACCTTACATGTGGCCTTACGTTTGTATTTCATAGGTATAGTGCGTCACCAACTAAACGCATTACCATGGTAAAATTAATAAAATTCAATTAATACATTGCATCCTTTCTGTGTTTGTAGTTTGGGAATGTTTTAGTAGGTGTTTACAATATAACAATATTATACGTACCTATTTGTAAAAGACAACCCTGGACTCTGGCCGCATCATCCGAGGTATGGTCATTCTTTATGAAACGCCTGCTTTTCATTGACAGTCCGAAAATGATACATTTTCCAAGACAGAGTGGTAAATACTGAGACACTGTATTCAAGAAAAATGTTATAGTAAATCTTAATCTTCCACTGCGAATTTATTTTTCTGTTCAGGAAATATAAACATGTTAGCAATACATCCCTTCACCCTTCAGGGGCCTCTGTCTTAGTGACATCACTTAACTATTGGATGATCGTGCCTCTTCCGAACGAAACCGAGTCAGTGGCGTCAGCCAAGATGCGCGTCAAGCAGAATATAATATACCCTTGTCAATGAAGTACGCATGGCAATAAATTCGTACTAAACTGTGGTTTTTAGTCTTATTTGGGGTAGAAACCCTACAAACGCTAACAAACATTTGTAAAGGGTAGTGAATAGTTTTCCAGTAGGTCAAGATTTCATAACTGACTAGAACCTTTAATCCATAACACCAACATTTGTTTTAATATCGTTTTTTAAAATATTTACAAATGAAGCGATTCACTTTTTGCAGTTTTTCACATTTTTGCAAATATTTACGGACTTTTCATTAAAAGTAATCGTTTTTGTTGAGAGTGACTTTTACTCGTAACCATACAAATAAAAAAATGTTCACCTTTGTAACTAAATCTATGTACATATTGTATAATTCAGGCTTAACTTGAATCTTCCATCACTGCAAGTCAAATCATACATAGATGCTAACTAGCTATCGCCAAGATAACAAAACTTACAAATATTAACGACATTGCCAAAATAACGGACACAGAAAAGGCCTTTTTAATAAAACCAGAATATACAAAATGTATATTTACATGACAAATGATGGCATGTCGGTAGTAAATTTGCTGAACTAAAAATATATAAAATATTTCATATTGCTATCAATTCTGCGACCGACACGCTCTTAAACTTTTGCATGTAGAGTCCGCATTCCTTTAAGAAATGATTTAAAAATTTACTCCGTTTGTCACGGTTAAATATGCTAACGTGACTTGTAATTCTGCGTTGGATATATGGTCGCAGAATTACACCGAACGTAGGATTAAATGTAAATTGCCTGTTACCGGACGCAGAAATGATAGTGGGATACATATATTTATATAATAATAATAATAAAATTGTTTATTAAATAACGTACAAAAATGTTTCATAAAAGGTAGGAATTCGGCAATACTGTTCTTCCACTCCCCCCCAATAAGAATATAAACACAGTAAGTATAAGACCATCGATATGTAAAAGAGAGATATAAGAATAAACAATATGAAGTTGGTACATGTAAAACAAGTACTTGACATGACTTTGAAAAGGAATATGTAGTAAAGATAATTAGTGCTGAATTACCCTATATGCCAATTACGCACGGACGTATAGTGGCAGATTTTTAGGGGCGGCAGGCAAAATCAGAGTAACATAATGATCAACTTATTGAGATAAGTATTCCTATCGTAAGGAATACGACTCCCCCTCCGCTCTTCGAAATTGCAATTGTTGAGATTCAAGGAACATCACCCCCGCTCTCTGAAATTTTCAGCCAAGATAAATATTGTATTGTAAGGAATAACACTTCCCGCTTTCCGAAGAATATTGAAAAGCGGGGGTTACTACCCCCCGGGCCCTGATTTTCTCTTCATGGCACTGTAGTTTCCGTAACATTATTGTGTAAGGCGGCAAATTTTTTAATTCGTCCCTGGTGTCACGATTATTAGAGGCGGAAATTTTAGGTTTGCGTAAAGTAGCAAATACCTTAATCCGTTACTGAAGATAATGTGTTGACAACGTTGAGTTCTTTAGGTCTATTTAAGTAAGGGGTTACAAGATTTCGAAATGGATACAATGGACAAATTGCATACACGAAATTTGTATTTTCTGTAGCTTGACTTTATTGTAATTAGTTAGAAGATGATAAAATACAGTTCAGAAGTAATAGGTGTGAGGATAAATAAGGGATTTTACTAATTTCAGTTTCACTTGTTTGCTTACATGATTTCTTAGGTGGTATAATGATTTGAGCTTAAAGTAGTACCGTACCTACTGATGCAATCGACATGTTTGTTAAAACTTAGTCTTTGATCAATAAACAAGCCAAGATTTTTTGCTGATTCGACCCATTTAATTTGCATGTTATTTATCATTAACTTCTTTTGACTGATGGCATTTCTTTGGCGTTCGTTCTGATGCATAGTGCATTTATTTAGCTGGGATTAATCTTTAGACCATTATTAGAGCACCAAACAGTTATTGAATTTAAGTCTATATTGATTATGTTGACAGTTTCCTTTAACTGTGAAGTGGGACAAGATTTGTATAATTGGACATTGTCCGCATATAAATGTATATTTTAGTGGTTAATGCAGGTGGGTAGATCAAAAATATTGTTATGAATTACACCCCCTTGGAACTGGAAATTGGTACGCCTATGCCTACTAGTAGTGACTGGAAACTTGTAGAAAGAGCCATGGACTTTTCTAGAGTGTGGTGGGAGAAGATTCTGGTTCAATCTAGAGGTAATTTCAGAGTATATAAGGCGCGATTGCAGGCGCAGAAGTTTATTAAAGTGACGGTCGGTAGAAAGTGAGGTTAAATATCAAGTAAACAAAGTGTAAAGGTTATTTTGAAGTATTGTATAGTCAGTAAATTATTAAATAAAGTGTTAGTGTTTATCTCTTGTTGAAATTATTTTAGAACCCACGGATTCATACAGGGTGTTTCCTAAAAAGTGGAAAACACGCAACAATATATATATAGAAAATATTGACCCAAGAGTGCTATCCTGTGGTACTCCCTTATTAATGTGACCTAATTGTAAGTTGTTACTTTTTTAAATTTCATTATAAATAATTTTTGTAAGAAAATAAAGAACTAATGAACATATTACAATGTTTCTTAGTCAATTAATTAATAATAAATTGATAGCAAATGTTTCTTTATAAATAAATCATTAACATAATCTTGTTTTTCATTCATAACTATTTTTATATATTCACAAAAAATAAACATGAAAATTTATAAATACATTTTATCACAATCTTATAAAATACTTTACAGTAATTCATATGAATCTATATCTGGATGGAAATGGTCCTCCACATGTCGCTGAAATTCTAGAAATTCTACATCTTTTCGAAAAATTCTGGTACAAATTGGACAAACTTTTTCCGATTCTGGTGAGGGTATTTCATTTGAAGAGCCTGTACAATCAAAGTTAACAACTTCTGTAAATTTATCAATACCTGATTTGGGAATATCACTTGTTGAAGTACTCTTCTCACTAATACCATTTTTTCTAATTTCACATATTTTACAAACGGATTTTTCTAAAACAGAAAAACATACATATAGGTACCAATTAAAAATAAACATTTTATATGCTATAAGATAAGCTTTTGATGGGAAATCATACTTTCATTTATAGTAGGTTCATAAAGAGTGAAAGTAGAGCAAGAAACCGAGATGGTAGCAGTGAGACCACTATTGGGTGGCACAACATGTCTAGTCACTGTTATCTACCCTGAGTTCGAGTCTCAATTGCGGTAGATGGCAATAATAATAATAATAAAAATAAAATAATAATGTATTTATTCATGTAAGCCATTTTACAGGATATGAACAGTCAATACTTAAGAAAACATTTAAAAAATACAGAATACATACAAACATGCAATTTTACAAACTAGAAAATACAAAAGACATGATAAGATATTATAAATACTTCACTTTAAATAGTGAAGTTAACTGGCTATGTCACAAGGAATGGTTGTTGTGTTGATGTGTGTGTACGTGTCCTGGTTCAGAGGTGGAATAGCATTAGCTAAACTCTGCCAGGACGTTAATATAAATAAAGAGCGGCATTTTTATCAAAGTAAACATTCAATTCAAATATAATTTGCCTTATTTCATCTGGTGTAACTGCACTGAAAGAAATTTCTATTATCTATAAAGAGAAATTGACTAACCCCTAATAAATATCTGCATTAAATAGGCTCCAGCAAGACTGCTCTGTAACCGCAACAAAAACGATCTTGCTAAGATGCACTTATTTACCGTTAATAAAAGTTTTTCTTATTATTTATTTGTTACTGCAGGTTGATAGCTTTGCTATCTGGAGTCACCACCTATTTTAATCTTAATAAGTTTTTTGTTATAGTTAGTAAGTTCCTATTTCTTACACCATTACTACCTTGTAACCGGAAAAGAACTTTCCTGCTGCTAATAGGTGACTTTTTAACCACTATGCAGCTTACATTATAATGGCAACAAATAATCTCTCTTGACCTAGTAATGTCATTTTGCAAGTACGTTACTTGTAAATTCAATATTTTAATTTTATATTTTTTAGACTTCACACTTCATATTAAAACACGTTTTTAATATATTTCTATGTTGACTCAAAGAATTATTAAAATTAAAATAAATTCATTTAAGGAAACAAACGACTAATAAACAATTCAGGGTGCCTAATAAAAAAGGGGAACTTTCAACTTTGACTTATTGTAAGAAGACACAATCATAGTTTACTATATAATAGCTGCTTTCGTTCAGCAGAGTGAGTCGTAATGATAAGGCACCTACCTGTTTCATGTGTTGTCTCTGTCCCTATACCATGCAATTTTGCATCATATGATTACTGTTCATTGAAATCCTGTTTATTATGATTATGAATCACTCTGCTGAACGAAAGCAACTAATACAAATACAATAACATAAAACACAAGTTTTTTAATAAAAATTCTTTGCATAAAACCTTTCCCACAACTGTCTCGTCGAACGCCGAATTGCTTACTAGTTACTGCATGCGTCGCTGCATGGATGAAATGGCGCGCGATGATAAAAACTCAATTGCGCTTGCGCCACGTGCAAAAATAAATAAGTATGACGTTATGATTAGTAAGCCCGTCTTTACAGTTAACAGGTGACTTAACAACCATAGGTCTATTTGAGTTTTAACCATTAAATAGTTACCTTTAACTTAAGGCACTTATTTATCGTAAGAAATTATTTAGTTACCCCTAATAAAGAGAAAACTTATAACAATATTTTACCTAGTTTAAGTAAGTGCTACTATTGGGACAAATAGTCAAAGATTTACCGTTGCAAAATCTCATTAGCAAAACAGTTTTTCTTATGGTTAGATAATGATAATGTAGTCTTAACAAAAAAAATACTTATGATAATGCAGATCATCTTAGCAAAACATTCTATTTGGTCGGTTTCTTTCAGTGTGGATAAATAAAGATTGACTCATCACTGAGTTGACAGGAAGTGCAAGCATGTGATAAATTAGCACCAAAGTGATTTTTTTGATTTGACAATGTTGCTGACAATGTTCTACCACAAAAGTAAACTAAATATTTAAGTTGAAATTTTGTTGAATAATTTAGGTGCATAATAATTTGTAGAGAACTTGCTCTTATTTACTCGATGAAACCCTGTATCCAGAGTAAATATTTTAGAACATACATAGAAGTAAAAGTAAGGATTTTTATTAAATCAATGATTTTTCGTCTTATATCATCATGGTACTCTGAACCAGTTATAGCTCTAATTACTAGTCGTTGAAGTTTACCTATTTGCTCTGCATGGGATGAATGCCTCCAAGCCAATAATGCATAAGATATATTAGAGGGAAATAGACTATAGTAAGCTGTTGTATAATTACAGAAGACAGGAACTATACAGAGGCAAAAGCTAGCCTTCGCGGCGGGACCAAATTTGTTCATGGTCGCCAAGACGATAAGGTATATATTTGTCAAAGGCGATATGACAATTCTTGACGTTGTGTTGACAGTCTTGCATTGCTTACATGGTGGTTGATGATTTTGGTGGCTTCTTCGTTTAATTTTTGACAATTTTTTATTCTGTCTTTATTTTTCACTTAATTTTTGGTGTTTTTGAAGGTGAGTGAAACAATAAGCTTCTTTTTATTTCCCAAAGATACTGAAAGGTAGGTACAAATTAATATTGAAACAACTAGAAAGTAATGTTAGCTATACTAAATAATTAGCAGTTGATAAGAAGTAATATAAAAGGAATAATTTTCTTATTAGTTGCAGCTACTAATGTTGGGTGAACTTGAAATACGATTTAAAAACAACATTTTGATCAAAAGGATGGGGTTCTTTGACATCATAGGAAAGCTTAAATATTATAAAGGAACATAATTATTTGACATGAATTTTGAATAAAATATGTTTGTGTAGGAACACAAATGTTTGTTCAATGAAGCCATTCCAACTATTTTTATACATGTACTGAAACAAGACACACCTGACAAAAGTGCCATTGGGGAGACTTTCTGTTATAGAAATTTAAAGAAGTATGTAGATTTAGAAGGAAACACAGTACCTATATGTTTTTGGAACTGGAATGCTTAACATTTTTTAAAATTATTTTCAGTCATTACCATTGTTTCTCATTTAGATGAAAAACATCCTAGTTATTTCTGTTCAAACTTTTCCTACTACAGCAGGTATTAGCCATGTACCTATCTATTAAAACAAGAGAGTTTTCCCAGTGTACGGTGTATTTATTTATATATAATCACTTAGGCTGTTACAATACAGATGTGAACGTCAATAAAAAGTAAAAAAAAATATATAATTCAGTATACAAGGTGGGACAATACGTAGTAAATATAAAATAAAATAAACAAATATGACACAAATACAGATTAAAACTCATTGTACGAGTATAAACATTTCTCAAGTAAAAGTTGTTTGAGACTAGATTTGAATTTGTTAAAATTGTTGACCTCCTTAATCACACTAGGCAACTTGTTGTAAAAACTGATACCAGAGAAATGAGGTGATTTTTGAAAATGAGAGGTATTATGATGAGGCAGAGCTAATAAATCATCATGACGAGTGTTATAATTATGGTAACTTGCAACAGTTTTGAATTGATCAATGTTACTTTTAATGTACTTTAACAAAGAAAAAATATATATGGATGGTACCGTTAATATTATGTGACTATTAAAAGAGTTTTTACATGATGTGGTGAAATCAAGATTAAAAAAAATTCTAATTATGCGCTTTTGCCAGACAAAAACTCGCTGCAAATTTTTTGCACATCCCCACATTATAATATTGTAGGATATATGGCCATAAGCTATTGAATAATACAGTTGCAATAAAGCCTCAGTATCTAGGGAGTTCTTGAGCTTACGTATACAGTAATATGCTTTGTTAAGTTTTTGCATACTTCATCGATTTGAATATCCCAGCTTAATTTTGTATCTATTGAAATACCTAAAAATCTTATATCCGGGCTAAATGGCAGGGTCATGTTGTTAAAATTCACTGGAATCGACATATGTTGTTCCTCTCGACCTCCTGATAAAAATTTCTTATGGGCACAAGGCCGGTACATGCACAGTTTTCCAGATATCGGGGGTTGCAAAGTCGACTTTGAACCCCCGATATCGAAAAAATTGTGCATTTACTGACCTTGTGTCTATGAGAACTTTTGATCAGAAGGTCGAGAGGAACAACATATGTCGACTCCAGTGAAATTCACTGGCGGTCACTTCCTATAGAAAATGAGCACCCCCCTTTGCACCTCCCATATCTAGAAAACTGTTTATTTTCCATACTTGTGCCCCTGAGAATTTTTTATCAGGAGGTCGAGAGGAATGACATATCGATTCCAGCGAATTTTACTGGAGCGGGGGCCACTTCCCACAAGAAATGAGCATCCCCCTTTACACCCTCGATATCTGGATAACCGTCCAATTTCCGACCTTGAGCCCATAGAGAATTTTGATCAACATCGATATTTGGATAATATCCTCGAGTATCAAACACTTTAACCGGGGGTGAATTTCCATATGTTCCGTGCGGGGTCCTTTGCAAAGGTTTCATCAACATTTATTGGGTCCATACTGTTAATAAAATCCCAATTTGTATTATATAAAAGATACTGAAATTGGGCTATGTTATCCTCAGTAATATAGCGGATAGTAATAGTTTGTTTAATAATTTGGTAGGAATATGGCAAAAAATCTTTAACACACATAATTTGGGCAGCGTGATCTGCAATGGAAGGATAGCTCATATATACATCTACCATATTGCTTGGAAGGTCAGTGACCATTGAACTGAAATATTGATATATTTTGTGTGTACATCATTTCTTTGAGTGTAGTAAGAAATTACTGTCACTTCAAGGTCAGACAAATCAGATCCCCTGATATCAAAGGTACCGCAGCAAGCTTTCGCTTCTGTTTAGTTCCTGTTTCCTGTGGTATAACTGAAATGTTTACAACAAGATTAGTTTTTTTAATAGTTGCTCTCCAGGGTGACCCAGAGTTAAACCACCAAACGTTCAAGATTGATTTTTCAGGTTGAAATAAGACTTTTTCCTCTATAACGTTTTGTGCCAATGCACCCCCCGAAGCTAGACCAAAAAGGAAAAAAGAGAAAAATGCGTCTCGTTTCATATGGCATTAAAGTTTTGAAAATTCCCAAAAACTGCTAAAAATGATTGAGCTTTGCATTGTCAATGCAAAGGTCACACCTACAGACAGACTAAGCAGTTGCACGGCACTCTGATGGTGTGATCTTCCGGGCTGCTTGATAATCCTTTCCTGGAGGGCTTCGTCATGGTTTAAAATTTTCCATGAAATACGTGCTCTCATTTTTTATGGGGTTTCTTGTGAGTGTCAAGCTCAGGGCCGGTTTTAAGCAATTTTTATGAGGGGGTGTGAAATTGTTATAATGCCGAATGACTTCTTCTCATCTGGTCCTCTGTTTTATTTATATATGAAGGTCATTTAATTTTTGGGATACAAAAAAATGTAAATCTGATTGAAGAAAAAAACCTTTATTTTAAAGTAAAATGCAAAATATAAAAGATACAAAACGGTTATTCCTTATGTTTGTTGGGTATTTTACCACTGTGAAAATATGTAAAAATATTGATGAAAAAAACCTCTGCGCCAAAAGGATCAGACAGGGAGTGGATGGTTCTTAATATTTTTAGTACAAAATCTCTCACACCAGTCACACCTAAAAATATATAAACTGAAAGAAAATTGTTAAATGATAATGAAGTAAATTAAATCGAAGGCTGCTAACGTTTCGAAAACTATTTCTTTTTCCGTTATCAAAACTTTCACTTGTGTGACATTTTGTGATAGAATGATTAAAAACCAGCCTCTCTCTGTCTGATCCTTTTGGCGCAGAGGTTTTTTTCATCAAAATGTTTTAATATTTTTACAGTGGCAACATACCCAACAAACATAATAAATGAATATTGCCACAAATTAATTATAAATAAAAAGGATATATTATTATACAATTTAATTTTTTTTAAGCAACTTTAACTCTTCTTTCTTTTAAAGCGGCCCATCGTGCAACTAAAATGTTGAAAGGTATTTGTTCCAGAATATCCCTCTCTGATGATAAGATTAATAATGAGTCTAAACGCGAATCGGTCATTGTTGTTCTAACAAAAATTTTTATGAGTTTTAGTTTGCTGAAACTCCTTTCATTTGAAGCCACACTCACCGGCACCGTTTGAATTAAAGTACATAATTTGTAACACAATGGTAGAATGATCTTTAGTTCATAAGCTTTTTCAACAATTTTATCTAGAGGTGTAAGTTCTCGACATTGGTCGCTAAATATTTCTAATTCAGCCTGAAGGCCCTCTAAGTCTACGCGGTGTTGTACTTTTGATGAATCGAAGTGTCCTGTTCTCCTGTTTATTATATTATTACATTTCCAGCAATCATGACAGGGTACTATAGATGCACATATACAAGATACAAGATAGGGGTTTCTCGACAAGTAATAATTATTTATGACATTGAGTTTCTATTGTTTTGAGTTTTTCTATGATTTTATGTACATAATTGCCGAACGCTGAAAGTGCCGAATGGTAAACGATTTGCCGAATTGGCTTTAAACTTGGCCCTGGTCAAGCTTTGACATTATTCCAAGAGAATTGGAATTGTAGTGCATTTTAAGTGTGTTTTCACATATTTTTAATCAGAATCATGCCAAATATTTGCATTGCAACTGAGTATGCAGATATTGTATTTGTTTTTGGGTATTGTGGTGGCAATGGTCGCGCTGCGGTAGTTGAGTATGTCCATAAATTCCCACTAAAAAGTTTGCTTGACAGATCAATGATTTTCACTACTTTTCAACGTCTAAGAGAGACAAGGTCAACTTCATTGCAGTCGCCAGCAGCTAGAATTTTTGCACCGATTAAACAGCTTCTAGCAGCATGCGGAGATGTTCTTTGCAATTAGGATATATGCAGAGCACTGTGAACAGGACTTTGAAAGCAGACAGTTCTCATCCATATCATCTGCACAAAATTCAGAATTTGTTATCTAATGACCTGCCACGAAGAAGAGAATTTTCCAGATGGTTCTTGCGGCCAATAATAAATGATGCACTGTTCTCTCGTAGGGTGATTTGGGCCGATGAAGCAACTTTCACCCGCGCTGGTATATTTAACGGACATAACGCTCACGTTTGGGAGCACAGAAATCCTCATACCGTACGAAATAGCCATTTTCAATATCAATTTTTGTGCAACGTTTGGATGGGCTTGTGCAACAACTCACTCATCGGTCCAACTTTTCTGCCTCCAAGCCTAAATAGTCTTGTTTTTAATTTTTTGGAAAATGATTTTCAACCAATCTTAGACAACATGTCTTTAAATGATACTGTAGGAAATAGATGGTTTCAATTAGATCGATGGATGTCCAGCCCATTACACTCCGTGTAAATTCTTCTAAACACGAAGAAAATAACTAAAAACACATACTTAGGTAAACGATGCACATCTCGCCAAATCAAAGGAAATATTCTACGAAACACGTTATTATTTATTCAATGAAAACTAAACTTAAAACTGTTTTTTTCAATAGCTGATAGAACAGGAAAGTTAAAAAAGTAAACGAATACTGTTAATTTCACATTAATTATATTGGAACAGTAAGATTGTTCGCCCTCCTCTCTTGTCAGCTGCTAAACGGTGCACACGCCCTATACCTACTACCTATAACCTACATCATTGTTTACCTATAACAGAGCTATGTTAATTAATCATTCACTAGAATATCTCTCTGCTGCTAGCAATGGTGTGGCAGTTATGCCTATTAAGATATACAACCATCTCCCTAATTATTTGAAAGAAATAGCTGGTTTAAAATTGTTTAAATTAAAATTTAAAAAAATACTATTACAAAAAGCAATTTACAGTTTGCAAGAATTTTTTAGTATTACCCTTTAACACAGGTAACAAATATTGTATTACTACTGGTTTATATTATTCCTTTTCGTATGTCGTCCTTTTCTTACTATTTTCTTTAAAAATAAGTATTTTACTATTTTAACATTATTACGTGTACAGGGATTTTATGATTGACTAGACTATCAATAATATTGTTGTTGGTAGCTCCCCATACGTTTTGACTAGGTTTTCATCTAGTTATTGAAAACCATTATCTTTATATTATATTATTGTGACGTTTTTTATATACATGCAATGCATGTCTACTTAAATAAAGAGTATTATTATTATTATTATTATTATGTCATGATATTATATATGTACAAAAAAGTAAAAAACCCAATACAGCCTTTATTTTCACTGTCTTATGAGAAAATGTCAACATACTTGAAATCCAATAATACTTTTGTAAAACATCACTAATAAAAGTATATATAAAATTCTCTTTCACATTAGACTTTTAAAACAACATTATTAAACGTCACTACACAGATCTGATATTAAAAAACTCTCCACTTCAATTTAAATCGAACAGAAACTGACACCTACTCCTATGTCCAATTTTTTAATTTGCCACCTAATCAACTAACAGAAGGCAAAACTGTGACATTACCGCTACTGCTCTATTTTTAACACAATAAACTTTATACCTATAATTTACATTGAGCTACCATTTTCTTAATTTTATCCTTTCTTACACCTAAGACTATTTACCATATAAATAAGAATATGATATCTTGACACTTGAGTAGGTTTATAATCAGACCCTTCACTTCTGTGACCATTTAGTCTATTGTGATATCCTTTAAATAATATAACGCACCTATACGCAACTCTACACAACATTGAATTGGTCTAGCATTTTGTTGTAGCAATAGAGGTACATATATTCACTTGTTACGATATAATAAATAACACTATGGTGCAATAAGGCCAATTCTGTAATAGAAAAGTTATAATTTAACAGGTCGTTAAATTTATGTTTTTAACCGTTTTTTCATATTCTGCAACTTCAAATTTAACCCGACCATTAAAAAATAAAATTTAAGGTGTGCCTCTAAAATAGTCGTGCATCTCCGTGTACGTAGGCGCAATAGACCCAACTGTAGTTGCACTCAAATTGCCCAGAGAAAATGGTTATCTAAACGAAAAAAAAACAAGATAAAAAACAGTTTTATAATTAAATTTTATATAAAATGCGATATATCAAAAAAGTCATAGGCGTACCACTAAAAGAAGGGGTAGGAGGGAAGGGTAGTTTACCCCCAAATCGGCCTTTTAGAAAATTTTATTTTAAACAGTTTTTACTTTAAACTATTACCCTTTGACATACATTTCAGTGTTCCGAAATTGAAAAAGATATCTACAGCCATTTGCACAATATTAAAAAAATAAATATTTTTAATCCCAACTTTAGAGGGCTGTATATTCATAGGGGTGCGATTTTGGATAGAGGTAAATTAGGCTGAATCAACTTCTTTTGACATGCTGAGTCCGTGGTTAAGTGATTGACATACTTTTTAAAAACACCCTGTATAATAAGTTACATGTAACATAACAAGGTTGATTTCTTTATTATAATGTTTCTAAATTATACAAACATATATTTGGCAGAACGTTTTGATTGTAAAATCAAAATAAGAATTTGCAAGGATATTATATTCCTTATGAAAAATTATAAAAAAAGGCTGGGGACAACCCCGCACCCCCCTTCTTTGCCTGCGGCGCCGATAATTTATTAACAGTTAGACATCAAAATAAAAATCAACCTAACTAACCTAACCACATGAAAGAATGAAATCATTAATTATAGGAAAAAGAAGGAAAACATTATTTCTACCTTAAAATCAAACCTAAATTTGGGAAAAAATTACATTAATTGTTACAAAATAAAAAAAAAGTTCGGCGTGTACAGGAGTTGAACTGAGGACCTATCGCACCCTAAGCGAGAACTCTAAGCATGAGCCAACCAACCAGTTAACAATAACTGATATAGCACGAAATAAATAGATATAGTCGCGTCATTTTGGCATTTTACCTCTAAAAAAAAAGTACAGGGTCAATTGACTATTTGACATTTTTTTTTGCAAAGAGCTCAGAAAGGCATTTAGAAAAAACAGTACCCTTTATTTTTTGGCGGAAATGTTGGTTTAATTTTTGAGCTGATAATTGGCCAATATTAATGGCCAATTTAATTAAATTAATTGAAAAATTTGCTATCATACACAATATGCTATAGAATTAGACAAAAATAGTTACCCGGGAGTTCTTGGGGTCGCTGATCACCAATCTAAAGCCCACTTTGGAAATTCAAAATGGCGGACCGGAAATCGGGCCATTTTCCATAAGAAATGAGAATGGATATCTTGGCTTTGAAAATCTGCACTTGGGGGTTCTTGAGGTCGCTGATTACGAATCCGAGGTCCGATTTGGTAAATTCACAATGGCGGACCGGAAGTAGAGTCAATTTGTCAAGAAAAAGTCCTATCTTTTTCGTTTCGGGGGTTTCTAAGGCCGAGGTTTCTAATTTACGAAATTCAAAATGGCGGACCGGAATAACAGTCCATTTTTAAAAGTGAATTATTATTTGTTTGCTTTAATTGTATTGAAACATATTCTTTATAGGATTTTGCAAGCATCAGAAAAAATAACTATCTACGGGAACTAAAAGCTATGTGTAAAAATATTAATGAAATCTTTGCATTCTTTCGATAACCTGACTTCTGGTTATGCTAGGAAATTAAAATTCGTTAAATGCATTTGTATAATTTCTTATATGAAAATTTTTATTCAACAACTAGCATCCACACAGTCCCCTACGACCATGCAGCTTAAACTTGTATCTACATAACCCCCTACGGTATATGAAGATTCAGTTAAAAATAAGTCTAACAGTCTAACAAGAAACGTTTAATTACGGTTTTAAACCGATTGGATTCAAGTTTTTGTACAGCAAAGGGTAGCACATTAAAGAATTTTATTGAGAAATAGCTCGTACCATTTCTTGTGTTCGATAATCTCAAAAAATCTAAAGTAATATTTTTTTTGTTTCGCGTTGAGTGCTCATGAATATTATTATGTGCTATATATTTATTAAGATAATCTTTTATGTATATGAGGCACTGGAATATACATGAACATGGCGAGGTAAGTATGTTTAGATTTTTAAAAGTGTCCCTACAATCGTCTCTATATGACAACCCAGCAATTATTCTTACAGCCTTTCTTTGCATAGAAAAAACTGTTTGAGCATGTGGGGAGTGGCCCCATGCTAGTATGACATAAGCTATAGTACTTTGAACCAGAGCATATGCCATTAAAAGCGTTGCCTGTGAGACATGTTTTACTAGACTACGTAATAGGAAAATTTTCCGAGACACATTTATGCAAACCATTTCTATGTGTTTATCCCATGATAGCTTGGTGTCTAAGGTGATGCCCAAAAATTTAAAAGAATTAGACGAATCAATTACTAGATTGTGTTGTCTTAAACTAAAAATCATTGTCTCTGTCTTATCTTTATTTAACACCAACTTGTTGCTTAAGAGCCATTCCTGAACTGTGGATAGAGAGGCTCGAGCCTCGGTTAAAAATACATTCAAATCTACATGAGTATAAGCCAATGTCGTGTCATCAGCAAAAAGAGTGAAATTCGACATAGGAGCACTGTTAGGCAAGTCATTAATGTAGATAAGAAAAAGAATAGGTCCCATATTTATATTGACAAACTGTGAACGATGTGATAGATATGACAGACTTAAATTTTTACTATTTGCAGAAAATTTGTAGAAACATATCCGTAGGACAGTAAAGAATGCTTAAGTATATGCTGCCGGATTTGAACTTCTCTACTGTAAAATAATATGAAATAAAATATATTTTAGTTATATGCCCATGAGACAAAACAGAGATTTAAATATACCTAGGTGCATATGTGTCCATTTGACTTACCTTTGTAACTAATTTTCTGCGCGGTCAACTATTTAAAAATGTAATAATAAACCGTCACATTAAATTTTAAGGGGTACTATTCACCCACTGCTAAAAATAATGTTTTAACTGGCGAATTTAATGGAGAAGGTTAAAGATTTCGCCAAAAAATGTGTTACAGAATACCAAACCACAATCAACCCGGTTAAAATTTTAACATCCTGTTTAATTTTAACTTAATTACCATTAATTACTGATGGTGTAGAATATTTTTGAGCGAAAGAAGTTTGGTACACCAAAATTTATAAAAATCTTGCAATTTAACTAATTCTCCTAGCCTATGAGGCATTAGATAAAAATTCAAATTAACATACCTTGTAAGCTATTAACATTCCTCAAATTTTTTTGGATGATGCCTTTCTGTAGGAAAATTTCCTCTCTGAAGAGGTTAAAATTTCTTATAAGCCATTTAATATCATCAACCAAACTGTCTTCTAATTCGTCTTCATAATAAAAACCAAAGTCTTCTGTTATAATATTGTTAGTGCATTGTATTCCCTCAATCTCTGAACACAACTTGTCTAATTCAATTTTCTGTTTAGAAAAACTATCAGTTAGTTTTAAAGATACATCTTCCAACTCCAAACTAATTTTTTCGTTGAGTTCCAAATTCCTTTGCAAAAACCTTGTTTGTGGTTCATCCTGGGTGAAAGTTTTCGATCTTATTAAAGTAGTGTGTTGTAGATGTGATGTATGTTGATTAACTGTATCATTAATTTTGTTTAACTGTTCACCTAGATTTTTGTTTACAGTAGTTAATTTTCCTAATTTACTCCATAAATCTTGGTTTTCATTAGAAACCATTTTCATTTTATTGTGCAGTTGTTCTTTTTGTTCTATTAATTCAGTAATATGTTCTTTCAGTTTGTCGAGTTCAGATAATGAGTGCTCATCTTTTTCACTTCGGCTACATCTTATTCGAAGATTCATATTTTCTTCTTCTAGTAGAGCAATACGATACTGTAAACTTTTACACCGATCTCTTAAAGTATGAACTGCTATTTGTATTGCATATTGAGCTCCAAGAGATTCTTCCATGACTAATATATAAAAATATATGTTATACCTAACTACGTACGTATCTACTGTATTCTACTGTTAGGCATACCTCTATTAAACCCTAAGAATAACACTACTACACTAATACCATATTCTTGTACATGCAGTCAAACATTAAAAATATGTATTTCTTTCAGAGAGAATCTCTGTTTCTTTTATTCTTTGACAGAAGAGAATCTCCACTTAAGGAATAAGGACGTATGGCATTGTATGGGAGGTACAATCTGAAACAAAAGTAAGTACCAACAATTATTTTTAAACCGCTAATGTGTCTGTGGTGTGATATAGATGAATATTATCAGGCAATTATTTTTCTGCTTTTCAACGGTTTCTTCGTTTCATTTGCGAATTTTTAGTTTCTATGACAGAAACTTTTGACAGTGAAAATTCTAACTTGGCCTCATATTTTAATAAAATTATAATTGGTATTTATTAATTTGATAAATTAAATACATACTGTAAATTAATCAAGAAGGAGATTACGACATTTATATAATTTAACATGTCATTTTCTATTAACGAAGAAAATAAATTATTGCTATGTTATGATGAAAAAGCGAAATCGTGACAACCATAGATAAAGAATTATATATGTGACAACACTGTAATGTATGAGGCGCCGTTTAAGACATTATTAAGAGTACAAATATATATAATAATTATCGAAATATATATATTTTTTCATTAAATATATTTATTCCGTTAAAATATTTATGTTTTGCGAATATAAATATATTTTGCTTACAAATATATATTATTTTTGCTAACACATATTTATATAGAAATGATCTTCTATCGTCGTACGGTAGGTGGCGCGATTTCCGTGCCCGAGTTAAAATTTGGCAATGAAATGAAATAACCACTATTTTATTTCAGACAGAAACTATACCATAAGTCCACAAATCACAAATTAATGAAATGGACAACATACCTCTACATACCGTTTCATAATTTAATACAAACAAATCAGAGCACGCCCCATTGCCAAATTTAATGCGGGCGTTTTACCTACATTTAACCCGCATGGCGCCATCTAGCGAACGACAATAAAAGGTCGTTTCTATATAAATATATGTTAGCAGAAATAATATTTATTTGTAAAGGAAATATATTTATATTTTTACTAAGACATATATATTTTTACAAAAATAAATATATTAGCAAATCATTTAAATATTTTAACGAAATAAATATATTTAATGAAAAAATATATATATTTCAATAATTCTTATATATATTTGTAATACTAATAATGTCTTAAACGGCGCCTCATAGTAATGTCTGTAATGAAATATCGATATATTTACCGTAAAACACGAATATATTTATATCATATCGATCTTTTGTTGCGATATATCGGGGGAAAATATCGATATATCTGAAAATATATCGAAATGGTTTGACTTGCATTATATTTGTATTTATGTGTAATGTCGGTAATGTGAAATTTAAAACAATGATGAGGAATAGAGGGAAAGCTTTTGGTAATATTGAGTGTAAATTGTTCTGCAAAACGCGACCTACAGGCCAGCGCTGATGTCAATGAGAACAGCGACAACAGCGTCCCATCTGTCTTCCACATTTACGCACAGATTACGGCCAGGCGCGCACGGGTGACTTTTTGTCACGCAACTGTTTTGTCACCTACCTCGGAGTCCATCATCGAGTCTTATGGAGATGCGCTCACGAAGCGACGTAACAGTCACGTCGCTCGTGAGCGCATCTCCATAAGACTCATGGACTCCGAGGTAGGTGACAAAACAGTTGCGTGACAAAAGTCACCCGTGTGCGCCTAGCCTACTACTCTGTGGTTAAAGTCTCAGATAAATAAAGAGATATTTATCTGAGGTAAAAGTAATGAGTAGAACTCTATTCTTTAGCAGTGTTGCCACGAGGTCAATACGAAATTACGAAACTTGATTGCATCTTGGCATTTCCTGGCAAAATTTCAATAATGTATTCACAGGGTCGGGCCGTCGAGAGAAAATCAGGACCCGGGGGCAGGAAACATATGCGGGCCCCCACTCCCAGCTCTTCAGTATAATTTTGAAGAGTGGGGGGTGAAATTCGTCACAAGTCACAATACAATATTCATCTCAACAATTGCAATTTTTCGAAGAGCGGAAGGTGATAATCCTAACATTATAATTTTTGCCTCAATTGCAATTTAGAAATCCATAAAAGTAATCTTTGTGATTCATATGTAATATTAATTAAAAAAAGTATTGGAAGTTAATTCCAAATCGACATCCCAGACAAATCATTCCTGGCGTTGTCAATCCTGTCAAGTTTACTGGACTGGCAAAGTGGCAAATGCCAGTAATTACTCAGTTACTGATTACTGGCTAAACGGCAACACTGCTCTTTAGTAAATTCTACTGTGATGCTACACAATCCTATTACAAAAACTTCACTACGACATCTAGTACGAAAAATAGTAACCTGCTCACCCGCTCGGAACCGGAACACTGCAGCTGACTGTCACTACCACAGAGTAGATTTAAATACAGAGTTTTCACTTATGACGTATCATGGCTTAATTTTCTGTCTCTCTCTCCTCCACTCTGGGCAGGTACCGATTTAGAAATGATCTGCGCATCATATTAATCAGTATTTGCTTGAACGTCGAACGTTGTGATTAGGCTCTGAGACATTTCATAATTTCAACATTTTTCATAATATTTTTCTATGTAGAATTGTTTTTATATACGTATATAATAGTGTTTTTTAATTGAGTGACTGTTTTCTAAAGTAATAAATATCATATTATTCAGGTTCCCTAAGGATAATGAGAGGTAAAAAGAAATTAATAATTAAATAAAAGCATAAGTGTACCTAATTATATTTTTTTATTAGATGTTTAGCTGGGCAAAGAATTATGGACGTGGAAATATAATAAAATCCCCAACTCGTATATGTGCAAGGTGTGCATCAGCTTGCATTTCGGTGGAGAGATGTTTTCAGATCCTTTGAAAAACAAGTTAAATGAACATATTATATGGGTATACCATCAATTTTCTGTCCGATTCAGGTAAGACTATCATAAATTAACTTACAAGTCAGTAATCAACTATTAAATACTTACACAGAAGACCATTAATAATTTAAGAAAAGTTTCGAAATTCATTATAGGTACCTATACTTCATTTTCATTATTTATTATTTAATGTTTAGTAGGGACATAAATGGCTAAAATTTTTTTTAAGTGCATAGATGTATTTCAATTTAACTTTATTAAAACAACCAAGTTGTTAGAAATGTATAAACAAACAAATATTTTAGTAAGGTTATAATCGGTTAGGTAGGTATACTATTAAATGTGTTTTTTTTTTGTTTAAATTATTTTTCATATTGCATGTGAATCACAGATGTGCTCTAGCAGCATTGATAAAGCATATTTATTTTATTACCTCCCACTTGGTGACTATACTACGTTAATTCCCTAATATTTTGCTACTACCGTAGAACAACCGGAATCGAGTTCAAGTACTGATTCTCTTGATGAGTCATTAATTTCCTCCTTTTAGTATGTTATATTTTCATTTCTAAAGAGTTCAAAATGTATACTGAAAGTTATTTGGTATTTTACGATTTTGTTTTAATTTTAAATTCATCCTTAAATATGAAGAGCAATAAATAAATGATGAATATCTTAAAAAGTCCTTTTTAATTTCCTATCAGAAAAGAAAAAGGTATGCCTTATTTGATCCGTACATTTGTTTGTATGTTTCTTTGTTTATGCACATCACACTCTAACTATGCCTTAACTGGTTTCGATACGGTTCATATTTCAACGTTAGGTCATGTTATATCCACCATTTTTTATTCTTGTATATACATATTATATATGAAATAAAGTGGGCTATGCAAGAAAAATTAAAATGCTTTATATTTATTTTGTATAGACGTATACAATGTATCATAATATAAATTCATTTTTTTTTTGTTATTTTAGTTTGTGGATATGACTCAAATTTTTCTCGTGTATATCCAACGTACACCGTTTACTTCAGGATAAATATTAGAAATAAAAGACAAAATAGTCATAATATTTTTTTGACCAATTATGTACAACAGAAACTATTTATTTTCAGATACATCTGCTCAAACCCAGACTGAAACGTCTTTTTTTACTTCCTATTCCCCATGGAAAACTAAATTTAGGGAAGAAGTCATAAAACTGAAAAGAAAATTGTTTCATCAGGAACGTCAGTCGAAAAGGAGAAAAATGGAAAAAGATGGATTTATTCAGCTTTGTGTACCATAAAAAAATGGCACCTGTTGTCACACACACATGAAAATTTGTTGATCCGAGACTGTCTTCTGTAACTTAGTCTATTTTGCAGTAACACTGGCAAGAATTATAAAAATATCTATGTACTTTACCATTATTTATGAAAACTATTGTAATAACTTTAATTTTGAATATTTTGTTATCGAGATATCTAAATATTTTTGTTGATCTGTTTTTTTTAAATTTCATTTACAATCAATGTAGGTACTCTGTATATACCCACGTTCAGTGTGTTATATTGTTAACAATTGTATGCTCTTTATGCGTATTTCTATAAATATATATTTTTCTACTTCTGAGTGTTAATTTTAAAAATCAAGTTTATTCCTAGTTAATATTAGAAAGTATTAATATGAAAATATTGGAAATAAACTATTACTAGGAGGATTTTCAGAAATTTTACTCACAAAACTTAAATCTATGCATTTTTTGAACATTTATGAAGCATTTATGTACAAATTTTCAACCAACAATTTTGTGTTAATCTACATTGTTTACAATAATAAACTGGAATAAAAAGAAATACAACTTTTAATATTTTGTTATATTTTAGTATGATCGCTTATCCTCGTAAAGAAATGTTCTTTTAACTTTCAGTTGGATAAAAGTTTTTCAATTTCATATATTGTCTTGTGGATTTTCCATGAAATATTTTTTAAATTCTAAATAATTCAGTACAGTTCGGTTTATTTTGGTTAGGAATGCATGTAAGTACAATAAAAAGGGAAAGTAATTTGTTAACGTGAATGTTACAAAATTATGATTGATGATAATTTATTTAACAACATTTATTTATCACCTTCATAATATAACATGGAAATAAATACTTAATACCACCCCTGCCTAAAGTAGCTCTTGAGCTGAAGCCAACCCTGTCTATCGCAAGGAACATTTCTGGGCAGGTATACGTCACACGACAAAAAATGAAACTGTGAACATAGGGAATAGCATTGAGTGAAAACTCTAACAAAATTTTCGCGAGTAACTTTAACTAACCAAATAGTTAGGTCTAGTAAGTTCCCCCACTATACCAACACTAGTAAGCAGTGTTGCCGATTGGCGGATAATTATCCGATTTGCGGATAATTCAGGAAGGTGGAGGATAATTTTCTCACCCTGCTAAAAATCGGATAAAAAACGGATAATTTCTATCCAGTTATAGATTGTACATGTATTGCAGTGTTGCGGATCGGCGGACTTTTTCGGGCTATTTTAACATTAGAGGAAATGGAGATTTGTTTCGTGTAATAGTGAATAATCGTCGAAAATTCTCTCCTGCTCTTAAAAAAATGAAAAATGTTGTAGAGAAATCGCCCCTCCCCCGCTCTCCAAAATATTTCGCCCGAGAGGGGGAAAAATGTGCACCAGCGAAATCTCCCCCCCGCTCTTTAAAATTTGCGAGTAAACATTTTCAATGAAATCTACCTGTCTTAATATCTATCGATATAGCCGGAAAGGCTGCGGCACCACCGAATCGGATATTCCTAGACATTTTCGGATATTTTCAAGTCAGTCGGCGGATAATCACAGCTAATATCATTGGCAACACTGCTAGTAAGGCCAGATAGTCGCGAAAACGTAGAATCATCAAGTTGGTTAGTTCAGGTTAGTTGTTATAGTTTCATCAGGGCATTTACAAACTTAAACGTAATGGAAAATTTAATTTTTATGACGGAGAACTTAATTTTCAAAATAAATACAGAGTTACATAATGCTATTGTTTAACAGACAGTAATATGTATATAATTTAGTTTCTGATTCCATAACTCCAAAACAAAAATCAAACATAACCTTGTTAAAAGAAGTGACGTTTGGCCATCATTTGACAAGTCTTAAAAACAATGTAACTAGAAGTAACTACCTCTTGAACTAGGTTACTCGAAGTATGATATAAAATAATTTCGTAACGTCATATATTGCCGTCGTACGTATTCCCCTACCTTACTATACGTTCGCGAAAACGGCAAAGTATGCTTTGGTTAGCCCGTATTACATACTAGAACATACCAAGTTACTCGCGAAAATTTTGTTTCTGTATTACTCTGTGTCACTACTGTCAGTTGTCATTAAAGAAACAGAGCTAAAATTGAAAATATGTGGAAAACTTTTACTTCTGACAACAATATTTATATGCTAAAATTGACTAATGTCAATGGGGTGTATAAAATTTACATATCTGACTTGAAGGAGTTTTGGTGTGATGAGTATAATAAAGAGAAATTAGTGCATATATTTCAAGTAATATTAATTTTGTATCTGTACCTAAAACATATTAAATACTATCAATTTTCAGGAATGTAATCCAACGGTTCTTGTAAAGACAGAAGAGAGTGAAGAGACACTTTTTCAGCTTCTAAAATTTTTTCGTGAAATAGATAAAGCAGAGGTTACAATTTCCAAATTTAATGAACACATTGATGTAAATATAAACACAGAAATCTTGGGATTAAGTGACGCAAATTTCAATATCAAATATAAATTTTCTCTTGTCAAAGCGGATCAGGATAAGGTACATATATCTACAGTTACAATTTAATAGAATACAGCAATATTTTTGGCAGTATTTATCAGTTCTCCTTGGTACTTGGTCAAATCTCTTTATAAAATATAAGAGAAATATCAACATGAGGAATCTTTAACTAGATTGATCTCTTTTTATGTAATTTAAAAGGAAATATTGATTTGGGTACCTATAGTTAATGTCTCTATATATTAACTACAGAACCAAATGGGAAAAACACTTTCCGTCATTACTGAAAATGCACAGCACATAGAAGATGAGTAGCCACGTATAGTATTTGAATTTTATAGTTTAGGAGCCGGCAACATCATAACTTACGTCATTTCATTAAAGGGGATTTTCTCAAGTAATATGCTGTTATAGTCTATAAGTATGAAACCAGTAGTCTGGTTGGAGCATTATGGCATTGCAACACCTGGAAGTTATAGACATGGAGCCAACGACGTTGTAACCTACAGACAGAGGTAACTTGCAATATTGTAATCTACATCATTTATTTCACTGAGACTTAGTTTCTCACTCCTCATGTATATAGTTTATATCAGACTTAGGTCAATGTTTACGACATCCACTTATTAATTAGCAAAAAACTAAAAATACTGACATATTTAACGTTATATAACTAACAATTTGCCACCTACTATGTGCCCGCGTATAACCAAGCGATATAGGTTTCCGTGGACTATATAGATTAGTATATAATCTATAAAGATTTCTCGATAAAGATTTGAACTATATAGTATTTATAGTACAACTAAATATTTCCTGTATAGATATATCTCTATTTAATCTTTACAGAGAATATAAAGCATTATTTGTATATATTTTCCCTGTATAGAATATATGATTTACATTTATAGCAGATATAAAGTATTGTTATATTATCAATAACTCATTAATATAGATACTGTAAAGTTCTCCGATAAAAACATTACTGTTATGGAAAATATATTAAAACTTTATTAAGTCTATATGTCTTCTATAGATATTCTATACTAAATAAATATCGAGTCTACATAATCGATACTAATATTTCCTCATTTATCGCACATGTCATCTTGAGTAACATTAAATGATAGACGTCATCAACCAAAATACAAGATCTTTGTATGTTTACAATGTAATTTTGATGTGCCTTTATTGTTATTTGGATATAATCGAGTATATAATAATCTTTTAACAACTTTAAAGAAGTAAGTACTTCTCTACATATGTTCCTAAAGCAAACAAAGTATTTTTTTATTATACAACATGGATCCGAGTTCCTATTATGCAGAGCTCGATGAAGTGCATGAAGGAAGATATTTATAAAAAATATCTTTATTGACAATGGATCCGTATATTATGATTAATTTAGAACAATATTCTACAGACCTATCAGATTTTACTAAGATGTTTCCAGATATAATAACATATCTGTGCACACCAAAAGTGATTTTACCATGGAAGAAATGAAAGCTTATAAAAGTCTTGCCGCTTTACAACCAAGCAGCATATGGATAACTGAAAATAATATGTGTAAAACTATTTGCATCATATATTTTAGTTTTAGAAAAAGTAAGTAGTACTGATGAAATTTCAATCATTTATTCATATTGTTTTCAATTGCAGGTGATACACTTCAGCGTCTGCACGAAAAATTATTGTCACCATAGATAAGTGAAAAAGAAGGTGAAACTGTTAGTGCACACTGTGACTGTGTTGCTGAACTTGGAGAAGTTTGTACACATATTAGAAAAAAGTTGGAGGCAAAAAACTTTTTTCAAACATTTATAATACCTACCTGAGGCGCTTGGAGAATATATGTAATTAAAAATCTTCCTCACAATCAAACTTTGAATAACGACGAAGATGACTGGGAATGTTTTAGTGACATTGATGTGTATGAAGACGTAGTAATTGCAGAGTAAGAAGTTGCACAAAGTACATAGGTACCCAGTTGTAAAAGGTGTAAATATTTTTGTACAATCGAGTGATAGTAAATTTGAAATACAATGTGAAAATGTATTAAGTTTGCCCGGACCAAGCAAAGCAATATTATATTGCGTTTGTCATAAAGATGATCACATGAGTCATGTGACACCAATGATTGCTTGTGAGTTACAAGACTATGGTATCACTTAAAACTTGTTAGCAGTTAAATATATTATTTCTTACCATTAAAATTGTTTTTTTTTTTCAAGTTTTGAGAATTTTTAAATACATTTAAGACCAATTTTTTTTAGGGAAGTAGAGATTTTGTGGAGAAATGGTAAGCTAAACTGCAAAATATATTGCTTAATTGAATTAATATATTCTTAGCATTACTAATTCAGCATATTTATTCTCAGTAAGCGTTGATATAAAGAGTTAGTAGAATAAAATTTTTACGTAATTAATGATGGAACTCATGTAGATATAATTTTATTTGTAGTTTTTAATTGATGTTAAAGATATTTTACTTCTATAAACTAAAATAGAAAAAATAAATCCGAAATACATTATTTTATTATTTATTAATAGGTTCACATAATATATAATAAAAATTCTATGTGGCACAATAATAAATCATAAATTTCCTTATTAGCATTCTGTCACACAAACTGTAAATTCTTAACTCTGTGATTCCTCAATGTCCATATAACATGATTGAAACTTTTCTCCATCTGCAATCATAGATTATTATACCTTATAAAAAAATTTGCCTTTAAACTCTAAAATTAAAAATTAAATTGTCCATGTTGCATACAAATTTCGTTTCGAAATTCCTGTGCTGCGGACTTTCAAATCTTTGTCTGTCATTTGGTACCCTTTCAGTTCATCTTTTTCCTCCTCGAAATCTTCCTGACCATTGAGATTATAAAGAGCTTGTAATGTAAGTGTATCCTGCATTTTTTTTTATAGAATCCAAATGGAATTTTTATTGTCGGTTAATGATGCTGGTTTTCTTAAATTTAGTACAATGACATGTCTCTTTAACATATACATATATTGAATTCAATTAATGAACACTACTTGAACTAAAATGTTTAGAACACATTCTAGCATGCTTTATTTTCCTTCTGGTAAATCTTCTCTTTTGACGGAATTTATCTACAATGGTCTTCTCATTTTTATCATTTATTAAAAATAAAAAAAAATCTTGCTCAAAGTGTTGGCCTCTGTTGCGAATGCAGGCCCGACACCTGCTTCGTATTTCGACAATCATTGTATGAAGTCGTATTTCCTCCCTAATTGTACCGAAAGCCGTTTCTATGCGTTGTACAAGTTCCGCCCTAGTCGCAATCTCTGTCGCGTATACGAGCTCTTTGGCACGTCCTCAGACATAAAAATCCAACGGAGTTAGTTCTGGGGAATGTGGAGGCCATTGAATAGGGCCATCCCGCCCAATCCACGCATTTGGGAACACCTTGTCTAGATATTCTCTTACAATCAATCGCCAGTGCGCGGGACAGCCGTCCTTTTTTAAAAACTATAGGCAAATGCGTGGATTGGGCGGGATGGCCCTATTCAATGGCCTCCACGTTCCTCAGACCTAACTCCATTGAATTTTTATGTCTGGGGACCTGCCAAAGAGCTCGTCTACGCGACGGAGGTTGCGTCTAGAGAGGAACTTGTCCAACGCATAAAAACGGCTTTCGGTGCAATTAGGGAGGAAATACGACTTTATACAACAACTGTCGAAATACGAAGCAGGTGTCGGGCCTACATTCTCAACAGAGGCCAACACTTTGAGCAAGATTTTTAAAATTTTTTAATAAATGATAAAAATGTAATTGTTTCTTCATTTCAAGTAAAACCCATGAACAGAAAGAGACTAAAGATAGACTTTACTTCGCAAGAGTGAGATAACCCATTTTACCTGTTTCATATGCATAATTTAAGCAAAAATAATTTTTTATTCAGAATTTTGAATATTAGCCTTATGTGACCCGATTCACTAATTTAGCAAATTCACGAAGTTATTAAAAGATTTTTATGACATGTGGCACATCATTAGCAAGAGGATAGACTAGAGAATTTTTGAGAGAGTTGGAAGATCCCGGTCGCTTTGAGTTTTTTTTTTATAGCCATGTAAAGTCTAAGGTTAAATTTCAATTTTACCTATTCCGAAACTTTGCGAGTGAATAAAAAAACAACTAGATGAGTGATGCCAGTAATTTTGGATTTAAAAGAACCCTTCAACAATACACATCAAAATAAAAATGAAATTCGCAGTCTACGCCTAATACTTTTTTATAATTTGAATTTAAATGTAGAATTTGGGATTTTTCTCATAAAAAAGATAAAAAGTCGATATGAAAAATCCCGCAGGGCATGGGAAGTGTTAAGGGGCCTGAAAGGATAGCAGATAACCCTTTCTGTCGATCATTTCAATTTGGCACACGATGCACCAAACACCCTGTATATATTGCAGAATTCAGAAAGAAATGTTTCTTGAGCTTAGATAGTACACCCTGTATTTAAAATATAAAATTTAAGTAATTTTCGGTTAAAACGGAAGTAATTATAAATATAATACGTTTATAATACATATTTAAAATGAGTGGAGTAAGGTATGCCCATCTCTACATTAACATATTGAGTATTAATATATTTACTTTTTAGTTTTTCACCTATAATTTCATTTGGCATTCAATTGTCTTTTTATCTTGAATTTGTTTTCCCACAAAAAATAAAAGTTATACTTAATTAAGAACTTTTTGAGTTAAAAAGTAAGGCAATGAAATCATCTGAGGCACTAAACATAGTCGACATTTACTTCTGAAGTCATACTATAGTCTGTTTTTAAACCAGGAGGAGTAAACATGGAAGTTCCATTCACACTACAAAAGTAACCAGAAAATACACTAAAACTTTTTTGGCGTTTTAGGCAACCAACAATACACGACTACAGTGTTTTTGTGTGTATTTTATTAAATTATATAATGCATTGACCTCTATTTCACCTCTCAAGTATTTTATTCACCATCCATACCATTTACGCAATATAAATGCACTAAGTAATTAGCCAGTTTTACCTTCAGATGTATACAAAATGATTAAAAACTGATATATAATTTGCAAACGATAAAATAGAAATTATAACCAAATAATTTATGACATGAAATTAAATTTTTTACAAAATGTCAAAATTTACAACTATTGCCTTGTGTAAAACTGGCGAGGGCGTATCCAATCACAGATGTAGTAAGATTTAGCGCGTTAAATTTAAAATGCTCCTCCTGGTTTAAAAACAGACTATAGAAACACATTATTTACTTTAAAAAACGTATAAAAATCATTAGTGATTAATGCAGTTCTTTCAGTTTCTAATGGTTGCTTGTAATATGCTGATTTTTTTAAAAATAATTCATTTATCGTCAACAAGTAGAAAAATAATGTCGGCATACATTTTTAATAGTGCTGAATAGTGATATTGGCATCTGAAGTCGGGAACAAATTCATTAACTTTGTATTATTTGTAACAAGCTAATTTTGAATTCATCAATTTTTCTAAAATTCATGTATTACGATGTAGCGAATACAACAGAGAAAACGGCCGATATTTTTGTAAAATACCCATCAAGATACTCCTTAGTAAATGTTGCGTCTTGGTAAGGAGGCAGATTGGTGCTCCCCTCTCCCTGAGACAGAGTATTTCTACTTTTTTATAGTTTTTAAACGTTAATTGTGTAGAAATTAAAACTTTAGAATGAGAAATATCAGTCAAAAAGTAAAAAAAATTTTTTTAAAGTACACTCGTACAGAATTCGAACTGAGAAATCCACTATGAGAATCATCGCTTAACGTGATTTGCTACAGTCGGAGTGAACTTGAAATATCAATTAATCTTGTCCGAAAAAACAAAGCGTGAAATTTTTAGATGTTTATAACTAAATAAATACATCAGTAGGAATGCTCCCTAATGTCAATATCGAAATTGGCATTTTTACGGCATTGTGACTTGCATGGGCAAAATAGAAAATCTCACGATGTCGAATATATCTTTAACTATATATCTCTTTAGAGTTATAAAAGCCACTTAACAATATTAAAGTTACGTCTGTCTGAATTTAAAAACATTTTTCTTTGTCTTACTCTGACAAAAACATCTTGCCATGGCTAATTAAATATATACAATTTTAGTTTAAAGAAGAGATCACAGTACCAATGATATATACGATACATTACTTAGAAAGCCAACAAAAAATGCTTTGTAATTTAATTGAGAAAAAAGACAGAGAATTGGAGGAATACAAAATGGAGAAGGGACCAATTTCTAGATGTAAGTTTTCCTTTTAACAGGATTAATTAATTAACTCATATTTTGATCAATATTTTTGTTACAGCGGACCTAGTAACAGAGAAATTTAATTCAGATGCTGTGAGTAGTTCAAGTGAAAAACTCATGTTAAATGTTTTCAGTCAATCTAACAAATTCTGGGAAACTTTTATTAATGAATATGGAGATACTGAAGCAAAAGTCACGGAGTAAGTTCCATTCATTGATGTAAATAGGTAATATAGAGTTTCGGAATATTTATGAGATGAAAAGAATGACAAATTACTAATCCATGCATAATAGAAGGATGCAATTATTGAATAGGGTACAAATCACGTGAGCAAAAATATTGAAAGCTTATGTAATTCAAAAACAGTATATTGAAGTGAATGAAATCCAAGAACGCAACAATCAGACTGTTCAAGAATGAAATGGTAGCTCAGTTAGCGTATCTATCTTGCAAACTAGCATACCTAGTGAAGCAAAATAACCATACAGTATGTCTTACTTTTCATGACTGCTCTCTTATTAACAAAGCAATTTTTTTAAAATTTGGGTGGAAGGTACTTACCCATCAGGAGATTGTGTCACGATAAAATATTTAAAAATCCACCAGTGGCCTCCATCTTTGTGAAGAAAAATGTACCCGATTTTCCAAAAAAAGATATCAGACAAAGTTTTAACTGTAAAACAATCTCATAAATTTATTCGTTGTTATCAAAAACTCACTAAAACTGAATTTTAATAAGATGGTGTTCATGTAATAAGAAAATAAAACTTTCTATTTTAAGGTCTAATTATTACAGTCATAACTTTATTTTCGGACCTAATTAGGAGTTAATTGAACTAGCCGTGTTAGGGTAGGGCGTCCCTTCACGTCTGGCCGCTCTTATATTTTATGACTTGAAGTTTAACTTTTGGACACTACCTTAATAGCACTCAATGAAACATTTGGATAGTTAAGAATCTGGGTCTTTTTTGTATAATAGAAAGATTCCAATAAAAGCAGAACTACTCAAACTCTGCCTCAGTGATGATCTTCAATTAAAATTGACTGTTAGGTCAAAATTAGATATAGATGGTTGTTTGTTGTGTGATGAACTCATCACCTGGAAACCCTTTTTCGGACCAAGGGATGTTACAGAAGTAACGTAGATGGCTATGTTTTGAATTTCATTAAAAATTGCAATCTTCGGGAACTGTATGCAAGTGTATGGATTGCATTGAGAATATTAATATCTATACCTGTAACAGTAACTGGCACAGAGAGGAGTTTTTCTGAGATTAAGCTGATAAAAACTTTTCTGGTATCGATAATATCTCAATCCAGGTTAATTAACTTTATCAGTCTAAAATAAAATTGCAGAAAACATGAACTTCATTGACTCAATAAGAACATCTGCTGATGGGAAGGCCAGGAAGGTACAATTTTTTTTAAAAATTGTAATTTCTAAAAATAAATAATTATTTAATTTTTTCTTTTTTTTTTTTTTACATTTATGTGAATTGGAGAGCAGAGACGTGACGTCAGTCAGTTTACTTAACAGTTAAAATCAAACAATAATTGACTTGGAAATTAGTTTTCGGCAAATTTGATTCATGAACAATTTCAATAAATAATAAAATCTAAAAACTAAATCACAATATGTTCAACAAATCACATGATTAATTCTTAATGAAGCAACTCTCCCTTCAGCTTAATTACGTCCGTAAACAAAGTTATGACTAATAATTGATATTTTAAAAAGGAACATTTTATTTTCTCATTTTATTGAAATTTGGTATTGGTGACTTTAATAACAATGAATAATATTATGAGATTGTTTTATAGTTAAAAGATTGCCTATTTTTTTTTTAAAATTAGGTACATTTTTCTTCATAACGTCAGACGTCACTGGTGGATTTTTAAATATTTTACGTGACACAATCTCGTGATGCGTAAGTAACTTCCACCCAAATTTTAAAAAAATTGCGTTGTTAATAAAGCAGCTGTGAGATTGGAGTCATGAAAAGTGAGACATACTGTATAATAAATAACTAAAATAAAATCGAGACATTCACTTGAAAAATTGGTACACGTATGTATTATAAAGGCATATGGAACTGGATTATATTTTGAGATGATTCCATAGAAGGGTTGAAGATGTAAAGGGGTAAATAAGTAAAGCAAGCTAGTATGAGAATCTTGGGATTTGGTGTATATACTAGAAGCAAAGGTCTCAATTTTTTTTGACATTTTGCACCCCCACCACCACCATTATTAAAGGGGATAATAAAATAAAATAAAGATATTGACTTGAAATTTAGTACATGTATGAATTATAATGAGATCTGGAACTGGATTGTATTTTGAGCATATTCCACTGAAGGGATGGAGGTGAAATAGGAGTAAATAAGTAAAGCAAGCTAATAAGAGTTCAGAAAATTGGGATTTGGTGTAAATAGTAGAATCAAAGGTCTCAAATTCTTAAATGATATTTTTCACTCATCACCACCCCCACTCTGTTATTAAAGGGGTTGGATACATATGTATTATAACGTGATCTGGAACTAAATAATATTTCGAGTTTATTCAGTTGAAGGGTTGGGGGTGAAATAGGGATAAATAAGTAAAGCAAGCTAATAAGAGTCCGGAAACTAGGGATTTGGTGTATATACTAGATCCCATTTTTTTAAAAACATCTTCCGCACCCACCGCCATCCCCACTTGATATTTAAAAGAGTTAACACAATAAAATTAAGATATTGACTTGAAATTTGGTAGACATATGCATTATAACGAAATCTGAAACTAGAATATATTTTCAGCTTATTCCGTTGAAGGGTTGGAGGGTAAATAACTAAAGTAAACTAATAAGAGTCCAGAAACTGGATATTAGTGTATATACTAGAAGTCAAGGTTTTAAATTTTTTTGACAACTCCCACATAACAAAATGATATACAATGTACATACACTGTATGTTCAATCTATGGATATGTATATCCACACGATGGAGAAAGTATATCTAATGTACATCTAATGGACGTGGAATTAACATTCCCAGCATATACGTTTGTCGCCGACTTCCATATCTATTTTATATGCAATGAATGTACATAAACATATGTAATGTACATTCAATGGATATGAAACACACATCATATACACAATCGCATATTTTATGAATATACATTACATACCTCTGAAGTAGTTTCCACGGACATCAAAACACTTATTGAACACTGCACTCGACGCGTGTTGCGCCAGTCATGTTGGCATCTTCGGGAAATGATTGAAACGAACAGTTTTAATCATCTCGATGATACCAACACGATTGGTGCAGCATGCGTCGAATGAGTGTTTTAAGTGTTTTGATGTTCGTGGGAACTACTTCAGAGGTATATCCATATAAGAAGTAATAAAACACAGATAGTTTAACAAGAAGTATATTTTATATAACTATTTTATAAACATACACAAACTTTACATTTACAAAATAACCTAAATTATTACACAATATTTAAAATTCCCAATATTTACGTAGGTATAATTTTATACCTTCCAGTACGGTAGTTTAACAAATTGTAAGCATATGTATAATACTATAGTTACTCATGTAATTTTTATTTACTATATTTATAAAATACATACCCAATATGACTTGACAACAGCAAATTTTTAGACCTCTGTCACTTTGCGACATCTTAACTAAACACACACCTGCCGCAATCAGTTAAATATGAGACTTGCAAATTTTCTAACCCTAAAAGAGTAAGTATATATTTACAAATCTAAAGAATCGCATTATAATAAATATATTCTTACATTATGGGAGCTTCATGAAAATGTAGCAGCATAATATAGCAATAAGCAAATATAAAATCCAGAGAACAAGAAAGAGTTAACTTCCATCACACATAAACACTATACACGCCACATTATGGGGTTTAATGGCTGCCGGCTGTTGCGAACTGTAATCCGTAAAGGAACGATGCGTGGTGCGCCAACTCACTATGCCATAAATTAGTAGCGCATGCGTATCGGATAATGAGATGAAATTCGAGTACGTGTATACTTCAATTATACTTTAATGGACATGTTATGTATAAACTATTATGTATATACCTCCAGCAATATACATTGTATATGACACTGATGTATGTCAGTAGCTGAATATACATTTCATATCGTATGTATATTTAAAAATACATATTCAAATTCCAGCATCTAAAGTATATGCTATGGATGTACATATCCACGAGATGTTATGTGGGCTGCCCACTCCATTCGTACAAGGATTAATAAAATAAAATTGTGATGGTGTGGACGAGAACAAAAGTTTTTGCAAAATCTTTTTGCCATCACACATCCGCATCTAAATGTCAGTCAGTGGAAAAGGTATTGAAATGGCACATCGTATTATGGGTTTTTGGGTCAGACGATTTCAAATATTATAATTATTAAAATTCTACAAGCAATTATTTCCACACTAAATTGTAAATATAATATCAAGATGATTTTGTTTAAAGAGACTTGGATAGGAAATCTGGATGTGGAAGTAGTGATTCCTTAAGCAGCGGTTTTTATATCAGTTATAAAACATATCATTAGTGTCCTCTGACAGAACTAGACTTTATAAATGTGTATAGTGCTACACGTACAAAGATATAGCTAGTGGTCTTAGCCATGATTACTTTTATAAAAACAAAGTTGGAAGCCACATGACTAAATTACTGGTATCATTTTATAGAAAAATGTCTTAACTTCGCATCATCTCATGTTTCGAGGCTCTATCCATTTATATATTACTAAATCTATAGTTCAGTTGGTGCCATGATCACTCTAATTTATTAATTTTCAGTGTTAATGTAGACTCCTGGAACCATGTTAAAAAGAAGAAAAAGATATATAATTCGGTAACAGCTGCCAAAAGGACTCGTACAAATATTTTTTATAAAGACAAATAAATAGCAAATAATAAAAATAATGTTGCAATTTTGTGGACATTTAATTTATTATCATTTTTTTTTATAATCGACATAATGCCCTGGACCTCATATATTTTAGCTCCCGAATTTGGATCATTCACATTTATTTGAGAAATTCAAATTTTTTCAATTACCAAAATTGTTTTTATTTTTTGAAATATATGCTGTTACTTAGGATATGAGCATATGACAGAAAAAAAATAGTGGTGTTTCATCAAATAGTTTATAAAGAAAAAAATTGTTGCAAAATTAAAATATTTTTTACCTCCTATAATGTATTGAGTCATTTTTTTTTTTATAATCGACATAACGCCCTGGATCACATGTATTTTAGCTCCCAGATTCGGCTCATTCACATTTGAGAAAATCACTTTTTTTCATTTTTCAAAATTCTTCCATAACTTTTGTAAAAAAAAGTCCAATTTGGGTTATTCTCATATTTTGGTAGGAACTTATATAATAATAATAATATAGTTTATTTGGATTCAAGTAGGTACATAATGTAGTATACAATAAATGTGGACATATATTACAATCAAATAAACAAGAAACTCACAAAGTCGTAGACTGTCTGTGAGGACTCCCATATATGAACCAAATCCAAGAGGGGGCAGCTAACCCATGCTTAGCTGGCTACGCTCTTTATCTAAATTGTTTTTAACATGAGCAAATTCTGAGTCTGAAACATGTAGCATACGCTATACCTAAACCCAGCAGTTTCGGCGATATTTGATTTAAAAAAAAATTTGACAGGTGTAATGGTTTGCAAGAACCATTTAACTTTCTTTGTGTAGGAGAACCTTGTTTGCTCTTTGGCACATAGAAAAATATACAAGGTGACCTACGCTCTACTTAAATGTTGAAGAATTTTTAGTAAAAATTGGCATCAACTTAGCCATGATTGGAAACAATAATCAATGTCCAATCATTCTCTTTTGTAAAAAAAAATGCCAGCACGTTTATATTACACCCACAAAGACTCTCAAGAACATGTAACACATTTGCTACTACTCGATACCCACAAAAGCAGAAACCATCAGCAAACACTGTAAACAAGCGCGTAGATCAGGGGAGTTGGGTAGAGGTGGTAATTCCCCCCACCCCCCAGGAAGGGCTAGAACATAAAAGGTCAGGCGAGTTAGTGCCGTAGTGATGGTAAGACCCGGCTCATTTGAGTGAACTGGGTCTTACCAGGTCAATCATTCAAATGACCCGTTCTCGAAGATTCGTTCATATGAACGACAGGGTAGGTACATGGTCATGGATTATAGATGCGGCTCACGATGATATCTGTGTCGAAACAATCCAATTGTTCGTTTTTGTGCAGTGAAGGGTCGTGTCATGGTTATCTTTTTGTATTATGCACTTTCCGCCGAAAGTAGCCTTAGTGTGAATAACGTCATATATTTATTAACAAATCAGTAAAAGGTACTGACACCATTTGAAGTCAATATTATCAATTTTCAAGTTTATAAATTATGACTGCATTTCATCTCGCCAAATTATGACACATTTTGGATAATATATTTTCTACTACAACTCAAGACCTAAACACAAGATCGAATGTTCAGTAGTAAATAAGTCAATAATTAAGTTTAGACGAGTTGTCAATGGTCATTGTACCTAAACATCATTTCATTGTCGGTTCTCGTTCACTGCACACCGATTGTTAATTATCGTAGAAAATACTTTTAGAAGTTCAGTCAGGGTCATAGGGTCACAGAGAGTGATCCAATTGTTCACAGGTCTTTGGAAAGATTCGTTCATGAACGACACATCACAATTAGTGTGGCTTATCTGCAGATGTAAGATTGTATTAAGCTTATGCTTTATTTTGGTTTGTAGTGAGCATTCTTAAGTTTTTATGCCACTTGATCCTTCATAGAAAAGAGAAAACCAACCCCTCATAAATTGTAATTCTGTCCTGACCCACTTGATAGGTACTCAGGTCAAATGCTTTGTATAATGGTTTTAAAGTTATCATAAACCCGTGATTGACATATTTTGTAAACGATACTTTTATTAAAGATTTTTTAAAACCGAATGAATGAAATGAATGCTACAAGTTTATTTTCGCTCTGATCTTTGATGTGATCGAATCATTAACCTCGACGCCTTCACTCTCTAGTATGTACTCCATGTGCCTTTGATATTTACAGTTTGTGACCGAAACTTGGTTCTTTTTACTTTTTAGGTAGGTATAGGCAGTTTATTTTTATAAAGTTGTATTTGAAATAATTTTACTGTAGGTATGTGAGGAATGGGCTTGTTCCATGATATTCTTTTTATATGGTTTTTATACTTTTTCATATAGTACTCGATATTCTCATTATACACTTAAAATTTCGTATTATTAACTTTTTCCGTTCTCGAGATATAAGGAGTTGAAATTAGTAATAGTTGCAAAAACCGATCGCTCATTTGTGACGTCACTATACGCAAGTGACGTAAGAAAAATGGCTTTCTGGGACTTTTCAAATTTAACCTGAAAAGTCGAAAAACATGGAATTTTTAAACGCTGGTAACTAAATAAATACGTCGAGTGGAAGTTCGTTCTATGTGTCTACGGAAAGGAGAAGGTCGGCGATGAATTCTAAATTGCAGGGTTGAAATCGAAAATTCGTTCCGGCAGGAGCGAGAGAAAATTGTAATTTTTTGACATTTCACCAAATTCTACTCCCCTACTGTCAAGTAGTAAGCATAACAAACAATACTTGAAAACACTTATAATTATAACCAATAAGGAGCATCAAGTCTATTGAGATCGCCGAGTCTATGCGTATAGTGACGTAGCGCCTGGCCACGCCCCATTTTCGCGAGATGGAAATTTGTAATAGTTTTTAAGATACTAAACGTGCCAATAAGATTCTGATTTTTTGCAGATCCATTAATTTATACTTGCACTTTCGATTTATGAAATAAAAAAAGAAAATGCCGAAGAAGCCCATTACAATAGGACAAATTATTGCGGTGCAATAATGAAAAATGACGGAATCCAGCTATAATGAATGGATTTGAATGATTTTTTTGCATTGAATTTCTAATACTGAGCACAAAAAATTTACCCTTTAAAATTTACCGCTTTTTACTTGGGGGTGGTTCCCACCCCTTCTGGAAGGGTGGGCAAAAAAGTAAAATAGTAACTCTGAATCTGATATAGAATCTTATTGTAAGAGGTGGTTTACATTTTTCATCATAATTTATATTTTCCAAGTTATAACGATTTGAAAATTACGATTTTAGCTTTAAAAAATTGGTACCTTGATATAACTCAAAAGTCTTACATTTATGGAAAAAGTGGTAAGTTACAAAGAACAAGATTATGAAATTATAAATATTTTGTTCTTTGTTTATTTCATGCGTACGATGAATTCTTCTAAAAATATGAATAGTTTAAAAATGACGCTCGAATGTTTGTCAGTCGTGATATATTGTTTAAATCTCAAATATGTCTGAAACAATCGGTATGATGTTAAAAATACATATAATAGAATTTAAAGTACTTTTTGATGTTATTTTTTTTATACTCGTCGGCGTCGGCTTGAACAGTAACGATGTTATGTGAAAGATAATGAGTGCTTTATAATTTTTTAAAGTAAAAAATTTAGGATTTCCCTGCTGTCATAGGCCATAGAATAGAAAATTAGCACATCTGTAGCAGTTTTTATTAATATCTAGTTTTACCAACATACTCTAATTTTGACGGCTTCAATTTATTAGAAGTTTTGAAGAAATATGAGATTTAAATGTAATTATTTCTTTGCCACTAAAAATTCAAACAACATTTGTACTGCCATGTTTCCGAAACTATTAATTTTACAAATGTTTTAAAACACAGAAAACAAATTAATACATCGCTTCTTAAGCTTTATATTTCTATGTGTAATTTAATGCAATTGTTTTGGAGTTATTTACAAAAAAAGACTTTTCCAGCAAAATCATAATATTCTTAATTTAAAGTAGGTATATTTTTAAAAGCGACTGCTTCACTGGTAAATAAAAAAAGCAAAATGTATTTTTAGATAATTTGATGAAAAATAACAACTTTTTACTCTTGTAAAATTTTCACTCTGTCTAAATTCTTCAAAAAAAAAAAAAACCCAAAAAAGACCCTTATTGGAAAACGGAAAATTTCGTAAACTACGAAATTAAAAAAATTTTCAAATTCAGACGTATAGGTTGATATTTTTTAAAATTTTGGTGTAATTTTTTTGTAACGTTCATATTTTCTGAGTTTTCAACAGTTTTTTACGATGGCTCACTTACAGAAGCTACAGGCTATGAGTTATTGACCTGTTATAAATTTTTTTTCTTGTGATACCTATGTCAAATGAAACTAAATAAAAACTATCAACTATTACCTAATTTTTTCTAATTCTTTGGGACTTCTCGCACCATGTATTTTTTTCTTTTTAACCGGTGCTCAGGGAATTTACAAAATATCACAATTAACCAGTATGTTACTGGGAAATAATCTCTACGCCTGTGACTTTTATGTCAAAGGATCATTTAGAGGTTGCTTTTTCAAACAAATAACACAAATAGGTATAAAAACTTGAAATTAAATATTTCGCCGACGTTTCGGAAATATAATCTGTTTCCTTTTTCGAGTCATTTTTTTGAAAATTTTTTTTGCCAGTTCAGAAGCAACAGTCGTAGAGAACACATCTATTCTTTAGCTCTCTGAAAAAGTTTATTAATTATTAGTGATTAAAAAGGGAAAAAATGCCATCTAGCAGTGATGGTGAAAGTGCAATGGAAATTGTGGCAGATGAAGATGGAAATTGGAAAGAAGTAAGAACAAGGAAACCGAAAAGGAAAAAAACACAACATTATAGTAATGAGGAAATAACTAGAATTATAATAGGTAACACACAATCACATTCCAATCAAACAAAAACTACAGAGATAAACACAGATAAAAACACAGGAAATACAAAACATCAATCAACACAAAAAGCTACCACAAACAAAAACTACTCACCATCAATGAATGGAATTAAACACAAAAAATATAAATGCATATTTTATCTAACAGCTGAAGCCAACTACACAAGAATGCAATTTACCGATTTATGGGCTAGACTTTACCCTGATGCGAAGGATGAAATAATTAAAACTAAGACGGGTTTTATACTAAAAACAGACACGGACGAAAGTGCAATCCTACCAATTCTTGATAGATTAATAAGTATGTCCAAAATACAATCCTACAAAGAAGCATTACCGAATACAAAAACACCAACAACCAACTCCAGTCCAAGCTATTCAGTCATTATAGGTTCGGTCGAACAAGAAATCAACGATACTCTTATTAGTGATCATCTCAACAACCTAAACTTAGAACATCGTTATTGTAGAAGAATTACATCTGCAGCCACCAACAAACCCACTACTCTCATTAGAATTATAACTGGAACACAAAGTACATGCGAAACTCTGTTAAAAGATGGTTTATTCTTTAAATTCAGACACTACCCAGTATACCCCAGTAAGCCACCCCCACCATCCCCAAAGCCATGCAGCCAATGCTTGGCCTTTACACACACAACTGAAATGTGCAACGAACCCATGAAATGTGCCAAATGTTTTGGCAACCATACATTGAACAAGTGTACATCTACATTAATTACCACCCAAATGTACTAGTTGTAATTCAGAAGAACATCAAGCTTGGTCGTACAAATGCCCCAAAAGACCTACAGCTCCTATACAAGGTATACCAAACGTACAAATAAAATCGCTTAACAAAAAATCTCACGAAATCTCAGGCAACAAGAAGAAATCAAGGATACATGCACCTGTTACAGTTCACGACACAATAATTAACACATACATAAACGAATTAAACGACAACACTAACAACAACAGAGAAGAATTACTAATAAAGCTCCGTAAGAGATTTATCTACAATTTTAATTTGGATACAACTGCTATCTTTTCTGGAAACAGAGTATACATGCTAATATTCGAATTAGATGTCGAAGACGCAATTTCTCCCACTGAGCCAATAAATGACACGAATAACATACAATACGAACATGTCAGACATTAATATTCTGTATTCAAACATCAATAGTTACACGAAAAAAAAACATAATAAATAATTATATTGAAAACAACAATATTTCATGTGCGATGTTTGTCGAAGCAAAAATAAATAGCAGAAGTAACACATCATACAGGGATTGGACAGTTATTCAATATGAAGGTAACCAATTGCATAATTATACGAGAGGAGGCAGCTTAATACAATCTCATCCTGAACTGAAAATGGGAAAAGAAAACCCACCCAGAATAAACAACCCACTTAATGAATGCCTGCACTTTAATATTCCATTTCTAGATGACAAACTACATATCTTTCTAGTATACATCCATCCCAATGCGAGAATTGAAGAAAACATTTTCACCAAAAGTACTTTATACAAATATTCGATCATTGTTGGTGACTTCAACACTAGTAACAATAGGCTAAAGAAGAGGCAGATTAACAACTTTATCCAAAACACCAATTTTTCACAATACGATACGCCACCCACATTCATTATGCCCAACAACAATGATTCAACACCGGACCATCTCCTTTACTCTAACAATATTAAAAACAATATACAAGTTGAATTGACTCCTGATTTATGCTCCGATCACCTAGGCTTTAAAATTAAAATTGACCTGCAAAAACCAGTAAACCACAAGAGAGTAGTAATGAAATATAATTAAAACAAAACAAACATCAAGAAAGTAAACGAAATAATGTTAAATTATTTGGACAATTCAGGATATACTGACGAAGAACATATAACGGATTTCAATAGCAAACTCTCCGAAACAATATTACAAAATACCCCTAAAACAGAAATGAAATATTATACCCACGAGCTTCCTCCATTTATAATACAGCTAATAAAAAGAAAAATGTATCGAGAATACAGGAACAACAATGACCCTATTGCTAAAACAGAGCTCAACAAGTATAATAAAAATATTCAAAAATTGATTACTGAATTTAAAACACATAAATGGATTAAAACATGTGAGGATATAAATAAACAAAAAGGTAAAAATTACTGGTATGAAATAAAAAAATTGACGAAATACAACAACAAAAATGAAACTCATAGACCAATAGTGGAGAACGGTAAAAACTACGAAACCCCTGAAGAAAAAGCAAATATATTTGCAAAACACTTCGAAACTACTCACAGAAAAAAGCAAGACAACAACTTTGACGATGACAACTACACAGAAATAGAAAATTGGTACACAACATACATCACAGAAAGAGTCCCACCAGAAAACTACAACATCGAGGAAGCCGATTATTTTGAGATACTAAATCAGGGAAAAAGCACCGCTCCAGGACATGACATGATAATAAAAAACATCTTAAAACAACTAGATCTCCAAATACATTTACACATTATAAAAATATACAAATATTGCCTTATAAATCATTATATCCCTGAAGAATGGAAACTTGGAACCATCGTCACAATACCAAAACCTAACTTGGATCATACTAAAGCAACTAGCTTTCGACCTATAACGCTCCTACCAGTCATCGGTAAGAATTTTGAAAAATTATTAAAAAAAAAAATAGAAGAAAGTGTAGAACATCGTATTCCCAGATACCAATTCGGATTTAAACATAAATGTTCCACGCTACACCCACTTGTTACCCTAATTAATAATATTGAAACCACCAAACTGAACGGAGGAAAAACTGCAGCTCTATTCATTGACATAGAAAAAGCATTCGACAGCATTTGGCACACAGGCATAATTTACAAACTTTACAAACTGGGTTGTCCGAAGTACCTTATATTATTAATAGACTGTTTTTTGAAAAATCGACATCTAAAAGTAAAAATTTCAAGTTCATTCTCGTATGAGTTCACACCAGAACAGGGTCTCCCTCAAGGTTCACCACTTTCTCCGTTGCTATACAACATTTTCTGTGCAGATATCTATTACCACCCCTACAACGATGAGCAACATTTTTCACACAGTGCTTATATACTCCAGTTTGCCGATGATACGACTTTAATATCTCACAACACTTCTATCGTGACAGCAACACAAAGTTTGTTAAATCTGATTAATCACACCACAGATTGGTTCAATAAATGGAGATTAAAACCAAATCCATCTAAGTCTCAATTCATCATCTTCAATCATAACCCTGGTCCGAATTCTCCAACACTTAATATGTATAATCATTTGCTTTACCCTAAAACATTCACCAAATATCTAGGAATAACCATCGATCATAAAATCAACTTTAATAGCCACATGGCACAAGTTAAAAAAAACACAATCTCACGATCAAAACACTTTAGATGTCTTGTGCATACAAAAGGAGGGATTGACATTCAAACTGCTAGTAAAATATATAAGACCATATGCAGACCCATGATAGAATATGGTCATGTACTTTTTCAAAACTGTAAACAACCAGCCTTACAAAAGCTTAGCATAGCAGAAACAAGTGCCCTTCGTTTGATAACCAAAATCCGTCACCCCAATAATCCCCTACACAATCCTCCTAACCAACTTCTATACCAACTGACAAATATCCAACCAATAAAAGATAGACTCATCACACTTTCCACAAGATTCTCCCAGAATGAACACAATAAGGAGTTAATCGAGAGTTTATGTGCCAGAAGACAACCAAATGGCAGGACAAGATGGAGACACCCCTTAAGAACATTATGGGAAATAATAAATTCAAATTAAATTGTTCTTTTTTTTTTTTTGAGTGTATCATACCTTAAATCATGTTAATTGTTTACATTAATGTATTATATATATGGCCTGTTGAATTGTACTAATTCAATAAAGCACTTTTATTATTATTATTATTCTTTTTTGCTGTGAATGATAAATACACAGCTCTAAGAATGCTTGTTATATTCAATATAGATACATACTTACTATTTACATAGAACTGTTGATATAGTTAACAGCTTTAAAGGAAAAGTTGAATTTATATGCAAAAAAGTATTCAGGTAAAAAATGTGCACAATAAAAAAATTAACAAAATGAGCCCTGGTGAAATTCAACTGACCCAGTGGTTCCCTCGCAAATTGCAAAAAAACCACTAAAACTGCACATTTTTTCAAAAATTCATAACTCTTGTTCAAATATATATTAAGAGCTGAAATTTGCAAACATTAGAGTTTTAGTAGTCCTTAACCTACCCTCAAAATTTCAATTGAAAATACCGTGTAGTTTTTGGAAACAGTTGCTTTTTGCAAAAAAAGGACTTTTGCACAGCACCTTGAAAGCCCTGTGGTGTTCGGACCGATATTTAACCAACGAGGTTGTATTTTCTTCGAGATTTACCCTACGAGTTCTTTTTTTGTTTCGCCAAAAATCAATTGAAAGCATGCGAAAAACGCAATCAAAAATAGTTAATTTCAGTGCTGTGGAAGCAGCGAAGAGTGGGGGTAGGCGAGTTCTTCTTCGCTCTCGCTACCCCCACTCTTCGTCCCTTGTACAACACTGAAATCAACGGTTTTCGATCGCGTCTTTCGCATGCTTCCAATTGACTGTTAGCAAAACAATAAAAAACATGTTTTAGTGTAAATCTCGAAGAATACAACCGCGTTGATTAAATATCAGTTCGACCGCCACAGGGCTTTCGCGGCGTACAAAAAAGTGCCTTTTCTTACAGAAAGCAATGGTTTACAAAAACTACATGGTATTTTCAATTGAAATTTTGAGGGTCGGTTAAGGACTACTAAAACTTCCTTTTGCAAATTTCAGCCTTTAATATCGGGGTGTCTACTAAATCTTAATCTTAAAATTCCCTGACTTTTCCAGATATTATTTAATCTAAATTCCAGGTTAACTTCCTACATTCAAACCAATAAGGAAGTATGTATTCACCTCAAAAAAATTATAAATATAATAATAATAATAAAAGTTTTTTATTGGTTAAAAAAAATAAATAAATAACCAAAAGGCCATCGACCGAAGTCCTTCAGCCTTTTATAAATATATTATTCTATGAAATAGGAAAAAATTCTTGCATTTTATTACTAAAAATTACGAGTTGGATTATTTGTACGAAGATTATCATTGTCTTTTAGTATTTAGGGAAGTCTCTCGTTTTATATTAATCAGAATTAACAATAAAAAAATATACACAAATAGTGAAATAGTACAAACAAAAAATCTATCTATTCATATATTGTATTTTCAACGTAAACTATACTTAACAATGCAGAAGCAGAGCCGCAGACATTACCACAGCGGCAGCGCTGATTTTGGCCAGACTATCTCCAACTACCATAGACAATCAACTCTGGAACTACTAGCGATAAATAACAACTGGAGAAGTGCGCTCACACAATGATGTAGCTATATAAAATTTGTATCGAGAAGTGTTCATAATCTTCATCTGCGAAACACTTCTAACAGATTCCATAGTTTGTATTAATAATTATCTGAAAGTACAAATTCCAGGTTATACTGCTTATTTTAGCAAATTCCCTGATATTTCCAGGTTTTCCCTGGCTAAAATAAATTCCCTGACAATCCCAGGTTTTCCAGATTAATAGACACCCTGAATATGTAGTTGAATCGGGGAGTAATTTTTGAAAAAAATGTGCAATTCTAGTGGTTTTTCACAATTTGCGAGGGAACCACAAGGCCAACTGAGTTTTACCAAGGCTCATTTTGTTCGTTTTTCTATTGCACACATTTTTTACCTGAACACTTTTTTTTGTATAAATTCAACTTTTCCTTTAAAACGCGAAAAGCCGTTTTTCGCGACCTATCGCAATTTTTTTTGTAAATTCCACCAAAGATTCTTTTTCCAAAACAATATCATCTTCCAGACATCTCAAACTACATGTGAATATTTTTCTGCTCTGAAGAGCTAGCTCGTCTACACTATTTATATAAGTCACAGACAGTCGATCTGTCTATAGACTCTTTCTCTCTATACCTTCCTCATCATTCGTGCCAATAGTACAAAATGCCTCGTTTATTTTTACATATGATAATTATTTACATAATAATTATTATAGCGGAGTGAAAGAAGACTAGAGTAGTAGATTATATCTCTCTTAACAATTATACCTAAACCTACATTACCGAAAAATTTGTTCTAAAGCCAACAAATATGGTTAACATTTATTTATGCCACTGAAAATACAAACAATTTTTAAAATTTATACATCTATAGAAACATTAACTCTAACATTTTTTTTTACAGATTTAACACCATTTTATTAACGAATATACATAAATTAACTTACGTTTAATAATTTAATAAATTACTATTACTAAAATTAACAAAGCCAACATACCACTAATTTAACAAATTGTAGTTTCAATATTTAACTAATCTATACTTAATTTCTATTTCTACAATACACCTAACAATATTTTTTTAGGATATTCATAATTTTCAATACATCTTTATATTCCTGACTAGAATCTTGAGGTATGGTGAGACTTTCAAACATTGGGTAGGTATGCTTGAGAACGTAACGTCTTTCACTGAAAAAAATTAAATAAGTATATAAGCATAAATTTATTACTATAAAATAACTACTTGACAATATTCATTGTTTCAATCAAATTAAAGAATTTAGTGCTTTACGAATTTTCACACCTATGGCCAAAAATAACAAAAGCATGTGGACTTAAAAAAAGATGAGATAAATATACTAAATATTTTCGAAAAAAACAGTGAATGAGAAGTGCTGGAATTTACTGGACTTTCCTCCACGACAAAATATTTGTGACTATCAGTATTCTATGATATGCCTATAATGTTTAAGCAACTATATAAGTACAGGTGTTTGGTAAAGCGATGCTAACCCTACAATTTCTTTGGTTCACAAAGCCATGTGTACCTCAAAGTGGCAAAATACTGTTTTTATTTATATCTGAAGCAAAGTTAAATATATTGTAGAGAATTTCTGTTGGAGAATGCAAATATGTTTTAGTTTTCCAGGGAATGATCTTAGGGACACCCATGGACTCAACTGGGAGACCCTGCTTATATAAGGTGTCAAACATATCTTGTAATGTGTTTTTATCTACTCATATTAGATTTCCACAACTGTTTTTAAACATGTAATAGTATCCAAATAGCGTGTGTAATCATTATACATAAAATATAATGGTCCGTTATTATTGAGGGGAGAAAGGTGATTTGACAAGTGTTTGAATAGTTTGGACGTTGTCAAACTATTATATTAATATTTATTATTATAATCGTAAATAAAGTAGATAATATAGTATTCAATTTGCGGTAATGGCAATAACACTTGATGATTTTACAGCACTCACCAGCGGCTTGCGTTGCAAACTTCATCTGCGTGTGTTATTACTTACGTACATTACCGCTCGTTAAATAATACGGTATTTCTTTACTACTTTTAAGATAAGAAATTAACATTAAGCTTTTAAAACTATTGGAATTGAAATGACGTATACTGTAACTTTGTAGCAGTAGTATTAAAAAGCAAAACTTTACAATACCCTGACATTTTCAGAACTGTAATTCTACAGAAGATATACATAAATCTCTGAACAAAGAATTTATCCGTAGATACATAATGAGTATCGGGTTGTTTGACTTTGAGATAGTCACACTCTAAGATACTTGAGTTGTAAACATCCTATAAGTTCCATACTGACTAGTCGATCTATTTGCTTTTATTTGAACAAAATTGTAATATTTCGGAAATGATCGGTTTGGCTCGTTTATCGTCGAAATCACTGTTAAATAAGAGCGTTTGACACAATTAGTCATGAAATTTTACATTATATTTTATATTGGATTTTCAGATATAGTTATTAATATTATTAAAAGTTATTTGAATAATTGATCTCAGTTTGTAGAAACAAGTAATGGCAAATGAAACTATGGAAAAATATTGCGTGGAGTACCACAAGGATCAATTGTTGGCCCAATGCTGTTTTGTCTATACACGTGTAATATAATAAGTTGTCTAAATCATTGTAAAGTACACATTTATACGTGAACGACACTCAAATATATTATTCATTTTCTCATAAAGACTTGAATCAGGCAAATTATGTCATTAATAATGATTTGCACAGACTAGTTGAAATGTTTGCACATCATAAATTATCTTCAAATCCAATTAAGTCTTCTATTCTTATATTAGGCAAATGTAGAGCTTAGGTGGAAATAAAAATAAAAGTTACTGTAAGTGATAGTGATTTAGTATGCACTAAAGTGGCGAAAAATTTTGGTGCCGAAATGGACACAGACTTGCGGATTAAGAAACATTGTAATTGCAATGTTCCTTCCAATTTAGATATTCATCGATGTTAATACCCAAGAAACGTATGCTGCCAATTTGTTCTTAGATAAGTCTTGTTAATATTCAAATTTAAACTTGTACATGGTTTCTGTCTATTGTGAAATCTCATAAAATGTGTTTTATTGATATTTAAATACAATATATTAGAGAATGCAAATTGCTTAATGATTTCAACACATTATTGCTAATAGATTTCAACATTCAGATTTATCTGACAAATTAAGTGACCTATAATCTGCATACATGATAAAAAATGCCTCTGAGGTTAAAACATCAAGATCGTTGGTGCCCAGCAAACATTTTTGTCAAAATTAGCTCCAATTCGACTTGGAACAAGACAAATTTACTTACCAAAGTAATTATAAAAATAGACCTCTGATAAAAATTGACCAATTAGTCTTAATTTAGATTTAAGCTTACGTAAATAATACCAATTAATCTACCTCATACACAATTTTCTTTGAAGGTAAATTTAACGAAAACAGCAAGTGGAAAACTACTAAAAAAATCTACCAAAATTGACCTCAAAGGTAAATTTCCAATAAGGTCGAAATAGGTAATATAATTAGGTAGTATTTACCTTTTTAGCGACTAAAAATATTTCTAATAGTCGAATATCTTTCTAGGTAGATTTTGTTGGAAATTCTACGTAATATATACCTAAAAAGCAACTTATTTGGTCACTTTTATTACTCTTCTTTGAAGTAATATTAGGTAGACAACATCGGTAAATTCTACCTGGATAATCTACCTAATTTCACCAATTAAGTCAATTACCCTTAAACTGACCTTAAAGTTACTCTAAAAAAATACATTTTAAACCTCTTTGTCGCAGTAACCTGGCAAATCGACCTCAAAGTAAACTTCACTATAAAATAGTAATTCAGAAGCTAACTCCCGTCTAACCTGTTTGTAGAATTCATATTATTTAGGTTATTTGAACCATTAGGTACTTAGGTGGTATAGTTATTATCTAAAAATTATTTCAGTCATTAAAAGATGCCATTAACGTAGCATGGTTGGATAATTCGTGGTGCCAATGTACAAATGAAGTATGCCAGAGGTAAAAACCACCACTTAAGGAATCACTACTTCCACATCCAGATTTCCCATCCAAGTCTTTTTAAAGGAGAACATATTGACTATATTTGCACTCTAGTATGTGGAAATAATTGCCTATAGAATTTCAATAAGGGTATTGCCGAATGCCAGCCGAGCTTCCAGAACTTTTGGACGCTGTCGAATACCAAGGCAATATCATATGGCTCCATTATGACAACTCACTCATCAACACAATACACTAGTTGAGTTAAAATTTACACATAATAAGTAGAATTTACCAATAGGTAGTATATTCAAAATAAGGTAATATAAATAGGTTATATTTACCTACAAGTAATTATTTGATATAACAACAAAGTTAATAATACTTTCAATAGGTAAAGTTAACCAAAATATAGTAAATTTTCGTGTAACTTGACCTGTGATAATTTCCACCTATAAAATACGTAGATTGTCATGGTAATTTTAACTTAGAGGTCTAATTAGCACAAGACGCCATATTTTCTCAGCGCAGTTGAAGTATGATTCCAAATTGTAGTTTGTAAAATGAGTGTATATGGAAACAAACTGACGAAAAGTTTAAGAAAATACATAATTATACCGGTAAACTCATATTTAACAAGTATAGTATATTTTCGGCTCAAAATATTACAATAATTTTTTTATTTGGTAATATAAATTTTCTTATAGATGAATATTTTTGAGGCGCATTAGTATTTTATGGAGTACAGCTGCTATCATTCACAGAAAAATTTTCGGCGCATTGATTTCAATAAGCGAGAACTGCAAATACTTTCCTCATAAATTGTATTTATTTTTAGTTACCGGCATTCATCTTGTATGGTTATTGTGAGTTAGGTATCTCTTCAGTTTTGTAAGTGACTGACAACCATATGTCGACTACTTATAGAGAAAAATACCAAATAAGTGTAAAAATCTTATTTTTTTCCACCTGGTGTCATTTTTAAATTACACATATGTCCGTAAATTCTACCTAAAACTAGTCAACTTGATGTCAAATTGACGTTGAATTCAAGTAAAATTTACCTAAACAGGTATTAGTAACCAAATGTACTGTGCGACTACAAGTAAGATTTATATGTAATTTTACCTGTTTTAGTTGATATAACTTAGTTTCGACGTTGTCTTATTCTCCACTTATGTCGATTCCACGTAGCATCAACGTAAATTTTACCAAAATATGTTTAATTCTAATTTTGCGACTAAATTTATTATACATAATTTAGGTAGTCTTGACGTCATATAATACTTAAATGTTTGCTGGGTGTATAATAAAAATAGCACAGGACCTAAAACTGAACTCCATGGAACCCCAGTTTTAACTTCACCATACTCTGAATTGAATGTCACACTAACGTATTGGCTCCTGTCATTCAGAAATGAACGGATCCAATCGAGAGCAACACCCCTGATCCACAGCTTACAATTTATTCATAAGTTTATTATGGTTTACATAATCAAATGGCCTGCTAAGGTTGCAAAAAATGCCAACAGGATATTCACCTGCCTCAATGCTGCCAATAACTTTTTTATGTAAAGAATATAGTGCAATGTTAATGATATATTGTACACAATTTTTATGGACTACAATGAACGTTATTATTATTATTAATAATATAAATTGGCAAAGGTTAAATAGAACTTTATTTATACATGGCGGTCACTTTAAAACATTATTAATTAAGAAACGACATATGAGAATAATAGTCAGAATGTAGTCATCACTATTATTACAAAGAAAACCTGATAACCTTTCGCAGGGTTCAGACTTTGCGAAGCTGAAAAAATTCCCTGAAATTTCCAGGTTTTCCATAATGAAAAATATAAATTTCCATACATATTTTAGTAAAATAATTTTTTACTTGACACAAAATAATTCATTAAATTGAATTGAATCAGTGAAAATTCTAAAGAATTCTATGGTTTTCCATATCAAGATGCAGAATTCCCTGATTTTTTATACAATTTATAAAATTCCCTGACATTTCCAGGTATTTTTTTAAGATTTTTAAATTCCCTGAGTTTTCCAGGTTCTCCATACGAGTCTGAACCCTGACTTTGGTTAAAAAAATATACAGAGTGGTCATCCAACAGCAACAAATAAATATTAATAAAAGGTAACAAATATGGAAGGTTTGCGTAAATACCTTTACAAATTTCCACTATAGTTGAATTATTTCTTAGGATAACCACCCTAATTGTGTTAACTACATACCAAATATTATTGCCATCTGTCAGATTTTTACTTCCATATCCAGGTAGTGGAAGTATAGTAATAGTAAAAAAAAATCAATTTTTTTCTTATTGAAATAGGTATAGAATGTCATGAAATCTATTCTGTATATTTTCCACTGAAAGTCTACCTATTTCTTCGCTGGCAGTAGCATCCACTACCTACTAAATTTGACTGGTCTTCGTCAAGTAGATTTTTTAAAATGATCTTAGAAAACTGTCAGCTGAAAAATATATTTAAAAAATTACAAAACCGTTGAAATGCCGAAGCTTATACTTGAAATGTATCAAACTCATGCGCAGTGAAAGAACGTTCTAAAGAATAATGAATTTTGACAAATCAAAAGAAAAACTTGAACTTGTTTTGCCGGATGCCAAATATGCAATTTAAATAAATATTATCCATCATTACATGTTCCTCTTACATTCAAAAAATAGTTGTTTTAAATCATTGTTATAGATTCCTCCTAAATTAGCTAGTTTAAACCGTGATATAGGACTCTACTTTATATAGAAAATGTAATAAACCCGTCTGTGAGAAGTTTACTTGCAGTAATTAGAAAATTTGACACTAGGGGCATTGGCTAGGTCAGCGTAAATCATTTTCATTGAAGCAGATTTGGAATCAATTCCATTCCGCCTGTCTGATAGTTAACTACGCCGTTGACTATTATATCCCGACCGCCGTCCGGTTAGTACCAATTTGAGAATGCCAGACACCATTTCTTGTCAGAGCTTCCACACTGACAAAGATAAGATTACTGAAATACACGTATAAAAGTGATAATTTAAAATAATTCCAATTCAATGTATCAAAATATAATTACCGATTTCCAAACTATGAATGTAAATTTCATATTAAACATAAATGACTATGAAAGTAGTTATGCTCTGTTAAGAGCCATTTAGATTTTCAAGATTTTATCCAAATAACTATGTTCCAGGAATTTTATCTTACTTAATTTATTATATATGTATTTTTTTTACAGATTTTATATCTCCGATCAAAGAACATATCTCTAGATACATAATGTGTATTCGTTTGTTCGTCGCTGAGATAATCACCATCTGAGCTACTTCAGTTGTAAACACTCCCGACATCCTGATTCGCTAGTCGATCTATTCACGGCTTTTACGTTCATAATCATAACATGATGTAGTTCTGTTTACAGAAAGATAAAGTTTATTGGTGTATTTGATACAATTAAGATCATTACACAAGCCAAAAGTACATTAATACAGAATAGGATTAGTTGTAGGACATATTAATTCTATAAAACTGTATAATAATTTGGTATAATACATTATAAAATTGATAAAATAGTATATTATTCAACGAGCATATAATGATAGCTATTATTCACGATGGTGAAGTTTACGACACGAGCCGCAGGCGAGTGTCATAAATCACCAGAGTGAATAATAGCCATTATATGCGAGTAGAATACTATACTTTGTCCACGACTATTAAATATTTAATATTTATTTCATTCATCTTCATTTCATTTCTCCTATTTAAGAAAGATTCATATGCCATAATATATATAATTTTCTCGATATTTCGGGCAACAAGTTTAATGAGGCGATTTCTGCAGCTTCCTTTATCTCCGGCGGTGTCAAATAAGAAATAGCGTTTTCACTGTCAGCATCCAGTTATTTATTTATATTACTCTTTTTGAGTACCTAATATGTAATATCGTTGTGGATAACGTTGGCGTTGAAATGGCATAAATTTTGACGTTTCAAATCAATTACAGAATTACGCTTTGACACATTGTCATGGCTTACTAATAAAATAATACAGTTTGTAGGCACGTAGCTAAATGGTTTCAAATACAATGTTGGGGATTGCCGCGTGTTGCTAACAGATGATGCTTTGAAAAAAAAATTGCTGATGTAGTTTTTGAGTGTTTATTAAAGTACCTCTTCGGCATGGCATGTACCATTTGAGTGCTTCCCAGAAACCTTAGAGAGACAACACTTGTCTTTTGGTTGCTGCAATTTTGACATTTTAAATTTTTAGTAAAAAGTCACTAATGTCATTTTTTATAAACAACTGACTGTCCTCATTATTCACTGCAATCAGTGAATAATGAAATCATTATTCACTGTAGGGAATAATGGATAGCATTATCATTGAGGAAACACATTCATAATGAGTACATTATTTAACAGTCGTGGACAAACATATAAAAACAATAAAACATAAATAGAAACACATTTAGAAAATTAGAAAAATGAAAACTCTTGCATTATTGAAAACAGTTTTTTTTTACACTGCTTAAAGAAATGTTTCACATTATAGAAATTCATTAAAGTTATAAAAGGCTTTTGCTGTTAGCATATTCCTGTAATAAGGTGAAATAAAAATTAAATTTTAATATACTTTCAATATATAATTCCCCTAGAAGAAAAAACGTGTACTCTACCTATCACATTTGTTAAATCCGTGGTTATGTAAGTACCTAGAAATTTATGAAAATTTAACCAACAATTATTACATAAAATAGGTAGGTACAATATTGTCATTATTTTAATAAATACATATTTATTTTCTCGAGTAAACCTCAATGCATCGAAATTACAAGGTAATGTTGGCTAGTAACGAATGCATGTTTGTGTTATTTGAAATATATAACTCTCTCCCAGACAATCTAGACATTGAATTTGAGGCTTGTCTAATTTGTGTTGTGGTGTGTTGTTAAATATGCCAATATATAAATATAATAAATTTTAAGAAAGAATAAAGAAAAGTAATTTTTATGAATTGTAAGACATTTTATGCATTTGTGACAATTGATATATTTAAAAGTTTAGGCTAATTAAATTCGAAATATATGATCTTTCTATTCTTTTTTATTAATTTAGGCGTTTTAGACTTTTGTTGCTAAAATCGTGAGATACGAAAACATTTTTTTTATTGTGTTTATTTGGACGTCTTAAATAACACTGGGTAGTTAAGCCACGATACACCTGGAGAATTTCGTGCAAACCGCGTCGATGCTCGTGGAAACAGCGGATTTGCGATTAACTCAGTTTTTATTGCCCTAAAGGGAACAACACCTATTATAAAAATTGTACATCTGTAAATTCTCTATTTTAAAAGTCCTATACATTTTTTCCGTACGCCTAACCATTTTGGAGATATGACACGGACTAAGTGAAAAATGCAGTAAGTTCTGCCATATCTCGCGTGATCATATCACTCCTTTTTATAGCAAAGAACAACACACCAATTTTTTGGAAAAATGGTCGCTATCGAATTGGTTGAAATTTTTTATTGCTCTGCCAGCGAGGTCCCTGCAAAGATATCCTGTGGTATTTTTTAGCAAAAAAGTAGTAATAGTAACCCAACTAGCACCAAAGTGACAGTAACTGAGATGGGAACTTCGTATGAGTAACCATTTCGTAATTGCGACTAAATTTACGACTTTGGTGTAAAAATAACTTCATTTGACAAGTCTACAGTCCCTGCCTCGTAGTTTCTACCACTAATGATTACTTTATAGTTATGCAACTTCTACGTAGCTTTCATGGTACATGGGAACGTGGTAGTTACCAGTGGGACGACTTTCGGGTTTTCATAACTTGAAGGTGGTAAACTATAGTAGCAGCGACTAACTCGCATCACTGAAATGTGACTTCAAAGTTGCAATCACCTTCAAGTAGCTTTAATAGTTACCGCGACGTTCTGGGAACCTTCACTATTTCTTTAAAGTAGTGGAACTTGTAAGTACTATTCATAGGTGTTAATGACGTTACTGCTACCTATAGAACTATGTACGGCTACTACAAAGTGCACATCACCTCTGAAATTCACCATGAAGTAAATTTCACCATCTAGTGCCCAATGTTGACCATAGATAAAGTTAATGCAACAAACCTAACCTATATAATATGTTTACCTAACCTAGACTAGAATTATATGCTGCTATATTATGATATGCAACATTTTATGTTCAAAATAAGGCAACAAAATTTAATATTTCAACACAGTTTTATTACACCTACCTTTTCTTCTATGTTATCTATCATTGTAATAGTATATTATACCAACAAGGTTTATGTTTATTAAGTCGTTGATATATGGCTGCATACAAGTAAATTGCGACAGCTGATAGGTTTTTCAATGTGAAGTTAGGTAAATGATAAACAGCGAAAGCTAGGAACGCGTTCAGTCTAGACCTCAACGTACGGCTAACACGTACGTTCCGAATCAATATCGGGAAAAATGTAACCATGAAGTAGCAGCGGCAACTTTGAAGAGGTAATTTGTGGTAGTCACAACTTTGCTAGGACTTTGAAGTGATGCTACAGTTCCATTCGCAGATTTGTGGCAAATATAACTTTAAAGTTACGTATTTGCAGTTTTCGTCACTATCGCCAAGTAGCAATTACTTTCAAGTAACATTTCTTGGTGAAAACGACCTTAAAGTCATATTTTCTGAAATACGCCATGTTGATGGCCAAAATTATCGACGCCATTGTTATAACACATGAACCATAATTTCACAATTGATTAACAAATTTAATTTATCGCCATTTCTTCACCAAATACAACAAATGAATACATAAAAAGTAGAGTTAAGTTCCCAAGAACAATAAAAAATAGGTTTCGGCATCTAGTGTGTCGTATTCTCGCATGACATTATATATTTTAAAAACAATATTTTCATAAAAAAATGCAAATTTTAAAGGCGCGTGGTTAGATTCGGACGTTTTATCATTATATTTGTCAGTAAAATTGCATTCGTTTTAATTGTGACCCTTAGACCATTGGAAAATAGCACAAGTTTTGCTGTCTAATATTAGCTTCTGATATTCTATTAAATTTCTGAGTTAGGGAAATGAACAAGAACAAGAATCATATGTAAGAATGAAACATAAATATAATAAAATCGGTTGCAAGACAAAGAAGAGGCAACATCGATTTGAAAGAGTAGGGATTGGTAAAGTTTTCTGAAAGTTGCGGCGTCTACGCCGCCACGTCGCCGCTCTGGAGCAACAGCGTCATTGGAACGTAGCCAGACAAATTACAGGAACGTGGCTGGAACGTTATCGTCACCAAAAAATATTCCCCATTTAGGTCATAAACACGTATTAGGAACGTTCCTATTACGTGCCTGTGACTAGTACCAAAACACTTTAAAGTGCCTACAATAATCATTGCTACGTTCCCACGACTAATTGTGCTAGTTGGGAATGAAACATATTCTTTATAAGATTTTGCAAACAGCGGAAAAAAACCTATCTACGAGAACTAAAAAACAACTATATGTAAAAATATTAATGAAATCTTTGCATTCTTTCGATAACTTGACTTCTGGTTATGTTAGCAAGTTTAAAATCCTAAAATAAATTGGTCCAATTTCTTATTTGACATTCTCATTATAACACCAACATCCAACATAGTCTCCTACGGCTATTCAGATTAAACTAGTATCTACATGACCCCCTACGGCATGAAGATTCAGTTAAAAATGAGAACAAAGGCCTTACTTTGTCTTAAAAAAATTTTCATTCTAATGGATTACATTTTCATAAAATCTCTCGTTCAGTTTTTTGGAAATGCTTAGCCTTTGAAACTTTCTTCGCCCTTCGAGCTCATCAGAAAGGCACAAAACCACTCATAACGATGTTTCATGCAAAACCTAGGCAATACAATACAATACTTTATTGGTGTCAAAATACACAAAGTGTTTACACACATCAACATACAGTATAAAAGAATATCCATGATAAGTATGTGTGCGGTATTAACTCAAAAAATGGCAGCTCGAATGAGTGCCCGGATTTGGACTGTAATTGATTGGTTTGAATGGTAAAAACAGAGAAATTTCGCAAACTTCTTACCTTAATAAAGGCCCGCCTTGGTCTCCTTGATGTCTTGATGTTGGGGTGGTTTTGGGGGGAGAGCTCTCACACCACCTGGACTGGACCACGTTGCTGGCAGGCACGTTGAACACACTTAAGATCGGCAAGTTTGCGAAACGTGTAACAAATTTGAAGCAAAATACACAATATAAAATTCAATTAATGATAGCGGCGAGTGATACTATATATGCGTCCACGAACGTGTGTTAGCAATCTGACTTCCTTTTTCGTGAGGCGCATGGCCGTAAGAAGTCACAAAAAACCCTGACAATACCATTCAACGGAAGAGAATTTAAAATGTAACGCGCGAAAGTAAACTAAACAACTAGATAAATAGGTGTATATTTATTATTGCTAATGCGGACGAAACATACCGCTCACCTAAAATGCAAAGTATTTTACAAAATAAAAAAGAGAAAAAAAAAAACAAAAACCAAAAGAAATTAATAACTAATTATAAGTAAATTTTTACAAAACTACGAGGATATCGGCAAGGGACACAGCTTGACCAGAGGGCGCTTGTAAGTACCATCAGTCGTGCGAACCGAGGCAACACGTGCAACCCCATCGGCACCGGGATATAACTCGGTAATGCGTCCTAAAGACCAATTCAAAGGCGACACTAGATCATTTTTAATTAGAACCAGCGTTCCTGGTACAACCAAAGTAGTGGGTTCTGTCCATTTGCCTCGCTGTTGTAGAGTATGCAAATACTCTCTATGCCAACGCTTCCAGAAATCTTGGTGTAAGCGTTGCACTAGCTGCCAACGGTTCAACCTACCAAGTGGCACGTCGGTTAGATCCTCATCAGGAGGAGAGGTAAGCGGTTCTAAAGTTAAAAAATGGCCCGGAGTTAAGGCAGTGAGATCAGCAGGATCAGAACTCAGTGGAGTTAAAGGCCTAGAATTTAGTATTGCCTCAATCTGAACCAGGACAGTATAAAATTCTTCAAAAGTTCAAACCTGTTGCCCAATAACCCTAAGTAAGTGTGATTTTACGGATTTGATGCCCGCCTCCCACAGGCCGCCAAAATGCGGAGCAGAAGGTGGGTTAAAATGCCACTGAATACCTTCTTGCGAGGGAGCGTTTTGCATGAACTTAAGTAGCATTTTGTTAGCACGGACAAAATTAGTGCCACAATCGCTGTACACATGAGTACAACGTCCGCGACGAGCAACAAATCGGCGAAATGCAGCTAGAAAGGCCTCGGCAGACAGGTCTGAGGTGAGTTCAAGGTGTAAAGCTTTTGTAGTCATACAAACGAAAAGACACAAATAGGCTTTGTGTGTTTTGGCACCTCGAAGCCTGCTCATAGTTACCATGAAAGGACCACCGTAGTCCGTCCCCACTTCCAAAAAGGGCTTTATTTGAGAAATACGTGAGCGTGGTAAATTTCCCATAGGCGGCTGATAAGGTTTAGGCTTAACTTTCCAACAAGTGATACATTTAGATAAAACTTGGCGTATTGCACGTTTAGGAGACAATATCCAAAACTGTTGTGAAATTAAAAATTGAACAGTTTGTAAACCAACATGAAAGTATTTGATATGTACGCTTTCGATAAGTAGATCGGTCAGGCGACTGCATCTAGGTAAAAGCGCAGGAAATTTTTTATCGTAAGTTAAAATTGAAAAATGTAGCCTACCACCTACCCGCAAAATGTCCTTATCGTCCACAAATACATTTAATTTTCTAAGAGTTTTAGAGGCTCGTTGCCCTTGCTTAATTTTCTGTATTTCTTTGGCAAATTTTAATTGTTGAGTATGCTTAACTAAAACTAATAAAGCGTTTTGCAGTTCTATATAAGTAAGCGTGCCAGATTTTTTCTGGTTGGGATAGCGACTGTTGTGAATAAAGCGTAAAATATAACATAAAAGGCGTTGTATAGTAGCAAGAGAAGAAATATTCGTTAACATGTTTTCGACAAAATTCGAGGGCGATAAAGCAGGCAAAACTATCTTGCGTTCTTCCTCAGAAACCGCAGGTATGTCCAAATTTCCTACCGCGGGTAACCACGAATTCTGCGGATTTTTCAAAAAAGCGGGTCCCGCCCACCATAACGAATTATTTAACAACTCGGAGGGAAGTGAACCTCTCGAGGCAATGTCAGCGGGATTTTCTTCGGAAGAAATATGGTACCAGCATGAAGGCGATATCTTTTCTTGGATAAGCGAAACTCTATTACTAACAAAAGTTTTCCAGCGGTGCGGAGACGATTTTATCCAAGTTAATACAATTTGTGAATCGGACCAGGCGAAAACTTTATCAAACTTAAGACTAGAACTATAAACATTCAAAACATAAGAAAGTAAATTTGACAAAAGTACAGCTGCACAAAGTTCTAGGCGTGGTATCGAAATAGTTTTTAGAGGTGCGACTTTAGATTTTGCACAAACAAAATATACATTAACCTTTTGAGTATCTGTATTAAAAAAGCGAAAATATATGACAGCCGCGTATCCTTTCGAGGAACTGTCACAGAAACCATGTACTTCACTTCTGTGATAATTATCATCTATTACTCGCCGAGGTAAGTGAAATTTAGATAATAACGGTAGGTCTAACTTATATTGATTCCAGCGACTAAGTACATCATCGGGGGGTATCGCATCCCAATCTAGGCCTAAACACCACAAATACTGTATTAAATGTTTAGTAAAAAATGTGATAGGTACTAACATACCAAGCGGATCGAAAACGCGAGCTAATTCGGACAAAATATTACGTTTAGTGCATGGCCTGTTAAGCATATCTACTTTATACGAAAACGAATCATTTCCAGGATGCCACTGTAAACCTAGTATTTTCAAAGAACTATCAACATCAGCATCAAATGAAAGAGTATTTGTGCCTAAGTGTGACTCTGGTAAATGTGATATTAAAGACGGATCATTACTAGACCACTTCCGCAGCTCAAATCCTCCATTATGTAGGAGATTAATTAATTGCGTTTGAAGCTCACGGGCTTCTGCAAGCGAAAAACAGCCAGTTACTATATCATCAATGTAAGTATCTGTTAAAATAACTTTCGCAGCTAAAGGAAAACTTGATTCTTCCTCCTTTGCTAATTGGAGAAGTGTTCGAATCGCGAGATATGGAGCAGAGGTAACACCATATGTAACAGTATTTAATCTAAAGTCTTGCAAAGGTTCGACAGGAGAAAAGCGCCACAAAATTCTTTGATAATCTTTGTGATCAGAGTTAATCAAAATTTGTCGATACATCTGTTTGATATCGGCAGTAAAAACAAAGCGATGTAATCTAAAATTCAACAAAATAGTTATTATATTTGTCTGTAATTTAGGTCCTACTAATAAAGTATCATTAAGGGAAAATCCACTAGGCGATTTAGCAGAAGCGTTAAATACTACCCTCAGTTTTGTAGTCGAACTTTCAGGTTTTAACACACAGTGATGTGGAATATAATAAGTATGAGGCGTTACAACGTATTCAGAAACAGGCTCCATATGTCCTAAGTCTAAAGATTCTTTCATAAAGTCCGAATATTCTTTATAAAGTGCAGAATTTCGAACTAAGCGGCGTTCTAAAGACAAAAATCGATTTAGAGCAAGCGAGCGCGTATCCTTAAATGTAGGATTATTTTGTCTAAATGGAAGCGATACTACAAATCGACCACCATCGTTCCTAGAAAAAGTATCTAAAAAATATTGTTCACAAGTGCGATCATCTGGGGACACTGTTTCTATGTGAGGTACAGTTTCAACTTCCCAGAATTTTTTAAGCGTTTTGTTTAAAGAAATGGTTTCAGCGGTGCAAAATAAAGATTGGACCGGTGGTAAAACAGAACTCTCTATCTTACCTAGCAAAATATAGCCGAAAATCGTATTTAAAGCAATCGGTTCATTTACATTTCCAGTTAACCGACCATTAAGTAATATTTGAGGAAAAATATCAGCGCCTAACAATACGTCAATAGCTCCAGGACTATGAAAATGTGGATCGGCTAAACGTAAATTTTTTATGTGAGACCACGTTTCAGTAGATACATGCGACATCGGCAATTCACTACAAATTTTTGGTAAAATAACCGCGTCGACATTCAACATAGGCGACAGCTGTCCGAGGGGGCGCAAACAAATAGTTACTCCTCCCAAATTCGTTGCAGTTTCCATTTGACCTAAGCCCTGTACCGATAGCGACAAATTATAACGAGATAATCCCAAGCGATTTACACATTTTTGTGTTATAAAGGAAACTTGCGATCCAGAATCTATAAGCGCTCTAACCTTTTGATAATTACCATGGCTATCCAAAACTTCCATGAGTGCAGTTGCAAGTAAAACACTAGTTTTTTTTGGTAATAACCCGGTAAGCGAATTGACAGACTCCGAGGTTGACGCAACTGCAGGCGCCTCCGTAACAGGTTCAACTTGTGTAGACGGCAAGTTACTTTTATCAAAATGCAATAAAGTATGGTGCTTTTGTTTACATTGGCGACATGAAGATGGTGACCTACAATTTTTAATCATGTGCATATCACTTAAACAATTGAGACACAGACGAGAATTTTTTACAAATTGGAAACGTTCGAATGAAGTTTTTGTAGCAAATACAGGACATTTGTAAAGCATGTGACTATCCTTACATAAACTACAAGTCAAATTATTGGTTTTTACAAAAAATGAAGAACTAAGCGTGTTACGATTTTGTGATTTTTGTTTAAAATCAACTTTCTTATTTTTAGCTGTCTGTGTTTCAAACGTTAAATTATCTAAAGCTATACAATGTTTATTTAAAAAATCTACAAGTTCAGAGTAAGTTGGAATTTGTAGAGAACCATGATGCATTTCAAAACGTGTAACAGTGGACGAATCTAAACGCTTCAACAACATATTTACTAAAATAAAATCCCACTGGTCAACAGGGAATTCTAAAATTTTTAATGCAGCCAAATTTTCCGAAAATATATCTAAAACTCGTCGAAACGCAAACGGATTTTCAGTCGTTACTTTTGTACTATTTTCAATTTCCGTCCAATAGGCAACAGCTAACAACCTTTTGTTTGAATATCTGTTTACTAAACTATTGTATGCAGTTTCATAATTGCTTGCAGTCATGGGCAAACATTTAACTAATGAAAGAGGAGGTCCGCTTAAAGAAGAAATCAAGTAATTAAACTTTTCAATATTTTTAAGACTTCGATTTTCATGAACTAAAGCGTTAAACATATCCATGAAAGTTGGAAATAATTTAATGTTCCCATTAAACTTTATTAATTCGACTTGCGGGAGTTTTATATTTGAATTTTGCACTTGTGGTATATCCAAGTCTTGTGTGTCATCGGAAATACTTTCAAAAATATCTGTGTAAATTGTTCTGATTGCGAAATATTCTTTATCAAAAGTTTTACGTATAGCGTCTTCGTCCTTTACGGTGGCGTCCTCACTAGTAACTAGTAAGGCAAGCAATGCATAGTGTTGCTTAGTGAACTCCTCTTTGATATGATCGATTTCGAGAAAACGTAATTTAAACAGAGTGCGAATGTTTCGATCATCCACAGCGGTTTGTGCTACTTCATATAATTCATGAATTTTGTTTAGTTCTATAGAACGAAAAGCCTTACACCTTTTAACCTTATCTGTAGTTGATGTTGACATATTGAATGTGAATGATTTCGCGTAGGAAACAATAAATCTCAGTGTATTAAATGTCAATCGACAAAATTTAACTATGTGTACCAGCGAGACTCTAATCCAAATGATCCCCACTCCTTTCTCAGTTAATCCACGCAGCTACCAATTAATGAAGTGCGTGCGCTAGTCAAGCTGAAAAAACCCTTAAACGGCTCCCGTGGTTCTATATTATCTTTAACTGATAAGGAATACCAAACCAATATGGCAGAAACTAAATTTATATGAAATAATATGACCTAATAATAAATATACACACTTAGATGAATTTAAGACACGATAATAATATAGAAAGGATTAGAAAACAATTAAATTCAATAGGCAAACTAAATTAATTTTACTTTAATGCATTAAATGTAATACTACTAAGCTATTACTACTAAAACTACTAACTACTAAAATTATTTAAACAACAAAAAACCTATCCGTTGGTCGAAGGGCCAAAAAAATGTGCGGTATTAACTCAAAAAATGGCAGCTCGAATGAGTGCCCGGATTTGGACTGTAATTGATTGCGTTTGAATGGTAAAAACAGAGAAATTTCGCAAACTTCTTACCTTAATAAAGGCCCGCCTTGGTCTCCTTGATGTCTTGATGTTGGGGTGGTTTTGGGGGGAGAGCTCTCACACCACCTGGACTGGACCACGTTGCTGGCAGGCACGTTGAACACACTTAAGATCGGCAAGTTTGCGAAACGTGTAACAAATTTAAAGCAAAATACACAATATAAAATTCAATTAATGATAGCGGCGAGTGATACTATATATGCGTCCACGAACGTGTGTTTTGGGGGCCATCCATTAATTACGTCACGCAAATTTCATCGTTTTCTACCCCTCCCCCACTATGTCACAGATTGTCACATTCGAGTCAACCCCCTCCCGCCTGTTGTGAAGTCTTATATTTTAAATATTGAGGTAGAATTTTTGTTTTTTGTGTTATTTTTAATTCCAATCAATTAAAACAATGGTACGTAGATGTAAATAATGTAATGTCACAAAGGTTTGACCCCCTCCTCCCCTCTTGTCACACTTTATGGACCCCCTCCTCCCCCTCAAAGTGTGGCGTAATTAATGGATGGCCCCTTTCAAGTTGAAACTTTTCTTCCTCCTCTCTCTGCAATGTATCTTGAACGTATGAAGGCGCTAATTTCACTTGATATGCTCCAATTGTGAGATTTTTTATGATGTCCAGCGTCAGGATTGGAAAATATTGCAATCGTTCAGCATTTAAACGAACCCATCTTTGAGCATTCCTGGTATCCAGATTTTCTGTCCGAACCAGTGCTTGGATGGCATTTGATGCCCTCGTCTTTTCAATTAAATGTTGGGCCATCTCGACATTAGCTCCTTCTATAAGAATAGGGGTGTGATATTTATTAATAATAGCACCAGCTATACGGTGAAAATCTCCCAGATGCTCATTTGCTGCAAGAACTTAAACATTGATTTAATATGCCCATTTCTTGCTTCAACTATGTATGTGAGTAAGTTCTTTGTTATCCATCCTGTCGTCTACCTCATTACCATCAGTTGGTCGGTAGGAAATCCACAGCTGATATTTAGTCGCGTTTCGGAAACGAGAAAAAACTCTAAGTCTCATAAGTCTTTTGTAATTATACGTGAATCATTAGCATCCTCTGTAGAGAGTTGACGCTCATTGGGTTGAAGGTGCGCTTTCATTTTCCAGACAATACCGAGGTGGGCCAGAATTTCAATGGCATCCACTATCACAATATCATTTTCCTGGAACCATCTTCTCATTCTATCTGTGTCTCTATCAAATTCATTCTGCAAAATGGCAGCATCATTATTTCGATTATCAGAGAAGTATGGTCCTTGAATATCTAGTATATAGCCTTCAGGTGCAACTAGAAGAACTGGTTTAAGTAGGTGCCGCCCTTTATGCACACAGTACGACTGCCGGAGAACTCGGAATGTAGCTATAAGTACCATAAATGAATGTGATTACTCGTGAATTTTGTGGCTCTGGATTATACAGTGTGTTGGTAAACTCTGTGACATGTCTTTTGATATAATTTTTCCTAGTATAACGTCATATCAAATGTAGGGCACAAAACGTTGCATTAAAGATTCTCTGACAGTAGCAACGGCTAGGTTAGTTGCCTGTCTAGTTGAATATTGAAACATAACACGTAGAAAATTATCGAAAGTCCGTGGTCCATTTTGCAGAAGAACATTAATAAATCTGTTCTGCTAACGTACCTGTAGTCACCTTCCTGAGGTACTCTATCACAATAAGTAAATAATTCTTCAAACTGCTGTTTATTCATTGGACATAGACATTCAAATTCAACGTCAGTCAAACAATTCTTGTCGTTTCTCGTCTGATTTCTTGCTACATTACGAAGCCCTTGTAGAAATGATTGAAGTTGTTCTAGAATCACATAAGGCCTGTTAATGCACCGCAGTTCAAGCAACAAAGGTTGTAAAATGAAGCCTCTAGCATCCAAATGATGTACACACGATTTAACGCATTCGGGGATGTAGAGGTTTCTTGAAACAAAAACAGAAGCTCTGCATTCGACTGATAACCTGTGTAAATCATCGGTGGCATTGCATATCAAACAAGTACTACTTCTGGTTTGCATTAATACGTTAAGTCTACAGTATGAGGGGTCTTGTTCAATTGTAGTTATTTCATTGAGGATTGATTGATTGCAGTTAGTGCATATTTTCGTTAGACGGTTTACATTAAGAGAAGGTCTATGAGATTCGTCTTTTCTCCGAAGAGCTGTTTCAAGTTTGGTACTAATATTTTGCTTAAATCATTTTGCTTGAGCTTCCAAAAAAACGTTATAAACATCACGATCGTTAAGCATATTTGCCGGTTTCATTATCATTTATGGTCAGTTAAAATTTTTTTTTAATAAAAATTAAGTTAGGATTGATATGTGCAACTGGATCAGAAACATTTACTATCTACCATCCGTAGAAAACCCCAGGATATGTATATATGTACTAAAAAGTATACAAGCCACTCTTATCCTACAGTTATGCCTTACGGGATAAGACAAGAGTGAGCATGTATTGTGACATGGGCAACGGCAAACGACAAGTTTGAAAACTTGGCCAAAGCAAAAGAAATATCACCATATTGTTTCCCACTTGGTTCCAAACAACTGTTATTTAAAACATTTTGTTATAGAATGCATCCTTTTCGAGATATATGCAGCTGCCTCAAGTTAAATGGAGCACCTTGTACATAAAGTATTCAAATTGTGCACTTCATGAAGGTTTCTTACTATATAACACTATAATATTTGTGATATATAACTATGATGATTATATACAACATAACCAATAAATTTGACATTTGCAGTGACTTAGTGCTGTAGTGACATTTGTATTCTGTGGTCGGTACCACAAATTAAGTTGTACATCATTGTTCAGTACACAGTATTCATTCCTCGGTTTTAAAACTGGCGCCATTACCCTACATGGGTGTGGACTACGTGCACTCATCTTGGACTAGAACATAAAACACGAAACCAAGTCCCACCAAAATATATGGAACGGATGGTGAGTGAGTATACTACATGTATTTCTTTACTGTCAGTTAATTTAATATTAACATTACCAAACCAAAGGATGCTAATATGAGAGAAACAAGATGTTATAGTTTGGGAATAAAATATTAATATCCACTACCATAGGAAGTAAATAGAGTAAGGGACATAGTGATCAAATTAGATTTTCACTTCGGAAAGATTCATCGATCAATGATTTTTGTTGAAACATGTACAGAAAGGTGTGGAGAACGAAATATCAAAACTGCGAGAAATTGTGCCAAAAATATTTTATTAAACAATTTAGGTGCAAAAATACGATATTTCATGAATAACTTTTTAAATTCTATTTGTATCAAAGAACTGATAGCACCATTGGAAAGAACAGAAAATTTTGCAAAAAAAACATATATGACATGCGTTTTTCAAATTAAAATAGAACAAGCAGTAATGATAACTAACGCTCCAAGTCGTGCTACGTCGGCCATCCTCTTATGCTGGAATAGGTTTGCAGGAGTGCGCAAGCTGTACATACGTGGCTACAACTTTTGATTGGCAAAAGCAAATGATAAAACCAATTGGACATTAAAAAGTAACATTTTCTTGAAATATTACGTGTGTTGCAATCATCTTTTGAGTACTTTAATTATTGCATATGTCACTTTAAAGTGGAGCATTGCATGAATTTTCGATTATTTCATTAAATTCCAGGCCTTCAAGTCTGTCAATTTTTGAAAAAATCAGTTTTCCGCTATGAGTATCTAACTTTAATCGTTAATATTAAAGTTTTGAAAAGTGATATCGGCACTTTATAGGTGATTAAATTAAAGCAAATATGTATTATAAGTAACAATGATTTTTTGGGATAATTATAAGTTTTCATGCTTGTTTTTTTTTCTAACAAGATGATATTTTAATTTTGCAGCGAATAAACCGAAAAATTCAAGTGTGAACAGAGTTAATTAAAAAAAATGTTTTTTGACAATCCCACCTTTTGGAGGTGGAAGCCTAGGGATTAATAATCTAAAACTGCACCTCAGTTTTATTTTTATTGTTTTTAATGTTTCGTAAGAGGTGTTTCCATGCAAAGAAAAATGGCTTGCATATTTACCTCCATCAAGCAATACGACATTGCAACACATTAAAAGAGTCTATCTCCAAATTCAGACATGGTTAGGTAATGAATTATTACCAAATGAATAGGGATGGACGAAAAAAGATGTCCTCTACCTAGTGAGTATGACTGATCCACTGTCTCCACAAAAATTGCTATAAAATTTATTTTGCAGCTGTAGAACCAACTGCGAGAGCACATATAGCTGTTAAATCAGCTAGGTGCTATATAAGAAAAAATCCCTAAAATTAATGACAGTATTGTACATTAAGAAATCTGTAACTATAATTAAGTGAATTTTGAATTGAATTGAACTGTGGCCCCCAGGTCTTTACGCAGTAATGTATGTTAAAATTGCAGTGGAGTGGATTGTTCTAATACTTCACAAGTGGACGATATTACAGATAATTCATCAGAAATAGCAGAAGTTGAAGGACTAAGAATGCACAACAGAAGCTGAAGAAGTATAAATTACTAGTACAATTTTTTTAGCAAAAGTGAATCAGTTTTCTGTAAGCAGCTTTTTTAAAGAAGACTACTCAAAAATGTATTATCTATATGTATCCCAAAAATTATTTCTTTAAATAAAAGCATTAAGTTCATAACTTTTTGCCTTAAAACTACTTAAAATATACATTATTGTAGGTATATTTCTTTTATCTGATGTTAAATTTGTAGTCGACATATTGTAAAACTTCACGAATATCGTTTGTTTTGTCGGTCAGTTTTGCATATTTACCGAATTTGAGTGCATCATTCTGTAAAGCTATTTTGAATTTCGCAAAAACTGCTATATAATGTGCAAAGGATAAAATAAATATTAAAACAAAATAATTTATGACATGAAATATATTGTTACGGATTTCCACCTTTTTGGAAACACCCTGTATGAATCCGTGGGTTCTAAATAATTTTAACAAGAGATTAAACACTACTAACACTTTATTTAACTATTTACTGACTACAATACTTCAAATTCACTTTATTTACTATTTATCTAACCTCACTTTTCACTTTTCTACTTGTTCACTTTTATAAACTGCTTTCTTCATAAAACTTCCTCTTCCACGCTGGTAATCGCGCCTTATATACTCCGAATTTGACTCTCTAGATCCATCTAGAAACATTCAAGAATCTTCTCCAACAATATTCCAGAAAAGTCCATTTTATTCTGTTGGCTTCCATTCACAATTAGTAGGCATAGGCGTATCATCTGTTCCAAGGGGGTGTAATTCATAACACTGCCCCCTCCTTAAGCCTGATCGTCCCGATCAGGCAACTTAGAATCATGGATGTATTTCGCCAGTCTGTCCAAATGCACGATCTTCATCTTGGACTTTTTGCTTCGTTGAATCCGATAGACGACGTCATTAATTCGGGTAATAACAGTGTACGGTCCGTCCCAAGGCGGTTGAAGTTTCGGTGACCTGCCTTTCTTCCGCTGTGGGTTGTACAGCCAAACCAGGTCTCCGGCCTTGAACCCTTCTGAACTACCCTTATGGTCATATCGAGCCTTCATTCTGTCACTGGCTATGGTGATTTGGTCTCTAACTAACTCATGGACATTCCTTAGCCGTTCACTCACTTCATCTACATAGCTGTTCACAGGAAGCCGTTCTCCACCTGGTGTTCCAAACATCAAATCACACGGCAGTCTGATCTCATGTCCAAATACTACACGAGCCGGAGTCTGTTTTGTAGTCTCGTGGATAGCAGCTCTATATGCCATGAGGAAAAATGGTATGTGGAGATCCCAGTCACGTTGCTTTTATGAACGACTTTAGAGAGATGTTCTTTCATAGTCTTATTATGTCGCTCCACCATTCCATCTGATTGCGGGTGAAGGGCTGTCGTCCGTGTTTTGTGTATTCCTAATAACTTGCAGATTTGCTGAAATACCCCTGACTCAAAATTTCTCCCTTGATCTGAATGCAGCTCCAGGGGTACACCAAACCGACATATCAAGTTATCTACCAAGACTGTGGCGACAGTAACCGCTTCCTGGTTCGGAATTGCGTAGGCTTCAGGCCATTTACTAAAATAGTCCATGGCAACCAGTATGTACTTGTTACCGTCCTTGGTTACTGGGAATGGTCCGGCTATATCGATCGCAATCCTCTCAAAAGGAGCCCCGACGTTATATTGCTTCATTGCACCCCTACTTCTAGTCTGTGGTCCTTTACTGGCTGCACAAATTTTACAATTACGACACCAAGCTTCAACATCTTGACGACTATTTACCCAGTAAAATCGTTCACGTACTTTATTCAGGGTCTTGTTAACGCCGAAGTGTCCACCGGATGCTCCATTATGCACTTCTTGAAGTACTTTCGGTACTCGACACCTGGGAATCACTAGACGCATAACAACTTGCTTCCCATCCGGGCTCTCCCATGCTCTTTTTAACAGCCCGTTCATAACTCTAAGTGAGTCCCACTGTGCCCACAAAGCCTTCAATCCAACTGCTTTGTCCGAAACATCCTTCCACTCTGGTCGAATTCCTTTTTCCTTTGCTCTCAATATAGCCCCAATCTCTGCATCGTTCAGTTGTTCTTGTCTCAGGGCTTCAGTTGTCCAATCATCTGGAACATCTATTTTAACAGTGTTGACTACTCCCATGCCCTGCTGTTTCTCCACATGGCGGCAGTGCTTGCAGTCGTCCTTGCATGGTCTTCTAGATAAAGCGTCTGCGTTCTTATGAGATCTTCCTGGTCGATGCTCGATTTTAAAGTCGTACTGTTGCAGCCATTCTATCCAACGAGCCAGTTGACCTTCCGGGGTTTTCAACTGCAGCAGCCATTTCAACGCAGCATGGTCGGTCCTGATTTTGAAATGTCGTCCGTAGAGATACTTATGAAAATGGTCCACTGATTTGACGATGGCCAATAACTCTTTCCTGGTTACACAATAGTTTCGTTCTGGTTTGGAGAGCACCTTGCTGAAGTACTCGATCACTCTTTCCTCTCCGTTCTGAATTTGGGACAGCACACAACCAACCGAAGAATTGCTGGCATCTGTATCTAAAATAAAAAGTCCATTCCGTTGTGGGTATGCTAGCACAGGACCAGTGCATAGAGCTGCCTTCAATTTTCTCCATGCCGTTTCACACTCCGGTGTCCACTGGTACTGAACTTTCTCCTCTGTTAGCCGGTGTAATGGCTTCGCAATGTCTGCAAACCCTTCCACAAAGCGTCTATAATAAGTGCAAAGGCCAAGGAAGCTTCGTACTTCATGAACGTTAGATGGCCTTGGCCAATCTCGTACGGCAGAAATTTTGTCGGGATCCGTTTGTATTCCCTCCGAAGACACTACGTGACCAAGGAATTTAACTTCTTTCTGAAATAGTAAACACTTCTTCGGGTTCAACTTCAGGTGTGCATTCCTTACTCGTCCAAATACTTCTTGAAGATTTTTCAAATGTTCTGTAAAGTCTCGTCCCATAACCAGCACGTTGTCAAGGTAAACCAGGCACGTCTTCCAGGTTAGCCCTCGTAGTACAAATTCCATCAATCGTTCAAACGTAGCTGGAGCATTGCAAAGTCCAAAAGGCATCACCGTAAATTGGTAAAGACCACTGCCTGCTGAAAACGCTGTCTTTTTCTTATCATCAGGATGAAGCCCAACTTGCCAATAACCGTTCCTAAGGTCTAACGTCGAAAACCATCGTGAGCCTGCCAATGTACTTAACGTGTCGTCAATCCGGGGTAATGGGTAACTGTCTTTCTTTGTCACATCGTTCAATTTTCGGTAATCAACACAGAATCTTAACGTTCCGTCCTTTTTGGCAACTAAAACTACTGGCGATGACCAGGGACTTGTTGACTCCTCAATAACTCCATCTTGTAGCATTTTATCTATCATTGCCGAGGCTTCTTCTTGTTTTGCCAGCGGAAGCCTCCTAGGTTGTTGTCGAATAGCGGGTGAGTCACCAGTATTTATCCGATGCTGGACTATATCTGTTTTTGTAAGGGCCTCCGTACTTTTGGCAAATACTGAACTTTCCTTTTTCAGGAACTTGATTGCTTCCCCTCGTTCATCCTTAGATAAATGCTCCAACTGGGAACTCAGCAAGGTCAAGACTTCCTGATCTATATCCGTAGATGAATTTCCCTCTGTTTGTTCCTCACACCTTGCTACCCATGTGACCGGTTCATAGGAGCCAATCGGTTTGCCTTCTTTGATTGTTACTGCATGGGAATTTAAATTGACGACTCTAATTGGGATTTTATCTTTAGTCCGAGTTAAAGTTCTTGCCACAACAATATTGGTTAGGGACTTAATCGATTCGTCACCTTCCACCAGGCCAACACGGTAGCCTCCAGGATTTCTTTCCAAGGCAGCATCGATGATCTGTTCCGAATGAGCAGGAATCTTAATCGTCTTTGTTGTCAATAGCCTTGCTTTACGGAATTGGTCATCTGCGGTTGCCAGGATAAATTCCTCATTCCCAATTTTCAAGACTCGCTCCCCTACGTCAACAATAAACCTCTTCTCTTCCATGATGTCCAGTCCCAAAATGAAATCATCTGTAATGTCAGCCACAATGACCTTGTAATTGAATCTCAATCGTCCAACTTGCAGTTCCAAATTGACCTCTCCATGGACTGCAGCCCTGTCTCCCGTGGCTGTCCGAATAATTAGTTCATTTTGCTTTTTCTTAATCTGCAAGCCTGATATAAACCCTGGCCGCACTATTGATGACGTAGCGCCTGTGTCAACAGTAAACACACACTTTCTTCCATTCACATATCCTTGCAACAGCAGAATTCTTCGCAGCTGGGAAATCTTTATTTCTCTGGGGGCACCGTGTTCCCTAGCCAGCACAGCCCCCTTAGTGCTGGCTATCTTTAGTTTTCCTGCTGCTCTTCTACATTTACAGCATTTACTCGTCTGTCCGAGTTCTGCTGTCGACAGTCTCGTTTCATATGTCCCATCCTGCCGCAGTTGTAGCATTTAATACCCCCACTTGGCTTTTCTCTATTTTGTTGGTTTTCCTGTCTTCTTAGAGGATTGAATTTAGCCAGTAATTGACTGAACATTTTATGTATATCGGCCAACATAGGGTTCTGGTTCTCCTTTTCTGACTGCGATTCTTCCAGCGTCATAGCCCGTACTCTTGACTTTGGAGTATCCCTATAGACGGCTTCTACCTCTAGTGCATGCACCAAGGCTTCACTACTACTTTTATGTCGGGATAGCCTGAGGACTCGTCTGATCTCCTCGTCCCTTATCCCGTCTAGGAATGCCCCCACTGCCAATTGCTCTTTAAATTCTTTTGGTGCATTAGGGTATGCTAAGTGTGCCAGTCTTTCCACCGCAGCTTCAAATTCTTGCAGACTCTCTCCAGCTTTCTGAACGCGCACTTTCAGCTGGGTCTGGTATACTTGAGCAAGGTGTTGATCGCCATATCGTAGATCTAAGGCGGCTTCTAAAACTCTAAAATTCCGTTGTTGGTCTACCGGAATTGTCTGGAGCAATTCCAATGCTTGGCCTCTTAAAGCTACGATTAATGCCTTAGCCTTCTCTTCGTCATTCCAGTTGTTTGCACTCGCTGCTGCCTCAAACTGTGTCTTGTAAGTCATCCAGGAACTTTGACCATCAAAGGACGGAATTTTTAATCGCTGGCCTGATGACACCACTTGCGGGTTTCCTCTTTCCCTCAACTGTCTTTTAAGCTGGTCAATCTCTCCTTTGACTTCTTCTTCGAACTTGTTTACTTTTTCCTCGACCTTATCTGTTTTTCCTTCAACCCGATCTACTTTTTCTTTGACTTCACTGACTTCTTCCGCTACCTTATTTTTGAGTTCTTCGGTGACGGCAAATATGGCACTCTGTTGGCCTTCTATAATTTTCCTTAGTTCGTCTCTTTCTTCTTGATGTCGTTTCTCTTGTTCTTGTTTATCCTCTTGACGTCGTTTCTCCTCTTCTTGTTTCTCCTCTTGACGTCTTCGTTCTTGATCCTCAAAAATTTTTCTTAATTCTTCTTGACGTTTTTGTTCTTGGTCTATCATCATATTTTGCATTTGTGCCATAAAGTCCTGCATTTGTTTTTCGGATGCCATGCTTCTGGTTGTTATCGGCATATAATTATCAACAAAATTTAATAATCACGTCAATATCGGTAATAAACTGTCTAAAAATCTCGAAACAGCACGAAAAAGTCTTATCTAGAGTCTTTGTCACTTAACTTCTAATGTCCAACAAAATGTTCGAAAAATGTCTCAAAAATGCACTTAAACACTATTTTTCCTGTTCGAAAATAAACCTCGAACAATGTCCAGTAAATTAGTCCTTCCTGTGTTAGCACTAACTCCGAGAATACTGTCCCAGTCTTCTCAACACTCCCGAAAAATCCTCTTGTCAAAATTCCGCTTCCGACACCAAAATATTACGGATTTCCACCTTTTTGGAAACACCCTGTATGAATCCGTGGGTTCTAAATAATTTTAACAAGAGATTAAACACTACTAACACTTTATTTAACTATTTGCTGACTACAATACTTCAAATTCACTTTATTTACTATTTATCTAACCTCACTTTTCACTTTTCTACTTGTTCACTTTTATAAACTGCTTTCTTCATAAAACTTCCTCTTCCGAGCTGGTAATCGCGCCTTATATACTCCGAATTTGACTCTCTAGATACATCTAGAAACATTCAAGAATCTTCTCCAACAATATTCCAGAAAAGTCCATTTTATTCTGTTGGCTTCCATTCACAATTAGTAGGCATAGGCGTATCATCTGTTCCAAGGGGGTGTAATTCATAACAATATTTTACAATATGTCAAAATTTGCGACTATTGTCTTGTGTAACACCGGCGAAGGTGTATCCAATCACAGATGTATGATTTAGCGCGGTAAATTTGAAACGTTGCTCCTGGTTTAAAAACAGACTATAACATTATTAACACAGCCATTGACCTGGAAGGTGTAGTCGAGGAGTTCACAAGAATACTACAGAATGTCAAGCAGGGTGTTGCTACAACCATAATGTAGTCCAGCCGAAATACGGTTTCTTCCAAGAAAAATGTGTAAGCAGCACATTTTTACAGGATACTCTATATCATAACAGAATGTAATATATAATAGACGGTTGTTGAAATATTATTTTTTTAAACTAACCTGTCTAAAAATTATCATAGATGATAATATGTAAAATTTACTGTTAAATTTAAAAATATATATTTTTAATTATCTTCTATTTATAACTGAATTTTTGTGTTTTGATAATAATAATAGCCTTTATTAGCAACAGCTAGTTGCAAATAAAGGCTATTATTGTTATTTTTTTTTTCCAACAGCGGCATCGATTGCTTGGATCATCAGCCGGCTATTATTATTATTATTTTTGAAATTTATTTTAAAATGCAACTTTTACATCAAAAAATTACACTGAAATTCCAATACCTCAAATACCAATGATTTCCCGAAAATTATTTGTGTCAAAAAAGTTACTCATAATTTAATTATATTTCATATGCACATTTTAAAGTTTCTGGAGTTGAACAATTTCTTGACAACACTATCTATATCACAATATGACGAAGTACCGTTCTTAGCAAAAATTGAGGGTAGTTTGTACATTCACTACTCTTTACAGAATTCAAATATTTATATTGTTTTAGTTTTCGAATAAATGAGCCAGGCAGTCTTAATTGGACCATTCTTATAATAAGATTTAGAAGACACATATTCCAATTTTCTTTTGTCACTGTTTTGTTAGAAAATTGAATCATTTTTAAAATTAAGATTTATATTCAATAAAAAAATTACTTTATCACTTTTTCTTTCGCTAACATACTTTAGCAGGTTTAAAATGCTAAATAAATTGTAAATTAAAATGTTAATAACCAGGAATTTAATCATCTTATTTATATAAGTTGCAACTTTCATAAAAGACATGTTTTAATTTTGATTTCCCTGTCTATACTCTACAATGAATTGTTAGTGTATTTCTTGAGGATCTCCATGAAGAGTGAAAGCCATGGGAAAATAAAAATCATTTCATTCTAGAATACTAGTACATTTTTTATCCCAGTCCCACGTTATTGAGCTTGAAGGTGCAAGTACACCTCCTTATACCTACTGGTGTGCCATGCGACTAATATCGTTTAAATAGAACTAATGAAGAATTTATAATTTGAGAGACACAATTATAATATGTTTGTCACTTACCTATACTGGCTATACTTTGGACTTCCTGCAAACAAAAACATTGTCATTATTTTTTATATAATATATAATTATACAAGGCGTTAAAGTTAATTTGAAGTTATTATTTTAATAGATCATTATGGACCAAAGGGAACAAATTCACAATTTTTTTTTTATATATTTCCTTACCAATTATCATCTTACACTAATACAATGCTCCTGCAGTAATCTGCGATTATGTAATCTCATAATTGTTGATCTAGTAAGTTAGAAATGTTGAAAGCAGAAAAATAACAATAAATATAAACAACACACCTCCAACAAATCCCAAAATCATTGCATACCATTGTGGGAATTATTTTTCAAATGTCTTGACGCCTACAACACCTGAGGAAGTTATCAACATAATGAAAAATTTAAAAGATAATCTTGCTACAGGTGTAGATGGAATATCCAGTAAAGTCCTAAAGTACCTATGCATGTGAGAAAGTCGTAGCAACCTCTAAATATTTTTAAAATTGCATCAATTCTGCCAGTATTCAAGCAAGGTGATGATCTTGATTTTGAAAATTATCGACCAACTTCCATCTTATGTGTAATATCATAGAAAGATTAATATTTAATAGGATATCAACAATCTTAATAAAATATAAAATCATTGCTTTCAGCAAAATAAATCAATAAAACTTCCACCATCCAGTTTCTGCAGTTTGTATATGACGAAGTTGACAAGAAAGTCATGTTAGTTTATTTTTCGACCTAAGCAAAGCACTTGACACTTTGAATGTTGATTTTGTTGCATACAAATTACAAAAGTTGGGGATTAGAGGTCCAGAATTAAATTATATCATTAAATCATACTTGACTGATAGAAAATTATACATAAAAATATATGGCACAATATCAGAAAATTATAATTCACTCAAGGAGTTCCTCAAGGTTCCGTGCCGGGACCGTTACTATTTTTGCTATTTGTCAATGATCTCCCAGAGTAACACAGTAATCTTGAATATTGGAAAAACTGAATGTGTGTACTTCTCACAATGAAGATAACCTTCGGAATATTTCGTCAACACTGAAAATTTTGCACCAATAATTAAGTTCTTGGGATCTATAATAGACAAGAGCCTTTACTGGGAAGAGCAAATTCAAAATATTTGCAAAAAGATAAACCATGCATACAGAATTAAACCAGTTGAAAATGTAATATTGCACATAGGCTGGAAGTATTAGATCATCTGCCGATTGGAATTAGGTGCATTAGGTGCCGCCACCTTACCAAAATACCTGTGATTCTTTACAAAACTCATCCATGTGCATGTATTGTCCACCTAAATCGTAATAATATTCAGTGTAATTACTTCATATCCACCAAAATGTACGGATCACAAAAAATTGCAGTGTTTTATAATGCACTACAATGCACTAACTAGGTTGTCACCATTATATGAAACACTTCAGATTTCAAGGTAATTTTAGAATATGCTCTTGATTTTCTACCATTTTTACCTCAAAGTGAACGATTGGTTTCAAAGGTGAACGTTCCCAAAAAACTAACAGAGTATTTCTTAAGGAAGTATAATTTTGTATCCTTGAATGTATATGGGGTAGTTTGCAAAGAACGTTAGTGTAAGGAATGCTGTCATAAATATTACATGTTATGAAGGTGGGGAGGTTTTAGGAAACGTTTGTTGGATGGCCTCTTATCAAAAAAAAGAAGGAAAACTCACCTGTTGCAATCCAGCTGCTAATTTCTTCGCGAGTGATGCTCTCCGATATAACTGGAAGCTGCGTCTCTCTAATAATATTCAACGGATTTACTCCCTTACATTCAACCTTTCTTGTATGTATTGGTTCAGCAATATCTCTAAATTCTGAAGTTTCCTTTGGGAGATAACTTTTAAGGTCAAGTTTTAAATTTTGATCAGTTTTAAGTAGTTCAGTCTTATCTTCAAATGGCATACATTTTGGCTTAATTTGTATATCAGAAATTATATTAATCTTTTTCTTATGGTTATTCTTTTCAATATACATTTCAGGTGGATGACAATTAATATTAGTTATCAAAGGGGGAGTAGCATCAGAGTTGCCATTCATAAATGATTTTTTCCTAAGGTTTAAACTTAAGTCAGAAGAATTCAGGGACAAATTAGGGTTTTGAGTACGAACATTCAAATCAATTCTAGTTGATCTATTCTTTGTAATTTTTTTGGCTTTTGTCATATTCTTTATACGCTTATTTTCTTTTATTTTTCCTTTCTTTGGAATTGATTCTTTTAAAATATCAACAAAACTTGTACCTGATTGTTTACGAAAAGATTCCAGCATATTATAAAAGACCGGTTTTAGTTGCCCATAGCAGTTGCTTTTATTATTAGGAACATTTAGGGTAGTATTAGGATTCACAACTTTTAATTTCTTACGTGTTTCTGATGTCCTAGACTTTCTATTAGATTTCTTAATAGCATAATTATTTAAAGGAACAACTGTGTTATTGTTTTTTTTGATTTTTTTAGAATTATCTAATCTAAAATTCTTCCCGTCGGGTCCCATAGATGTCTCTAATTTAGGTATTTTACAAGATCTTTTATTTGTAACATCACAATCAGTTAAATCAACAACTGAATCATTAGTTGTCTTAATTTTTTTTAAATAATTTAATCCAATATTCTCCTCATTGGGTTGTACTGGTGATTTAATTTGTACTAGTTTTATTGATGAATTATCTAATACTGAATCTTCCAGATAAGTCAAATCTTCTGGATTATATAACTTTCGTTTCCTCCTTCCTCCTAATGTTGTTGAAACTGTTCCGTTGACATCTTTTGTCACATCAAATTTATCGATAGTAATGCTTCCATTATAGTTTTGTTCTGACATTTGTGTATTGTTCCTACCCTGATCAATTTTCATTTCTAGGATTTCTTTATTAGATTTTATCTTGTCTTTATTATTCCCATTATTATCAGTATCATAATGACTATTTGCAATAATCCTGGATACGTCTAATTGTTTATTGCATTCTAATGTCTGGGTCAAGTTTTTTGTTTCATAACTTACAAGTTCTTGTAAATTCTCTGATTTTCTAACAAAGCATTTTAAAGTTTCTCCTTGTTTGGAAATTACATTACCATTAAGACCTGCTACATCAGATTTCATTTGCTTCAATTCCAAATTACTATTTTTTATGATAGTATCTTTTTGTAAACCAGTGAACGCTTTTTCACAATTATCAGTTAAATTTGATTTGGTTTTCCCAAACTCATCGTGTTCCTTAATAATGCTACCACTAGAATTTCTCATTATTAATTGCTTTATGTGTACTGATTTCAATTTTTCCCTTTTCCATTTCTCTGCTAACTGTTTAAGAGGAACTTCGTCTTCTGAGAAAATATCATTACATATTGAAATCCCTTGTGATTTTTTAATATTGGCTTCATTAGTAACCTTTTCAATTAAATTTAAATTATTACTGGTTTGATTCACCTTTAGATTTCTGTCAATCGATTTTAATATTATATTATTCTGTGCTAGTTCTTCTTGAAACCCTGAATTGGTGTCTTGTATAATTCTCCCTTTTTTATTATTCACTACTGGAATCTCTGGACTTCTTTTCTTTGAATTATTATTCATACTAGCCACTAAAACTTTTTTTTTGGGAGATATCTGCTCTTCCACATTTATCACCATATCTTGATTCGTTGTTCTGTAATCTTCTACCAGTAATTGTTTAGGTATTGAATTTCCATTTGAAGCATCTTTTATCTGACTTTTTTCTATTTCATGGCATACAGAATTTTGAATTATATTTATGTTATTTAAAGGAAGCAATTGCATAGGTTTTACATTTTTTCTTAAATCAGTTTCTCGTATAATTTCTTCAACTGATTGGCCATCTGAGTGACCTATTTCATGTAAACTACTAATTTGCCCAAGGTTTTCCTTATTCGACTCTTCAGTTATTACTCCATTTGGCCTACTAAAATTTGGTTTGTGTCTCCGTGTTCTTTTCTGTGGTAAGTTCGCAGCTGTACTACATTTTACGTAGTTACTCTTACATTTTGAGTTAATTTCTATATTTTCTACTACTACTATCAATTTGCGCAAAGTATGTTCATTTACTATGTTGCCTGCATCTGACACATTCAGTTTAGCAATTGATGTAAGTGCCTCTTCAGTGACTGGTGCTATAGAACTCAAAACACTTGTATTATCATTGAGTAAAGCATTCTCCTGATTAACTTTAGAGCAGTTTATTACATCATTACATTTGTCAGTGACTGTGGCCAAATCTTGATTTTTTCGTAAACTGTTATCAAATATTGCATTTTCCACATTTATTTCAATAGGTATTTCAGGTTTTTCTTGAGTAAGATTACATATATCAGATTCAATATGAAATTTTTTATTTACTATGGCTTTACTTTTCCTATTTTTTGTTGATATGTGGCTGTCTTTCACAGGCACATCTATAGATTCATTAATCTCATTAGAGCTATGCAAATTTAGGCCATTATTGCTAGCTATTTTTACATTTTTGTTAAGACTCACTTTAACAGTTCTATTCGAAATTTGGCTTAGGGCTGTTTCAAGTTTCTGGGCATATCCATTTGCCACTTTTTCTGCTTGTCGTAGTGATTCTATAGATTTACTTATTTTAGTGGCATTCATGAAAGTTTGCCCATTTTCGGCCGTTTCAAAATTCAAGGTAGATGACTCTTCTGTAATAGGTTTATTCCATATGGTAATATTTTCTTCACTTTGATCAGAATGTACACAATTTTCAGTAATTTCGTCGTTATTACTATTACAAAAACTTGGTAATTTCTTCGGCGTTGAAGCTGTTAATCTAGAATTCTTGCTTAACTGAGAATATCTGACATTTGAACCACTACATCTCCTAGATAATATTTGGATTCGATTTATGTCTTCTTGAACATTAAAAAATTCATCATTAAAAGAAGAGTGAGTAAGCTGGCTATTATCAATTGTCGCTGGCTTAGATATTTTAATCTCACCTACTTCTTTATGGTTTTTACTCACTTTTGGCTTCTCTTCAAAGTGTACATTCGAACAGATATCAGCTGTTTCATATTTACTGTTGACACTATCTTGTACATTTTGTGACCTTTGATCTTTTATGGATACAAATTCTAGGGATAGTTCCGTTGCAGCAGTAGAACTCTCTAGAATACTAATCACCTCACAATTTGGACTCACTGATGATACATTATATCCTTTATGTGGGCCTATTTCCTCTTTTAACGTACTACTCAAATTGCTCTTAATTGATTTTCCACAGGTGGGGTCAAAAAAAGGCTGTAAAATAAAATATTATACTTTAAAAAGACACACTAAAACTTTGTCCCATTAAATTGAACTCAGCCAGCAAACAAGCAAAATAGACCAACCACTAAAGTAAGAATAATTTCAAGTGGAGAATGACTTAATTTCATCTTAGTAGCTGTTATAGAGTCATAACAACTTGAAATTATATGCTTAGGTTGCAAAGTACTTATTTCTTAAGGACAGGATCAAAATGTCAAAAACTCGTAAGCTAGTACTTATGTTAATCCTAGATGGCACAGTGTGTATCTTATCTTATTTTATTGGCAAGTTTCAATATTTGTCGGAATGTTGTCCGCATTGCCACATGTACAAATTATAATTATAAATAATGCCCAATTACATAAATAGTCGTAAAATAGGTAGTATCTGGTTAGTTAAATTCTAAAATGTAGGTGTGCATAATTTATGCCATGTACAACTAATATCATATAGGCATATTGTTTAAATTTTAAAATGAAATAGTTAACCACATTATTAATTTCGAATTAAACAGCAAGAACCTTTTATCCAAATTATGTGAACATATCAAAGTTTTAATTATTGAAAATGGCAAATACAATATGTATTTAAATTTGGCAACTGTGCATCATTTAATTTTTATTCTACCTAACAGTTGTAAATATGTCCTTGAAAGTAGTATGTGTGAGAAGCGTCTAGGTACACCAAAAGTCCGAAGCTTCGACCTTGCGCAACGTGATATCATTTATCTGACTATTTAATATTTATTCCTTGTTCTAGCGTTCACCGTCAGCCGAGTGGCTAGGTTGTAGATAAAACCATGGAAGGTCCCGGGTTCAAACTCCTACGTACGCTGATTTTTTTTTTCTTTAATTTTGTAATGATTAATATATTTTTTCACTAATTATTTTCTATGATTTCTTTACATTAGGTTAGAGGTTTTTATTCTGCTTAAAATAATTTCATTATTTCGTGTGATTTCTTTAGGTTAGATTAGTAGGTTTTTATTCTGATATCTAATTGTTATAATAATAATTATTAGCGCCACAGGCAGTATAATCGTCGCTGATAAAGAAATGGGGGGTGTGGGGGTGTCCCCCCGCCTTTTTTTCACAAAATAACATGAAATACTTCAATTTCGACAATTTCTCGACTTGCATAATTTATTACACATTTACAAGGTAATGCGCATGCTTGAAGCTCCGGACTTTCGGCAAAGATTAGGGAATTAACAAGATAGGACAGCCAGCGGAAAACCTTGTATCTTTTAGCAATGGCGCCATTGACGTCGGCATTTAAATTGGAGTTTTCGCGCCAATGATGAAAATTGGACAACATTGTCTCCTGATAGAACGAACGAACTCAGCTGACTGTCAGTAGCCAAGGTCACTAAAAAACAGGTTGCTTAGTAATATATGTCACACGAAGTATTTCTATGTTTATATGTAAGGTATCTATTTGGTTAGGATAGAATTGTACATTGAAAGAATAATTTTGAAACTTTTTTCTATAAAATGAGGAAAAAACAGCCACACGCAGCTGTCATCGAGGTCTATACGTGATGTAGCACTTGTCGATTTTGATGAGCCAACCTATCTTTTAGTAAGCTTGGTCAAATTCGTTTAATGCATAACCGACAAATCCCAAAACCGCTTCCGCTGGATGTCGTGTCCCTTTAAATTGGAGTGCACAACTGTCTTCGTCTATTTCGTCTTCTCCGTCTGACTGTCCTATCTTGTTAGGTCTCTAATCTTTGCCTGACCTCTAGATATAGTGTATCATTATCCTATTTTCCAAAAAAATTAACATACTTTTGCACATATCTAAGAAAAGAACATAACCAACATCCGAGTAAGTATATTGGGTTAATCATTCTTACACAATAAAAATTTGCCAAAACTGGCTGATTGAACCCGTAACTACAGGGTTTAGGTTACACGTTGTTTCCTCTCGGTGAAGCAATCACACAATGAAATATAAGATACTCTTTTCTGTGGAAGCATAAACGAGATAAAGTTATGAACAGTTGATTAAAACACCAATGCCGTGAACCATATTCAGGGTTCGAACCTAATTTATATATTTACATTCATTGAAAATTCACCTAATTTTTGACAAAAATGAACAGAATTTATTGTATATATTGTATACTTGGAATATAGTGCCATTTTAGTGCTTGAATACAGTTGCAAACTGTTGACCATTTAATAATACTTTCATTGTTTAGTTTATTTAACAAATTTAAATTTGTCATTTTTCATTTCATTCATAAATCAAAATCATTACCCCTTTTCATTCATTAGGCTATTGGCGCCATCTTCTAGTTACATGATGAACTTATTCTAAATATTCTTTACAATTATTCTGATGACTCATCGATTTGTGTTAATAATCAGTTTCGTACATTAAAATGTACAAAAGCAATTTTATGCAATTTTTTACAAAGATAAGAGATAATGACTAATACGCATCAAAACGACCTAATTAAATGTACTTACATAACTCTGATTATCTAATATAGCTACAAATGTATCGTCTGATAATAATTAGGCAATTTAAAAAATTTATTCCGAATTTATCGTGCACTTAAAAAAGAAACAAACAGGTCAGTTGTCTTTGGCCGACTTCTGTTATAATACTGCCCACTTTAAAACTTCGTTTGAATTACTTATAAAAAAGTTAGTTATGAAATACCAAGTGTCGATTTGACGGAATTTTAATGATTATTAGGCAACCACATATACACTTTTTGACATTTCGATCCTGACCTTAAGTCATCACACATTTCTTAAATTTTAAATTATGAAATTTTATACAAAAATATCACACCCATATATTTTATTTTATCATATTACACTGCATAACAAGAAAACAAAAGGTTTTGTGGTTTTTGCTGCGGACACAACATAGTTGATCTCCAACCTTATCATTGGTCGTCGTTTGTTGTTGATAAAGTAGATACTGCTGGCTGCTCAACTACCTATCACTGAGAGATGGCTTTTATACAGAAATAATAATACAATAATGTAAACATCTGATGTTAAGACATACACTGTGGCGCACTTAATATAAATACACCCTTGCATTTCCGTTATTTCTAGAGATAAATAAATAGTTTCTGGTACAACAATAGAGCTTCACAAACTGCACCTTTTGAGGTATTTAGTTTAAGCATAGTGTATAAATGACCTAAAATGGCCGTTTGTAAAAAGCAAAATAATGGTATCTCATTTCGCATTTTGAAAAAGTTGTTCAAAATTCAATTTTTTCCTAATGTGCTGATTTTCAGCGGAAAATTCGCACTTTTGGTTTTTTAGCTATTTTGTGGCAATTTATTTCTAGTTTTGATCATTCTTCTCACTTGTCTGCCATGGAAATAGAAAATAATTGCATTAAAACAAACGATTAATTAATAAACCATCACTTAAAGACAGTTTTCAACAGTTTGCATTTTAGTAGTAAAACGACAAATAATGACTTGTGAAAGTAAAACATAAGATAAAATTGAGATAATAAAACTTGGAGACAATATTGGAACTATAATAATAATAATCATTTATTTATGTCAGTACACAAAAAAATATGTTTTTGTAATACCTGTACTGTAAGTGGATCATTATTAACAAATTCTTATTAGAGTAAGCTGAACTTACAATTTATTTACTGGTTGCCGTGGTTACAGGGCTGTAATATTCACCTACAGTTCGGCGTGGGCTGTAAGTGAATATTACGTACTAGTTATTATTTACCTGCTCAGATCAACAGAAATTTTAGGTAAAAAAAATCTATCGTTGAAACCAAACATTTCATGCATACACAAAAATGAAGATATTATTTTAAGCATCTTTATTATTTATGGAAATGTGAAAAGTACAATTATTCATATTATCAACAGTCAAAATTTATGTTAAATTTTTTTGTATTTCTTTAATTACTTCAGGACCATCTAGTGGAGTATTCTCCATATTATCCGAGAGATCATTATCAGATGTTTGACGAGATGAACCGGCTTCTAGGTTGCTAATGTTGAAAATCTTGTTAGCTACTTGTATTTTGTTCGTTAAAGATTCTGCCAAATAACTTTCTGCTACTGCCGAGGACTTCCACCCACCGTGCCTTTTCAACGCAAGAACGTCGACTCCGCTGTTAGCCAAAAGAGTTGCCGAGGTTCTGCGAAACGAATGTCCACTGTAATTTTTTGCATTTTCCAAATTTAAAAATGTTGCAATATCAGACGGAATTTTAGCGAAAATATTTCTCCCAACTGGTTGGTTAACGCATTTCCCATTTTTATATCTCAAGAATAATCTTTTATTTTCTGAATTTTTATAATCTGAGTTTTCTAATTTCCACCCCTGAGAAGGGGCGACATCCACCCCGAAACAATATAAATAATTATTTGCGCCACTTGGGATGTGTCTGATTTTGAATAATATTAACAAACACACATTTAAAAAAAAATCATCAAAATCGGACCTGTCCCTGAGGAGTAAGAAGTAAAAACCTTCATTGATTCAACTATGGCCATGGCTGGATCTGAAGGGTTTACTACTCTCTTTCATTTCCAAATAGAGTATAACAATTTTATATCTTATCAATGTATATGGTATAAAATATACCTCTAGCTATAAAAGTATACACATACAAAAATTCAATGATACTTACGATAAAGGATGAGGTATCCGATTTAGTTTTTGAGGTATCCGATTTAGTTTTTGATGAATCTGATATTCTTCTAGAAATTGATACATTTAACGGTTTGTAAACTGACTCTGGAATGATGAATTATATGATTACTAAATTTTTTCCTTGTATAACTTACTTACTTTTACTACTGGATATCTTGGATGAATTATTATGCTAAAATATAAGAATATATATATATAAGAATCAATATACTAAAATTTAGAAAAGTAATGGTAAAACGCTTACATAAAATTTGTTCTTAAATAAATAAGGCAGCACTTTTGATAACAGACTGGCTACTTTCTTTGAATTATAAGAAACAACTAATTTCATGTTATTTGCTGCACCAACAATTTCTTGATTATCATCAAAGGAACTGATACAGGATTCTTTAAATTTGAAGTAGATTAGAACATCTTCACTTTTAACAGGCCTTAAAGAAATTTAGAGATTAAAAATGTTACTGTACTGTATACAGAGTGATTCGCGAGCAATGTGTCATAGCCCCATGGCAGAGCACTCCAAGGCAAGTCTAGATCAACGAGGGAAAACATTTTTTACCCATTGGTTAAGAAGATTTTATGCATTTGGTCTGAAAATTCTATATCTCTGCAATGGTTGGATGTAATCGACTGAAATTTTCCAGTAACATTCCTCAGCAGGAACTTATCAGAATGGCCTACTTGGCTTGGAAACATCCAGGGCCAGAGTCAGCATAAAATCTGCCCTGACAAAAAAGTACATTTCTCTATTGCATTTCTGGAAAACTATTAGCAAATTCAAAAAGTCCAGAAACAACGATTCTATTTTAACAGTATACCTAAACTGCTTTGACAAAAAAAATCTCAAAAAAATTTAGCGCATCACGACAGAGTTATTTATGGAATAGTTTGATAGAAGAAAAAAATATATAAAAAATATCCTTACACAGTTCTATTTTGAAAATGAAAAGAATAAAAACCTATGTATTTATCAGTACCTTGACAGCAATAATTATTTTGACAATTTGGTGTTCCTAACTGATATCATTTATGTGTACGTGTTTTGCAATGGGAATGCAAGGGTTGCTGTTAGGAATATCAGTGAAGATTTCCTGGCCAACGAGTACCGTCGTACCACACCTTCACCAGTTCTCTCGGGAACATGGAAGATTTTCTGGAACTCATGAAAATGTAAAATGAGTACTTAGACTGACAGAAGAAAACATTGTAGAGATGACAGAGCAAAATTCTTCGACAAGCACTAAAAGAATAGCACGCTCGTTAGGCATTCCTCAAACCCTTGTAATAATAATAATAATAATAATAATAATAATAATAATGATTTATTCATCACATAAAATTTCACACACAATGATGAAGTACAAAATTTATCGGACGAGTCCAAAATATAGAAACAAACATATAAGTACAAAATATAGTATAGAAATAAAAAATATGAATAAGTAATTGTATATAATAAGTCATTGAATAAAATAGATAACTGTATAAGACAACAATTATGAACACATATAACGAACAAGAAATGTTGAATATCATTGCATTTCCAAATATTCGGCAAGAGAGTAGAATGCCATATTTAACAAATAGTTGTGTAGTGTTGACTTAAATTTATTAAAGTTACTATAATTACTCCAAACAGAGATATGAACTTATTATAGCAGATAAAACCTTGGTATATGTGAGAATTTTGTCCAACAGAAAGTCTCGAAAATGGTAGATATAGATTACTTTTATTGCGTGTGTCATGGGTATGTACTGACTTATTTCTAATTAATAAATGTTCATGCTACTTTGTATTTAAGATCAACAAATAAATGTACAGGGATGGAAGAGTGAGAATTCTGAAATTTTTAAATATTTCTCTGCAATGTGTTTGGGGATGTACTCCGACCATATAGCGTATAATTTTTTTTGCATTATAAATACCTTCTCAAAATGGGGTGAGCCCCAGAATATTAAGTCCATATGACAAAATTGATTGTACAAGGCCAAAATATGCCAATCTTAATATTTCTGCTGTAACAGTATTACGTAGCTGCCTTATCATAAAGCAGGTTGAACCTAATTTAAAAATTGTAGTTAATGTGTTTTTCCCAGATCATTTTTTGATCTAAGGTCACCCCTAAGAACTTTGAGAAATCTACATGCTCAATAGATTGATGATTCATTTTTATAAGAGCACTACAGTCGTGGTTTTTGGTAAAAATAACATATATATGGTTTTATTTATATTAACTAACAAACCATGGCTTACACAAAATTTATGAAATTCATCGGCACAGTTATTGGCCTTTTCAACAGCTAAATCGATAATTTCATCTGTTATACAAAAGTTACAGTCATCTGCATATATATAGTACTTTCAAATTAGGACTGATGCATGATTGATATATATCATTCATAACTATTATAAAAAATAGAGGACCTAAGATCGAACTTTGTGGTACTCCCACCCTACATCCTTTGGATCAGATTTAACATTATCAATAACTACAATCTGCTTTCTCTCACTTATATAATTGGACACCCATTCATTGGCGACACCACGCGCCCCAATTCTGGCCAACTTTTCTAAAAGCAGTTTATGATCAACTGTATCAAAAGAACGACTTAGGTCGAAAAATAGCATTATTGAATATGTTTCATTATTCAGTGATTCATAAATAAAGTTGCAGACCTTCGAGATCGCAGTGAATGTTGATTCATTTTTTCTGAAACCATTTTGAAATAGCTAATAGGTTATTTGACTCTAGAAAATTACTTAATCTATTGTTATAACTGATATCAAAAATTTTGGCTAACTGGCTCTGTAGGCATATGTTTCTATAATTACTCATTTCTTTAATAGATCCTTTGTTTTTGAATACTGGTACAGACTTGGATAATTTTAAAGAATCGGGATATTGACCAGATTTGAAAGATTCATTTACTAAACAAGAGAGTGGAGTACAAATAATGTCTGATGTTGCAGCTAAAATTTTACCAGTGCTGGTTTACTGGCACTTTTGTTTAATATTGTTTTTATTTCCTGAGGAGTTGTTGGGTGTAAATAAAAGGATTTATTAACATACCTATGGAGAGAAGATTATGTTATTATAGTTTGGCTTAGGACACATAATATCTGTAAAATACTCATTAAAACTGTTACTACACATTTGTTTCCTATTTGAAATTTTTTCATTATTCGGTTATAATTTCTTGTAGGTGATATTTGTTGGAATCATTTTTAAGCTCGTTAATGATGCGCCAACTTTCTTTTGGTATATTTGAAGCATTGGCTAGTCTATCATTATTATAACTAATTCTTGATTGTATGACTTTTTCATTATAGATCATTTTTAGTTCTTTATATCTTGTTCGAATATTTTCATTATTGTTAGATTTATATAGTTTTGAGATTTCGCAGAGTATGCAAGTCTTTTAATATTTGTGTAACCATTTTTTGTTATTCTCATTTTTCATATATATATTTTTTTTAATGGCAAAGCACTATTGTAGTGGAAGATCAATGTTAAGAAAAACTCATTAAATTTACTGTTAAATTGATTAGCACTATACATTTCAATCCACTGCTCATATTTTAATAGGGTTTTGAAGGTATCTATATTGCCATTAGATATATCTCGTTTATATATAACCTCGCTACTAAACAAGATCTTCATTGGTAATGCGATTGTAAAACAGAGCCAGGCGATCGCCTGGGGCGCTGGATCCTGGGGGGCGCCAAAATGCAAGTGAATTGCCGCAAGTCAGTTGTAGTTACAGGGTTATTAAATTTAAAATTTTGAACGAAAGCACGTGCTTCAAATAAGTCCGCCCCTGCCCACCTACCGGTAAGCGTGCTGTTCGATTGTGATTACAAAAAATCAAAGTATTACCGCCCGGCCCGCGGTTGGCTGAGTACAAAGTTGGCGACGTGTCCAAGATATTTGGTTCGGAACAAATAAAAAATTTCACAAGTAAGTATCACCCTGCATTTTTCTTGCTAGGTATGCTTTTTGCTATGTATTATGTGAAATTTTAGAGGGATATGGATCTGAAGCATTGCAATAGACTCAATCAAACTGTTCCATAAATAATGCCCGGTCAAAGTTTAATTGTGATGTGTTAAATTGTTTTGTGATTTTTTTGCCAAAATGGTTTAGGCGTCAAAATGGAATCACGTTCTTATAGCATTTTTCCTGAACTTTCCGAATCCGCCAATAGTTTTCCAGAAATGCAATTGAAAAATGTATTTTTTTGCAAAAACAAGAAGGACATCTTGGCGCGTTCCAGCTGTGGAATGTTACTGGTAATACAGGTAAATTTTATTCGATTACATCCAACTGTTGTAGAGATATAACTCTTTGAATGTCCAGACCAAATGCATAAAACACCCTGTATTTTCTTAACCAGTGGCTTTGAAGTGCTCTATCTGTCATTAAGCTATGGCACATTGCCCGCGAGTCAATCTGAGTATATTTCTGTAAAAAGGGCAGTAATATTTATTTGTTGGTTACATATGGTTATATTATTGTTTCAACCAATATAGTCACCACTTAAAGGGTTAGTTCGCCATACTCCACTTAAATTCGGTTTTACTATTGCAGATTAACTTGCATGTTTATTGATCCTTACTTGCAGGTTAAGTACAATTTTACCAGTGCTTGCATTTTTCAATTTACAGGGAGACTCAGAGTTAAGCCACCAAAAGTTCAGGATCAATTATTCAAGTTTAACTGATATGTAAGAATAGGGGCTATGCTAGAAGTATTAAATCTGATCAATGTCAAACAAGAAATAGTTGTAAACGTTTTTATCTTTATTTATAAAATGTTGCATAATTTGTCGGAGTTGTCCATATATATTCAACTAGAAGCAATAGCGCAAACAAATTTAAGTGGAGTCAAGGAGACGAATATGTTACAAATGAGGAACTCAACCAGATCACCTCCTCCCTCCGATTTTTTTGTTCAGGGCAACCTCTGCAAACGGCCAAAAAGCAAAGCACCCCTTTTGTCGGTCTCTGTGTACGTTGACGCGCGTCAGCAAGGGTATTAATGCGAATTTCTGCAGATCTGACTGGAACATGATAAAGGGCGAAGATTAATCTCAGAGACATGACCCTGATCACCCTTGGGAGTTGAATCTACCCTCCCACGGGGTGAGAAAATGTTAAAATTTATCTCTTCTCATGAAAATTTTACCCCCCCCCCCCCCCCATTCTCGAGGATGCTACTGACGAATAAAATACTTTTAGGCGACTTCCACTTTTCCTACCCCCTCAAATGATCAAAACCCACCCCTCTCACATGTATACTTTCATTAGTACTCGACAATATTTAGTTAGTAAGTAAGTAAGTTTTATTCCGTTTCATTGGACAGATGTATAAAACAGGTCAGTTAAACAAACTTAGCTCATAACTAATAAAATGTAAATATAAAAAACACATAAAATGTAAGTGTAAAAACATATAAAACACAAAATTTCGGACAAGCAGAGAAACACATAAATACACAACCTATAAGTAAAGACAATTTAAAATTAAAAAATTCTTGAATGGAGTAAGGCTCAATATCACATATATACTTGAAAGCTTGCTTCTTGAAACTGTTGAGATGAAAATTATCTTTGAGGCTTGTAGGGAGTCTATTAAAAATTTTTATTGGTGCGTAGTAGGGTCCCTTCTCAGTCAGAGTTAGACGGTGTTTAGGATATGTATATATATTTTCTTTATTAGTTAGAAGGGAATGGGTGGAAATTTAATAATAATAGTAGTCGAACTATATGGGAAGGGTGATGGCTAGGCAAATTTAGGGCAACTCTTAAGGGTGGATTCTACCCTGCCAGGGGATGGAAGAGTGATTTTACTCTTCTTCTTTTCAGTTTACATGTTTACCGCCCCACCCCCACCCGCTTTGTTCTGATTCCACTTGTATAATATTTCGAGCCACCCTACTTCAAATGAGCATTTTTGGGCATTACTGAAAGGGGTGGCTTTTATCCGTTTAAGGGGGTAGGAAGGGTCAAACTCATCTCAAAGTATTTTTTTCGTCGTCAGCATCTTCGAAAACGCCCTCCCCCCTCCCTTAAATGTGTAAAGTGGAAAGAAGAGTAAAATCACTTTCCCACCCCCTGAGAGGGTAGAATCCACCCTTAAGAGTTGCCCCAAATTTCTCCTTCCTATAGTTTGACTACTATTAAATTTCCATCCATTTTCTTTTAAGTACTGCCGAGCACTAATGAAAGTATACATGCGAAGGGGGTGTGTTTTGGTCATTTGAGGAGGTAGGAAGGGTCATCATTAGCATCCTCGAAAACGCGTGGGTAAAAGTTTCAACGAGAAGAGATATATTTTATCATTTTGTCACCCCCTGGGAGGATAGATTCAACCCCCAAGGGTCACTCTGATATTAATCTTCGCCCTATATCATGTCTCGGCCAAATCTGCAGAAATTCGTATTAAAACCCTTGCTCTCGCGCTTCCGTGCACGAAAACCGATAAAAGGAGTGCTTTTTGGCCGTTTATAGGGGTTGCTGAATAAAAACTATTTTTACCCTCATATTCCTGTTGAGCACCCTCGAAAATGGGTGGCGAAGACGGTCTGGTTGAGTTCCTCATTTGTAACAAAATCGGGTCAAATTTCCGACTCATTGGCTTCCACTAATAAGGCTAATAGTGTTAAACAAAATCAATTATTTCATAATGGACTTATAATGTATAATAATTTATCCGCTCATATTAGAGACTGTACAAATATTAATGTTTTTAAAAATAAGTGTTTTTACTATGTAAAACAATTCTTTTAGACGTGTGCCGCTTATAATACTGTTTCTTATTTAATCTAATAACTTTATCAATAGGACGTTTATACCTATATGTTTACACTTACATGTTTATACTTATGAAGATAGCAATTTGCTAAATAAAGATTTAGGTAGTTATTTACAATAAGACTTTTTTCTAGCTAGAGTAAAAAGGAGAAAATAGAGAAAAAATATGAGTCTTGTTTCATAGCATTACAAAACAGTGAACTTTTGGAAATTATTGTCATTTTCAATGCAAAGCTCACAAATATGGATGATAGACTGAGTTAGGTTAGGTTAGGTTAGGTTAATATGTGAGTGGGCTCTTGTCAGACCCTCCACTGCGACCATCAGGTCTATTATTGTGGCTCACTCCTAGTTATAGTTCACCCAACAGATTCATCCCAACAGTGAGAACCTGGTTCTTTCTGCCGCAGGACAGGTACACAAAACGTGTTCTGCTGTTTCATCATCCTCCAGACACAGACGGCATTCGGCGTTTTCCACCATAATCCGGTCAAATTAGACCAAAAAATAGGAGTGAAGGTACAAAAATTCACACCCAGCTGAAAGTTGGTAGGATTGTTCAAAACACCATTATAAGTGAACTCAAAAAAGTCCTCATCGATCCGATACCTGGAAAAAAAAAAAAAATTTACGCGGGGTCAAAGGTCACAAAAATGGGTTTTTCGCGATTTTCAGCAAAACGGTAAGTTTTATCATAAAATTAGCTCCAACGAAAATTGTAGATCAGATAATTATCTATGAAAAATGTCTCAATACTTTTTTTCCTAAGACCACCGTTTCTAAGATATGACGATTGAAAAAGTTGGAAGAGTTGTAATCGTCATAATATGCACACGTTTCCACGCCACCTTTGAGGCAGTGTACTTAGCACTTTTTTTAACGTGGTTTCCCCAGTAGACCTATTCCATGGTTCTGTTGTGATTCTGTTTAATTTGAAACTATTGAATAGCAAAAGATATTAGCAAGAGTGGAAAATGATAAAAGCGGTGTAAATTTAAAAAAATAGGGAAATTTATTCGTCTGATTCATAATTCTCTAATACTTCTGCTTCCTCTTCTTCTTCATCCTGGGTGCAAGTAAATTTTCTCAATAGTGATGCATCGCATGTCTCCTCGTTGCTATCAAACGAATCCTCTGCTGTTGTCGATTCAACATTGGAGCACGACCGACCTTGGCAATTTGTACATGCTAGAGAACAAAACAGTCCAACTTTTTTGCAACCACATTTAGCACTACATCCCTTTTTACAGTTGCAAAAAATTGTGTTTAGCAGTTTTTCTGGCACAGGTGAAAGTAAAGTCTGAACTGGTTCTAATGTATTGTCGACCAACTTCTCCAACCCCAGTCTTTTGGGTCTAGCTGATAACCAAGGCACACTTGAACTTGGTAATATACCCGAAAAAGATGTTGATAAACAGCCACTGAGGTTGGAGGAAGAGAAGCTAATTGCACTTGTTTTTTATTTCGAGTATTTTTAACGAAACATGCATATCGAAACTTATCTAAGCAGATAGTTTTTTTAGGAGCTCCGTACATAGAAAGAAGAAAGCGAATTCCGTTGGTGATAACTTCTTGTGGAGTTGAATTACTCTTTTTAAAAACTTCAGCACATTGAACTAAATCTTGTTTTTCAAACATTTTAAAAATTGTTGTTTTACCCCTTCTGAAAAATGCAGATGTTGTATCACAGCCAGTTATTGCGTGTAAAAATAGTACATGATTTTGACACTGCAAAAGTAGATTAACTTTTCGATGAATATATTTCCGATTGATGTTGAGCTTTTCCAGGTTAAAAAAAAAATAGTTTTTCCGGTTGAAGTTCGAGCGGTGAGTAATACGAGTAAGTCTACATCTTCACCAACAACAATAGTCGACATTTACATATTTATAATATTGTATATATGTAAGTTACTCTGACCGATAGAAAAATATTTTTACTTGTATTACAGCTTCAGTGATGTATATACGTGACGTATTTATACATGTTATGACGATTACAACCCTTCCAACTTTTTGAATCGTCATATCTCTGAAACGGTGGCTCTTAAGAAAAAAAGAATTGAGACATTTTTTATAGACAATTATCTGATCTACAATTTTCGTCTGAGCTAATTTTATGATAAAACTTACCGTTTTGCTGAAAATCGCGAAAAACCCATTTTTGTGATCTTTGACCTCCCGTAAATTTTTTTCCAGGTATCGGATCGATGAGGACTTTTTTGAGTTCATTTATAATGGTGTTTTGAACAATCCTACCAACTTTCAGTTGGGTGTGAATTTTTGTACCTTCCGATGTCTAAATATACCGGACTACCAGTCCAATTCTATGTAGGTGATGATTTAATCTGTAGTGCCCAGTGTATAGGCCAATGGGCTTGTTCCATGATATTCTTTTTATATGGTTTTTATACTTTTTCATATAGTATTCGATATTCTCATTATACACTTAAAATTTCGTATTATTAACTTTTTCCGTTCTCGAGATATAAGGAGTTGAATTTAGTAATAGTTGCAAAAACCGAGCGCTCATTTGTGACGTCACTATACGCAAGTGACGTAAGAAAAATGGCTTTCTGGGACCTTTCAAATTTAACCTGAAATGTCGAAAAACATGGAATTTTTAAACGCTGGTAACTAAACAAATACGTCGAGTGGAAGTTCGTTCTATGTGTCTACGGAAAGGAGAAGGTCGGCGATGAATTATAATCGTAAATTGCAGGGTCGAAATCGAAAATTCGTTCTGGCAGGAGCGAGAGAAAATTGTAATTTTTTGACATTTTACCAAATTGTACTCCCCTACTGTCAAGTAGTAAGCAAAACAAACAATACTTCGAAAACACTTATAATTATAACCAATAAGGAGCATCAGGTCTATTGAGATCGCCGAGTCTATGCGTATAGTGACGTAGCGCCTGGCCACGCCCCATTTTCGCGAGGTGGAAATTTGTAATAGTTTTTAAGATACTAAACGTGCGAATAAGATTCTGATATTTTGCAGATCCATTAATTTATACTTGCACTTTCGATTTGTGAAATAAAAAAAAAATGCTGAACAAGCCCATTAGAGTTCTTAGGTGTAGACTATTTAACTCTAATAGTTTTTTAGTTCTCGACTTCAAGGGGTATGTGATAAACTCCTTTGAGTGAACTAAACCTGGTAGTTCCTGCCAGTGTTGAATTGTTTTGAATTCAGCCCAGGATACGATGGCAGCCTTGGCAGAGTTAGCGGATATGCCAAGTGCCAGTTCTAGACCTATAAATTTGGTTGCCGCGCCTTCTATGGCCAGGGAATCAGCAACTTCATTGCCCTCCATGTCAGAGTGGCCAGGTACCCAGATCAGAGTCAGTTTATTGTTTCTGGCCAATCGGGCAAGAGTTTCCTGGCAATTCCAAACCGCTTTAAAATTACAATGGTAGGATTCAAGGGCTTTAAGAGCCGCTTGGCTGTCTGAAAATATTTTTATTGATTTGTGTCTCGGCTGCATCTGTTCGAGCCTCCGTACACACAGCTCAATGGCATGGATTTCTGCCTGCAAAATAGTCCCATTATCACCAAGGCTTGAAATTATCTTTACCTTTAGTTTGCAACTATATACACAAGCTCCAGTTCCCTCAGGGGTTTTGGAGCCGTCTGTGAACCAACAGCTGTCTGCCCTTTGTAGGTCGGTATTGTTCCAATCCCATTCGTCTCTTTCAGGAAATAGGACTTTAAAGGGCAGTTCATGATTGATCAAGGTAGGCATCACATCTGAACGCATTCCCAGGATGCTGTGACAGTTTAAGTCGTTCAAAGGCCTGTTGTGCTCCATGATGCTAGCCTGCGGCATATTAGTTACCTCTTGACGGATTCTGAATGTTGCCTACTTGGCCTCTCTCTCCAGGTAAATATGGAGAGGAGGAAGTTCCGGGAGGACATCCAGAGCAGCTGACGGTGTGGTGCTTATTGCACCAGTTTTGCCAAGAATGCTTGTCTCTGCAATCCAGAGAGTTTGGCTTTGGTCGTTTGCTGTAGCCCTTTTGACCACCAAACTATTGAGGCATACGCTATCATTGGTCTAATGACCGTAACGTATATCCAATATATTTGTTGGGGACCGATGCCCCAGGATTTTCCGCAAATTCTTTGACATGTCCACAGGGACAGTCTCGTTTTGTAGACTGAGTAGTTACGGCAGTGTGATGGTGTGATCTCCAAGGCTGCTTGTACAATCGTTTCCTAGAGGGCAGCTTCATTGTTGACGGGCTCCGCATAAACCTTGTCCATCATACCCCATACAAAACAGTCCATAGGAGTCATGTCCGGTGAGCGTGCAGGTCAAGGGCGGAGGCAGTCTCGACGGCGACCAATCCATTTTCCCAGAAAACAGTTATACAACCATAGAATTCAAATTCAAATTCGTTTATTTTGTTATTGAACAATTATAATCGGCACACTGGTAGAGTGTAATGAGTTGGACATCCATCTAAATGGAACGATCTGTTTACTTTATCATTTAAAGCAGGGTTGGCAGTTTTAAAACAAAATGTTTTTTAAGTGTTTAAAACAGAGTAACCTGTTTTAAACACATTTGTTTTAAACATGTTTAAAACAATTGTTTTAAACATGATTTTTTTCAATGCGTTTTTTCAGTGTGTTTGATGGACAATTTTTGGAACATCGTTGTATTTGATAAGGTAAAAAAAAATAATAATAAAATAAAAAAATATGAACTTTTATGTAATGCAATAAAACTAGTTATAATAATATAGTAGTATAAGTACAACGAACGAAACATATTACTATTATATAGAAGATATACCTGTTATTATTTATTTTCTTAAGTGCTAATTTTAAAGCGATGAATAGCACAGGTACACACAAAAAAAGTCGAGTGCGGGAATATTCCCATGCATTTTGAGCTGCTGGCCCGATTGGCTCTTGTATTTTTCCTAACCTCAAAAAGAAAACACCGTAAGAATGCCCGAGAAAATGAAAGTGTAGCTAAAAATCTGAAAAAATTCAGAGATGCGTAGAATGGCGAGAGAAATCGAATGGTGCAAACTAGAATTCTATATCTTTTTTGGTTTCCGATATAGGGCCTCGAGAAGTGCAAAAAAAAACAAATTTTTTCCTTCCGGTGACTTTGAGCTGCTCTATCTCGAAAACGAAGGACCGCAGGAATGTCTGGTTTACGCCATTCGATTTCTATCACCATCCTATGTACCCCTGAATTTTTTCAGATTTTTAGCTACATTTTCATTTTCTCGGGCATTCTTATGGTGTTTTTTGAGGTTAGGAAGAATGCAAGAGCCAATTGGGCAAAACGGGCACCGGATTCGTGTTCAGCAGGTTAGAATTCATGAGAATATTTAGGTCTGCCTTGTCCCACTCGACTTTTTTATGTGCCTGTGTAGACAATAACCAATCACCAAACAATGATTGCACTATTGCACAACTTGACATATTTATTACACAGAATTGGCCGAGCCGTTGTCAAGTATCGTCCTCGTCTTGTTATGATGCAGTATGGGCATGGCTTATAGAATAAACAATGTATTGGGTCGACGCGCCCGTATAAATTTAGGTTTAAACACATATTTTTTATTGTTTAAAACATGTTTTTTTTTTCAACAATTAAAAATCCATGTCTAAAACACATTGACTTGTTTTAAATTTAGAAAAAAAACGTGTTTTTTGATTAAAATAAAAAAACACAATTTTTGCCAACCCTGATTTAAAGGCATGTCGTCTAATATTGGTTGAAAATCATTTTCCAAAGAATGAAGAAAAGCCGGATCGTTTAGTGGTGGTGGCAGAAGAATTGGAGGGATGAGAGAGTCGCTGCACAATCCCATCCAAACGTTGCACAAAAATTGATATTTAAAAAGGGTTCTCTCGTGTGGATGAGGATTTCCGTGCTCCCAAGTGTAACTGTGGTCACATCACGCCAGAAATCGGGTAACTTGCTTCTTTTGGCAAATTGTGAGGGAACGGAGCTGTTCACGTGTGAGAGGATGAAAGTATAACCTCACTTTTGGGCAAACTGTCATTTTATTTTAAATGTTGTGGCATGATATTTGTTACCTTGATTAAACAAGGAATTTTGTGTTATTTAACGTGTAGAAATTAAAAAGGGATGGACATTTGCGTTGTACTAATTGCCAATGATGTACTAAGAGTTCTTCAGATTGATGAACATGCTCAAAAAGAGCATCAACTTCATTACATGACCAACCCCTTCGGCGTAGCAGATAGGACTTTTATAATTGGGTTAATAAAGAATTTGCTTGCTAATATACAATATATTCAACAAAGGTTTTGTACAATCAAATTGTTATATTACAAATTAAATTTACTTTTCGCAGTCTCCAGGGACACCAATTAAAGTTCCCACGTTTTTTTGGTATCTTTTTGTACCACTTACGTTGTAGTTGTCTTTCCACTCATTCAATCAAAAGACATTTGGTGGCAATTTCATCGGGTTGGAAGATAGAGGTGTTTCAAAATCTCATGAGCTGTAACCTTCATATGCGCAGAGACATAATTCCTCTCGTGGACTCACTTACACTTCTTAAACATATTAGATTTATTGCTTACAATTTATCCCGAGCTCTTGTTTACGTATACAGCAAGGTAATCGTCAGTATTTTCAAGATACACTTATAAACCCAGAACAAACTTTGTCTTTTGCGCATTTCGCGGTTCATATTCTGATTCTGAAACACCTCTAATACACATTCTGCTGACTTTGCATGTCACAGAAACTTACATTTTGAGTTATGACAGGATGCACTTCCCATCATACCGTGCACGAAGTTGGATCATGGCGTTACAGCTCTTCTATTGGTTGAAATGTGGGAGCAAATGTTGGCAATGCTAGAAATATCACATCACATCCCCACGTAGTCACTGTAGTTACAGAATAGTGTTTTTGTTCCCCCTGGGAGCATGATGCGAGCTCTCTCCTCTCAGGACAAATGCTCATTTGTTGTTTATAGTAAAAACAGTCTGGAAAATTTTCTTCCTCGTGGAGGCCATCAGGCAACAAATTCTCTCTTTATGTAGATGATATGGATTACGACCATAGCTTGGAGGGGGTGTATTTTTGGAAAAAACTTTAAAAATGGAAAAAGTCTCATTTTAACCTGAATGTTAGGCGATTTAACTCTGGGTCACACTGTAGGAAATATGGTTGTACGTAAAATTTATAAGGCTGGTATTAAAAAAATGGTTAAAATACACAAAATGTACGAATTTTAGTCAGTCACCTATTAAAAACTTGGGCTATAAAAATAAATAAAATCTAACTGAACAACACATAAACCAATAAAATTTTTGAATTTTGTGAAAATAAATAATAAAAATAGATAAATTTACCTGTGAATCTGGACACTCTCAACATCTGATACAAATAAGGTAATTAAATTCCAAACTCTATCTTTACTTTCATTGAGATCTTCTGTGTCTATTCTATGATCGGAAAATGAGTTTTTATTACAGTACCATGTAATTGCATTCTCAGATAGGTTAAAATCAACCCATAACCCATTAACATTCTCCTGGTAACAAAAACATATTAAAATTTAGCAATTTTGAGCCAAAATTTATTAATTTAGAGGCGACTTTCATGTTTATCTTCCAGTTTTTGCTTAGTTGTGGAAAGTTAATCTGATATAATTTAATTTACAAATTATTCGATTCAACTAATACATTTTCAGCAGATACAACAATTACATCTGAGTCTATATCTATAAATGTAAGTGGTGATGATGACATTCTTACTGCTATTGTAAAATTTTACATATTTGAAATTATTAATCCACAATATTATATAACAAATAATTCTTTAAGATAGGGACTATTTCCTGATAAATTAAAAGAGGCAGTAATTAAGCCATTGTGTAATACGGTTATTATTATTGGAAAACTATAGACCTATCTATCATAATTTTCAAAATAATTTGAATTGGTAATGTGTCAACAACTTATGTGATTTTTTTCTCAATAACAGTGTAATAAATGATATACAACATGCCCATCTTAAGGGACGAACAACACAAGTAGCAATAATAATAATAGTAATATCGCTTCTGTAAAATGAATATTAAAAGAAACATCAATAATATAGTATATAAATTATAACAAAATATATTAGAATACTATTTATTTTGTCGCAAAACAACATACAAAATATTTATTCTCTAGGAAAATGCTTTCGCCAAAATTCAGAGCTATACAGATATTGTTGCGGGGCATAAAAAGACCGGAAAAAATGTCTACTTTACGAATCTGAGTGGCGCAATTTATAATTTTTTTTTTTTTTATTTTCTGGGACGGCATCCTATTTTTTGAGTAAAAACAAAAAAGAATGTCTCTTGAGATTTTTTCTAAAAAGTTAACTTTTTCAGTAAAACTGGGTCAAAAAGTCTTCAATATTAAAACTTTGAGAATTTTTGACTCCAAAACAACGCACTTTAGAAAAAATGTTATAGAACAAAAAATGTTTGTAAGGGGTCAAAAAATAACTGATTTTTTTCAGAATTTATTTATGGAAATTTTAATTTTTTGATTTCTTTCTTCCATCGCAATTATTGCTAGAAATTTCCAAGAATTGATAAAAAATTCTGAAAAAATTTACTTATTCTTTGACTTCTTAAGTATAAACAATTTTTGTTCTATACAATTTTTCCATAAAGTTTGGCGAAAGTGGGGTCACATTTTCCCAGAGAATGTCCCATATATATCTTATAAAACATATCTTCATAAGTAGCTATCTATTATTAATTTTCAAAACTTACCATAGGCTCGCCACACTTGATGTTTCCCAAATGAACACTCTTACATATTACAGAAAACACTTTACCAGATGTTTCGTTAAGTGCATTTAAAAAGTTTCGTACATCCTCATCAAATGTATCTCCATTAATTTCAGCAAAACTTTCACTTAATTGTTGAGATTCTGGTATAAGATCCTTTAATTTTGAAGTAATAGTACTCCTTCCGTACATCCGAAATACTGTTTCTATTAATGTTACTTGTAGATCGTAATCACCATATGTACTAATAGAGTCTACCATTTTATAACTGCAATATTCATAATAATTTATTTATACATATAAGGAATAACAAAGGGGTCAATTTTGTATTTTTCAACGCTCTGAATGTTAAGTTATTATCATTATAAATAACAAGTATTCAAGAGGGTTAACCATTATGCAATATGGTGTAAGTTGCGAAGGAAAAAAAAACAAAACATTTGAGTTAGATAATGAAGTATTTAGCCAAATACTCGAGCTGAAATATGGTGTACATAATTTTTCCCAGTGGGTGCCCTTAGCAAATATTTGATTTAATGATATTCTTTGATTTATATTAAAATGTTAAAAATGACACTTTAAGGCACCTTACACATTCAGTAATAATGTCATTACCTGAAAATAATGACATTATTAATGAACGTGTAAAGTTATAAAAGTGGAATGATAACAAGTAATGAAGCGGAAAGGATACTGTCAGTAATAATGATCGTGTAAGGTGAGAGTATCATTATTTTGTCGTTACTCAGTTCAGTTTGCATTGTGGAAGCACGATGGACGGATTTGTCGCTAGTGAAACTGAAAGTCAACACCTCGAAAATGACATAACTCATATTTTTTTGTTACACTACCTTACCAGGCCATAAGTTCAGGTTAGAGCATGAGAAGTTCTCTGGGCTTGGGAACACCATCGACAAACTAGCAGATTATTTACTTCCTCTTACCTCAGCAAAATGTTCTTAATATACAATATCACATGGGATAACCCAAACATATATTAATGGTAGGTACTGCACCAGATTCAACCAAAAAGGTATTTTGGACGCCACTTTGTTTAGTAATAAATCTATAAACTATATCTACATATCGGCATGGAAAATCCGCAAAACAAGGAAACCAGATTGCCTTTTGTTTGAGTCGGCACAAACTATCAAAATAAAAATTTGAATATATAAAAAAAACAATATATCAACTAAATGTAATGACACGTTAGAAAGGTAAATTAACAAAACGATCGATATAAACTACTATAAGATATAAGAAATATTCCGCATTTCAAGCTCGAACTGGCAATAAGTTAATTAAACCAGACTAAATGATGTTAAACCTCTTACTAATGACCATATGTAAACTAATGAGACAAGAAAATGCTTATTCTAAATTACAAACACAAATACTAGCAAATAATTACAAATTCCACTGACTTTTCAGCAGATGACCTTAACTAAGTTCAAGTTCTTATTCAGAAATACAAACACTTGACGTTCTTGTTACACAAGAAATATGCCCAGTCAAGGTGATTCTTCTAACGGTATTAAGGCAAATCCCAAAAAAACACCACACATAGTTTTGCCTTAAAGAAATCTTAACCAGAGTCCGTTCACTAATGACATTAGTTTTGTCACAGAATGTAAATAAATTGTCTGATTGGTTTTCACATCTTACGATAATGTTAAAAAGAAAAAAATTACATTGTGTCCATTGCAGAGAAGTTCACTAACTGGTGAATCTTTTACAAAATGTACTGACTTTGAACGGTACTCTCAAACTGTTGACATTAAAGAAACAACAAAATAACTTGAGGTACTCACAATTTCAGAACGATACCTCAATTCCTGAACCATTAATCAAGCAATGTTTCACTCACAGGTAGACTATAACTTGTCAATTGTTGATTTCATACTTCGCCTAATGCAGAAACTTTTCGAATTTTAATATTTAAAATTCAACAAGCGATACACAATTCTCACGATATTTTCGTAACTAATCACTTATCATTTTTGGCAATCCCAATAGTCGAAAATCAATTCAAAGTTACAAAACGTTCAAACTTTATCAACTATACATCAACTAAATTACTTAGGGCGGTTCGATTCATCTTATCCCCTAAGACAACATCATGCCTCGGCCAAGGTCAAAACTCAACTCCCTGTTAGAAGTCAATTGTCCCCTTTGCCCCTCGGTACTATCCTGTAACTGCTCCACGAACGACGTCAATCGTTTTTTATGCACTTGTTTGTGAACCAACGTATTTGTCTTTAAAAACTCAATTCTACAAACATGTATGATTTTAAATATTTTAATTTCATTTACGGTACAGGGCGTTCTTTAAAAACTGGCCCGTTACAACAACATGGTCGATGTGCGGGCAAACGAAGCCTCTGCTGGACAGAGGAGATATATGATTCAACAAGCGAGGAAATTATTCGTAATTTCATAGAAATTTATTTTAAAGGGCCCTGCAGTTTTTTATAGTAAAAATGGGTTTCAGTGGATTGTTCTGAAACTTGGGAAAAATGTTCTCCTGGGCCCCTTGTTCTTTGAACAAAAATAAGCAACTTATGCCCCTCCAACCTTTTCTTCAAAGTGTTTCCTTTTCCCATAAAAAAAATTACAAAAAAAATAACTTTTTTTTGTTTATTTTTTTCCGGGAAGGAAGCACTTTGAAAAAAACAACAAGAGACAAAAGATGCTTATTTTTCTTCAAAAAATGAGCTTGAATATTTTCAGAATTTGTATGGAACATTTAAGCAGACCTTCGCAGATGTTCAGTTTCAATCGCCTCTAGATTAAAAAATCGAATTCAGTTGGACTGGTGGTCAAAGAGAATATTAATCAGGGGACCCAGGAGAACATTTCCTTAAGTTTCAGAACAATTGACTGAAACCCATTTTTACTATAAAAAACTGCAGGGTCCTTTCCAGTGGCTTGGTATCTCAGAGTTAAAGCCTGGTAAACTGGTAAATTGCTTCACATAACTGTATTTTTCTGTATTAAAATTGGTTCAACCATTCGCAATAATTTATTAAGTCTCTTCATCCATACGAAAATAATTTTTATAATGACTCACTTCCTTCATATCACCTATCTCCTTCTATAACACTAGATGTGAATGATTTTCGCGTTTTTTCCACTATATTCTTTCATTCAATAATGACGTTTAACATGACGTTTCATACTTAACCCATTAAAGCTCGAATTATTATTTTTTCAATAATTTAGGTATATTCATGATTTTTGCATTAAATTAGGGTTAAAAAAACTACCTCAACAGGTTTTTATATTTTTTTAATATGCTAAATGGCCAAAAAAGTGTGTTACATATATGTATCGCTGGGCTTTATTTCTACCTATTTAATTATTTAGTATGAAAACCTACATTACATGTTAAACAAAGTCCAATATTACATATTTTACACATCGTTCTTGCACTTGTGGTACGAAGTTCCATAGCGCATCGCCTTCTTTTCTGATCGGGTATATAAACAAGGAGATGGTCAGTTCTGTCATAGCGAATGTCTTCACTAACTCTATGTCCTTGAGAACCCGCTATTGAAGATGATGGTCTTCCAGCTCCTTTTGCCGCTGTGCCATATTTTGCTAGGTAAGTGTTTACAATTTCTCGCCTAAACTGAAGTTGAGTGACCATCTTTCCAGACTTCTTGTATAAGAACTAGGCATTTTGAATAGAGACATCTATCAGCCACGAAAATAGAGCCCACCATCATTTTTTGGAACGAATTGCTATGCGATACCTTCCTATATTTTCGTCCATCAAATCAGTTCCACCCATTGCTGTATTATACTTCCCGATTAGATTTGGTTGTGGAACTGATATGATTTTCTTCTCTTTTTGCGAGTATCTTTTTATTTGAGAAACTGACTCAACTGCATGGCATGTGGATGCGACAGTAACAATATTATTATCTGCCCATCTTACAAATATGACCAGTCGTTCAGTCAATTACGGAGTGATGTTCCCCACGTATTTTTAGAGGTTTTTCTTTTTATGAAGAGGTGTCTTTTGGCAAGAAATTTTCTCGCATTGTACCATTACACCAGTATCCTTCATCTCTCATATCCTTTAGTAAATATACGTTAGTAAATAAATTATCTAAGAATATTTTGTATGGAAGCTTATTTTTGTTTTCCGGTATTTCCCTCATCATCATTCTTAGAGGCGCTGAACATTTCCCATATAAGACCTCATCAGCTGTATTGGCTCTGGGATTTTTCCCTTGGTATAAATCGAAATTAATTAAATAACCATCTTTGCTATTCAAACACCACATCTTAAAACCAAACCGGATAGGTTTTCCCCGGATGAATTGTTCTATGTAAATAGTAAGTATCTATGGATATTGAATATAACAAACATTCTTAGAGCTGTGTATTTGTTATACACAGCAAAAAAGATTTTTCAAAAAAGCCTTGAAAAAGGAAACAGATTAGATTTCCGAAACGTCGGCGAAACATTTAATTTAAAGTTTTTATACTTATTTGTGTTGTTTATTAATTTAAAAAAAACCAGCCTCTAACTGATCCTTTGACGTAAACGTCACAGGCGTAGAGGTTATTTACCAGTATCATACTGGTTAATTGTGATATATTTGTAGATTCCCCTAGCACCGCTTAAAAAGAAAACATACATGTGGCAGGAAGTCCCAAAGAATTGAAGAAGGAAAAAGAAAATTAAGATAATGCCACAAATAACATTTAGGCAAAATAATTTAAACATTCACTGTAAAATTACTTAAATACCAAGCACATGCGCTACGAGCGTCGCCTTGGGCGGCTCATAGAAGCTTCTCAGAATATGAATTCTACACAATTTTCCTCTGAAGTTTTGTACCTGCTTATTGTATATATCTCGACCGCTACAAAAAAATGTTACTATATGCAATTGAAAGAACTGACATTTGTCTTTCATTCACCATAAATCGCAATTCAAAAAAAATGTGAGTATTCAGTTAATCTTATCAAAATTTTATAAATTATAAAATACACGAAAAATAAAAAAAATGTAAAGTCAACTCATTTTCTGTGCAGAACATTTGAACATTTTTAACTACCATTATCTATTCCTTTTAGATGGTCCACCCTGTATATTTTCTATTGAAACCACTAGCAATAGCGTCAACTACCTACCAAATTTGACTATTCTCCGTCAAATAGTTTTTTAGTTAATGCACCAACAGACAGGCAACAGAGCTACAGACAGACTGACGGAATTGAAAAACCCATATTTTCATAATCTACATGATCTGAAACGAGAAAATCCGAAGAGGGTGATTTTTTCTCGAATGCAATACTACCCTTCGGTATGCGAGGGAAGTAAAAATGCATTTGTTTTTCAATATAAGAAACAAACGTTGCAATTAAAATATTATTATATATTAATCACAGCTGAACATTTACGCTTTAAAATAGTTTTTTCTTTATCATTCGATGATTTCTTCAAAAGTTGTCAAAGATTTGTACAATATATGCAAGGTAAAAGGCGTTTGTGCATTGGCTTGTGATGCCATAAGTCTGACTCTTATTTTATGCAAGGACAGTTGTTATGTACGAAATTTTTTGTAAAGGCAATTTTCTTATAGAATTTTGTGGTTGGTTTCTATAGTATTCACATTTATTATAAAAATATACAGAATTTCTCATGATTATACTTAGCATAAAGGCAGGGATATGTCAAATTATTGGATATTGTTTGTATATGTCCCACATATTACATATATAATGTTTACTAAATACTTACAGATAAATATTAGGCAATTCACGTACAGTCTCTTGTCTTATATTTTTATCAGCTCTCTGGATACAACTAATATAGGCTTTTAAAAGTTCTTTTTTTATGCACCAGTTCTTCACATCATCTTCAATAATAATATCAAAAACTTTTTTCGTCATAGTTTTTACAAAAATGGTTTGTACTGGCTCTGAAACTATTTCCTAAAAATTGATAGTGTGGTAAATCAAAATTGGTCTTGTGAAAACTACCTCAATGTCATTAAGGACAGGTTTATCAATGCGAGGTTAAATTATCCTATGGTTAAAGCATTGACATATTATTTTAGGAGCTAGTGTCGAAAAGTGAAAAATTTATCAAACCACAAACTGAAGTACTTTGATGATAATATTCGTCCAAACAAGTAAACTTGTCTCTTGTGAATATGGGCCTTAAGGGCTGGCAATTTATAGTGCGGGCCTGTGAAAATTGAACTTATTTCATCATAATCAAACCACTAGGTTCTTCGGTTTGACTGTAGTTGTAGGTGAAAAGATTGCATTAATGCAGTCAGCGAGAAATTTCTCATCGCGCGTTGCGGTGCGCGCACTCAGAAAAAAAAATTCACAGATCTTTCATCTTTCGCAAGTATCTTAAGCATATTGAAAATACCAGATGCAACTATACTACTCTTGGAGTCCAAGGATGGATGGCTAGGATGATAGGTATTTTCAGCTTTTGCATTAGGTATCATTAGCGATTGTGATAAAATAAAAAAAATAAAGACTTTTATCAAATTTAATAATACCACTTGGGTTCATTGTAATTGGACCCATGTTCATTGATAATTTTTTTAGATTAATCCAGTTATCATCTGTCAAATTTTGCCATAAAGCTTGTAGAACACCCTGTATAGTGCTTTTCTACTGTACTCTTTTATATCATACTTAGATGTGTTTGATAATTTTATTTATATCATTTTCTTACTTTTTATTGGGTATTTTGCCACTGAAAAATATTTAAAAATTTTAATGAAAAAACCTCTGCGCCAAACGGATCAGACAGAGGTTGGTTCTTGAGTAATTGACTGTTTCAAAAAGTCTCACACCTAAAAATATATAAACTAGAACAATGTTATAAACTAAAAACTCAAAATCAAAGCTATAGGTAGTTAACGTTTCGGAAGAGAATCTACTTCCGTTCTCAAAACTTTTTTGGCCGTCAACCATGACAGTTCTTTGTTTATGTATTTCCATAGTCACGTGAGACATTAAATTATATTTATCTTATTTTTACTTACTTCGTCTCTAAGGATGGGCAACCAACTAGTACAAAAATCTATTGAATAATTAGAAACGCATCTATCCTCGTTTAATAAAATAATCGCGGATTCTTTAAGTTTTCTTTTAGTTCCGTTGCTCTCTTTTTTTTTTCCAAAATCTTCGCCGAGTCCCATTTAATTCTATGATTATTATCCCACGCGTGTTCACAAATTTTGGATTTTTCAAATTCTCCCCTTCTAGCGTAATTTCTATGTTCACCAAGCCTTACCTTGAAAGGTCTAGATGATTCACCTACGTAATGTTTTCCGCACTCACACGGAACACTATAAATACAATTTTTATAATTTTGAACAATATTTGGAGGTTTGGTTCTTGATAAAACCGATCTTAGCGTGGAGCCCGTTTGAAAAACCGTTCGTACGGAAAACCTATTCCCAATTTTTCGTAATTTATCCGATAAACCATGTATATATGGAATTACTGCCATTGACCTAAATACCTCAGGTTGTGATAGTATATTCTCTCTACTATCAATGTTCAATAACTGACTATCAACAAAACTCTCAGGATATTGATTATTTAATAAGACAGTTTTTATAAATTGTTTTTCGTTCCTTAATATTACATCATTTGAAGAAATAATACTATCACAACCTGAGGTATTTAGGTCAATGGCAGTAATTCCATATATACATGGTTTATCGGATAAATTACAAAAAATTGGGAATAGGTTTTCCGTACGAACGGTTTTTCAAATGGGCTCCACGCTAAGATCGGTTTTATCAAGAACCAAACCTCCAAATATTGTTCAAAATTCAAAAAATTGTATTTGTAGTGTTCCGTGTGAGTGCGGAAAACATTACGTAGGTGAATCATCTAGACCTTTCAAGGTAAGGCTTGGTGAACATAGAAATTACGCTAGAAGGGGAGAATTTGAAAAATCCAAAATTTGTGAACACGCGTGGGATAATAATCATAGAATTAAATGGGACTCGGCGAAGATTTTGGAAAAAGAGAGCAACGGAACTAAAAGAAAACTTAAAGAATCCGCGATTATTTTATTAAACGAGGATAGATGCGTTTCTAATTATTCAATAGATTTTTGTACTAGTTGGTTGCCCATCCTTAGAGACGAAGTAAGTAAAAATAAGATAAATATAATTTAATGTCTCACGTGACTATGGAAATACATAAACAAAGAACTGTCATGGTTGACGGCCAAAAAAGTTTTGAGAACGGAAGTAGATTCTCTTCCGAAACGTTAACTACCTATAGCTTTGATTTTGAGTTTTTAGTTTATAACATTGTTCTAGTTTATATATTTTTAGGTGTGAGACTTTTTGAAACAGTCAATTACTCAAGAACCAACCTCTGTCTGATCCGTTTGGCGCAGAGGTTTTTTCATTAAAATTTTTAAATATTTTTCAGTGGCAAAATACCCAATAAAAAGTAAGAAAATCTGAATATGCCACAAATAAACAATTACAGACAATATTTATTTATATAATTTTAAATATACGATCGAATTAAGCTAGTCCATGTGTCATTGGGTTATTTTTTTTTTTTAATGTTCATTTGAAAGTGATTGTGTTCTGTAAGAAATAACGCAAGTTATGCAAACTAAGTGACATATGATATGGCTGTGTCGGCATATATCACAAGAGACCATTAAGTTTAGGAGTATTTATGCTTATATTTTAGTTTCGAGATACTGCTTGGATCGTTATTGAAACGTGATATCCCTAATAGCATGGCGTTGAGTGAATGGTATGGTTACAAGGCCGGCGCAGTGGCCTAGACAGATCTGTCGCTCTCGATACGTTTTTCGTAAGATGGGTCCTATATCATATGCGCCCAGTCGTATTATCAATACTAAAAACCAAAATCGCATTGTAATCAAATTGACCAAATATTGTGGCAAATGTTTTTAATTGTCCAAAAAATGAAAGAAATATAATTGGCGGAAATTTCGAAAGAGGGGAGGAAGAGTTATCGGGCAATTATGAGCATAAAATCCATGTTTACACTGTAAATGTCAAATGTCAAACGAGGAATTCAAGCTAAAAACTATCGCCTAAATTTTACATACTCCAAACACCTTATGAAACATATTATAACGTTAACTGTATTCTATATTGCCATCTATTGCAACTTCAAGCATTTTTTTGAGCAGAAATCTCCAGTGTCATTTTATTCTTGATTATTCAACAGTACCCACCCTCAATAAATGCTGAAACCACCCCTACAAGGGGTGAAAACGAGAATCTTCACTGCAAACTGATTGATTTTAATAAAAATAACATTCGTCCTGTAGATTAGTTTATGATTACATGTTTTTAAAGACATGATGATGCAACGGTTATTCATCCCTTTCTTCTACACAGGGGGTGGGGGTGAGGGGTAAATTCATCCCTTAAATTTTAATAAAAGTTAATTTCGGATAAAACCGAAAAAAAATTTCTACAGCGATGGGAATGAATATGTACAAAGAAGGATTTTGACTCCCTCGAAACTACTCTTTTCATTCCCATTATATTGGGGGGGAGGGGCGGAGGAAGGAGGAGTACTATCCAAAAATTTGTATATATTCCGAATTTTTTTTTCATAAAATCGCAAATATCTCATAAAATATGCGTTTTGAAGAAAAACATCAAATAGGTAAAAAAAAACAATCGAGAAAATTCCTATTGAAATTTTCTAGTCCTATACTCATATTTTCCAAAGGTACGCTCAGGAAAACGTATTAACCACTTTTTCCATGTACTTATAAGAATGTTAAAAAATTGTAACAACACGGTTTGTATCTAAATATTCGAAATACCAGTTTTCTCATGTACTCGAAGTCGGTTTTCTTATGAATACGAAGTTTGAAAGTTATTATTTTCATTCGGTTTTTCGTTTTTTGAGTGTAAGTACCGATGAATAATCAAGAATAAAATGACACTAGAAATTTCTGCTCAAAAAAATGCTAAAAATGGGCTTGAAAACGATATTTTTTATATATTTTTATAAAAATGTGCACGCTGTAACTTAAACATTGCAATTTAATTTATTTCTCTAGCACTTAAAATGGCTTTACAATTAATTGTTGAAGTTCGAGCAATTAGTCCACGCCCCCATCTTTCCTAGTAGCAGCTCGACTGAGTGCATTACGTCATCGACGCCCATTTACCCCGTAGTGATCATAGTACCGATGCTTTGCTGCGATGTTATAGAGATGGCTACACAAAATATTCGTTACAAATACTGTGTTGTGCCTCGATGTACCAATACAACAATCACTACGCCAAACAAATTATTTATAAGTATGCCAAAAGGTGAAAAAACACGAAAACAATGGTGTGATGCAATAAAGAGAGATAAAAAGAATAATATCACCTTTTCGAGTACAAGTAATCGGTTTTGTTGTGAAGACCATTTCGAAGTTAACTTAAAATTGTAATAGTTATCTCTACCTACATAATGCAATACTTACATTATCCAGCACTCACATACAGGGTGTCCCAACAGTGTATCAGTCATATATCCCAGCCAGCTCGGTGGCGCAATGCTGAAGGTGTTTGGCTTGCTAACCCGACAAGACACACTACCCGACAAAACAACAAACCCCCCCTCCCCAAATCCCACACCCCACCACTTACCCCTGCCCCCTACCCGTCGATACCTTATAATTTTATTTTTTTATAAGTAAATGCTCAGACATAATCATCATTTTTATATCTTGACAATATTATCTGAAGCAGGTTTTTAATTCTACATTTTTTCCTGCATTTGTTAATTGAGCTATTTTCGTTCCGCCAAGAAACTCTCGAACTAATGAGCTTTAAGCTCGATTAAAGCCAAGGCAACACATTGATTATAATTGATATAAATTGAAAAAGAAATATCAAGATAAAACATAAAAATAAAAAGAGGTGTGTTTTTCTAAAGTCTCCAGCCATACCATCGGCTGTGTCATGTTCTATATTATACTTTTTGTGTAGGTTTAGGACGTGACAAATAATATACTGTACGTACCTACTTTTATATGTGATATTCATATATATATACCTTTAGAAATAAGCTTTATACAATGTAATATTTTAATTAATAAAATTATATTTAAATGGAAAAAAATGTTTGGCTTGCGACCACGGAGTTCCGGGTTCGAATCCTGGCCAGGGTATGGATGTTGGTGGCGTTTTTTCATGTGTTACCGAGACGGTAGCAGTGATTTAGACCGCTGTTGGGTGGCACAACATGTCTAGTCGCTGTTATCTCTCCTGAGTTCGAGTCTCACCTGCGGTAGATGGCAATATCGCAGGGAATGGTTGTTGTGTTGATGTCTATGTGTACGTGTCCTGGTTGAGTGGTAGAGCAGCAATAGCTGAACTCCGCCAGGACGTTAATAAAAATAAGGCATTAAAATAAGATAAAAAAAAAAAAATAAAATATTGCTCTTATTAAAATAAATCAAATTTTTTTGTATGTAACTGGTGTAGTGTCGAAGAGTGCACACTTAAAAATTATTTTTAAATATACAGGGTGATTTAGTACATCGGTGCATATATCTTTACATTTTTTTAATGAGGTTAAAATTTTCTTACCAAATTTTTAAGTTTTTGATGCCGCATTACCGAGCTTTATTAAATATTGTAAATATTTTTTCCAGATAGTTTAAAAAGTGAATTCGCTGTGTGAGAATTAAGAAAACATATTTTGCTGTTATGTAGCCCCAGGGCGAAAATTTATTATATTTTGTATATCAAGCTGGGTAACCAATGGGAATAATAATTAAACGTATTAATGTTCTTTATTTCAGTCAATTTTTGGCAAGTTATCCGACTGTCCACGAACAAATCCCTGCTCCATTATTGTCACAACTACTTAGGAACTCAAAATAAGACTGTTTCACTTATATAAATTCATTCAAATAAGGCGAGCGGCGTGCGACATCGGCGCCGATTACGTCACAGCCGGCCAGCTCGAGTTTCGGGCATTGCAGCAAGCCGTATCGTTATTTGCAGATTTTAAAAGCTTATATCTCTGTAATTAATAATCGTATTGACTTGATTTAAACGCTACTGTAATTATAATAATGATTCGTATTGATTGTTTAAAAAAAAAAACGAGAGTTTTTAAAAAATTTCCAAGCCCATTGTAATAGATAGCAATATAGTTAACGCTACTACGATTCACCCCCAATGGGGTAGTTTTGGGGGGGTTTATTTTAATAAAAATTCTCGCCGATGATAATATAATGTTTTCTAGGGTGTTTGGAGTATGTAAAAATTTAGGCGATAGCTTTAGCTTGAATTCCTTATTTGACGACATTTACAGTGTAAACCTGGATTTTATGCTCATAATTGCCCCAATAACTCTTCCTCCCCTCTTTAAAAATTCCCGCCAATTGCATTTCTTTTATTTCTTGGACAATTGACTACATTTGCCACAAACTTTAGCCGGTTTGATTACAATGCGATTCGGGTTTTTTTTCTGAGTATGTGCGCCGCAACGCTCAATGAGAAAACTCTCGCCGACTGTATCAATAATGCAATCCTCTCACCTACAACTACAGTCAAACCGAAAAACCTAGTGGTTTGATTACGATGAAATACGCTCAATTTTTCACCGGCCCGCACTATAAATTGCCAGGTCTTAAGGCCCATATTTACAAGAGACAAGTTTACTTGTTTAGATGAATGCTATCATCAAACCACTTCAGTTAGTGGTTTGATACATTTTTCACTTTTCGACACTAGCTCCTAGAATACATGCACAGGCTTAACTATAGGATATCCTCGCGAGGATATCATATAAATTTTAAATAAACTTACAGTTATTATATCAAAACTGTTTCTGCAAATTTTGATTTGATCTCTGAATCCTTTACTTGAAGATATATTTATAATAAAATCTATATATTTTAAAATGCATTCAATAAATAATTGTGGATCATTATCTTCAACTGCAGTATTTGATAAACATTTCAGTTGAACTTGCAGCTTTTGGACATGTGACAAGTCAGGCTTCACTGAGGAAATCTAAAATAAGCAAACAAATTTAAAAATAATATCTTGGTTTAAGAAATAATCTATTATGTAGAAGGCAAAAGGTGTAAAAAAACTTTGCCGAGTATATTTTTATTAACCAATTTATGTAACACACCAAAAATTTTAAAGAGGCACAAAAGAAAATATGTAATAAATATATACAAATGCTATTAAAAAGTTAAACAAACAAATTAGGTATTACAAATATCTGGGCATTGTAAAATTAAATCTTTGATAAAAATTCGTTTAACTTTTCAGCACTGAGCACAGATCTATATAATTTTCAGGGTAGGTATATTAAGTATAATAATAATAATATAATCTTTATTTAGCACAAGAAAATTGCTATACAAACACATAGATGTTACTAATAAAAAAAAAAAAAAAAAAAAGTAATTTTTATGATTTCTTCGAGTAATTTTAGGGGGTCATTCAATAAATACATTTGCAAAAATGGGCTATTCTAACATAGGACCACCTTACACATGAATGCTTGTTTGCAAACTCTCCCTTCTACATTTTAAGAATAAAAAAATTACATTTAAAAATATATTGTGTTGATTTTTTTGAGAACATTTAGTTTAAGACCCAACATTAACCGAATTGAATCACGAAAATTTCTTTAAAAATGGAGTACTCAAATACAGAGTAACTAGAGCTACATCTCATTCGTCAACACGAAGAACATCAAGTCCACGTGATTCGGCTCCGAAGAAACGAAAACTGTTAGTATTTGTATTAATCTTAATGACAATTTAACTGACTTTGGTTCGACACAAGAACCACTATATCTACCCATATTATCACCTGCAGAAATATAGTATTATTTTAGAATACAATATATGATTAGTTATGTACACACAAAAATAAACCATTATAAAACTCCAATTGAACGTATTTATTATGTCTTCTATAAACGTTTAGGAATAAAAAAATTATATTTAGTTAATTAACGTCTTGTGCAAAGTCGCATACAATTCAGTACAACCTCAAATCGAACCACTAAATAATTTCCGTAAAAGATGTGGTATAAACTTTAATACAACTCCAAGCCAGAACTATATAACAATTCGCATATACGTTTTATTAACTTTAATATAACTCCAATCCAAATCCTTACAAAAATTTTATTAGACGCTTAAAAGTGGTACATAAAACTTTGAATAGTTGTATAACCGTCGTTAGCTTTTTAGTTTTATAATTTCAAATATACGTTTTATTAACTTTAATATAACTCCAATCCAAATCCTTACAAAAATTTTATTAGACGTTTAAAAGTGGTATATAAAACTTTGAATAGTTGTATAACCGTCGTTAGCTTTTTAGTTTTATAATTTCAAAGAACATAAGTTGTAGAATCTTTTATCAAAGTCTCTTAAGACTATGTGCTGCTTGGGAATGTTTACATATTTTAAAGAAAGTCTTTACTTATTCTTTTATCAAAACCAGTCACGTTATTCTTTATTATACATGGTTTATGCTTTAGATATATGAACAATTTCCAATCTTTGCATTCATTTCAATTCTTTCAATCTGGTTATGCTAGCCATTAAAAAATTCTAAAATGAATTTACCTAAGTACCTATTTCTTATTTGACAATAGTATCCATATAGCATCCTATGGCCATGAAAGGTAAACTAGTATCTACAATACCCCTCACGGCCATGAACATCTCATTTTTAACTAAATCTTCATGGCCATATGTAGATATTAATTGACCCTTCATAGCCGTGGATATACTAGTGATAAATGAAAATTGTCATATAAGAAATAGATAAATTTGTTTTAGAATTCATTAATTGCTAGCATAACAATAGAATCCAGGTTATCGAGAGAATGCAAAGGTTGGAAAGCAATATCTTTATAGACAATTTTTCTTTTAGTCCCCATACTTAGATAGTTTTTTCTTTAGTTTGCCAAATCCCATATAAAAAGAATATGATTTACTACAAGTAGGTAGCAGGTATAACTTTACTTTTATTTAAAATCGTTCTACTTACCTTGTTAATAGTTTCCAGAAAGTTTAACATTACAATTTCCTTCATATTTTTAACTATATATAGACACTTAAATGCTGTTAATTGAATTTGTGCACTGAAATAAAACTCTTCTATCTAATATTTTATATGTACCTATTGAATATCGACATGTCAATATGATTACCGGATTATACTTCAAAAAAAAACGTCTTGGAAATAAATCCAAACACAACAAAGTTAGTAATAAATGACGTACGATTCATACACGGGATCAACAGACTACTAGATCAACAAAATATACAAAAAAATGTACAAATAACTTAATCTGTGTAACTAACAAAAAGATCAAGAACGGAACTTGTAGCAAAAGCACTTCCCACTTCGATGTCATTTGGAACAGTTGGAACTACAAGCATATAGTGGACATTTCATCTACTTAATGAATGCAAAGACTGGAAAACGTGATACAAATAATGTCCTATTTCTCCTTAATCAAAATTATGAAAAATAAAATGATGATCGGACAGGTCTGACAGGAAGAAAAACCAAATTTCCGTCGAGAACAAAGAGTTTAACAAATAGAGGAGACAAGCTCCATAATCGTAATGTATAAGCAGGGGGAGGCTGTGGGCTTCTCATTCCTCTCATCCTCTCACACGATTCGTTCTCTCTTTGTCGCATAGTACATGAGGGGTGGCGACGATTGACGTTATTTGTTGAAAATCAAAGAGCGCCGGGTAAATGTGTTGCTTTGTAAAACAGTGGAGAGGATACAAGGTATGTCGGGTGTGCGACAAGGACGAAGAGCCTACCGTCTCCAAGGCAACCAAACCGCGACTCCCGGCAAATCGCCAGCTTGTCTTCTCTATTTATCTTCTTCCTAGGAGAAGAAGGATAAACTGGAAGTCTGGAAGGACCAAAGGAGTAATACGCGTAATTAGTGATGACGTCACTTGACGGATTATGTCAAGAGACTGAACCCAAACAAATATTTGGAAGTGGTTTGTCATATATGTCATTTATTATTATATAAATATTTATTATTATTTGGTGATTTTAAGAAACAGCTAAGGTTAGTATTAAACAAATATGATTTCTAAATGTTGTTTACATACAAATTTCGCAAATTATTGCTGTAATATGAAAGAAATATGCAAATTATTAAACGCCACTTAACCTCACTTAAATGATTTAAGAAAATCTCAAGCAAACCAGTGAAACAAAACTAAACTTCTTACTTTTTCCAGATACAATGGCAGAGTAACATTACTAGTGTTTCAACAATACAAGAGTATTTTAAGAATAATAGTACTCAACTAAAAAGAGGTGAAAATGCGTTCAAAAGTGGTCATGTCACCGAAATGGTTTATGACAGTAGCATTTAGACTCCGATTTTATAAGGAAATTTATTGACTAGCATGAAAAAGAAAACTTATCTTGTTGAGGTTTATTATATGTAAACAATTGTGATATCACGTACCTAATCTAATATTTATTTTGTAGATAACTCTAGATCAGGACAAAATTATAGATGCCAAATGCTTATGTCCAAGAGGGCAAATTATTTGTCGCCATATGGCAGCTTTAATATTATATGGTCATTATAATATCAGTGTTACCGACACTTCCTGCTCATGGAATGTACGAATGCAGTGAATGCACGGCGAACTGCAAGAAAAAAAATATCTGACATATATCCTTTACAAGCTGCTTGTGGTGTAAAGAGATATGCGTTAGAGGAAGAAATAGCAAGGTTTAAGAAAAATCTAGGTACAAACAAAGTAGGATTTACCATGGGTTTTACGCACCTCCTTCATTAAGTATTTGTACCTCATATACTTAGAGGACATTTTATTTTCTTCGAAGTATGTTAATGCTGAAAATAAGGAAACATATTTTCTTCAAAAAGTTGCAGTAAATATGGAAAAGATAAATTTAATTAAACAGTATACAGAAGGACAAGCCTCAAATGAAAACTGGTTGGTAGCCCACAAATATCGTTTAACGGCCAGTAAATTTGGTAGTGTATTAGGTGCTTGCAGAAGAAATAAATTTCCCCCATCGTTATACAAACCTTGTTAAAGGTTATAGTTTAAATTCTGTAAAGGCAGTGCAATGGAGAAAGTATAATGAAGTTACTGCAATAGAAGATTTTAAGCAAAAAACTGCTTTTGATGTTTCACCTTCGGGCTTGTGGTTACACGATTGCGGTTGTTTGGGAGCCAATCCTGATGGGATAGTCAGCGATGATGCTAGTATTGAAGTGAAGTGCCCTTATAAATTTAGAAATTTGTCACTATCTGAGTGCTTACGTAGTGATAAAAATTATATTGTTTATTATGAAAATGAAACTGCTATAGTCAATGTGAATCACAATAATTATTACCGTGAAATACAGGGACTTCTCTATATATATATATGTGAAAAAGATAAATGTTACTTAATTGCATGGACATCGGGAGAAACTGAAATATTTTGAATAGAAAGAACGGTGGGCTCAAAATATTGATATTTTAAAATTATTTTACATTCAAAGATTGGTGCCATATATAATTAGCATAAGCTAGGTAAATACAGATGTAAAACATCTATACTTTGTAAATATCAAAAGAGTTCAATTTGTATTTTTAAATAGATATATCACACATAAGCAACGTACGTTATACAATATACAATTATTTTCTTAATAAAATATAATTAAAATTACTGAATATTTTGGAAATAATATGTCAAGTGAATGTAGTTATTCTGGTTTTTAAAAAAAGGCGACCCCACACAATGTTGAAAATTATCGACCGATATCCTTATTAAGCGTTTTTTCAAAAATTATTGAAAGGGTAGTCTACAATCGCATTCTCTATTTTTCAGATCATAATAATATTTTAATAGACTGTCAACATGGATTCAGGTGAGGCCACTCTACTGAATCAGGTACTATCGACTTTATGTTTATTCAACATGTGTATGCTGAATTAGATGAAAACAAATATGTGACCGATGTTTTATTTGATCTTACGAGAGCAATTGATACCATCAACAAAGATTTTTTGTCTTTGAAACTTTTTAATTTGGTTTTACGTGGGCCAGTAAACGAGTGGGTAAAATCTTTTCTAATAGACAAAAAAAAATAAAAATTGATGAAGCAATGTCAGACACTTTTGATACAAGCATTGGCACCCCCCTAGGGAGTGTACTAGGTCCATTATTAGTCCTATATTATTCGTAAATGACTTGCCAAATTATATTACAGAAGGTAAAGTTTTCATGTATGCTGACAATACAACCATCGTCGTATCCGACTCTAAACCTGATATTGTTCTAGAGAAGGCAAAAACAATACTAAAGGAGTTCAATAACTGGTGTTAGCAGATCCGTCTAATTATCAACCAATTGTATCGAATTTAAAAATAGGCGTACAATAAGCAGTTATCAAAAATTAACATTTAACAATCATGCAATTAGAACTGTAAGTACAGCCTCCTTCTTGGGAATAACACTGGACAGTAATCTTCACTGGGAACAACATATAGAGATAAAACATCATCTATATTAAATAAAACTCTTTACATCATTGGCTCCTTGAAAATAATTTAAATACTCTTTTAAGCGTTTATTATGCTTTTGTACGTTCTACCATTGCATACAATATTGTGGTATGGGGGCAAGCGAGTGAAGTCTCTAGGATATTTATCCAACAAAAAAGGATTATTCGACTCATTTTTAATCTCAACTATAAAGAGCCATGTCATGTCATGACACATTTAAAATATATAATGTACTAACAGTGGTGTCTATATATCTGTTTAAACTTTTGGGGTGTATTTATGACAACAAAAACAAATATATAAGAAATAGAGATTTCCACCATTATTTCACCAGAGGAAGAGATGATATACCTCTCTGCCAACATAGGCACGAGTTCTTTAAGAAGTCACCCATAAACGCTGGATGTCATATTTATAATATTTTACCAGATGAAATAAAAAATAGTAAGTCTCAAGTTATTTTAAAAAATAAACTTAAGAAAGTTTTACTGCATGAAACTTTTTCTACAATTAACGAATTCTGTGATTTTATCCATGCAGTTTGCTGTTCATTACATTTTTTAATTCTTATTTTATGTTTACATTTAATTCTATTTATTTATTGACTAAATCTAAATGAGTAGGTATATTTTATTGTATACTTTACTTGTATCTTTTTTTTACTGTATTTTACATGTATTATTTCTGTAAGCCCATATAAGGGCGTTTGACTTATATTCCATGTTTATATGGCACAAAGATGAATAAAATGTATTTGTATTTGATTACTATGTGTTTTGCGTATTATTAAGTGTTTTTTTTTGTCACCAAAGGTTACAGTCTGAGCCGGTATTTTATATAATAAAAATAATATAAAAAATTATTTTCAACATAATTATGTCTAAAAATATGTATTGATGGTGCCCAAAAGTTAACTGAACAAAGTTTTTGTAGTTATTTTAAGAAACATTTATAGGCGTCACTAATAAACAACATACCACATATACTAGACTCCCAAATCCAGAGCGAAGGCCGCAGGAAGGGGGCTACATATTTGAAAAATGCAGATATCCTATTACCCACCGGTATTGTCACCCAAAATCGGAGCTGGAGATCAAAACACGACAGACACCAGCGTGCTGACCACACAACACGCCTTAGTCCTCTGCTATTGTGCCAACGAATGAATGTATCTTTTTAAAGGTATTGATACATTTAATTTAATATCTGCATAATAGGTATAACTCCAAATTTAATTTGAAATTAACAACTGTTTTATATGAAAGAAAAAGTATATTATAAATAATTAAAACATTTTATTTTTCAACATAATATATAAACAACACTAGGTTACAAATCTATATTCATAGCTTTCGGACGTGGAAATATGAATACATTAATCTTCAAAATATTCTTCTACCTCTTATTAGTGGATACTGTAAATTAGTTACGGCACCCACAACTTTAAACGCTATATCAGCATTTTCATGCACATTTGTGAATGCCAAGCATGGTGAGCTTTGCACACCTGAGGTACTTGGCTGATATAAAAATTCCAGAAATGGTCTCGATGTGGAAGGTTCATCAACTTCTAAAGTGTGTTCTTCAACCTCGTCTCTGTTCTCCATCTTATGTGTCATTCAGCGTCTTTTCTTCTTCTCGGGTGTTTAGTAATGCGGAGAAAACCGCAAATAATGTAGGGCCATTTTCTTTCTTTCCATCTACGAAATGATAACTACATACCTCTTCCAGGTTCTTCAAGGCACCTAAAATAATAATTCACGTAACTAACAAAATCAAGTCTAACAATTTCATTACTTACCTTGGAGCCTTTGTCGATTTCCGTCTTTCTTTAGGGTCCTTAGGCAATGGAAAAAAATGGCACGTTTCCTTTACGTTGTAATGTTTACAACCATATGTCTGACACATACCACCCATCCTAGCACTAAAAAGGAGATGTGAGTAAATAAATTATACAATAGAATATAAAAGTTTAAAGAAATAAAGATAAATAAAGATCTAATTATGATTCATTATTTTAAGGTTATATGTGCATGTTAGAAATTTGAAAATTTTCCTAAAGTTAATAACAAAAATATTATAAATTTTATATGAGTTAAATCCTTACACAATCAGTATTTAGTTTATTACATACCAAAAGGTAAAAAAGTTTCTAATTAGGAAATAAAGATCTAATTATGATTCATTGTTTTAGGGTTATATTTGCATGTTAGAAAGTTCAAAATTTGCTCAAAGTTGGTAACAAAAATATGATAAATTTGATATGAATTAAATCTTTACATAATCGTTATTTAGTATATTACCTACCTGAACGTAGAATATCCCAAAAGACAATATAATCAACAAAATAAAATTCACAATACATTCAATATAAACGTCAAATTCTTTGTTTGGGTTCAGAATCACTCAACCGTAACAAAAATGACATATGTGACGTCACACTAATTATGCGTATTTTAGGGTGCCTTTACATGTCAAAAAATGTTTAGATCAAAACAAAAATGGCGTGCGGAATTTTTAATAAAAAAATCTGAAGTAAATTAACAGTAATAATAACTAATGAACATGAAGTTTAGAAAACTCTTTTAATTTGTTTTATTTCTTATAAATTTATTCATTATGGTTCTATTTTTTGTTGTAACTGTTCATAAATAAATAATTTAAGTATACAGAAACGCCACTGACTGAAGTCAGAACCACTTAACCAAGAAAAGGGATTGCATCATTTACTAACATCCATGATACAGATGTGCAAGGTATGCTCGTCCGACTGTCCGAGTGACCATAGAATATTACTTGATTGCACGGTGGGAAAGTCAGTTGAAAAGTGACAAGTGAGGTTAGAAATCCGAACTAAATACAGAGAGAGTGTAAATTTCAAGTAATAAACATTGTTAAAGATTATTTTAGTCGGTAAAAGTGTACTTTAGTTAATTAAGAAAGTATATACACTGAAAGAAATCGACCAAATAGAATGTTTTGTTAAGATATGACCCGCATTATAATAAGTATTTTTTTTTTGTTAAGGCTACATTTTATCATTATCTAACCTTAAGAAAAACTGTTTTGCTAATGAGATTTTGCAACGGTAAATCTTTGACTACCTATTTGTCCCAATAACAGCACTTACTTAAATTAGGTAAAGTATTATTTTAAGTTTTCTATTTATTAGGGGTAAATAGATAATTTCTTAAGATAAATAAGTGCCTTAAGGTGGCCATTCCCTAGAAAGAGACTTCCGATAGGGAAATATTTATTATTTTTGATCATAACTTTTTTTCTTAGTACGTATATTTAAAAAAACTACAAGGGTACCTAAGTAGAACCATAACAAGACTATTACTTTTAATTTCCACCCAATAATTTCAGTGGTTTGCAAAATAGCTAAGTAGATTTAAAACTATGAAATGCGAAGATTAACATAATTTTTAACTTTAAATCTAGCTATTTTGCAAACCACTGAAATTATTGAGTGGAAATTCATAGTAATAGTCTTATTATGGTTCTACTTAGGTACCCTTATAGTTTTTTTAAACAGAAACTAAGAAAAAAAAGTTATGGCCAAAAATAATAAATATTTCCTTATCGGATGTCTCTTTCTAGGGAATGGCCACCTTAAGTTAAAGTTAACTATTTAATGGTTATCTATAGGTTTGTTCATTTGTGTTGATTTAAAGCAGCTTCAAGCAGTTAAATAAAGATAGTGCTATCACAAGTAACCTGAGTGTGAGAGAGATAACGTGTTTCAAAGTTGCTAGAGTAGTATTATTAGGTTTGTTCATTTGGGTTGATTTAAAGCAGCTTCAAGCAGTTAAATAAAGATAGTGCTATCACAAATAATGTGAGTATGAGAAAGATAGCGTGTTTCAAAGTTGCTATAAATCAACACAAATGAACAAACTGATTATGAGAAGATGCTTGCAAAAAATAATGCGCAGAAACGAGTTTGTGTTCCTCCATTGTTTTAGGCCAATGAGAACGAATTGCATCATATTTGACGTCGAAGCCAGTGGCACCGTTAATCTGCAGTCACAGGATCAGTGCTGCAGTATACTTGTTGTGTTCGCCGTTTTTGATTGAATTAAGTGATATAACCTTACTTTCAGTGAAGAATGTTTTCATCGAAAACACTAGAGTGTAACGAGTTTTAATATTCTACATTACACAGCTCCTCGACCTCGAAAATTTGATTATATTTACTATATATCCTTCTACCCCAGATGATGCTGTCACTGGTAAAAATATTCGCGCACGTTAGCTCCGCCCCGAGCATCTTCTCATAATAATACAACTCTACCTACGAATGTATTAAATAAATGCACGTGTCGCATCGTCAGGGGTCATATTAAATTCTATCGCAGTGGTTCCATCTACTAAAACAGCACTGTACTAAAAAATATTATTTAACGATAAGCTGTTTTTGGCAAATTTTTCTGTGTAAGCCATGTACCTAAGTAGGTACATTGACATAAGTCACAGAACAACTACTATATAGAACTGAGACTGGGGTTGACCGACTTGGAAACATATTTTTACAGTTGCCTATGTTGGAGTGTAGTTTGTTCGTCAAAGGGATGTCGCCACGAGTGACATATTTGCCGATTGTCAATTTCTGTCAGCACAGAATTTGTTCTGTGATATTAATGTCAGTTTTGTTTGTTTTGTTTCAGTCCTGATTATGTTTAGACATATTTTTTTTAGGAGGTTGAGATAAATTGAGGCGTTGACTACAAGAGTGGCCTATCTGAAAAATTTTAAATTAATGAAATGAAAAACAAAGGTAAAACTCATTCCATTTTTTTTATATTTGTTGATTAAGTTTGGTATTAAACAGCCACACAAGAAATTGGAATATGAATGAATTAAAATGTTTTTTCAATTCATCAATTTAAAATTTGTTGGTTAGGTCACTCTTGTGGTAAACGCTTCAATTCCGCTTTATTTTAAAATTAAAATGAGTTCAAATTTCCCGCATTTTTATTTAATAGTTGGTTCAATAGTTGACTCGTCAACCACCGGTCGCGCTTCTGTCGTTGAGAAGATAATTCTGTCTCCTACCATTGCAGTCTCAGTTCTATAGTAGTTGTTCTGTGACATAAGTATACTTGAGCGTTTTTACCATATGGCAATTTTGTAAAGAATATATAGGTATCCTATATTTCACCAATTTTAACTAAGTTGATGTACAGGGTAGGATGTCATGAATAGAAAATGTAACGTACATTAAAATTAACCGAAAATGGTCTATTATTTTGTAGATTTTTCCCACGATCAGTAAACTATACGGTTACCTCATGTGCGACGGGCGACGTCACTTGTAGACCCTGGACACATCTGAGAGTGCGCGCAACATAAACATAATTGCAGATCAAGGACAGAGTTTAGCTACCTCCAGAGCCGGCGCTACCGTTTAAATCTTTTTTTCATTAGTAATCTATGAATTCTTTAATACTTTAAGCTATCTGTTCTTGCTCCATCAGAGATCACACCCTTCGCAGGTCGCAGATATATTTTTTTACTGAAAACCGTAAGTAGTTATAGGTGCAGCTTTTATTAATATTCGCTGGGCAGAAAAATATCTAGTGCCAGCCCTGGTTGGGTCTACAATACACGTCATAATTCCGTTCCCCGCTCCGCGCGTTTCCTTCGCCTTAATGCTGCTGATTGAGGCAACCGTATAGTTTACTGATCGTGGATTTTTCCGACCTTATTTGGAAGAGAAAATGTGTCAGGAAGTTCCAAAAGAAAAAGTAGAAGATATATGAAAATCATATAACAAATGGATAGCACTATTCTAATAGGAACCAAGGTCATTTGATTCATTGGAAAGCCTTTAGTAATAATCGTTTAAATAGGTAGCTAATAAAAAGTTACAACTAGTTTGCATGCCAATTTACGATAGGTAAAAAAGATATTATCATTGATTAAGTAGAAATAGATACTTAACCAAAGAATTTGTACTGTTAGTTCCGGTCTTAAATTCATAGATGTCGTGTGACTTTTCGAGTCGAAGTTCAAGCTGGTCTTTGCAAGGCGGGTAAATTATTTAATGAGTGAAATGAAAGGTTGGGCGGGCGGGCCCGTGGGGTGTGGAGGGAGCTAAACGACCTAGCAACTAAGACAGCAGTGCAACCAGCGTTGCCAATTATTCGGCATGATGAGATTCACCTACTCGCAGAAAATTATCCGATTTTGTAAGAAATTATCCATTCTTGGCGTTTTGTACTTTTAAACATAGCATGGAAAATACTTACATGTGTATATATTGCTTATAATACTATAAGCGACTAAAAACATTATGTTTAATTAGTCTTAGAAATTATTTTACGAAGAAGAGCTTTTTTATTGTTTTGTCTTGATGCAAAAAGAATAGGTAGGTAGGTATATGAAATTTATTTAATAGGAATGAATAAAAGTGTTTTTTTTCATAAGAAAATACCAGGAAGAAATAAAATATGTTTTGTATATAAAAGAGATATAAATACAATAACAAAATCACAAATATTTGGCAGGCATCACCATTTGTATAGCTACCTATAGTGTTTATTCCAAATGTACCCCGAAACGAAAAATGAAAGATACTTCACGTATAAAAATTGACTCATGTAAAAGAGGCCAAGAATATTGAATATCATGCTTTGGCAACACTTTTTATTTAGTGCCACATTGTTTAAATAATTCGCAAAGTTGAGAAAATCAGTTTTTCGTAAATACCCAAAAAATGAAGAATTTTAGAAAATAATGTTTTACATGACAAATGTTGCTACTAAAAAGACCTACAAAACCCAATAATAAATTTTCCAATAGGTTAATTTGTTTATCTGCAAAATAAAAAAAAAACGTCAAAATGGCCTCTTATTTCAATTATTAATAACTTATGATAAATTAAGCCTTGTGACATCGAAATTATCGGAAGTTGTACGTCTCAATTTACTTTAAAAATGCTAAAAATTTCAAATCGATATCTTTTAAGGTTTTTTGCAAAAAGTTATTTGTTTATTAAAAACTTGCTTTCGTAAAATAATTGTCGTAATTTTTTTTTTAGACATTTTACAGTTACAGATCAAAGTGGATTCACATTTTGACAAGTTGTACTATCATGTACATATCAAATTTAATTGATTTTCGCAAATTTCTTTATTGTTTAAAATCGAGTTCGAAAAACACGTGCGTTTTAAAGTTATAAACAAATTGAATAATTTATTTATTTTTAAGGGTACGTCGTTCGGGCTAGGATCATTTCAAAGCTACGATTTTTCTGCAAATTTAAAAAGAATAATAAATGCTCCAAGTCACTTGGGAACTGAGATAATTTTTTTGTAAAATTCTTAGTTTTTTGGTATTTACGAAAAACTGATTTTCTCAACTTTGCGAATTATTTAAACAATGTAGCATTAAATAAAAAGTGTTACCAAAGCATGATATTCAATATTTTTGGCCTCTTTTACATGAGTCAATTTTTATACATTTGGAATAAATCTATTACACTAATGTAAATTTTTGTCGCATCGGTATTCGGTAATTTAGCTCAACATGTTGGAGCGCTCGGACGTAGTTGTACGGTTGGCTCCGAGTCTTGATCCGGAGAGGCAATTTCCTGTATTAAAAGAACTAAATAAATTTGTTATGATGATGACATAAATCCGAGGGTCGGGGGATCGATTCCTACCCAAGACGACTTTTTTTTTTTCCTTAAAAATATATAAATATTGTCATATAATTAAACTGCATCATATATTCATTTGAAATTGTCACACAATGCAGAGCAGGTCTTGATCTACTTAATGTGTTGATTTTAAATACAAATGCCAATAAGTGAATCAGCTATATGGGTAAAAGAAAAATAAAAAATTATCTCAGCTCACAAGCGGCTTAAACATTATTTTTTCTTTTAAAATTCGCAAAAAAATCGTAGCTTTCAAATGGTCCTAGTCCCAATGGAATACGATTAAAAATAATTGAGTTAGTCTATTTGTTTATAACGTGAAAATGTACGTGTTTTTCTAACCCGATGTTAAACAATTAAATCTGCGAAAATCAATTAATTTTAAAATGTACTTGATGGTACAACTTGTAGAGAAGAGAATCCATTTTTGGTCATTAGTCTACGGTGCCAAAAAAAATTTGGACAATTTTACGAAAGCACATTTTTAATAAACAAATTACTTTTTGCAAAAACCTTAAAAGATATCCATTTGAAATTTTCAGAGTTTTTTAAGTAAATTGATACGTACAACTTCCGATAATTTCAAAGTCACAAGGCTTAATTTATCATTAGTTAATAACAGTTGAAATAATATGCCATTTTGACAGTTTTCTTGATTTTGCAGATAAACAAATTAACCGATTTGAAAATTTCTTACTGGGTTTTGTAGGTATTTTTACTAGCTACATTTGTTATATAAAACATTATTTTCGAAAGTTCTTAGTGTTTTCGTTATTTACAAAAATTGATTTTCTCAACTTTGCGAATTATTTAAACAATGTGGCACTAAATAAAAAGTGTTGCCAAAGCATGATATTCAATATTCTTGGCATCTTTTACAAGAATCAATTTTTATTCATGAAGTATCTTTCATTTTTCGATCAAACCCTAATTCGATTACACTACTAGGAGCAGTTAACAAAACAATGAATATAATAGTACATTATACACTAAGGGAGAGAAACGTCTTATTTTTCCTGAGGTGTAATTTGAGGCCCGAGGGCGAAGCCCGATCGAGGGCAACAAATACATCGAGGGAAAAATGGCGGTCTCTAACATAACAAAATTCCGACTTCAAACTTGGAATTTAACAAAATTTCGAGTTTGAAGTCGGAATTTAAGAAAATAAAATATAAAATTTATTGTGGCCCTTCTACGCTTTTATGATATACTATTCCTAGATGCCTACATTAATTTTAATATTTGAAAATATAATAATTCAATAATGTTTTTTCTTTGATGTAAGCTTTGTTGAACCTAAGTTCAAAAGTTACAATAAATTTAGTGTAGCGCGTCTGAGGCTGGGGCGGTTTAGTCAATGACCTGACAGCGGTACTGTTACAAATGTCAAAAAAGCAGTTTTTGATTATCTCGTGCCGAGCCGAATTTCCGGTTTTACCGTCGCAATTTACGATACCGACAATATACCAATCTTTCTTTTTCCGTAGAGAATCACACGATCCTCCACCCGACGTATTTATTTAGTTCTTAACGTTTCAAAAATTGATGTTCTTGAAGTTTTGGCTTCTCTGAGATTATGGTCAATTGTAAGTTTGGGATCCGCCGTAGCCGAACGTGCTAAGCGGCGACTACTTCTAAGTGGATTCCCGACTTCGAGTCCCGTCGAGGGCTACTTTTTTATTTTAATTTTTGGCAGATATTTTTGATTCTGTAATTGCTCTTAGCTTACTTCTAGGCGACTAACGTGGTAAAATTACAAATTTTTGTAATTTTTCCTGATTTTTTGGTGATAGATAGGTAATTAATCTTTAAATAATCTTTCTAGTCTTCCATCGCTCAGTAGGTTCGGTGGTGTAACAGCTAGAAATCCTGATTCCCAAACATTCCTACCAAAACTTCCAACTATCATACACTTTTCACCACCATATCTTTTATTCTGTATCTATCTCTTTCCTTCTTCTTGTTTGTCATATGTTTGTATTTTTTGTAATTTTTGTTATTCTGTACTTTTTTGTTAAAAATTCAATTTAGACCGATAAACCTTTGTAAAAATTCTAACTATTTTAAACTCAATCTTCCTTTCCTACAACCAAAAATTCCCAGCGGCGAGCAGACTGTTGGGGTAACTTGTTTAAATGGAGCTTTTCCAATTGAGTTCGTCTCCATCTAAGCAACAAAATTTTTAAAAAAGTGTTTTGCCATAAAATAGATTTAGGTTTTTATATTCATTGTTTATAGTTAAGTTTTAACATGTTCAAGATCATTGATAATTTTAAGCCGCCACAGGCGGCAGGAGTTTTATCCCTCTTACTAATTTTATTGAGCTAAACCGGTCAAGACCCGTCCAACCGCACTAACACCACGACGCTGCGCGACGTGGTTGTACGGCTCCGGGTCATGATCCGGGGAAGCATAAATTGTATCTTAAAAATTAATAAATATGTTGATGATGATGATGATGATTCCCAAACAGGTGATCCGGGTTCAAACCACGCACCCGGAAGTTTCTTTTTTACATTTCCGGTCATAATTTCATGCTCAAATATTACCTATATATCACATGAGTAATTTTTTTTAAATTTCGTATTTGCTTAATTAAAGAGGGTTTCTCGGAGCTTCATTCAGCTTCAAAATAATTTTGTTTGTCATATGTTTGTACTTGTAATTTGTTATTCTGTCCCCTTTTTGTTAAAAATTCAATTTAGACCGATAAACTTTGTGAAAATTCTAACTATTTTAAACTCAATTTTCCTTTCCTAAAAACCACAAATTCCCAACGGCGAGCAGACTGTTGAGACAAATTGCCTTGAATGGGGTTTTTCCAATTGAGTTCATCCCCATCTCAGCAACAAAATTAAAAATCAGTGCCTCTCCCAAATATAGATTAAGTGTTTTATGCATTATTTAGAATTAAGTTTTAATATGTTAAATCTTACCGACAATCTTAAGCCGCCACAGGCGGCAGGAGTTTTATCTTTAAAGTTAATTATATCGAGCCAAACCGGTCATGATCCGTCCAACCGCACTAACACCACGGCGCTGCGCGACGTGGTTGTACGGTCGGCTCCGGATCATGATCCGGAGAAGCATTTTACTGTAAAAAGATGAATAAATATGTTGATGATGATGATGATTGTCAAACAGGTGATCCGGGTTCAAACCACGCACCCGGAAGTTTTTTTTTTACATTTCCGGTCATAATTTGATGCTCAAATATTACCTATATATCACATGAGTAATTTTTTTTAAATTTCATATTTGCTTAATTAAAGAGGGTTTCTCGGAGCTTCATTCAGCTTCAAAATAATTTTGTTGGAAATTGATACAAAAAATTGTGCGTGTCAGCCAAATTGGCGTATCCATTTAGAATTGTTGAGATTCGATTTCATATTTATAAACTACAACCATGACTACTTTCAGATACCAATCTTCATTCGAATCGGACCATGAATGATAAAATTTGGAAGCAATATTAAATTTTTGAATTTCGATCTCATGTCTGTAATGTGACCTTGATTTTCTTCAGATAGCAATTTTCCATCGAATCAAATGATAAATGGCAAAGCTAGTGCCCCATGATGTACGCCGCCATTTTGAGTTATTCACTTCCGATCATTTATTTTTAATCTGCGACCCTAATTACCATCAGATACCAATTTTCAGTCGAATTAGACGACAAATGATAAAACTGATCCGTCATGATGTCGCCGCCATTTTGAATATTTTGGTTTCAGTCTCATATTTGCATTCTGCGATCATAATGATCTTCAGATATCAATTTTCAACCGAATCGGGCCGTAAATTATAAAATTTGACAGCCATGTTGACGCCACCATTTCGAATATTGTTAAATTTCGATCGAAAATTTGTGATCGGCGACCTTGATTGCATTCAAATACCGATCTTTAGCTGAGTCATTTGATAAATGATAAAACTTGGCATGCCATGTTGACGCCGCCATTTTGAACTTTTAAGTTCCGATCTTATATTTGTAATCTGCGACATCGATAATCCTCACATATCGAATTTCAGTCGACCATAAAGATCAAATGTTTTAATTTTTTTTTTCATTTTGACGAACCCTGTATGTTTTCTTTAACAAAAATGCATCAAGTTTTTGTAGGTTCGGCTTCTATCGATTGATTAAATCCGAATTTGAATTATAAATTTTCTCGCACAATTTTTTGCATTTCCAACAAAATTATTTTGAAGCTGAATGAAGCTCCGAGAAACCCTCTTTAATTAAGCAAATACGAAAATTTAAAAATATTACTCATGTGATATATACGTTAATATTTGATCATCAAATTATGACCGGAAATGTAAAAAGGTAAAAAAAAAACTTCCGAGTACGTGGTTTGAACCCGGAGCCAGCCAAACATCCACAGCACTAATCGCCATGGTAATTGAAGGGATGGACAGAGCGAGGCTAGGTTGGATTAAAAGTAAACTTAAATAATAATCACTATCTCCTTTCGCGGGATCGGCGAATTAAAAAGTGTATAAGATAGAACATGTAAAAAAAAATTTAAACTTAAAACAATTGATATATGCAATGCAAAAGACGCTGGTGTAGATAAAATATCACAGATATATATGATAGTTCGGCACGGGAAAATTACTATCCAAAAAACCCGTTACAAGCAATGCAGCAAGAGCGAGCGGCTATATCAGACCGCATAATTTATAATTTAAAATGTTTGCTTTCTAAAGAATTTAATAATAATAATAATAATAAAGGAATAAATATTGTTTGGAAGAAATAATTTAGAGCGACAAAATAAACAAAAAATACAAAAAGGAAACGAAGAGAAAAGGTAAATATCGGAAATTGTGTTTGAGAATTTTTATAATTGAATAGAGAAAGTGGGTGTGGCTAGATATGTTGCCTAAAGATGGGCAACGCCTGGTATGGTAATTTGTGTTTGATGCGAAAAGGTGCATTATGCTCTCTGATTCGCGTGATGTTGTTTGTTAGTGGGCTATTACCAAGTTTAAATTGATAGAATTTTTCCGGTGTAACTTTGATGTAGTCCACTAGTGGCGTTATGTCGTGGCAACGTGCATAAAGGTCTCTTAAGGAGATGTATCGTGAAGAATTTGAAATGAGGCGCATAAATTTATGTTCCAGAACTCTTAGTTTATTCATTGTCGTGTCCGGTATACTGCACCATACCGTTACCATACCTAGCCGTTACACCACCGAACCTACTGATGAATGGAGGACTAGAAAGATTATTTAAAGATTATTTCCCTATGCATCACCGAAAAATCAGAAAAAATGACAAAAATTTATAATTTTAACACGTTAGTCGCATAGAAATAAGCTATGAGCAATTATAGAATCAAATATATCTGCCAAAAATAAATAAAAAGTAGCCCTGGGCAGGATTCGAAGTTGGGAATCCACTTAAAAGTAGTCGCCGCTTAGCACGTTGGGCTACGGCGGATCCAAAACTTAAAATTGACTATAATCTCGGAGAACGCAAAACTTCAAAGACATCAATTTTTGAAACGTTAAGAACTAAATAAATACGTCGGGTGGAGGATCGTGTGATAACTCTACGGAAAAAGAAAGATTGGTATTATGTCGGTGTCGTAAATTGCGACGGCAAAACCGGAAATTCGGCTCGGCACGAGATAATCAAAAACGGCTTTTTTGACATTTGTAACAGTACCGCTGTCAGGTCATTGACTAAACCGCCCCTCGCCGCCAAACGCAGCGGTCCCAGCCCGGCAGACTGATCGGCGGGTATTCAGTGGCTCATCGACAACCTATTAAGACATATTCTGTCCATTTACAAATAGTACAAATTTCTGTGACGCTAGCTCTCGGGGTATACTGTTGTGTCGCTGCGTCGTGCGTTAAAAAAATAATGTGGAGCCTACATTTTTGATCGTAGGAAGAACTTCGAACTTCATACTTTCGATTGGCGCTATTAGTTTTTTTAAAGAAAAAAATATTTTAAGCAATTTTTGACAAAAAATTATTTGCAACTAATTTGTTTAACCAATGAAGGTCAAGGATTATTGTTGGTAACTTTTATGTTGTCCCTGACATATTCGGAGATGTTTTCTCAAAAGTTACCGCTTCCCGGAATTTTTCCGAAGTGAAAACCTCTATCGATTCCACTACACTTAATTCTGTAAAAGAACAAAAAAATAGTTTCATGTAGTAATAAGTAACTAGATGAAAATATTCGATCGACCTAATTTATAATCACTTGAAAATTATTTTACTCAAAGGCAGCTTTTTACTGTAAATATAAATATGTTTTGACATATGCCATCTTCTGATTGTATATACCCGATGTACCTATTTACATGTTTAAATTTATACACAGAAAAATACGTTTTAAATATATATATACATATATACTTACCATTAATCAATACAGAACCAATATGATTATCACGCTTACTCCCTAATTGTATTGATTTAATGTAAGTAGGTTGTTTTTGTTTTTAGTAATAAAAACTTAAAATACATTGGACTTATTTGGTTATTTGTTAATATTTGATGTACCTAAATGTAAAAAATTGCTCAATGTCAATATAATTCCTTTAGCAGAAAATCAAAAATATTGACGAAATTAACTAAAATACATGTAAGCATCAATTCTATTTTTGTTGTTAAATTGATTACTTTAAGAAATTATCATAAATATAAGCAGCAAGTACAAGTTTTATAAACCGTTTGTAGGTACATTTATTTGTAAAAATCGCTGAAAAGTGATCACTTGACGCTAAGAAGACAGACACGTCTCTCTCTTCCTCTCTGTGATGAGCGTCCACTGGATGTTTTCAAAGATTAGTGAAAGTATTGATAATTATTGAATTATCAATGGTAGCAAGACGTGGCAATATCGTAATATCGCGTACTACAGTAGGCGGGGCTTACCCGAGGTCGGCGCTAAGACGTTAGCGGAAGAATAGAACGAAAGTCAACTGTTCGGCCGAGTGCAACATTATTATGGGATTACGTTGCTTCGGACATTCATCGCTAGGTACCGCCACTCTCCAATAATTACGGGAATGGGTATCTATTACTATTTAATCAATGATATTATGATCAATATAAAAATTTAACTACTTGGATCTTTTTATAAGATCTACGTTACAGTTTTGGCAACAACTTGATGCCTTTTACTTAACACTGCAATATGGCGCTATTGGCGTTTATGGTTTCTTTTAGAGGAGCGCTACCCAAAAATATGTATTTTTTAAATTCTACCGCGGAGCGACCGGAATAGTCGCCTGCCCATGTAATGGGGCATTTTCCCATATTTTTTTAATTTGAAAATTGAAAACTAGAAATAAAAATAAGGAATACGTGTTTTTTCTTTCTTTTTTATTTAAGCCGGAAAAAAATTAGTTAAACTTTCATGACGTCATTAAGCGATAATTCAAATAGAGCGCCAAATGTACTTATTTCTAGGGAGTTTCAAGTTATGGTGATTTGTGATTTGACATTTCATGTAACTATAACCTTATTTTTTGTTTGTTTCATAAACAGATGTTCAGTTTTGTGTAGCACCTAATATCGACCTGTGAATGAGTGTAAAATTTCATTAAAAACGACGTTTGATCTACCTTCTACGTAATTAGTTTCCATATTTGTATGCTTGTATAGAATGTTTTCAAACAAATAGCTAAACAAACAAAATATTGAAAATTAATTAGTCACACCCTTAGACTAGGAAAGATAGATGGTGAGGACTCGTAACAGCGCATAATCGCCACGCTAACAAGTTGTGGCTAAGACGCCATTGCGGTGGTGGCACACAAACGGTAGAGAGCAAAATGAAATTTTCCAATAGAAGTGATTTATAAGTGATTTAGTGCTAATTTATGTAATGTACCTACATGATGGTATCATATTCTATAAACTACTGTAAAAATCACAGCGGGAAAAAATTGAAAGGAGTGACGCTTTGCAGGTTAAAGTATATGCAGTTTTCACTTTACCTAGTTAAATTAACTGTAGGCCTATTATTTACTTAATTATGTCCGTGTGCATGCAATGATAATGAGAAGCATAGTATATCATTTTCTGGTATGCAATTTGCACGTAATTTGATTGAAATTTTCATTCATCTTTTCTTCATTGAATATAGAACAGTGCATCCGAAATGACACTTTTTCCATGGGCGTAGGTGTATCGATTATGGTGTTATATTATATAGAATGTAGAATAAATTCTGGTATGTAAGATTTGAGTAAATATATTTATGACAGTGAATATTAATTGTATTATTATGAAGCTGTTTTTGGAAAAATACCAGTTTTGTATCGTTTTATTCCTTTGATGTGATAAACTTGACACCTACATATTGTACATATGTTCCGCCACTCGCGCTTGCTCTCTGGTGGCAGGCGGCTTCACCATTGGCAGTAGCGTTACGACTCCTTACAATATATATCTTTCCTACTCTAAGGTCACACCACTGTCACCAGATTAACAGTGTGGTGTCAGTGTTGCCAATAGTTTTTTATTGATTTACCTAGTTTTCGCTTAGTGACGTCATTATGAAAAATTGAAACTTCTAATTAAAATTATAATTTTATAGTTTTATATAACATATTTTTTTCTGTGCCAAAAATATTTAAAAAATATGCATTTTTCAAATATAAGCATTTCCACTTTCATCTCAGATTAATGAAAATACCCTATGGGGTACCTATTTTCCCATATTTTTTTAATTTGAAAATTGAAAACTAGAAATAAAAATAAGGAATACGTGTTGTTTCTTTCTTTTTTACTTTTTTATTTAAGCCGGAAAAAAATTTGTTAAACTTTCATGACGTCATTAAGCGATAATTCAAATAGAGCGCCAAATGTACTTATTTCTAGGGAGTTTCAAGTTATGGTGATTTGTGATTTGACATTTCATGTAACTATAACCTTATTTTTTGTTTGTTTCATAAACAGATGTTCAGTTTTGTGTAGCACCTAATATCGACCTGTGAATGAGTGTAAAATTTCATTAAAAACGACGTTTGATCTACCTTCTACGTAATTAGTTTCCATATTTGTATGCTTGTATAGAATGTTTTCAAACAAATAGCTAAACAAACAAAATATTGAAAATTAATGAGTCACACCACTGTCACCAGATTAACAGTGTGGTGTCAGTGTTGCCAATAGTTTTTTGGTGATTTACCTAGTTTTCGCTTAGTGACGTCATTATGAAAAATTGAAACTTCTAATTAAAATTATAATTTTATAGTTTTATATAACATATTTTTTTCTGTGCCAAAAATATTTAAAAAATATGCATTTTTCAAATATAAGCATTTCCACTTTCATCTCAGATTAATGAAAATACCCTATTGGGGTATATGAAGTATACATATACTAACTACCTATGCCAACAGATATCGGTAACCATTCGTTTAAGAAAGAATGTCCCCCTCCATATTCTCCCATCATACTAAACCTTTCCAGAGAGAAAATAGTTTCGTAGTTACTTATATACTCTCTTCGATTACCGACTGGCAGACGGTAACTTTTCGTTGTCGAATTTGCACGTCATTTCCCTTACTATTTAAAGTTTTTGGGTATTTAGATTAATCAAATCGTGACAGCCAAAGAATATTATATTTAAGAAGCCATATAAATAATAATTTCTACTATAAAAATACTAAGTAAATAAAAATATAATTCAATATTCCACGTCTGACTTTTTTAATAGCTCCATATAATAATTTTTCCAAAACAACTAAACAGTTAAAATATGTAATTTTTTAGCCAATGTTGAGTTAGTAATGATTAAATCGCCAATACTAAAACCCTTTTCCAATATACGTTGTGGAACTTCAATAAATACACAAGAATGTGTTGTGTGCGGTCTTTTAGATTTCTTCATCTTCATTTTTGGATCACACCCAGTGGTAGACTTAGGTCGTTCTTTTATTCCCCTATTAATTTTATTTGACAAACCATCAGTGGTTTTGGGCTCAACATGTTTTACATGTTCTATTTTGTGCTTCTTAAAGTTCCTGTTTACATCAGATTTTCTCCTAGAAACCGCTTGTAACCACTGACAAAAAACCTTCTCGTTCTGATGCATCTTTCTTTGTCTATATTGTTCAATTAGTTGATTTCGCATCTGTTCTCTTAATTTATTCGATTTTTTTTGTTCTTCAAGATTCTTTAGTTGTATAGAACTTAACCCATATTCAGATCTCAGACCGTTATAATTTGGTAATTTCGGATTTAGTTTTTGTTTGGTTTTATCACAACACTTTCTCTGTAGCAATTGTAACGGAGGTAATCTAATATTTTCATGTATGTCAAGTTTCTTTATAGACATGGTCAAGTCAAAGTCTAGCTTATCTATGCAGTGACTTTTACAACAAATGTTATGTGAGTTTAAAAATGTAGTGTTGGTTCCAGCAGACTTTTTCCTTTTGCTATTTATGTGAGATGATGCTTTCTTTATTTCACTATTGATTATATTATTACCTTCCTCATTTATTGCTGTGTTAGTTTTTTCCTCAAATTCAATGTTCTTTATATCTACATCACAGTCGCTTTCGATATCCTCAATAATCACTTCTTCTGTTTCTTTCTCTTGCCCCTCGTCTATGTTAAAAATATTTAAATCGTTCTTGATAGTGGTTTTATATTCTAAAGTTAATGGACGATTGTCCATCAAAACTTCTACATGGTCACTTTCAATGCTATTAATGTCATCATCAGTTAAGTCAGGTTCAAATGATACTAATTCTTCTCTGAATTTTACTTTGAACGATTTTTCGTTATTTAGGTACAGATTTGTATTATATAAATCCACATTGGCCTCCATGACTTTTTCTGTTATATTATAAGGAGTTGTCGAAGGTTGCAAAACTAAAAAAATATATGATTTAGAGCGTTATCAATTCTTAAGAATTATTGTTTTCTTATAACTTTATATTTATAAATTCGCGGCTATTTATAATTTAATGGGTACAATTATTTAGGTAATATAGATATGTCTTAGGTACAATCAATTGAGGCATTTCATAAGAAGTCTAAGCATTTATAAAATACTGTTATGCATTACATCCCCTAGAAAGTAGAGACTGATACGCCCATGACTAATAGTGACTGTCCTGAAAATTTCTAGAAAGATATCGAGTTTTCTGGAGGGTGGTGGGAGAAGATTCTCGATTGTGTTTTAGATAACTCTAGAGGCAATTTCAGAGTATATAAGGCGAGATACCCGGCAGAAGAAGAGAAAGTTGAAAAGTGACAACTGTGAGGTTAGAAATTCGAAGTGATAGAAATACAAAATAATAAACATTGTAAAGGTTATTTTAGACAGTTAAGTACATTTTAGTAGATAATAAAAATTTTGCGTAGTTTGCAGTAAATTATTAAATAAAGTGTTAGTTTTATCCCTTGTTGAAATTATTTGGAATCCACGGATCCTGGAAGGTGGATTCAGGGATGAAAATACGCGACAATTTGGTGTCAGAAGCGGGATTTTAACAAGAGGATTTTTCGGTGTTCGAGAAGGTTTGGATAGTGTATTCTCGGGAAGTAGTGCTAGCAGGGAGGACTGATGTACTGGACATTGTTCGAGGGTTATTTGAACGGGAAAATAGTGTTAAGTTAATTCTTAAGGCATTGTAGTACCTACATTTTAATAGGACATTCGTGGTAATAATTAAAATCTTTGAACTAAGAAGTGACAAAGATTCTGAACAAGAGTTTTGCGTGCTGTTTCGATTTTTCTGGACAGTTCCATTACCGATATAGACGTGATTGTTAAATTTAGTTGATTTTAACGTAGTCATATACCAAAAGTATGGCATCAGAGCGACAAATGCAGGAATTTATAGCACAAATGCAAAAAGATGATGATGGACCAGGAAAGAAAACGCCAGGAAGAGAAAGAGGAACAGGAAAGGAAACGCCAGGAAGAGAAAGAGGAACGAGAAAGAAGACGACAGGAAAAAGAACTAAAACATTAACAGAAAAAAGAAGAACAAGAACAAAAACGTCAAGAAGAAGAGAAACAGTGACAAAAGGAAAATGACGAATTAAAGAAATCTATAGAGACGCAACAGAATGCCTTATTTATGGCACTTGCAGAAATTAAAAAAATGAGTAAGGAAGATATGGGCAGCCTGAAGACGAAATGAGGTCGAAGAAAAAGCAAACAAGTTTGAAGAAGAAGTCAAAGGAGAAATAGACCAATTAAACCGACAGTTGCGGGATAGAGGAAGCTAGCAAGTATCATCAGGCCAGCGATTGAAACATCCCTCCTTTAACGGTCAAAATTCCTGGACGACGTACAAAAGACAGTTTGAGGCAGCAGTGTGTGCAAACAACTGGGATGATGAAGAGAAGGCTATGGTATTGGTCCTGACTTTACGAGGTCAAGCATCGGAGTTGCTCCAGACAATTCAGGTAAGGCAACAAAAGAACTTTAGAGTTTTAGAAGCTATCTTAGACCTGCGATATGGCTATCAACACCTTGCCTAAGTATACCAGGCCCAGCTAGACTTGCGTGTTCAAAAAGCTGGTGAAAATCTGCAAGAATTTGAAGTTGCGGTGGAAAGAGTGGCACACTTGGCGTACCCCAATGCGCCAAGAGAATTTAAAGAGCAATTGGCGGTGGGGGCATTCCTAGATGGAATAAGGGACGAGGAGATCAGGCGAGTCCTCAGGCTATCCCGATATAATAGGAGCAGCGAAGCCTTGGTGCGTACACTAGAAGTAGAAGCTGCATATAGGGATACTTCAAGGTCGAGAGTACGAGCTGTGACTCTCGAAGAATCTGAGGCGGAAAAGGAGAACCAAAGCCCTACGTTGATCAAGATGGAGAAAATGTTTACTCAAATACTGGCTAAATTGGATACTGCAGGAAGACAAGAAAAGCCAAGCGGGGGTATTAAATGTTAAACTGCGGCAAGATAGGGCATATGAAACGAGACGAGTAATTGCTGTAAATGTTGAAGAGGAGTAGGAAAACTAGAAATAGCCAGCACCAAGAGGGTTGTGCTGGCTAGGGAATACGGTGCGCCCAGAGAAATAAAGATTGTCCATCAGCTACAAAGAACGCCAAATAGTTTTTTGTTCCAACGATATACAAATGGAAGAAAATGTGTGTTTGACACTCGTGCTACGTCATCAATAGTGCGGCTAGGGTTTATATCTGGCTTGCAGATTAACAAGAGACAAAATGAAGTAATTAATCGGACAGCCACGGGAGACAGGGCTACGGTCCATGGAGAGATCAACTTGGAACTGCAGGTTGGACGGTTGAGGTTCAATAATTAGGTCATTGTGGCTGACATAACGGATGATTTCATTTCGGGACTGGACATCATGGGGGAGCGGAGATTTATTGTTGACGTAGGGGAGCGAGTCTTAAAAATTGGAAATGTAGAATTTGTTCTGGCAACCGCAAACGACTAATTCCATAAAGCAAGGCTATTGACAACACGGACGATTAAGATTCCTGCTCATTCAGAACAGATAATCGATGCTGCCTTGGAAGGAAATCTTGAAGGGTACCACGTTGACCTGGTCGAAAGTAACGAATCGAGTAAGTCCCTAACCAATATTATTGTGGCAAGAACTTTAACCCGAACTAAAGACAAAATTCCAATTAGAGTCGTTAATTTAAATTCCCATGCAGTGACAATCAAATAAAGTAAACCGATTGGCTCCTATGAACCGGTCACATGGGTAGCAAGGTGCGAGGAACACACAGAGGGAAATTCATCTACGAATATCGACCAGGAAGTTTTGACCTTGCTGAGTTTCCAGTTGGAGCATTTATCTGAGGATGAGCGAGGAGAGGCAACCAAGTTCCTGGAAAAGGAAAGTGCAGTATTTGCCAAAAATACAAAGGCCCTTACAAAAACAGACATGGTCCATCATAAATACTGGTGACTCACCTGCTATTCGACAACAACCTAGAAGGTTCCCGCTAGCAAAACGTGGGGCTTCATCCTGATAAGGAAAAGTCGGCGTTCTCAGCAATTTACTGTGATGCCTTTTGGATTTTGCAATGCCCCAGTCACTTTTGAAAGATTGATGGAATTCGTGCTACGAGGGCTAACCCGGTTTACCTTGATGACGTGCTTGTCATGGGATGAGACTTAACAGAACATTTAAAAAATCTTCAAGAAGTATTTGGTTTGCAGAAATTGCGAAGCCATTACACCGGCTGACAGAGGAGAAAGTGTAGTACCAGTGGACACCAGAGTGTGAAACGGCATGGAGAAAGTTGAAGGCAGCTTTATGTAGTGGTCCTGTACTAGCATACCCACAACGGAATGGACTTTTTATTTTAGATACGGATGCCAGTAATTCTTCGGTTGGTTGTGTGCTGTCCCAAATCCAGAACGGACAACAGAGAGAGCAACCGAGTACTTCAGCAAGGTGCTTTCCAAACCGGGAAGAAATTATTGTGTAACCAGGAAAGAGTTACTGGCCATCGTCAAATCCGTTGACCCTTTCCATAAATATCTCTACGGACGACATTTCAAAATCCGGGCTGACCGTGCTGGCTGTTGCAGTTGAAAACCCCGGAAGGCCAATTGCCTCGTTGGATAGAGCGGCTGCAACAGTATGACTTCAAAATCGAACATAATCTGAAAGATCTCATAGCAACGCGGATGCTTTATTTATTATGCAAGGATGACTGCAAGCACTGCCGCCATGTGGACAAACAGCAGGGCACGGAAATAGTCAACACTATTAAAATAGACGTTCCAGATAATTGGACAACTGAAATCCTGAGACGAAAACAACTGAACGATACAGAGATCGGGGCTATATTGAGAGCAAAGGAAAAAGGAATTAGACCAGAGTGGAAGGATGTTTCGGACAAAGCAGTTGGATTGAAGGCTTTGTAGGCATAGTGGGACTCACTTAGAATTATGAACGGGCTATTAAGAGAGCATGAAAAAGCTCGGATGGGAAGCAAGATGTTATGCGTCTAGTGATATCCAGGTGTTGAGTACTGACAGTACCCCAGGAAGTGAATAATGGCAACCGGTGGACACTTCGGCGTTAATAAGACCTCGAATAAAGTCCGAGAATGATTTTACTGGGTAAATAGTCGTCAAGATGTGGAAGTTTGATGTCGTAATTGTAAAATTTGTGCAGCCTGTAAGGGACCACGGACTAGAAGTAGGGGTGCAATGAAGCAATATAACGTAGGAGCTCCATTTGAGAGGATTGCGATCGATATAGCCGGACCATTCCCAGTAACCAAGGATGGTAACAAGTACATACTGATTGCCATGGACTATTTTAGTAAGTGGCGGAAAACCAGGAAGCGGTCACTGTCGCTAAAATCTTGGTAGATAACTTTTTATATGTCGGTTTGGTGTACCCCTAGAGCTGCATTCAGATCAAGGAAGAAACTTTGAATCAGGGGTATTTCAGCAAATCTGCAAGTTTTTAGGAATACACAAAACACGGACAAGAGCCCTTCACCCGCAATCAGATGCAATGGTGGAGCGACATAATAAGACTATGAAAGAACATTTCTCTAAAATGGTTCTCAACGTGACTGGGATCTACACATACCGTTTTTTCTCATGGCATATAGAGGTGCTATCCATGAGTCTACAAAACAGACATCGGCTTGTGTAGTATTTGGACATGAGATCAGACTGCCGTGTGATTTGATGTTTGGAACACCAGGTGGAGAACGGCTTTCTGTGAACAACTATGTGGATGAAATAAGTGAACGGCTAAGAAATGTCCATGAGCTAGTTAGAGACCAAATCACCATAGCCAGTGACCGAATGAAGGCTCGTTATGATCGTTAGGGTAGTTCAGAATGGTTCAAGGCGGGAGATCTGGTTTGGCTGTACAACCCACAGCGAAAGAAAGGAACTTCACCGAAACTTCAATCGCCTTGAAATGAACAGTATACTGTTATTACCCGAATTAATGACGTCGTCTATCGGATTCAACGAAGAAAAAAGTTCAAGATGAAGATCGTGCATTTGGATAGACTGGCGAAATACACTGATGATTCTGAATTGCCTCACCGGGACGATCAGATTTAAGGAGAGGGCAGTGTTATGCTACACCCCCTAGAAAGTAGAGGCTGATACGTCCATGACTAATAGTGACTGTCCTGGAAATTTGTAGAAAGAGATCGAGTTTTCTGGAGTGTGGTGGAAGAACATTTTCGATTGGGTTCTAGATAACTCTAGAAGCAATTTCAGAGTATATAAGGCGAGATCCCTGTCGGAAGAAGTTGAAAGGTGACAACTGTGACAATTGAGAGGTTATAAATTCGAGGTGATAGAAACACAAAATAATAAACATTGTAAAGGTTATTTTAGACAGTTAAAGTGCATTTTAGTAGATAATAAAAATTTTGTGTAGTTTGCAGTAAATTATTAAATAAAGTGTTTATCCCTTGATGAAATTATTTGGAATCCACGGATCCTGAAAGGTGGTTTCAGGGGTGAAAATACGCGACAATACTGGTAAAATATAAGAAGAAGAATCAATTTAAATGAAAAACGATATATATATTTTTAAATTGAATACAGTATATTATCCTCCACGAGTACTTATCGGAGCTAGTTATATATCCACGGTGCGAATCGCCGTGGCATTGAAGGGCTGGCCGGAGTGAGACAAGGTTGAATTAAAAAGAAAATTAAGTATAAAACCTCAATATCCTTTCGCAGAATGGTCAAATTAAAAAGTGTATAAGATAAAAATATGTGAGGGAAATAAATGTAAATCAATTTTTATTAATACGTTTTGTCCCACCTCCTATTTTGATAAATATAACAAATTGCTTTTGCTTACCTTGTTTTGTATTTACTCAACTCTTAGGAATGGGCGTATTACTGCTTTATTTTGAAATTTTGCCTCTTTTTGCTTTGGTTACCTCAGTCGAGCTCTCATCTCAGAGTTCGTCGAGGGTTGCTTTTGAAACTTTGTTTGAAATGATCTTTTTATTTTAGTTCATACATCTAGAAAGTAAAAGCTTTGGAGGCGGCAAAGTACTTAACTGTGCAATAGTGTTGTATGAACGCATAATTTTTTTCTTCATTTTTAGTCTTTACTTATAGACAAACAGAAAAAACTCTTCCATTTGATACCCATGTCAAGGGGGTTATAAAGAAAAAGTTAATCCGCCATCTTTAGCGTCCACCATATTAGATTTAGAATGACTTCACATAGTTTATCGTATTTTACTCGTCAAATCCTTTTTTGGGAGTTGTGAAGACATTAGATATACTATATTGCATTGTTACCATGCAGACTTAAAAACTTGTGCCAAATTTCAAAGCTTTAGTTTAATTAGAACTAGTCGAAATTTTGATTGCAAGATTTGTAGTAGACAGACAGACAGACAACAAAGTTGGATTTGGAACGATAGCCCTTTAGATATACCATATTGTCATCGGCCTTATACACGTGCGTAAAATTTCAAAGATCTGGCTTAATTAGCACTATTCAAAATTCTGACTGCAAGATTTGTAATAAACAGATAGCCAACAAAGGAAGTTAAATAAAAGTTTAAAAAAATTGACCTGTTTGAGCGGTTTTTGTCGCTTGCTTTGTAGCAATTTTATCTATTTTATTTATTCTTTTTATTTTATTTTGTGTTATAAACCAGTGACTTTAATTTATAAAAGTGTTGTTGCTCTTAGCACGTCGATTTTTTTTTAATGTAATTCACCCGCCGTTAAATTAGTTTTAACAAAATTACTACAAAATTCATAATTAATTATAAGCCTTTTTCTTTATAACTTCCGTTCTAATCGTCCGAATTTTCCAAAGCTCATTTTACTCGAGAATACATGTGCTTTTAAAGGAAATTGGTTCCATTATTCTTCAATAATAAATGCTATTTTTACATACCTAGCAACATTGTATATAGAGTCTATATACAATGCTAGCAAGAACTGGCAAATTTTTGCAAATTTTTAGTTCCGTATTCAAAGTTGCATAACTATACGAATTCTTCAGTTAGATTGCTCTAAATTTTTTTGCATACACTTCAATGGTTACCAAATAGACTCCCGGTATCCGTTTTATCATAAGTGTACGTTTTGCAAAAAAAGTTTTATTTGCTTATAACTTAGGTTCAAGGCACTTTTTTATCATGATTTTTGCAGGAAATTACATGGTTTTGTTAGTAGTGCCTATCCATATCCAAAAAATTTTTCAATAAATTAGGTAACTTATTTATGAGAAACAAAATTAGCAAGTAACAGAAATTGCAATAACTTTTTTTTTTAATGAGATTCAAACGGCATTAGATGCGCAGGAAAAAAATACGCTGATTTCCCCTTTTGTGGTCCCGTTTTAGACCATTCTAAGCATTGGTGAACATGCTTACTGTTATAAGAGCAGTCATAGTTGTTCATAATAATGTTTTTTAGTGTAATATGTACGAAAAAATATAAAAAATGTAACTTCGAATTTTTCGAAAATGTTACAAAAGTCTCAACAGTGCCAAAACTAAAATCGTTGATATCTCGTCTTAAAATGGTTTAAACAGGGACCACAAAAGGCGAAATCTGCGTATTTTTTCTGACGAATCTAATACCGTTTGAGTCCCATTAAAATTTTCATAATTAAAAAAGTTATTGCAATTTTTGTTACTTGCAAATTTTATTTTTCATAAACAAATAATGTTAATTTATGGAAAACAATTTTTTTGAATAATAGGCAATTGCCTATTCTTATACCAACCAAACCATGTAATCTTAAGCAAAAATCATGATAGAAAAGCGCCTTGGTTCAAAGTTATAAGTAATTTTTTTTTGCAAAACGTGCACTTATAATGAAATACCAGGGTTCTATTTGGTAACCATCGAAGTGTACGCAAAAAAATTTTGAGCAATCTAACTGAAGAGTTCGTCGTTATGCAACTTTGAATTCGGAACTCAAAATTTGCAAAAGTTCGCCAGTTTTTGCTATGTTAAAATAGTATTTATTATTCAAGCATAATGGAACCAACTTACTTTAAAAGTACATGTACTCTCGAGTAAAATGAGCTTTGGAAAGTTCAAATCGGACGATTTGAACGGAAGTTATGAAGAAAGAGGATTATAAACAATTATGAATTTTGCGGTAATTTTGCAATAACAAATTTAGCGGCGGGTGAATTACATGAGTATTATTTTCGTAATGTGGCTAATTTTGTACTATTTTTACAAAAAAATCGGTGTGCTAAGAGCAACAATACTTTTAATTTATTTTTTGGCCTAAAGTCACTGGTTTATTACTAATTTTCGTGCAGACAACTTCAGCAATTTCTATTAGCCTAATATTTTTATATTTGTAATGTACACTTGATGTTGTTAAGGTATTAAATACTTACAATAATTTCCAAAGTCATCTTCGGATTCAGTATGACTTTTAATGCTCTCTGTTTCTGAATCCATTTGAAAGTAAATTTAAACTTCCATAATTATTGTTTTCACTTTGTCTCTTCAGATATATACGAACATAATATAAATACCTCCATTGACCAAGCAGAGCTGTTTATTTACATATTTCCATAGAAACCATGGAAGTAATAAAACACTATTATGTTTATTACGATATCTATCTACTATAGTCTGTTTTTAAACAAGGAGGAACGTTTTAAATTTAACGCGCTAAATCATACATCTGTGATTGGATTCGCCCTCGTCAGTTTTACACAAAGCAATAGTCGTAAATTTTGACATATAAAAATTTTAATTTCATGTCATAAATTATTTGGTTACAATTTCTATTTTATCGTTTGCACATTATATATCACTTTTTAATCACTTTTATATACATCTGAAGGTAAAAGTGACTAATTACTTGATGTCTTTATATTGCGTAAATGGTATGGATGCTGTAAAAATACAGAGGTCAAATAGTGGTCGATGCAGTTCATAAAATCATAATGCAATAAAATACCAGTGTTGCCAGGAGGACAAAATGAAATTACTAGCGAAACTTGATTGCATTCCTGGCATTTTCTGGCAAAATTTCGCAATATTGCATTCCCAGGGCCGTCGAGAGAAAATGGGGCCCCGAGGGCAGTAACATATGTGGGCCCCGATCCCCAGCTCTTCGGTAGCCAATTTCAGATTTTTTTTTTGGCATTTATAATTGAAATAAAAAAAGAAAAAATAAGAATTGACAGAGAAGGATCTCTAAAGTTTTAAAAGTTTCTGGGAATCTTAAGAACAATAATGGGGATTGTGGACAGAATGAAAAGGAAGAAAAAATCATTGAGTGCTTAATATTGGTTTTTTGTTTTTTTCTTACTCATTTATACTTTTTACTTTTTTGTTTTTTTCTATAGGAATCTCGATTACGCCTAAAAGAATATCAGTAAAGAAATACATAAAATTATTCACATATACAATTGACATAGATTAATAGTACTTACGCACTCTCAGGAATGAAATGACGGATTTTTAGGGATACATATATGAAATTATGTATAACTGGTTTTATTGATATAGCACTATATCTATTCGTCCAAGTGATCGAGCATGAGGCCCATAGATGCGACTACATTTCATTTCCTGCAGCTGTGCAACGGGAGAAATTTCCTTTATGATTTTTATAAAGAATTTTATATCCTAATTAATCGTTTGGAGGTTTCAGCCGTGTCGCTATAGCTCGTCTATGTAGTTTTTTTTACAGCTGATAAGGTTGTTATCAGCTTCTTGCATAGATCGATGATTTTTCCTACATTTTTAACAGAATTCTATCAAGAAAGGACGGGGTACTATAACTAAATTACATTTTTTTTTACCGACGGAAAATGCATTTTCACCCCTTCCGCATCGCCCCAGACCTCTACTCGACAGATCAAAGTTGTTTATTTTCATCCAACATAGCCGTTTTTCATAAAATTTGCCATGTCGGGATGGCAGGAAATATTGGTCTAGGGCTTTCGTACTATTAGTATTAGAAAAACATAGTTAATTCGATAAGGAGGGTCTGATAAATATTACAATGTGTTAAGAAGGTGGGGATAAAAAAGAATTCATTTTTGCTAATGTCTATTGAGTGGCCCTTATGAAAAATCTTTATAATAATTTTGTACTTTCCTACAAATAACTGACGGAGAAATGACGAGCATGGTCACGGGGTGAAAGTTTCAGAAATTATAGCTTCGTCTTTGTTTAAAAAACCTCACCTATTTAGGTTCCGATTAAGTGAGAAATTGAACAAAATTGCCACAATAAAAACATTTCTTAGCATTCTACCTTACGTATGTTTAGTGACATAGATGCCAAATGACCTCCTCCGCATTTTGAACGTAGGGTAAACAGAAAATGAGTTGTTGCCCAAAAACGACATATCGGTACCGAATTTCCAAAATTGAGGATAGTGCCCTATCTTGGAAATTAAACTCTTATATATCTTTTCTAACCCCTAAATAACACTACAAAACACCAAGTCAGGTAATTGTGACACTCAAAACTGCTCACCACTTCAGCTAAAATTTTAATTCATAAAGATTTTAACTACATGTGTATACATTTTTATTGGAGTGAAGTTATCCACACAAATCCATCCACACTTTATGACACATGGTAAATCCAAATTGAGATAGATCAATCAACTTAGCAGTTACGACAACTGGTCTGTACGAAGAAACGCGCATGCGCGTTCGAAATGCGCTTGCGCTCTGCAAAATCGCAAGCAATTTCGTGCATTCCTGGCCAGCCCGTAGGAGGGCTGCTACAACTATTTAAATTAAGAATATTCGCGATTTCACTGAATATTCGGTTTCAAAATTTGTCAAAAAGAAAAATCTTTAATCATGACATTTTTAAAACAGAGAATGTTCGTGCATCTATAAGTTTTCGGTTGTAGAAATTCCAAAAAAAAAAAATTTTAATATGTAATTTTAAGAGAATGTCCGTCTCATCCCTATCAAGGTTCCCATGTACCGTGCAATCTTTTCCAGCCCGTAGGAGGGCAGTTACGACCCTATCCACACATTCTCAAATTTTTCGGCATTTGAAATTTCAAATAAATTTTTTTAATCACGTAATTTTAGGAATAGGTCCGTCTCATCCCCATAAAGGTTGTTATGTACCCTACAATCTCTGCCAGCCCGTAGGAGGGAGGTTACATCCCCTTTAACTGAAAATATCTATAATTTCTCTACTTTATTGCTTCTAGAAAATTCAAAAAAAATTGTTTAATCGTGTAATTTTGAGAGAATGTCCGTCCCATCCCTGTGGAGGTTGGCATGTACAGTGCAATCTTTGCCAGCCCGTAGGAGGGTAGTTACATCCCCTTAAACTGAAAATATCTATGATTTCTCTAATTTATTGCTTCTATAAAATTCAAAAAAAATTGTTTAATCATGTAATTTTAAGGAAATGTCCGACTCATCCCTATGAAGGTTGGCATGTACCGTGCAATCTTTGCCAGCCCGTAGGAGGGCGGTTACAACCCTATCCACACTTTCTCCAATTTTTTGGCTCTAGAAATTCGAAATAAAATTATTTAATCACGTAATTTTAGGAATAGGTCCGCCTCGTCCCCATAAAGGTTGGCATGTACCGTGCAATCTTTGCCAGCCCGTAGGAGGGCGGTTACAACCCTATCCACACATTCCCCAATTTTTCGGCTGTAGAAATTCCAAATAAAATTGTTTAATCACGTAATTTTGGGAATACCTCCGTCTCATCCCCATAAAGGTTGTTATGTACCCTACAATCTCTGCCAGCCCGTAGGAGGGAGGTTACATCCCCTTTAACTGAAAATATCTATAATTTCTCTACTTTATTGCTTCTAGAAAATTTAAAAAAAATTGTTTAATCATGTAATTTTGAGAGAATGTCCGTCCGATCCCTATGGAGGTTGGCATGTACAGTGCAATCTTTGCCAGCCCGTAGGAGGGTAGTTACATCCCCTTAAACTGAAAATATCTATAATTTCTCTACTTTATTGCTTCTAGAAAATTCAAAAAAAATTGTTTAATCGTGTAATTTTGAGAGAATGTCCGTCCCATCCCTGTGGAGGTTGGCATGTACCGTGCAATCTTTGCCAGCCCGTAGGAGGGTAGTTACATCCCCTTAAACTGAAAATATCTATGATTTCTCTAATTTATTGCTTCTATAAAATTCAAAAAAAATTGTTTAATCATGTAATTTTAAGGAAATGTCCGCCTCATCCCTATGAAGGTTGGCATGTACCGTGCAATCTTTGCCAGCCCGTAGGAAGGCGGTTACAACCCTATCCATACTTTCTCCAATTTTTTGGCTCTAGAAATTCGAAATAAAATTGTTTAATCACGTAATTTTAGGAATAGGTCCGCCTCGTCCCCGTAAAGGTTGGCATGTACCGTGCAATCTTTGCCAGCCCGTAGGAGGGCGGTTACAACCCTATCCACACATTCCCCAATTTTTCGGTTGTAGAAATTCCAAATAAAATTGTTTAATCACGTAATTTTGGGAATAGCTCCGCCTCATCCCCATAAAGGTTGTTATGTACCCTACAATCTCTGCCAGTCCGTAGGAGGGCGGTTACATCCCCTTTAACTGAAAATATCTATAATTTCTCTAATTTATTGCTTCTATAAAATTCAAAAAAAATAATTTAATCATGTAATTTTAAGGAAATGTCCGCCTCATCCCTATGAAGGTTGGCATGTACCGTGCAATCTTTGCCAGCCCGTAGGAGGGCGGTTACAACCCTATCCACACTTTCTCCAATTTTTTGGCTCTAGAAATTCGAAATAAAATTGTTTAATCACGTAACTTTAGGAATAGATCCGCCTCGTCCCCATAAAGGTTGGCATGTACCGTGCAATCTTTGCCAGCCCGTAGGAGGGAGGTTACAACCCTATCCACACATTCCCCAATTTTTCGGCTGTAGAAATTCCAAATAAAGTTGTTTAATCACGTAATTTTGGGAATACCTCCGTCTCATCCCCATAAAGGTTGTTATGTACCCTACAATCTCTGCCAGCCCGTAGGAAGGAGGTTACATCCCCTTTAACTGAAAATATCTATAATTTCTCTACTTTATTGCTTCTAGAAAATTCAAAAAAAATTGTTTAATCATGTAATTTTGAGAGAATGTCCGTCCGATCCCTATGGAGGTTGGCATGTAGAGTGCAATCTTTGCCAGCCCGTAGGAGGGTAGTTACATCCCCTTAAACTGAAAACATCTATGATTTCTCTAATTTATTGCTTCTAGAAAATTCAAAAAAAATTGTTAAATCATGTAATTTTAAGGGAATATCGGCCTCATCCCTATGAAGGTTGGCATGTACCGTGCAATCTTTGCCAGCCCGTAGGAGGGCGGTTACAACCCTATCCACACATTCCCCAATTTTTCGGCTGTAGAAATTCCAAATAAAATTGTTTAATCACGTAATTTTGGGAATACCTCCGTCTCATCCCCATAAAGATTGTTATGTACCCTACAATCTCTGCCAGCCCGTAGGAGGGAGGTTACATCCCCTTTAACTGAAAATATCTATAATTTCTCTACTTTATTGCTTCTAGAAAATTCAAAAAAAATTGTTTAATCATGTAATTTTGAGAGAATGTCCGTCCCATCCCTATGGAGGTTGGCATGTACAGTGCAATCTTTGCCAGCCCGTAGGAGGGTAGTTACATCCCCTTAAACCGAAAATATCTATAATTTCTCTAATTTATTGCTTCTAGAAAATTCAAATAAAATTGTTTAATCATGTAATTTTGAGAGAATGTCCGTCCCATCCCTATGGAGGTTGGCATGTACCGTGCAATATTTGCCAGCCCCGTTAGGAGGGTAGTTACATCCCCTTAAACTGAAAATATCTATGATTTCTCTAATTTATTGCTTCTATAAAATTCAAACAAAATTGTTTAATCATGTAATTTTAAGGGAATGTCCGCCTCATCCCTATGAAGGTTGGCATGTACCGTGCAATCTTTGCCAGCCCGTAGGAGGGCGGTTACATCCCCTTAAATTGAAAATATCTATAATTTCTCTAATTTATTGCTTCTAGAAAATTCAAAAAAAATTGTTTAATCATGTAATTTTGAGAGACTGTCCGTCCCATCCCTGTGGAGGTTGGCATGTACCGTGTAATCTTTGCCAGATTGTATGGTACATAACAACCTTTATGGGGATGAGGCGGAGCTATTCCCAAAATTACGTGATTAAACAATTTTATTTGGAATTTCTACAGCCGAAAAATTGGGGAATGTGTGGATAGGGTTGTGACCGCCCTCCTACGGGCTGGCAAATTTTGCACGGTACATGGCATCCTTCATAGGGATGCGACGGACATTCTCTCAAAATAACATGATTAAACAATTTTTTTTTAATTTTCTAGAAGCCATCAATTGGAGAAATCATAGATATTTTCAGTTTAAGGGGATGTAACCGCCCTTCTACGGGCTGGCAAAGATTGCACGGTATATGCCAACCTTCATAGGGATGAGGGGGACATTTTCTTAAAATTACATGATTAAACAATTTTTTTTTAATTTTATGGAAGCAATAAATTAGAGAAATCGCAGCTATTTTCAGTTTAAGGGGATGCAACCGCCCTCCTACGGACTGGCAGAGATTGTAGGGTACATGACAACCTTTATGGGGATGAGACGGACCTATTTCTAAAATTACATGTTTAAACAATTTTATTTCGAATTTCTGGAGCCGAAAAATTTGAGAAAGTGTGGATAGGGTTGTAACTGCCCTCCTACGGGCTGGCAAAGATTGCACTGTACATGCCAACCTCTATAGGGATGGGACGGACATTCTCTCAAAATTACATGATTAAACTATTTTTTTTGAATTTTATAGAAGCAATAAAGTAGAGAAATCATAGATATTTTCAGTTAAAGGGGATGTAACCGCCCTCCTACGCGCTGGTAGAGATTGCACGGTATATGCCAACCTTTATGAGGACGAGGCGGACCTATTCCTAAAATTACGTGATTAAACAATTTTATTTCGAATTTCTAGAGCCAAAAAATTGGAGAAAGTGTGGATAGGGTTGTAACCTCCCTCCTACGGGCTGGCAAAGATTGCACGGTACATGCCAACCTTCATAGGGATAAGGCGGACATTCCCTTAAAATTACATGATTAAACAATTTTTTTTTGAATTTTATAGAAGCAATAAATTAGAGAAATTATAGATATTTTCAGTTTAAGGGGATGTAACCGCCCTCCTACGGGCTGGCAAAGATTGCACGGTACATGCCAACCTTCATAGGGATGAGGCCGATATTCCCTTAAAATTACATGATTAAACAATTTTTTTTGAATTTTCTAGAAGCAATAAATTAGAGAAATCATAGATATTTTCAGTTTAAGGGGATGTAACTACCCTCCTACGGGCTGGCAAAGATTGCACTGTACATACCAACCTCCATAGGGATGGGACGGACATTCTCTTAAAATTACATGATTAAACAATTTTTTTTGAATTTTGTAGAAGCAATAAAGTAGAGAAATTATAGATATTTTCAGTTAAAGGGGATGTAACCTCCCTCCTACGGGCTGGCAGAGATTATGGGGTACATAACAACCTTTATGGGGATGAGACGGAGGTATTACCAAAATTACGTGATTAAACAATTTTATTTGGAATTTCTACAGCCGAAAAATCGGGGAATGTGTGGATAGGGTTGTAACCGCCCTCCTACGGGCTGGCAAAGATTGCACGGTACATGCCAACCTTAATGGGGACGAGGCGGACCTATTCCTAAAATTACATGATTAAACAATTTTATTTCGAATTTCTAGAGCCAAAAAATTGGAAAAAGTGTGGATAGGGTTGTAACCGCCCTCCTACGGGCTGGCAAAGATTGCACGGTACATGCCAACCTTAATGGGGACGAGGCGGACCTATTCCTAAAATTACATGATTAAACAATTTTATTTCGAATTTCTAGAGCCAAAAAATTGGAAAAAGTGTGGATAGGGTTGTAACCGCCCTCCTACGAGCTGGCAAAGATTGCACGGTACATGCCAACCTTCATAGGGATGGGACGGACATTCTCTCAAAATTACATGATTAAACAATTTTTTTTGAATATTCTAGAAGCAATAAAATAGAGAAATTATAGATATTTTCAGTTTAAGGGGATGTAACCGCCCTCCTACGGGCTGGCAAAGATTGCACGGTACATGCCAAGCTTCATAGGGATGGGACGGATATTCTCTCAAAATTACATGATTAAACAATTTTTTTTGAATATTCTAGAAGCAATACAATAGAGAAATCATAGATATTTTCAGTTTAAGGGGATGTAACCGCCCTCCTACGGGCTGGCAAAGATTGCACGGTACATGCCAACCTTCATAAGGATGAGGCCGATATTCCCTTAAAATTACATGATTAAACAATTTTTTTTGAATTTTCTAGAAGCAATAAATTAGAGAAATCATAGATATTTTCAGTTTAAGGGGATGTAACTACCCTCCTACGGGCTGGCAAAGATTTCACTGTACATGCCAACCTCCATAGGGATGGGACGGACATTCTCTCAAAATTACATGATTAAACAATTTTTTTTGAATTTTCTAGAAGCAATAAAGTAGAGAAATTATAGATATTTTCAGTTAAACGGGATGTAACCTCCCTCCTACGGGCTGGCAGAGATTGTAGGGTACATAACAACCTTTATGTTGATGAGACGGAGGTATTCCCAAAATTACGTGATTAAACAATTTTATTTGGAATTTCTACAGCCGAAAAATTGGGGAATGTGTGGATAGGGTTGTAACCGCCCTCCTACGGGCTGGCAAAGATTGCACGGTACATGCCAACCTTTATGGGGACGAGGCGGACCTATTCCTAAAATTACGTGATTAAACAATTTTATTTCGAATTTCTAGTGCCAAAAAATTGGAGAAAGTGTGGATAGGGTTGTAACCGCCCTCCTACGGGCTGGCAAAGATTGCACGGTACATGCCAACCTTCATAGGGATGAGGCGGACATTTCCTTAAAATTACATGATTAAACAATTTTTTTTGAATTTTATAGAAGCAATAAATTAGAGAAATTATAGATATTTTCTGTTAAAGGGGATGTAACCGCCCTCCTACGGACTGGCAGAGATTGTAGGGTACATAACAACCTTTATGGGGATGAGGCGGAGCTATTCCCAAAATTACGTGATTAAACAATTTTATTTGGAATTTCTACAACCGAAAAATTGGGGAATGTGTGGATAGGGTTGTAACCGCCCTCCTACGGGCTGGCAAAGATTGCACCGTACTTGCCAACCTTTATGGGGACGAGGCGGACCTATTCCTAAAATTACGTGATTAAACAATTTTATTTCGAACTTCTAGAGCCAAAAAATTGGAGAAAGTGTGGATAGGGTTGTAACCGCCCTCCTACGGGCTGGCAAAGATTGCACGGTACATGCCAACCTTCATAGGGATGAGGCGGACATTTCCTTAAAATTACATGATTAAACAATTTTTTTTGAATTTTATAGAAGCAATAAATTAGGGAAATTATAGATATTTTCAGTTTAAGGGGATGTAACCGCCCTCCTACGGGCTGGCAAAGATTGCACGGTACATGCCAACCTTCATAGGGATGGGACGGACATTCTCTCAAAATTACATGATTAAACAATTTTTTTTGAATATTCTAGAAGCAATAAAATAGAGAAATTATAGATGTTTTCAGTTTAAGGGGATGTAACCGCCCCCCTACGGGCTGGCAAAGATTGCACGGTACATGCCAACCTTCATAGGGATGGGACGGACATTCTCTCAAAATTACATGATTAAACAATTTTTTTTTAATATTCTAGAAGCAATAAAATAGAGAAATTATAGATATTTTCAGTTTAAGGGGATGTAACCGCCCTCCTACGGGCTGGCAAAGATTGCACGGTACATGCCAACCTTCATAGGGATGGGACGGACATTCTCTCAAAATTACATGATTAAACAATTTTTTTTGAATATTCTAGAAGCAATAAAATAGAGAAATTATAGATATTTTCAGTTTAAGGGGATGTAACCGCCCTACTACGGGCTGGCAAAGATTGCACGGTACATGCCAAGCTTCATAGGGATGGGACGGATATTCTCTCAAAATTACATGATTGAACAATTTTTTTTGAATATTCTAGAAGCAATACAATAGAGAAATCATAGATATTTTCAGTGTAAGGGGATGTAACCGCCCTCCTACGGGCTGGCAAAGATTGCCGGTAAATGCCAACCTTCATAAGGATGAGGCCGATATTCCCTTAAAATTGCATGATTAAACAATTTTTTTTGAATTTTCTAGAAGCAATAAATTAGAGAAATCATAGATATTTTCAGTTTAAGGGGATGTAACTACCCTCCTACGGGCTGGCAAAGATTGCACTGTACATGCCAACCTCCATAGGGATGGGACGGACATTCTCTCAAAGTTACATGATTAAACAATTTTTTTTGAATTTTCTAGAAGCAATAAAGTAGAGAAATTATAGATATTTTCAGTTTAAGGGGATGTAACCTCCCTCCTACGGGCTGGCAGAGATTGTAGGGTACATAACAGCCTTTATGGGGATGAGACGGAGGTATTCCCAAAATTACGTGATTAAACAATTTTATTTGGAATTTCTACAGCCGAAAAATTGGGGAATGTGTGGATAGGGTTAACCGCCCTCCTACGGGCTGGCAAAGATTGCACGGTACATGCCAACCTTTATGGGGACGAGGCGGACCTATTCCTAAAATTACGTGATTAAACAATTTTATTTCGAATTTTTAGAGCCAAAAAATTGGAGAAAGTGTGGATAGGGTTGTAACCGCCCTCCTACGGGCTGGCAAAGATTGCACGGTACATGCCAACCTTCATAGGGATGAGGCGGACATTTCCTTAAAATTACATGATTAAACAATTTTTTTTGAATTTTATAGAAGCAATAAATTAGAAAAATTATCGATATTTTCAGTTAAAGGGGATGTAACCGCCCTCCTACGGACTGGCAGAGATTGTAGGGTACATAACAACCTTTATGGGGATGAGGCGGAGCTATTCCCAAAATTACGTGATTAAACAATTTTATTTGGAATTTCTACAACCGAAAAATTGGGGAATGTGTGGATAGGGTTGTAACCGCCCTCCTACGGGCTGGCAAAGATTGCACGGACATGCCAACCTTCATAGGGATGAGGCGAACATTTCCTTAAAATTACATGATTAAACAATTTTTTTTGAATTTTATAGAAGCAATAAATTAGAGAAATTATAGATATTTTCAGTTAAAGGGGATGTAACCGCCCTCCTACGGACTGGCAGAGATTGTAGGGTACATAACAACCTTTATGGGGATGAGGCGGAGCTATTCCCAAAATTACGTGATTAAACAATTTTATTTGGAATTTCTACAACCGAAAAATTGGGGAATGTGTGGATAGGGTTGTAACCGCCCTCCTACGGGCTGGCAAAGATTGCACGGTACTTGCCAACCTTTACGGGGACGAGGCGGACCTATTCCAAAAATTACGTGATTAAACAATTTTATTTCGGATTTCTAGAGCCAAAAAATTGGAGAAAGTGTGGATAGGGTTGTAACCGCCCTCCTACGGGCTGGCAAAGATTGCACGGTACATGCCAACCTTCATAGGGATAAGGCGGACATTCCCTTAAAATTACATGATTAAACAATTTTTTTTGAATTTTATAGAAGCAATAAATTAGAGAAATCATAGATATTTTCAGTTTAAGGGGATGTAACTACCCTCCTACGGGCTGGCAAAGATTGCACGGTACATGCCAACCTCCATAGGGATGGGACGGACATTTTCTCAAAATTACATGATTAAACAATTTTATTTGAATTTTCTAGAAGCAATAAATTAGAGAAATTATAGATATTTACAGTTTAAGGGGATGTAACCGCCCTCCTACGGGCTGGCAAAGATTGCACGGTACATGCCAACCTTCATAGGGATGAGGCCGATATTCCCTTAAAATTACATGATTAAACAATTTTTTTTGAATTTTCTAGAAGCAATAAATTAGAGAAATCATAGATATTTTCAGTTTAAGGGGATGTAACTACCCTCCTACGGGCTGGCAAAGATTGCACTGTACATGCCAACCTCCATAGGGATCGGACGGACATTCTCTCAAAATTACATGATTAAACAATTTTTTTTGAATTTTCTAGAAGCAATAAAGTAGAGAAATTAAAGATATTTTCAGTTAAAGGGGATGTAACCTCCCTCCTACGGGCTGGCAGAGATTGTAGGGTACATAACAACCTTTATGGGGATGAGACGGAGGTATTCCCAAAATTACGTGATTAAACAATTTTATTTGGAATTTCTACAGCCGAAAAATTGGGGAATGTGTGGATAGGGTTGTAACCGCCCTCCTACGGGCTGGCAAAGATTGCACGGTACATGCCAACCTTTATGGGGACGAGGCGGACCTATTCCTAAAATTACGTGATTAAACAATTTTATTTCGAATTTCTAGAGCCAAAAAATTGGAGAAAGTGTGGATAGGGTTGTAACCGCCCTCCTACGGGCTGGCAAAGATTGCACGGTACATGCCAACCTTCATAGGGATGAGGCGGACATTTCCTTAAAATTACATGATTAAACAATTTTTTTTGAATTTTATAGAAGCAATAAATTAGAGAAATCATAGATATTTTCAGTTTAAGGGGATGTAACTACCCTCCTACGGGCTGGCAAAGATTGCACTGTACATGCCAACCTCCATAGGGATGGGACGGACATTCTCTCAAAATTACAGGATTAAACAATTTTTTTTGAATTTTCTAGAAGCAATAAAGTAGAGAAATTATAGATATTTTCAGTTAAACGGGATGTAACCTCCCTCCTACGGGCTGGCAGAGATTGTAGGGTACATAACAACCTTTATGGGGATGAGACGGACCTATTCCTAAAATTACGTGATTAAAAAAATTTATTTGAAATTTCAAATGCCGAAAAATTTGAGAATGTGTGGATAGGGTCGTAACTGCCCTCCTACGGGCTGGAAAAGATTGCACGGTACATGGGAACCTTGATAGGGATGAGACGGACATTCTCTTAAAATTACATATTAAATTTTTTTTTTTTTTGGAATTTCTACAACCGAAAACTTATAGATGCACGAACATTCTCTGTTTTAAAAATTTCATGATTAAAGATTTTTCTTTTTGACAAATTTTGAAACCGAATATTCAGTGAAATCGCGAATATTCTTAATTTAAATAGTTGTAGCAGCCCTCCTACGGGCTGGCCAGGAATGCACGAAATTGCTTGCGATTTTGCAGAGCGCAAGCGCATTTCGAACGCGCATGCGCGTTTCTTCGCACAGACCAGTTGTCTTAACTGCTAAGTTGATTGATCTATCTCAATTTGGATTTACCATGTGTCATAAAGTGTGGATGGATTTGTGTGGATAACTTCACTCCAATTACATTTTTTACTTACTAATAATACCTGCTACGTGCAATTCAAATATTAGGCCGGTCGTGGTAATTTTTTTTTGGTCAGAAATTTAAAACAGAAATTTTATTGACTATTCTTATAGGAAACATTGGGCTGAACACGATGGTGACATTAAAAAAATTATGAAACACAGACATCATTGGTAAAAACAATGGTTTTTAGAGAGAAATCTAATTTTCTGGCGTATTTCATCAATACGCGTCGTTTGAGACCTATTATCTTTGACCATTCATTTATTGATTGATTGATTTGCCAGCGTAAGGTGGGCATTGCTGCTGATTCCGGTGCATGGAGATTTGTTCCACCACGCAGCCCGATCATCCCACCGTGTGCCGGAACAAACCCCCGGTGCTTTTATATACCGCCGGACCGGCTGCATACGCTGGATTGGACATTCGACATGCTTGTTGTCAGCAGCGAGAGCCGCATGACGCATGGGGTAGGAGTATAGGATGGAGCGTGTAGGTGTTTGTGAGATGCTTCTTTTAGGTTTTCGTGCTTCTTTTTACTTTCAGATTTTTGTGATATGCTTCTTCTTAGTTTCTGTCTGTGATCATCTTCTCTCCTATTCTACGTCTGAGTTTTCTGTTTCTTCTGTTTCTGAGTCTGGCAGTGTGTATATCTTTGATATTTCTTTATTGTATTCCGTTTTTTGTTGTGCCGATTTTTCCCAGTGTGTATAATCCTTTCCTAGCTTATTCATAATCCTCTCGATTGTTGTTATCTATGTGTAGCATGGCCTCCCTATTTTCAGTTTATTGCTGTTCAGTCGCAGCGCTTTCTTTAGTAGGTGTGTCGTGTCTCGTCTTTGGACGTGTCCCCAGTATTTCATTGCGTATGATTCTATTCTTTTGATTATTGTTCTTCCCTCTAGTGATGTTGACGTTTTCTGTCGTTTTTGTGGTTTTCCTGTTTTTGCTAGCAGTTGGATAATGTCCCTTTCAGCTCTTCTTAGGCTTCTTCTGTTGGCCTTTCTCGTTGCTGAGTTTTTGACTCCATATATCATCGTCGGTATTATGATGGTCGTGTATATCTTTTTGGTTAGGCACCATGGTGGTTTATTGTCCCCAATGAAGGGTAGTAGAGCTCTTGTGACTCTATAGGCTGTTTTGATTCTTACCCTTACTGTTTCCCTCCTTTTCAGTTGATTCGTTAGGTATGTTCCTAGGTATTTTATTCTATTCGTGGTTCTCAGGGTGTAGTCTCCTATTTTGTATTCTTCCCCACTTGTTGGACTTGTTTTTGTCAATGGGTCTCGGACCATTATTAGGCTCTTCTTGAAGTTTATTTTCATTCCAGAGGAATCCAGATACGGTGTCATGTTTCTTAGAAATTTAACGATGTCTTGTTCTTCCTCGGCAATGATGAGTATATCGTCGGCGTATGCAAGTACGATGGGGGGCTTTATCGTTCCATCGTTTCCATTGAAATTCTGATTCTCCTTTATTGAGCTTTCTATCACTTGGTCCAGGACTGTGGTGAATAGTCGGGGGGATAGGGGACATCCTTGTTTGACTGCTATATTCTTCATGTACATAAATTAATGGTCCTAAATTAACATTTTTTTTCTGTTCAGCAAAAGGTCATACGGATATTTTATTATGGTCAAAATGTTGCATTTTGTTTATAAAATTTACTTCTTTGCATTGTAATTTAAAAAAATGCTTATTAAACAATGAAATATCTCAGCTCAGGAATGTCGTATGGAAATGAAATTATCGGCAAATGAAAGATAATAAAAAAAGGAAAATTTTGAGCCTAGATAGATCTCGATCCGTTAACTAGAACCGGAACCCATTTTGTCAATTTTTTATTAATTAATTTTTTGAAATAAATCTTGTGACGACATAAAGTTAATATATTAAACTAACCAGTTCAATTGCCACAATCCATTGGTTTTTTCATACATTTTTTTGCTTCATCTTCAAAAAACAGAAAAATGCAAAAATGCAAAATTGCATTTTATAACTGTTTTTGATGATAGAAACAAATTGTGACGTGATGGCGCAATACTGACACCGGATTCGGATTCAGCACACCAAAATACACCGGAAATGATTGGTCTGATCCGTGTAATCGACAACTTCTTTTTGTGTGTGCCTGTGTAATTACTTTCAATTTGAATTTCATTGTTTTATTCAAGAACGTGCTCTGACGAGAAAAACGCAAGAGACCGTTTTCATATAAAATTGATCAGGCTAATCAGGAAAAATATTCACACGGAAAAATGTCAGTGGCTTTCTTGGTACTGGTGGAGCGAGAAAATAACTAATTAAAATATGTGGTTTTATATTTTATTAACGCATACCAAAATTAAAAATAATATCTAAAGTACTTTCTGAGATATTAAAAAACCACGAAATAAATAAATAAATAAAAAACCAACACCCTGTAGCAAGAAATTTAAGCTGTTGCGGACATATGCTCATATGAACTTTTCTTCATAAAATGACCTAAGGAATCACACTCTAAAATATTAGCACGTCATTAAGGAACACCCTATATAAAAAAATAATTAAACTTAAGAAAATTAAAACATAAAATAAATAATATATTAAAGCATAAGTGGATAATAAGGTCTTTAAAACACGCGCGATTTTTCGAGCACGACGGCGCAGCCGGAGTGCTCGAAATAGAGCAAGTGTTATCCAGGAATATTTTACGCTATTTATTTTATTGGTACACTTTGAAATAAATACTGGTATTATTACTACAAAAAATGGAAATAAGAACGGGCTTGTTCGGTATTTTTTTTATTCATAAATCGAAAGTGCAAGTATAAAATAATGGATCTGCAAAAAATCAGAATTTTATTCGCACGTTTAGTATCTTAAAAACTACTACAAATCTGCACCTCGCAAAAAAGGGGCGTGGCCAGGCGCTACGCCACTATACGCATAGACTCGGCGATCTCAATAGATTTGATGCTCCTTAGTTGTTATAATTATTATAAATGTTTTCGAAGTATTGTTTGTTTTGCTTACTTCATGACAGTAGGGGAGTACAATTTGATGAAATGTCAAAAAATTACAATTTTCACTCGTTCCTGTCGGGACGAATTTTCGATTTTGACCCTGCAATTTACGATTACGATTCATCGCCGACCTTCACCTTTCCGTAGCGACATAGAACGAACTTCCACTCGACGTATTTATTTAGTTATCAGCGTTTGAAATTCCATGTTTTTAGACTTTTCAGGTTAAATTTGAAGGTCCTAGAAAGCCAATTTCTTACGTCACTTTCGTATAGTGACGTCACAAATGAGCGCTCGGTTTTTGCAACTATTGCTATTTTCAACTCCTTATATCTCGAGAACGGAAAAGGTTAATAATACGAAATTTTAAGTGCATAATGGGAATATCGAGTACTATATGAAATAGTATATTATGTAACAAGTTTTATAAACGTCATTTTAGTCACGAGTTTTATTAATCGCGAGCGACGCGTAGCGGAGCGAGTGTTTAATAAAATGAGTGACTAACAAGTTTATAAAACGTGTTGCATACTATACTTTTTCTACGACAGCAAATATCTAAATAAAAAATTTGGAATTTATTTTAATATTTCATTTATTAACGTATCAATAACATGGTAACAGTAAAAAGTTTATATGCACGTTCGTATTGACTTTTAGATTTTTCTGGCAGCAAACTAGCAGTTGCCGATGCCGCTGCTTGAGTAATTTCGGGCGGAGTACCAATGAAAACATCTTCTTCACTTTCACTGTTGTTTAGGCTCATTTTTTTCCAAAAAATACAAAATTACTTGTCTCTTGTCACAACGCGTCGATTTATTTTGACAGATTGATGACAAGAATTACGGAAAACTAACTTGATTTTTGCCATTGAAATATCTAGAATTAACCTCAGCCGTGACTAATATCTCGTTGCTAAGTTCAGCCAGTGACTAAAATGCACGAAGTCACGGTTTGTCGAAAGCGTGTTTAAAGGATTATTTAGCGTCATGGAAACGTATACGATAACCGCCATTTTAAAGATGGAAGTAGAAAAAAAACTATTATAAATCTGCACCTCGCGAAAAAGGGGCGTGGCCAGGCGCTACGTCACTATACGCATAGACTCGGCGATCTGAATAGATTTGATGCTCCTTAGTTCTTATAATTATAAGTGTTTTCGAAGTATTTGTTTTGCTTACTTCTTGACAGTAGGGGAGTACAATTTGGTGAAATGTCAAAAAATTACAATTTTCTCTCGCTCCTGTCGGGACGAATTTTCGATTTTGACCCTGCAATTTACGATTACGATTCATCGCCGACCTTCTCCTTTCCGTAGAGATATAGAACGAACTTCCACTCGACGTATTTATTTATTTACCAGCGTTTGAAAATTCCATGTTTTTAGATTTTTCAGGTTAAATTTGAAAGGTCCTAGAAAGCCAATTTCTTACGTCACTTTCGCATAGTGACGTCACAAATGAGCGCTCGGTTTTTGCAACTATTACTATTTTCAACTCCTTATATCTCGAGAACGGAAAAAGTTAATAATACGAAATTTTAAGTGCATAATGGGAATATCGAGTACTATATGAAAAAGTATAAAAACCATATAAAAAGAATATCATGGAACAAGCCCATTAAGAATGTAAAATGGTTGAATTCGTGATGTGACATCAGGATACCTGTCAGTGTCAAATGAGGAATACAAAAATTAATTTGCAATCTGTCACATAGGATTAATTATTGTCACTACAGTTGTTACTATTGTATATTGCTTTAAAATGAGTTCTAACATTGATTACTTAAATAGAAAAGCAGATTCGCGGTTAATGCGGCAAAAATTCCGGTCAGTTCAATAATTAAAAAGTTGACATTTTGACTCGGGTTGTAGTTGTTGCCATGGTAACTTTAGAATACGCGCGTTTTTAAAAGTTAGATTTAAACACTCGGAGGCGTACTCTAAATAAGCATAATAGGGTACTAATAAAAATAATACCTTTAAATGACTCTTTAAACCACTTTGAACCACTTACAGTGCATTTAAAACGAAACGTGCTTTGAGTTTTATATATACAAAGTCGTTAGTCCGCAAGTTACTCGGAGCGTAAACACTAAAATACGTTGTACTGCGTTCATAAATTAATTGTTATAAAAGCAAAGCATTTATGGAAAAAACAATGGATTTTTGTGACAACTGAAAACTAGTAAGTTTAATATATTAACTTTATGTTGCGCAAGATTTTTTTCAATAAATTAATTAATAAACAATTGACAGTCGCAAATGTAAAATGGTCTCCGGAAAAACGGTTAGAGATAAAAAGTCACTAAAAGTCTCAAACGACGTGTATTGATAAAAATCTTCATTTTTTTATATCTTGACTTTTTTTGTCCGACGCTCCGTTTTCTTTGAAAAGTCAAAGAACATCAAAAAATGAGAAATTTTGCTAAAAACCATTGTTTCTAACAATGAAGCCTATGTCTTGTATTTTTTTTAATGTCACCGTCGTGTTCAGCGTAATTTTTCCTATAAGAATAGTGTATAAAATTGCTGTTTTAAATTTCTGACCAAAATCGATGATTTTGACTTTATGACGACCGGCGTATATACCCGTATTAAATGAATTTAAAGTGACTTTCTCGTATAAACATTTTTTTCTATAAATTTACTGTTTCCTTAAACTCATTTAATTTTTGCCATAAAGACGTTGAAGTACTGCGAAGTAGGAGTACGATGATCTCAGAATCTGAAAAGAAAATTATTTATTTGGTTAACTGTATAGTTAGCAAGCGATGCTTGAGGTGGCCTTTCCCTAGAAAGAGACATCCGATAGGTAAATATTTATTATTTTTGGCCATCACTTTTTTTCTTAGTACGCATATTTAAAAAAACTATAAGAGTACCTAAGGTAGAACCATAACAAGACTATTACTATGAATTTTCACTTAATAATTTCAGTGGTTTGCAAAATAGCTGGATTTAAAACTACGAAATAGGAAGATTAACATAATTTTTAAATTTAAATCTAGCTATTTTGCAAAACACTGAAATTATTGAAGTGAAAATTAAAGGCAATAGTCTTGTTATGGTTCTACTTAAGTACTATTATAGTTTTTTTAAATATATGTACTGAGAAAAAAAAGTTATGGCTAAAAATAATAAATACAGACAATAATATTTCCTATCGGATGTCTTTTTCTAGGGAATGGCCACCTTAAAGAAATATTTCTGATGGATTATGCACTTTGTAAAAAAATATGTTTGTAGTTTGTAGTACTTACGAAGATATTTAAGGGGTGGGGGCATTTCTCTGCCTATGATACAGAGGAAGGAATTTTTAACATTCTAAGAAGAGTTGTGTACTATGGCGACGGAGACCGAGAGCAATGATGACGGTGATGGATATGATGATGATGGAGACGGTGATGGAAATGATGATGGAGATAACGATTGCATATTAATATAAAAGGGTATAGCACGTTAAGCATGTGTATGCTACTCCAGCACAGATCTTGGTGAAATTTTGAGAATAAGTTGATAATGGTGTGTGATGAACTTTTCCAGAACATTATTATTAAAAAATAATTTTTAAGGAAGTTATGTGGGTACGAAGAAAAATCAAACTGTTTTTTTCTCGGGAATGGGTCAATCGACTTTTGGAACAAAATATGGTATGAGTTTTGATGCACGAGATGGCGTTTAAAGACCTTTTTAATTATTTTTATGGAATGAGTTTGAGACATATGCACCATTTCCTCTCAAAAAGTGTTTAGATACCCTCTCAAAACTCCTTCAATTTCAATGCGACCGATAGGGTAATAATATTCAAAAAGTCGAAAATCTCGAACACATCGCGTGTCGTGCGGTTCATTACAACATCTCGCCACGGCCATTCACTGCTACTAATGCCCCTAATCACTATCAAATTTAAAATAGTATAGAACAACTGTGTTGTAAGTCTTTAGATTGTTGACGTCTGTAGTCAGCCAGAGACGCAGTTTCCACTAACATGAAAACATTTGAACAGAACACTCGCCCTATCATCCCTATATACTTTGTCACAGTTCAATGAACCGTGACCTAATAACTAAAAAATACGCAAGAGACTGTTTTTATGTAGAGTTGACCAGGCTAAGCAGGAAAAATATTCATATGGAAGAATGTCAGTGCCGCACCACTTTTTTGGCAAAGGTCGCTGCCTAAGGAATTACTACTTCCACATCCAGATTTTTCATCCAAGTCACTTTAAAGGAAACATCTTGTCTATATTTACACTCTAGTTTGTGAAAATTTTACTAAATTTCAAGTGAAAATCTCAATTTAATTTTATCAACTCTTTTAATAAGAGAGTGGGAGTAGTGTGAGGATGGAAAATATTAAAAAACCTGAGGCCTTCGCTTCTAGTATATACACCAAATGCCAAATTTCTGTACTCTTACCAGCTTGCTTTACTTATTCTCCCCTGTTCACCCCTATTTAACCCCCAATTCCTTAACGAAATAATCCCAAAATGTAATCTAGTTCCTGATATGATTATAATGTATATGCATACCAAATTTCAAGTGACTACCTCAATTTTATTTTATCAACCTCTTTAATAATGGAGTGAAGGGTGGTGGGGGAATGGAAAATATTACAAAAAATTTTGAGCCCTTGGCTTCTAGTACACACATACCAAATTCCAAGTTTCTTCACTGGATGTATTAAAAAAATAATCCAGTTCCAGATCTCGTTATAATATATTTCAATTTAATTTTATCAACTCTTTTAATAAGAGAGCGGGGTGGGAGGTGGATGGGGGGTGGGGGATAGATGGAAAATATTACGAAAAAAACCTGAGGCTATCGCTTCTGGTATATACACTAAATACCAAATTTCTGTACTCTTACCAGCTTGCTTTACTTGCTTTCCCCATGTTCATCCCTATTTAACCCCCAACCTTTCAACGAAATAATTTCAAAATATAATCTAGTTCCTGATGTCATTATAATACATACGTACCAAATTTCAAGTGAACATCTCAATTTTATTTTATCAACCCCTCTAATAATGGAGTGGGTGGTGGTGGGGGGATGAAAAATATTATAAAAAATCTTGAGGCCTTAGCTACTAGTACATACACTCTAATTTCTGCACTCTTACCAGCTTGGTTTACTTATTTCCCCCTATTTACCCCCCAACCCTTCACTGAATATGTTAAAAAAACAATACAGTTCAAGATCTCGATACAATATATATGTGTACAAAATTTCAAGTCAATATCTTAAACGGTTCCGAAGAAAGCGTGCGGACAAAAAAAAAAAAAAAGTTACAAACAGACAGACAGACCGACAGACCGACTGAATATTTTTTTTGCGCAAATTTAAAATCTCGAAGTTTCGTGACATTTTAAACCAATTTCAAGAAAACAAATTTTAGATTTTTTTTTTATGATTACTATACTTCCAATTCACTACGTGGATCCACATCCAATTATATAAAAACATATTTTCGAGAAAAAGCTTTTGTCTTAAAAATTGTACTAAAAAGTAAAAAAAAAAAATTTAAAATTCATACACCTGGAAACCAAAAGCTTTGGGGACAGCACTACTGCATAGTTACTTTGCTCAATTGATCGCCCCCAAAGCTTTTGGTTTGTAGGTGTATGAATTAATTTTTTTTTTTTACTTTTTAGTACAGTTTTTTAAAATAAATGATTTTTCTTAAAAATATTTTTTTAAAGTACACCTGAAGTGCTTATCGGACATGCAATAACTTTTGGCGGTATTTAAACTTTGGTTGTGCAACTAAAAATTTGTTTCCATTTCTTGCACTTAATCGACCACACTGTATATCCTGGACGTAGAATCAGGTCATGCTTATCATAAAAATACATTGTCATCGAAACTGAAACAACGTGTAAAATTTCAACTCCATAGGATAAGAGAAAGTGGTTCTAATTCAACTTGCAAGATTTGGCCTAAACAAATTAACACAGTAATATTGTGTCGCGTATTTTCACCCCTGAACCACCTCTTCAGGATCCGTGGATTCCAAAGTAATTTAACAAGGGATAAACACTAACACTTTATTTAATAACTTACTGCAAACTACAGAAGATTTTTATTAATCAATTAAAATGCACTTTAACTGTCTAAAATAACCTTTACAATGTTTATTACTTGATATTTACTTCGGGTTTCTAACCTCTTACTTGATACTTTTCAACTTCTTCTCCCGCCGGGAATCTCGCCTCATATACACTGAAATTGCCTCTAGAGTTATCTAGAACACAATCGAGAATCTCCTTCTACCATACTCCAGAAAACTCGATCTCTATGCAAATTTCCAGGACAGTCACTATTAGCCATGGGCGTATCAGTCTCTACTTTCTAGGGAGTGTAATGCATAACAATTGCAAGTTAAATAAAGGCTTTTAATAAAGGGGACTATTTCGGTCCTTTGTCACTGTTCATACCATTTTTAGATTTATATATTTCTTAGAGCATCCAGTTTATTTATTATTATTTATTACATTTCTAATTAACCTAAGTTATTGATATCTATTATACGACTGCTATCAAAAGCCTATTCGGCAATACTAGGTTAAGTTTTCTATATTTGAGATGGGCCATATGTTCTTCAAATCTCGTTGTAATTTGATATTTAGATTGTCCAACACATACAAATATTAATCTTCCAACTAATTTCGTAAATCCCGTCCGTACCTTTTATTTCATTAAATTTTATCCTTTGCGACAGAAATTGAATCAAACTAAAGTTCCTGGTTTTAAGAAATTAGAGGAAAGGATTGTAAATTGAAGTATGTCTGTTGGGCAAACGAAACGTCCAATTATAACAAGACTAAAAGAACACATATGGCCTATATCAAATATGAAGTGTTGCCAAACATGGTTTTAATAGCAATCATGAAATATAGTACAGGAGCCAACAATAGACATTTATTTTATACTGTCCGGAAAATTACTATTTCCCGGACTCATTTGCGGCCGGTAAATCAAACATTACAGTATCTGATACTCTAATGTTTTGACTCTTTCACTTAAAAACAGTGTTTTTCTTTTACTGTAAAATATACTCTCTACCAGCTTTAGTAAATGAAGGCTGTCACTCTAGATTAGGTTTCTACTACAAAATTTATAATATTTTTCTTAACTAAAGTTAGTAATTTTTATTTTATTTATACTAATATTAATTCATATTGGTACTATTGTGAAGTAATCACTTTGGCACCTACCCCTACTTATAAAACCTTTTCTATCGACTTTAGTAAATGAAGAATGTTAGATAAAGTAAACTTCATATTTCTAAGTCAGATAAAAAATTTAAAAGCTTTGCCGCCTATTACCACTAGGATAGAGCGGGGCATGGATTAAAATAATAAATTAAGGGAAACTCGCCAGTATCAGTTATAATTTCTAATAATTACGCCACTCACTCCTAAAATATTTTACGATCTAACGGTCACTACTGTTTACTTAATTTTTTACACACATACATAATGCTGTAAAAGGGCAAGCACTTTTATGGTCGAGTTTTATGGCCTTTTTTGGATGTCTCGCGCCGTTGGGTGTCTCCTTTGTCGGGAATTTTTTATTTGACTTAGAAATAAGAAGTTCACTTTAACTATAGATTAGGCTTCTATATACAAAATTTTTAATATTTTGCTTAACTAAAATTAGTAATTCTTATTTAAATTGGAGTTATATTATAAGCATTTAGAGGTACTTATAGTTGTGATATACAGTTTTCTACCAACTTTAGTAAATGAAGAGTGGTAAACAATAAAAAATCTAGCTTCTCTTTACTAGATTTTTATTAGTTAGAATAAATAAAGTATTCTCTGTTTTAATTCGAACCAATATACAGATCATTTAGTTTACACTTTTATTTACTTTTATTTGACATTGACAAGTTAAAAAGTCATAATTAGCTATGAAAAACAATCGCTATAACATCGTTACATGATGCTATTGTTAGATTACGGACTAAGTCTTTTAAATTAGAATAAATATACTATTTTATTAATTTTAAAAAGGATTATAGAGTATGAAATAAAATATTATACAATACACGTCCGGTAGGTCTCATTACAGTACTCGTTTATAAACCAACGCGTACTGTAATAGGTCATCTACCGAACTTATAACGTAAATTACTATATTAATCCTGTTCTTTGGAGCAAGGCAGACAACGAAAGTGATATGAGAAATGTCAGATAAATTGCACGCTAGCTCCTAACAGATATCACTAACTTATGGTTAATTAGAAATATATCGTTTAACCTACGGCTATTCAACCCGCATAATTCAAATCAAAGGGCTTGGCAATGGTAAGCCAGGTAAACAATCGACTCCTTTCGTTTGAAGTAAGTGCATAACATATCTCGTGAACTATATTTTTATACGGATTTCGTTTGTAATATTCAAGTACGCGCCAGTATGCGGTCTCGCATGTTATTCTATTACGAATAGGCTTTGTAATGACTTATCCTGGTAGCAATGCTTTAGGTTGAATTTAATACTAGAAATACTATACAAGAGTTTTAATGGAAACTACTCCGGCTGACTACAGAAGCAACAGCAAAAAACATTGAGATTTTCAAACCAGATTTTGATCGACTCAACATCCGACGTCAGAATTGCAAAACAGTTGGTTTGTAAGTCTTGTTTCAACTTTGTTACTGATTGAAAAGGTTGGAATTGAAATATTCCGTATATGTATTTAGCACCAAGGCCTTCCCTATTGGTCAATTCTAATTTTCCAGCAAATCAGAAGCGGAGTGCAAGATACGGGTACGGGATATTATTCGGTGCCAAATGCAGGTAGAGGTGTTTCAGAATCTCATGAGCCGCGAAATGCGCAAAAGGCAAAGTTTAATATGAGATATAAGTATGTTTTTGAAGACACTGGAGGCTGCCTTGCTGTATACATAAACAAGAGCTCGGGATAAATTTTAATCAATAAATATAATATTTTTAAGAAGTGTAACTGAGTCAACAGGCCGGATTATGTCTCTGCGCATATGAAGGTCACGGCTCATGAGGTTTTAAAACACCTCTATGAAATACGTTAGGCGCAGAAGTATAATGTGTGTCGTGTGATTTAAAACAGTCGTTTTTTATTTCATATTAGTTCGAAATAATTCAGCAAGGGAGATATAATTGTACTTGTCTTGAGAAATGGATTTCATTATCGACACATTAAGGTAAATAAGAACCAATTAATATTGCATCCTGTAACTGATCGACTGGAAGTATTAAAATAATCAATACAAAAGACCAACAAAATACAAGATACGCGTACGAAATATAATTCACTGCCAAAGTGGCGCAAAATATTAAATTTCCGCAAGTCGGATCTTTAATAAAAAACTAAAGACTAGTTTTCACATTGCGATCTACTTGGTGGCCAGTTAGCAAGTTGCTGGCCTCCTTACTGGGTAGAGAGCTACTGGACCGTAAAAGTACAGACTCGTACCGTTTACACGATGCTAGTAGTAGCATGCCAGTAGAAAAATTCCCAGTACAAAGATAAGCTGTAGCGAAATTTGGTATAGCTGTTTCCTGCACAATGTGTTACAAAGAGGTTATCCGAATGTCTATTTTTGTAATCATAGTTAAAGATATAGCATATAATACTCGTTATCCGCGCTGACTCCGAGGTATCATGAGTTATGTAATTGTCCAATTACTATTACGAATAAATGATGGGTACAAGTTAGGGGAACTGATGACCTTCATCAGTTCCCCTAACTTGTACCCATCATTTATTCGTAATAGTAATTGGACAATTACATAACTCATGATACCTCGGAGTCAGCGGAGCATTACATCATGGTTGCCTTCAACCATGATGTAATTCTCCTCTTCTCTATAGAAGTGGCATCACTTTGTTCGTCCCTCTACCTTCCTGACATTTCAAATATTTGTGCTGAGTGGCCAAAGAATGCAGGGAGAACTAACCTTAACCTATTTAAACCACGTGCATCAACTGTCTCTTGTTTGATAAGCTACTGACCTTGTGCCTTCACAAGGGCCAGTGGTGAGAGAGGGTCAGTGAACAGCAGAAACAAATATATTTGAGGTAGCTGGCTATGGTAGTTAATGGTACATTCGTAGGGTCAGTAACTCGCCCGTCTTGTTTTCATAAGGTCAGTAGCTGGCAGTCAGTTGCTGACTCAGTCAGCTTGCACGCCAACTCGCACCGTGAAAACTAGCCTTAACTTTAAATGCATATGCACAATTTTTTGAACATTGGAAATATTTGAAATCGGTAGTGTAACGTGCGGTCAGGCCCACCATTCGGCTGAGTGCCAGAAGAAAAAGAAGAGCCCTGCCAAGTGCGCAAATTGCCAAGGGGCCTAACGAGCCAGCTACAGGGGATGCCCCAGCTACTCCAAAAAACCAGCAGGTCCCCCGAAGACCAACAACCAGGGACCTAGGGCGAAGACGGCCACGGAGGAGACCAGAAAGGTCACTACTGGGAGAAGTTATGTAACCGCAGCAAGCGCCAAGGGCAAAGTCGCACCTGCAAACAGGGCCAAGACAGCGCCGAAGAAGGGGTCAAATCCTCAAATTCTGTCGTGGCCCAAAATTTCACAGCTGCGCTGGCACAGATACAACAGATATGCCCAGCAATGAGTGCATTTTCACCCAAATGCCAAACATGCTCCAAGAGTAAATAATGTCTAATACGCCGGTGAAGCCGAAACTCTTGCAGATCGCCTCATGGAACGTGAACTACCTTCGAGGGAGGTAGCTAGAAATAGAAGAAACTTTGAAGAGGTACAACATCGACGTGATGCCCCTGCAAGAAAACAAAGTTCGCCAGGATGATACGGAACCTCGAATCCCAGGCTACGAAGTCTATAGACAACAACGAAGAGCCAACGCAGGAGGAGTTGCTGTGCTCGTCAAGAGGACTATAGACCATCATCTCATCGACAAGCTGGAACTGGAAAACATGGAAGCCATCACCATAGTAGTTTCAACGGAACGAAACGGCCCATTCAAGATAGTTTCTTGCTACCAAGTAGCTTAACGTCCCCTCCTAAGCCATGAGCTGGAGGCCCTCATAACACGGGGCATGCAGGCGGTGGCTATAGGAGACTTCAACGCCAAATCGCCAGTTTCGAATTGCAGACTCACTAACACCCCTGGACGGGCGATGCTGCAATTCCTAGAAGATCACCATGACGTATAGGCGTTAGGACCAGAAGAACCCATATTTGACAACGGAAGACATAGGCCCGACGTGGTGGATATAGCCCTGCTCAGCGAGATGACTTTCACCGTCGAACTTCACACCCAAGCCGAAGGCTCCACGGATAACAACTCCGTCTTCCTAAAACTAGGAGATGGAGTACCTGAAAAGGAAACCTTCACTAAGAGAAGAACGAACTGGCAACAGTTCCGAGCAATTTTGCAAAGGAACATTGCACACGTTCCTAGAATCGATAGAGAGGAAGAAGTAAGAGAGGCTATCATCTTCCTGGAAAACCACATCCAGGCAGCGCTAACGAAAAGTACGACGGAAACAGAAACTAGAGGAGTTGCAATGCTGATAAGAGAACTTCCTGAAGATACTATGCAGCTCATTCGAGACAGAAGGAGGCTTAAGAAACTGGTGCAGAGGATAAGACTCTCTGAACGTTAAAGGGAATACAACCAACTAACTCGAAGAGTTAAAAAAGCCCTGCAAGAACACAGGCAGGACAGATCGCAACGGCACCTAGAGTCGCTGAACCCTCAGGACAGAAGCACGTGGACCATCCAGAGAGCTCTGCGCGCCAAGCTAAAACCAATCCCGCCCATCCACGGGGAGAACGGTATTGTCTACACTCGACAGGAAAAAACCGAGGCTTTTGCCGACAGCTTGGAACTGCAGTGTAGGGAAAACCAGATCGACGACTAGGACAAAGACTGAAGAAGTCAGGGAAATCCTGAGAAGCCTCAAACCCCGCAAGACGCTGGGGTGCTACGGAATGGGAAACATAGTACTCAAGAGACTACCCCTTAAAGGAGTAGCAACAATGGTGAACATCATCAGCGCCATATTGAGACTACGTTATTTCTTCACCAAGTGAAAAAAAGCAGACGCCATAATGATTCCCAAACCAGGTAAGAATTTAACCTTTCCTTCAAGTTACAGGCCCATCAGTCTTCTACCGGCGATGAGTAAAATAGCAGAAAGGATCATCCTGAAGAGACCTAAGACCCTGACCGATGAGCTCCAGATCATTCCAGATGAGCAGTCCGCCTACCGAACCGACCATTTCACCGAGCTCCAAGTACTTCGTCTAACGGAGTACATTACGGACGGTTTCAACCTCCGCCAAGCCACAGGCGCGATCTTCTTAGACGTAGCCAAGGCCTTCGATAGGATTTGGTACGAAGGTCTCCTGGCGAAGATGTTGTCAATGGGTTATCCCGTTGGCATCGTCAAGTTGGTGAGATCCTACCTTCACCGGAGGCAACTCCGTGTGAAGATTGCCGACAAGCTGTCGAACTACAGGCCCTTGGAAGCAGACATACCACAGAGATCGGTACTCTCCTCCCACCTGTTCACCATCTACACCTACGACATGCCAAGAACCGCAAGGGCCTCTTTCGCGCTCTACGCAGACGATACGGCCATAATCGCAAGATCATGGAGTGCAAGACTTGCCACCAGTAACCTCCAGGAAGCAGCATCCCTTCTGGAAGAGTGGTGCAACAATTGGAAAGTCAAAATCAACGCGGAGAAGAGCAAAGTCATCCTCTTCAAGAGAGTCAGGAGGCAAACTCCCACAGGACACGACTGCATGAACAGCGAGAACATCCAATGGTACAATACCGTTAAATAGCTCGGCGTTATCATGGATCGAAGTTTGACGTGGAGACAGAACACAGAAGCGATAATACAGAAAGCGAGGATGAGGAGGACTCTACTCTACCCTATGATATGGAGACAGAGCCAACTCAACCTGAGGAACAAGCTCACGCTTATCAGGACCCTCATTGTACCTATTCTGACCTACGCTTCCGTTGCCTGAGGATACGAAGCAGCCACCCATTCCGAGGCACAAGAGGCCGAAGCTCCAGATCCTGGATAATGGGTAAGTACAACTAACCCGTTATCTAGTTCAGCCCGATCTTCAAGCCACACCGCAAGGAGACAATGACCAAAAATACCCAATTACCCGATCCCGAGGGTACCAAGCAAACAACCAGCTCGGTACCCTTACCCTAGCCCGTGCCGGCATCTGATGCTGAAAAAAGCGTCTCTGGCTGAACACAATCCTTGAGCTATACAGTTCACACTTCCTTCCGACGAAATTGGAGCACTTGATGCCAATTGGCACCCTGGGCTTCCGACGAGTCAACACCGCCAAATCACTTTTAAACTACCAGAGGGCTTGGTAACAGCCGTTCCCTCTCACGACACACAAAAGACGTTCCCGGGAGCCTACAAGGCAGCGAAGAAAGAAGACCAAGACAAAAGGGCGCCAGAAGAAACGACCCAGCTGGCAGGGTCCAACAGCCAGGACCAGGGGAGGTTTGCTAACATCGTCTACACCGTCTGCATTAGGGGGGGGGGCGAACAAGCAGGCCCACCCCTTACGAGGCCGGTCCAGGTCTACAGCGATGATTGGGCCAATGACCTCAAGCTCGACCCCTAATCATCCGAGACCGTTATCTTTAGTTAAAAATATTGGCACGGTTGCATAACGCTAGATGTTAGGAAAATATGTAGAATTAAATAGGGGAACCGTAGAAGATGCGCTATATGCGATTTGCTGTGTGAGTTCCTTGTATAGGTGGCATAAACTATTAAAATGTAACCCCGCTGGGCGCAGGGGTGGTCCGATCGGAGTGTTTTTGATATTGTTGTGCAGGTTGGAACTTTTTGCATCGCATGAAAGTAGTCCTGAGGTTCCACGATTGCGGGCGTGGCAATAGGGGAGGAAAATGTTAGACCCTTACATTTTGTACGTTACTTCCACATCCACGTAGTGGATTGGAAGTATAGTAATCGTAAAAAAAAAAATTCAAACATTTCTTTTCTTGAAATGGGTTTAGAAAGTCATGAAATGTCGAGATTTTAAATTTGAGCGAAAAGATTTTTCTGTCTGTCGGTCTCTGCCTGTCTGTAACTTTTTGTCCATACGTTTTCTCCGCAAGATATTGACTTGAAATTTTTTACACGTATATATTATAACGAGATCTGAAACTGGGTTGTTTTTTGAAGATATCTGGTGAAGAGTTGGGGGGTAAATAGGGGTAAATAAGGGGAAATATGTAAAACAAGCTGGTATGAGTACAGAAACTTGAAATTTGATGTATGTACTACAAGACAAGGCCTCAAAACTTTTTATAATATTTTTCATACCCACCACCCCTACTCCATTATTAAAGGGGTTGATAAAATAAAATTGAGATATTCATTTGAAATTTGGTATACGTGTGTGTATCATAACATCTGCAACTAGATTATATTTAGAGATAATTCCGTTGAAGGGTTGGGGGTTAAATAGGGGGTAAATAAGGGAAAATAAGTAAAGCAAACTGGTAAGAGTACAGAAACCTGAAATTCAGTGTATGTACTAGAAATCAAGGCCTCAGATTTTTTATAATAATTTTCAATCCCCCAATACCTCTACTCCATTATTAAAGGGGTTGATAAATTAAAATTGAGATATTCACTTAAAATTTGGTACACGTATGTATTATAACGACATCTGGAACTAGATTATATTTTGAGATGATTCCATTGAAGGTTTGGGGGTTAAATAGGGTTATATATATTTATTATACAATTTTTTTGGGAATATAAGGCTAAGTTTAGAAATTATTTTACCGTAACATATTCGCAGCTCCGGGACATTAACTGAATTTAAGCCGTGTGTCCTTGATGGAATCCGACTCGGTTATGCCATTAAAATTCATGTTTAGTAAACCAATTCTTAAAAGTTCAGTTAAATGTTTAAATAAGATACAAAAGTTTAGACTATTCGTATATATTACTGGATATATGTTTTTTTATCATAGTGTAACATCTCATACTCATATAAACCTTGATGCATTTTCGAGTATGTCAACACTTTTTGTTACTGTAACTCATGCCAATACACATGTATTCTTCTTTATGAACCATTACAGCAAGTAAAGTTTAGAATAAACCCCAGAATAAACTTATATATAGGTGGCAAGAAAACGAAATTATTCAGTATATCAAGTACCTAGGTACAAATTAAATAGCTACTCACTGTCATTAATGTCGGAATATTTAGTATAAAGAAACCACCTGCTCTAATTCTTGCAGGTTTTTTTGCTCTTTCCATAATTATCACCAAAGTTTTTTGTATTTTCAAGCTACATCTATTCCAGTTAAGTATATAACATGCTTCCGTAATTTTATTACTCTAAAACAGTTTTCTTTTAAATCGTGCATGATAGGTATTTTGAAATATTATTACACTTTCCATAATTATATGGCCGTACCAACAATACATTACTATCTGGCACATCATGCAGGAGAAGTATACGACAAGTAGGATAAATTGCATGCTATTCAAGGATATCTAAAATATTACAAAATTATCAATTATGCTTTTCTACAATTTATGTGCTCATACTATTAGCATTTGGAATCCAGTAAGACAGATAACGATGACGCTGCAGAAAAACTGTACAAAAATACCGTTTGAGAATGTATCTTCTATTTGTGATACAAAACTAGAATAAAAAAATATTAACTATAATTAATAATTTAAACACTATAATTGTTATCATAAATATTTCAGTAAGATTTTACAGCCTGTACCCCGGTGAATGCCAGGGGGTGCCAAGATGACTTGGAATATTTAAGCACCTCCTGAAGAAACAGCAACTTTACTATTTTGCATATTTTAATAAATTGTAACGGTCGGAATTGATCCCCTCTTTGTCTGAAAATGTTATCTCTTTTTAAGATAACGGGCCTTTATCTCGAATGATCGAACATCCAGCACAACTCATTCATCATGTTCATATTGCATCACCTTTGATATCGACGCTTCATCTCTTTGATATTTTGATGAAATATTTCGTTCTTCTCCGTGTCCTTTACTATAGTCTCGTGGATTGTCTGGAAAAATAATCCAGATGAGAATCTCGAAAGTGCAAGTTTTTCACCTTCTTTTTCGACTATTTCCTTATAATCCAGACTTCTGCATTATCTCAGAAAGTTTTCGACAACAGTCCGAGAACTTATCCAAGTCAACTTTTTAATATTTTAATTGTGGTAATTAGGAACCGACTTCAACAAGTGGAGCACTCAGGAACTCTACTATTACCAGCGTGATCGTTCCACAAAATGGTTGGTGGTTTTGAGAACATCTCAAAAATATAACAAAGGACTTTCTGCGGGCCTAGAAAAAGAAGACAATCATCATAGAAGAAAATTGGAAGGGACAGTTATCATAAAGCTCCTGCTAAAGTAGAAAATCCTGAATCCTGAAATCCAATCCGTAAACCATTGGGAAATGAACTGAAAATGTTTCTTCCCTCACTTCACATCAAACTTGGGTTGATGATGCAGTTCGTGAAAACTCTGAACAGAGCATGTGAATGCTTTAAACATTTGCGAGATAAGTTTTCCGAAATATCTGGTGCTAAAGGAAAAGAAGTTTTCGATCGATCACAAATTCGTAAGCCACTGAGGAACAAATCCATCGTTATAACGACAAAGTATACAAGAGTTCTTGAAAAGTTTAGAACGTTAGAGTTCTTTATAAATCGAAAGTTGCACTTTTGAGATTCTTAAGGCCGTGTTGATACACATAGCAACTGGCTACGGAAATGCATCGGCAACTGGAGTTGCTGACTAAAGAGTTGCTAGTCTCCGGGGACAGGTTTACAGATGTGTTTACACCAATGCAACGCAACCCCAGTTCATGGTTAGTCATCATCTCAATAGGACTTTATTATTTCTGGAGTGTTTTTGGTACGTTATCCTCAGAGGAGGAAGCTGTTGTAGCATACCTTGTGAAGAACTATAGGTTGCGAAGACCTTAAAAAAAAGACACCTAATTGACGAGAACCAATATCCGATGAAGAAAAATTAACAATAACACTGCTGCTTATGCCAACTCTTTTCAGTTGTATTCTTAACAGAATACCCTTTACACCCATTATCATACAAACTCGGATACTTCTCAATAAAGAGCGCAAATTTCTATTCTCCTGGCAACTCCCGGCAACTGAGACTCCAGTTTACAGCATGCTGTGAGTGAAGCAATTCTAGTTATCCTTCTAATTTTCTTCCACCCACCGTCGTTTGACTCGAGTTTTCAACTCGTGGTTGAACGAGGGGCAGCAGATTCCGGACTGGTTTGTTGAGGGACGTACCGTGCTAATCCCCAAGAAGGGAGATTTGTCCGGTCCAAGGAATTATAGGCCAATCACCTGTCTGAACTCCTGCTGCAGGATATTTACACGTATCTTGCATGCTAGAACGTTCTACGGCAGGTTGATCCGGTCTTCCAGCAGATTTACGAGCAGCGTTGCCCCAAGAAGGGCATGGCAGGTTGCAAGGATAGCCTGCTGATAGACCGCTGTATTACGCAGGATTCTGTGCAATACAAACGGAACATATCTATGGCCTGGATTGACTATCGTAAGGCATTTGACACTACATCGCACGAACTACTGGTGGATTTGCTCAAATATCTTGTAGTAGCAGAGCCACTAGTGAGATGCATAGAACAACTACTGCCGCTCTGGAGGACTCGCGTCACCATAACATCTGGTGCACAGCGGGTTACAACAGAACAGGTGGTATTCAGAAGAGGAGTTTTCCAGGGAGACTCTCTGAGTCCCCTCCTCTTTTGCATCGCACTGCTGCCGTTATCTGTTGAACTCCGCCAAACTCGCGGATACCATTGTGGACCACCCAGCAGCCGGAGGCATAAGGTCACTCATATATTTTATATGGATGACCTCAAACTGTATTCCTCAGGAGAGCACGAACTTCAGAATGCTCTAAGGGCGATCGAGGAGCACACGCAGGCCATTGGCATGGAGTTCGGGTTGGACAAGTGCGCGGTCGTCCATCTCAAGAGAGGACGATGCGGAGACTTTGCTGAAGACGCGCAACTCGCAGACATCTGGATGCCGGAGAGACCTACACATACCTGGGTGTGCAACAACATCACATCCAGGATGTGCAGCAAGTTAAAGAATCTCTCCGCGGCAAGTACAGACGTCTACTCCTAAAGATTTGGTCATCTGAACTTTCGGGAAGAACAAGGTGTCTGTGACTAATATGCTTACCGTTCCTGTTCTGCTCTACTCTTTTGGGGTAGTCAAATGGATTGTAGATGAGCTGCGCGTGGCACGCTATGCAAACGCGGGCCATTGGAGACACAGAGAGATCTGCCTAGCAGTGGCTCTAGATGTGAAAAATGCATTCAACACGGCCCCCTGGGGACAAATTGTTGAGGCATTGGAATACAAGGGGGTTCCTGCGTACTAGACACAGCTCGTGAAGAGCTATTTCACACAAAGGTCTCTCATTATCGACGAACACGTCCGGGATGTCACGTGCGGCGTCCCGCAGGGCTCGGTTCTAGGGCCACTCCTGTGGAACGTCCTGTACGACGGCATCCTGGAGCTAGCAAGTCCCATTGCACGACTCGTTGCTTTTGCGGACGATTTAATCGTAATAGCCATCGGCAAGAACGAGGAGAGTGCCATGGCCACGGCCGAAGCCACAATCGCGAACATCTGCCGTTGGATGACCGAACACAGTCTCGAGCTCGTCCCGGAGAGATCCGAGGCCATAGCTCTAACCGGGCGCAAGGGCGTTAGAGACATGCACGTGACCATCCAGAATACGGTTGTACCTGCAAAGGGAGTCATAAAGTACCTTGAAGTGTTCATAGACCAAAGGTTATCATGGAATCGGCACGTCGATTACGCCGCGGGGAAAGCGGAGAGCGCGACCCTGGCCCTCCGAAAGCTAATGCCGCGAATCGGAGGACCCAAGACCCTCGCCAGGAAGCTTTTGAGCTCCGTGGCGAACTCGATATTGTTATACGGTGCACCGGCGTGGACAGACGCCCTGAAAACAGCCAGAAACCGCAACCGACTACTCCAGGCACAACGCCTGATGCTAATTCGGGTATACTGCGCCTACAGGACAGCCTCTGCTCTTGTCCTTCAGGTCATCTCGGCGGTACCTTCCGCTAACCTCCTGGCCAAGGAGCGCGCCTACAACCACGGGGCAGATAAAACTGAGAAGACTACTTATAGAAACTACCTTTTAGATCGCTGGCAGGAGCGATGGGACTCATCGACGAAGGGGAGATGGACGCATCTTCTTATTCCAGACGTACGTCTATAGATAGCCCGCAAACACGGCGACTTGAGCTATTACCTGACCCAAGCACTGACCGGCCATGGTAACTTCAACAGCTACCTGCATAAGATTGGCAAGAAGGCGAACGATTACTGCCTGTACTGCCCTACGACCGACACCCCGGGGCATACCCTGTTCCTATGCCCCAAGTGGAATGACCACAGAGACACGGCAAGCAGACTAACGGGACAGACTATTACTGCTCAGAATTTCACCATTATTCTACTCTCCAGCCCCGACTCATGGTCGGCCATCAGTGCCATGTGCGACAACATCCTCAGGAGCAAGGACAATGAAGAGCGGATGCCAGGAATATAGGACGAATGACACCTCCGAAGTAATGTTAACACAGTTCCGGAGCAGGAAGAGGGGGGCTTTTTAGTGAGTAAGAATCTCACATATCCCCACACATTGGAACATCAGTGTGGGGAACCTTCTGAAGGTTTTCCCTTCGAAAAAAAAAAAAAAAGAGCTGCGCCAATTAGATAGAGGTACCCGCAAGATGATGAATATCAATAGGAGTATTCGTCCTAGATCGTCCGTTCCTCGTGTGTATCTCCCACGTCAACAGGGGGCCAAGGACTTTTGGGTCTGGAGTGTCTGCATGGCAGAGTAGCACTAAGTATGGCATGTAACATCCTAAGGAGCTCAGACCCGCTTCTGCAGTTAGTGAGAGGTCACGAAAATGCAGGGGTAGGTGCAGGACTGTTTAAGGCGGCAAAAAGAGCCACAGATGAACTTGGTCTCGTATTCGACAACAGACGAGGAGGCCGGCGCGGTGCTGACCCAGAGTCAGTCACTGAACTGCAGCCACCTCGTCTGAAGGCCCAAATAAAAGCTGCCGAACAGGGATGTCTGTTTAGGCAACATGTCGATAAACCCATGCACGGGGTGTTCTATAAGAACCTAGAAACACTGGGTTTATCGACTAAGCTGACATTCGCCTTTTTAAAGTCAGCTGGGCTAAAGTCGGAGACCGAGGGATTCATTGTGGCCTGCCAAGATGGTGTAATCAACACTTTGGTTTACCGAAGCCGCGTAATGGGTGTAGAGGTTCCTGATATTAACTGCAGGACCTGCCGTCAGGCGCCGGAATCGCTCATGCATTTACTATCTGCACGCCCAGTATATGCAATTTCGGCCTACATCCATCGCCATAACGCGGCGTTACGGGTGCTGTATTACCATCTACGGCACTCGTACGGAGTAGACTAGACACCAGTGCTGCCTTACGTCCCTGGAGACATCGAGTCCGTCGTCGAGAACGAGAGATGCGGAATTTACTAGAACTTCTCGTTTCCGACAATCAGGCTAATTCAAGCGAACAAGCCTGATATAGTCCTCCTCGACCATCAGAACAATGTGATGTTTGTGATCGAGTTCTCAGCACCTACTGAGCCAACCATCGCTTTGAAAGAGGAGGAAAATCGGACGAAATACCGCGATCTCCGGTACGAGCTCCAAGTGCTGTACCCAGGCTACTCGGTCAAGATGGTCGTCCTAATAATCGGTGTACTTGGAGGTATGAAGCCTACGCTGCTCTCGGAACTGATTGAAGACCATACCAGCCTGTCAGAAATCAGCCGAATAGCTGGCAGGCCAAATGCAGAAAGCGGTCATCGGGGTCCCTTCGCCTACTTAGGGCACACCACTTCGGTTTAAAATTTTTTGTCAATATCGAATATTATTTACCGAGATTAAATTGATCATTTTTGATTATTCGCACAATTAATGTAAGCAAATAAAACTGCTTATCTTCAAATTCCCCCTTTTGCCAAATTCAATCGCTCGTAAAATGAGCAACAAAGGTGCGACAAATAATCTAATTACATGGTTATGTTTAATGATTGGATTTTTATAATTGGCACCTAAATGTTAAAAAAAAATTACAGGGTGATCATTTTTACAGGAATCGGAAAAACCAAATTAAAAAAGTCCGGCACTGGAATTAAAAAAAAATTATCAAGTGTGATAGGTGTATAAAGTGTCTGAAATTTAAACAAAATCCGATCAATAGTAAGGTCGTTCTGGCCAAAATAAGTTTAGACCAAAATCAGTTTATTACTCTGTACCTCAGAAATTAAGAGCGACAGGAAAATTTCAATGGTCCTTTACCGCCCCTGGAAGTATGACAGTTCCTCATGAAACACCCTGTCGACAAAAATCGTTCTTCGGCTCAATTTTTAAGAAATTTAAATACATTGTTTTAAAAATATTAAGGAAACATCAGGGTTTCACGTAAGCCTTCGATATTTTTGAGTATTAATTTTTTGAGGTTGGGAAATTTGTTAAAAGTATGATGACAGAAATTTATTCTAAATAGTTAGTTACTATACAGGTTTCTTGGGTGGCTGATTCAGAAAATAGTTGTTTCGAACCCCTAAAATATGGGACACCGAAATATGGAAAAAACACCCCTATTTTGCAATAATTTGAATATTAATCTTAAATAGTTCTATGAAAACTTTAACTTTAAAAGGGGTTCATTAGAGTGGGTGAAAATTTACTACCCCCAAAATGATGTAAAATGAAAAATACCTGTTTAAAATGTTTTTTTCTTGCTATTTGCTTTCCATTCGTATCAATGATCATTTTTAAACCATAATACATTGTTTTAATCCACTCTTGGGGTAAAACTATCCTTACCTTTAAAACCCCTAAATTCAAGTGCAATAGAAAAATTAAGTTTCAAATATTAGTATTTTGCATTTTTATGGTATTTTAATCGTACTTATTAATAATTTAAAAAATTTCGTATTAAATATTTTCAGACTTTTAGGGGGTGAAATTTTGTTATAAAACAATATTTAGGATGCATTTTTGTCAACATAAAATTAAAATCTTTTAATTGTTTTAAATTGTTTTCATACTTTAACAGATTTCCTAAACTCAAATAATTAATATCTATTTTAAAAAATCGGAGTCATGCGTGAAACTCTGATGTTTCCTGAGTATTTAAAATAATACATTTAAATATCTTAAAAACAAGGGGGGCAACTAGAGCATTACATGAATCATAAAACGTTTGTCAAGATGTTGTGAATAAAAATAAGAAGAGGAAGAAGGAGAATTATAACATTTTACATGTTTCTTTTAGAAAATGCCATATGTCTCGCTGTCTCGGATTCTTATTCCCCCCTTTAGTTTTCGTCATCATCATCGTATTGTTCTTGGAGACTTTCACGATTCTTCTCGTATCCCGGTGGAGCTTCAGTCTTTTTCTGCGACAACGCTTGCAATGTAGTTAACACTTACAGGCATGCGACGGCTTCTGAAAATCTCTTCCTTCATTGCAATCTTGTAATGGCAAGGATCCAAAATTTTTGTCTGCCAGTATATACTTTTTCGAAGGCAATTTTTTTCAGTGCACCAAAATTCATCGTTAGTACATTAATCTAAAAGTTACACTTTTTAAAAAAACTTTGCATCAGTCTGTCACTGCTTTACATCCGGCTTTATACCACACGTATGTGTTTGAAAATGGTACTTGGTGAGAGTGTACTCCATACAATTGAACATTAAAAAACAATTAACTCTGGTACTACACGACATACTTGCATCGTTAATTTGATAACTTTCTGGCGCCGCGACGCCTCTGTCAAGTAGACTACTCGTTTCGTACTTTTAGACTGGAATATCATACTACGCGAGAAAATGAGCCTTAGCCAAATTCCGCAGGTTATGACATTGCTGGCTTCCCGTCTATAACAAATAGATCTAAAACCAAGAATTACACTGCCACAAAAAAAATGCTGATATTTTTGGCCGCTGAATCCTAACCCGAGATCAGAATTGGCACGTCACCCTAGAATTTTTTTGTGAGAGCCAAAAAACCACATGCAAACTGGCCAAAATAGGGCTTACATGAGAAAAAATCGGTAAAGGTCTTTACACAGAACTTCCCTCGTTATTTGTGCATGGCGGTCACTCTAAAAAATTAATAATTACGAAATGACATTGAGAATAATAATCGGAATATAGTTATTGCTATTATTACAAAGAAAACTTGATAAGTTTTGGTCAAAAAAATATACAGATTGCTCATCCAACAGCAAAAGCTCAATACTATATAACAGGTGCCACATATGGCAGGCTTGCGCAAATACTTTTACAAATGTCCACCATGACTGAATTATTTCTTGGGATGACCACCCTGTACATTTTTGCAATAAAAGTATAATAGGTGTATATGTCAGATATTATTGCCATCCGTCACATCAATCCAACATTCGCGTAATGGAGTGGAAGTATAGTGGTGGTTAAAAAATTTCATTTTTATTTTAATTTTTCAAAAATGTAAAAAAAAATTTTAAATTTTTTCTTCTGAAATAGGTTCAAAATGTCAAACGAAATTTTAAATTTGAGCAAAAAGGAAAGTTTCCATCTATTCTATACTAGTGGTAAAAGAAGTTTAAGATTTAAAAATTATACATTTTTTTTAAATAGGTTTAGAATGCCATGAAACGTGAAACTTTTAAATTTGAGTAAAAAAAGTTTCCATCTATTCTAGTGTTGATTTTGTTGCCAAACTGGTAACAAAATGTTGCAAAATTTTTTTTCCGAAATTGGTTTGGAATGTCATGAAACGTGGAAATTTTAAATTTGAGCAAACCAATTTTTTTGTCTATTCTATAGTAGTGATAAATAGATTAAAAATGTTTTCAATTTTTTTTTTTAATTATTCAAAAACATTTTTAAATTTGTTTGAATAGTTTTAGAATGCCATGGAAACGTGGATATATAGTATAAATCTGAACAAAGAAAAAAAATTCTATCTTAGTGGTAAAATGTTTTAAAAATAGCAAACAAAATTTCTAATTTTTCTTTTAAATAGATTTAGAACGCTATGAAACGTGGAAATTTTAAATTTGAAGAAATAAAAAAAAAATCCATCTATTTTAGTGGTAAAAAAATTTCAAAAATGTTGGTGAAAAAAATTTCAAAAAATTTTCAAAAAATTTTTTTTTAATCAGGCTTAGAATGCCATGAAACGTGGAAATTTTAAATTTGAAGAAAAAACCATTATCATTTTAGTAGAAAAAAATTTTCATAAATTTTTTTTTTTTTTTAATAGTTTTAGAATGCCATGAAACGTAGGAATTTTAAATTTGAGCAAAAAAAAATTTTTTCATCTTGGTAAAAAATTTTTCAAAAATGTTGGGAAAAAAATTTTCAATTTTTTTTTCAGAAATACGTTTAGCGTGTCATGAAACGTGAAAATTTTAAATTTGAACAGAATTTTTTTTTTTTCATCTTGGTAAAATTTTTTTTAAAAATGGTGAAAAAAATATTCAAAAATTTTTTTTCCCGAAATAGGATTAGCGCGTCATGAAACGTGGAAATTTTAAATTTGAGCGAAAAAAAAATTTTTTTCACTATTTATTCCGTTTAGACGGTCCACTCTGTATATTTTCCAGTGAAATTTCTACCATTTCTGCGCTGACAGTAGCGTCAACTACCTACCATATTTCACTGCTCTCCGTCAAGTAGTTTTTTTAGTAAATGCACCAACAGACAGACAGACAGACAGACTGACGGAATTGAAAAACCTATATTTTCGTAATCTCCGTGTTCTGAAACGTCAGAATCCGTAAAAATCTCGGAGGGTGATTTTTTCTCGAATACAATACTTCCCTTCGGTATGCGAGGGAAGTAAAAAATGAAAGTGCCCGCAAAAATTAGAAATTCAGGTGTACGTAGGAAGGCGAGACAAATCGAATGGCGCAAACCGCGGCTCCGTATCTCGTTTCGTTTCCGAGTTATGGTCTCGGGAAACGGTGGAAAACTTCGATTTTTACCATTTACCAGATTTTGAGCAGTTGTATCTCGGAAACAAGGACCTCATCAACTTCAGGCTTAGGCCACTCGTTTTCTCGTTCGATTTCCATAGCTCTGAGTTTTTTCAAATTTTTGGTAGCTTTCGTTTGGGATAAATGGCCCTCGAAGCTGGCTCGTCTCTCTCGAGGAGCGAAATCCTTTTCACTTTGGTGGCCGATGTTTCACTTAAAAATCCCTGGAAAATATCGTGCCCCACATCTTCGGATTGGTAGGGTCTTTCCCGAATGGCAAAATGCCCCTACTCTCGGAATTCAAAATGAATTTGATATATTCGTTATGGGGGTATAAAAATAAGGTAGTCACAGTTCATGTGACCCCAACCCCCTCCACTCCCACAGGGTAAAAAATGGTTATTTTGATAAAAAATGTTAAAAATGGAATTTTCGGCAAAAAAACGCAGGTGTAACATGATTTTTTTTTTTGTCATTTTGTTCCAACTATCGAATGCTACCTTCCGGAATATATCTTAAATAGCTTGGTTTGGTGCGCCATGTTTACAAATCCATTTTTTGTCTTTTTCTAAATTCTTTTCAATTTTACAAGAATGTGGTTGAAGATAGCAAAAAAACTCAAATAACATTTTTTGTACATTATTTTGAGATTGTTCGTCTTTTAATTTTTACTCCCAGCATAAATACTCGCAAAGTTACGACCATTAAAATAATTTGTTTACAATTTTCGGGCCAATTTAACTATTTTTAAGCTGTTTTCAATTTAACAGAGAGGTTAAGGTTAGCGAAACAACTCATACGACATTTTAAGACGAAGGATTTGCACTTTGATGAACAATCAACAAAAACTCCAAGTATTCAAACTTTATCGGAAGACACACTGTCACAGCACACAAGGGATCTCTCCATTTATGAATCTTCCGGATTAAAGGAACCCCCACAAACAGTATTGGCAGTTTAAACAAGCATTATTTACTCACAAATTACATTTCATTTGTTAATCAAGAAATAATTTGCGAGACTTTCCCTTTGAGTATTGTCTAAATGTTATTTGTGGCATTATCTTAATTTTTTTTCTTCTTCAATTCTTTGGGACTTCCTGCCACATGTATTTTTTTCTCTTTAAGCGGTGCTCGGGGAATCTACAAAATATCACAATTAACCAGTATGTTACTGATAAATAACCTCTACGCTTGTGACTTTTACGTCAAAGGATCAGTTAGAGGTTGCTTTTTTAAATAAACAACACAAATAAGTATAAAAACTTGAAATTAAATATTTCGCCGACGTTTCGGAAATTTAATCTGTTTCCTTTTTCAAGGCTTTTTGTGAAGAATCTTTTTTGCTGTGTATGATAAATACACAGCTCTAAGAATGTTTGTTATATTCAATATCCATAGATACTTACTATTTACATAGAACTGTTGATCTAGTTAACAGTTTTTTTTTAATTTCTATACAATGTTAAGTTTGTGAAGTTCTTCTTTTAACGTTGGAAACCAAGTTGCACAGAAATCTACGGAGCAATTCGACACGCATCTATCCTCATTCAATAATATTGTCGCGGATTCTTTAATTTTTCTTTTTTTGCTATCTGCCTCTTTGTTAAAATTTTTGCCGAGTTCCAGTTTATTCTATGTCCGTTCTCTCAAACGTGTTCGCAGATCTTGGACCTCTGAATTTCATTTTTACTGATATAATTTTGATGTTCGCCCAATCTTACACTAAAAGGTCTGGATGACTCACCCACGTATTGTTTGTTGCACTCACACGGAATACTATAAATGCAGTTTCTTGAATCTTGCTCGTGGCTCTTCGGTTTCGTCTTTGTCAGAATAGATCTTAAAGTGTTGTTTGTTTGAAATATCATCCTAATATCAAATCTATCACCGATGCGGCGCAACTTTTCGGATAATCCGCATACATAAGGAATTAACGCTGTGTAACGTTTTTCAGGTTTTTGTCGTACCTGATTGTTATTTTTAATATTTATGAAGGTTTTATCGACAAAACCCTCAGAGTATTGATTATTTATAAGAACTTCCTTTATAAACTACTGCTTCATCATTATAAGAAATGATTTTGGCCCTATCATACAAACATTTTATAACACCCATCTTAACGTGCATCGACTGATTTGACTTGAAATTTAAATATCTGTTGGTATGTGTTGGTTTTCCATAAACACTTGTTTCAATTGTACCATTTACTCTTTTAATTAATACGTAAATGATATATTTGCAATCTGGCCTCACGGTATTGAGTTACTAGATAGTTTTTTGGAACATTTAAATAATAAAGAGCCTTCTATTAAATTCACTTTAGAAAAGGAAACTAGTAATGAATTACCATTTTTAGATGTTTTAATTAAAAGAGTAAATGGTACAATTGAAACAAGTGTTTATAGAAAACCAACACATACCGACAGATATTTAAATTTCAACTCAAATCAGTCGATGCACGTTAAGAGGGGTGTTGTAAAATGTTTGTATGATAGGGCCAAAATCATTTCTTCTACTGATGAAATACTAAACAATCAGAAGCGGTTTATAAAGGAAGTTCTTATAAATAACCAATACCCTGGGGGTTTGGTCGATAAAACCTTTATAAATAAAGAAAATAACAGATACGACAAAAACCTGAAAAACGTTAGAGTAGTATTATTATGAGATGCTTGCAAAAAATAATGCGCAGAAACGAGTTTGTATGCCTCCATTGTTCTAGGCCAATGAGAGTGAATTGCGTCATATTTGACGTCGAAGCCAGTGGCACCGTCAACCTACAGTCACAGGATCTGTGCTTCTGCCTACTTGTTGTGTTCGCCGGTTCTGATTGAATTAAGTGATATAACCTTACTTTCAGTGAAGAATGTCTTCATCGTAAACACAAGAGTGTGACGAGCTTTAATATTCTACATTACACAGCTCTTCGACCTCGAAAATTTGATTACAATTATTATATATCCTTCTACCCCGGGTGATGTGTCACTGGTAAAAATATTCGCGCACGTTAGCTTCGCCCCGAGCATCTTCTTATAATAATACTACTCTACACAGCGTTAATTCCTTATGTATGCGGATTATCCAAAAAGTTGCGCAGCATCGGTGATAGATTTGATATTAGGACGGTATTTCAAACAAACACTTTAAGATCTATTCTGACAAAGACGAGACCGAAGAACCACGAGCAAAATTCAAAAAACTGCATTTATAGTATTCCATGTGAGTGCAACAAACAATACGTGGGTGAGTTATCTAGACCTTTTAGTGTAAGATTGGGCGAACACCAAAATTATATCAGAAAAAATGAAATTCGGAGGTCCAAGATCTGCGAATACGCTTGGGAGAACGGACATAGAATAAACTGGGACCCGGCAAAAATTTTAACAAAAGAGGCAGATAGCAAAAAAAGAAAAATGAAAGAATCCGTGACAACATTATTGAATGAGGATAGATGCGTGTCGAATTGTTCCGTAGATGTCTGTACAACTTGGTTGCCAATGTTAAAAGAAGAACTTCACAAACTTAACATTGTATAAAAACTAAAAAAACTGTTAACTATATCAGCAGTTCTATGTAAATAGTAAGTATTTATGGATATTGAATATAACAAACATTCTTAGAGCTGTGTATTTATCATACACATCAAAAAAGATTTTTCAAAAAAAAAAACTTGAAATAGGAAACAGATTAGATTTCCGAAACGTCGGCGAAATATTTAATTTCAAGTTTTTATACTTATTTGTATTGTTTATTTAAAAAAAACTCTATCTGATCCTTTGACGTAAAAGTCACAGGCGTAGAGGTTATTTTAGTAACATACTTAGTGATTAATTGTGATATTTTGTAGAATCCCCGAGCACCGCTTAAAAAGAAAAAATGTATGTGGCAGGAAGTCCCAAAGAATTGAAGAAGAAAAAAAAATTCCCCTTGAGGCTAGGATTCAATAGCATAATGTCAAGTATGTCAAATTCTGAAAATCGAAACGTACTCAAAGTGTTAATAATTTTTTTTAATGAAGTTTAGATCAGATAATTCATATAATATAATAGCAGGGATATGGAAGTAAGCGAAAAGGTCAACAATTCGATTCATTCTGTCTTAAATAGTTTTGAAAAAGATATTCTTCCAGTACACTTTGGCATCGATGCTAAATCAAGAAGAGTTTATTCTTAACGAAACTGCTCCAATAGCTAGGTTTTTACATGACATCGGTGATAAATTAGTGTCTATATGTGATATGGTACATATCTACGACATGAGAAAAGTAGCAATAATCCATATAAAATATTTTTGGCAAAAAAATTGTCTCCATGTAAGCCATTCACCATGTGTACGATAAATGGATATATAACGGAACTTGTAATGATGCAGAAATTTTAAGAGGGGCATTAAAAGATTCAACATTATTAATATCTTGAAACCTGAAGATATATTCATTCTCGATCGTGGTTTTCGAGATGTGGTAAATTTGTTAGAGCAAAACAGTTATCAAGTTTTAATGTCTTTCCTGAAAGGAGAAAGGAATCAATTCAGTACAAAAGAGTCTAATAAATCCCGATTTGTAACAAACCGTCGGTGGATTATCGAATCGATTCACGGAATTGTGGGACAAAAGTACAGGTCACTGCAAAATCAATTTTACAACAGTATGTTGCCTGTTGCTGGGGATTTTTGTAAAATCGTCTGTTTTTTACAAAATGAGTTTGGTAAGCGTTTGAATACGGGAGACGGAAAAGTAGACTTAATTGTAAAAATAATGAAGTCAACTAATGTTGAAGTTAATTCCTTGGCAGAAGTTGTTTCTTCTTACAATTATGGTAGAAAAAGTGTTCCATTTCAAAGCAATTCATCAACTGAGCTTCTCGTTCTCCCAGAATTAACGTTAGAAGAACTTGAGATATTTTTCAGTGGATCGATTCAGCTTTCGCAAATGATTTAATATCTAGGTGAAATACTTGAAGGCACTCTTATTTTAAGATTTTTAAAGGAAATTATTGTCAGGTTTGAAGTTAAGTCACGACACATGAACTCCAGAAAGTATAAATGTTATGTTAAGTACAGTAAAGAATCGTTATTGAAGCCGTTGAAAGTTATTGTTGCAATTGCGCAAATGGATTACGGACAGTTGGTAGTTGCTCACATGTAACAAGTTTAGTGTATTATTTATCACACGGTAGATATATTTCTAGAATTGTGAAACCCACAGAAATGTTATCAAATATTTTTTATTTAGATAATGTGTTCAGTTATAGACCAGGACAGCGATAAGGATTAGATATATTAAGAATAGTACATGTCTAATGACTTTTTGAATACTTAATAAAGTAATTGTTTAAATTACATTATTTATAGTATACTTATTATCTAATGAGCGATAATGTAAGTAATAACTCAGGCAGATGAAGTTTGCTGTAAATCATCGAGTGTGTTATTACCATTATCGCAAGTTGAATACTATACTTTATCTACGATTATAACAGTAAATATTAATATAATAGTTTGACAACGTTCAAACAAAACAAAATATTTGTTTAAAAAATGCCACGAAAAATGTCGTATGAATCTTTTCACTAACCTCAATCTCTTGTAAATTGAAAAAATAGTATAACTATAGTTAAATTGGCCCGATAATTGTAAAAAAAAATTGTAATGGTCATAACTTTGCGAGTATTTATGTTAGGAATAAAAATGCAAATTATTCGTCTAAAAAGAATCTACAAAAAATGTTGAGTTTTTTTGCTATCTTCAACCCCTTTCTGGTAAAATTCAAAAAACCTTAAAAAAACTTTAGAAGTGGATTTTTTAGCATGGCATACCAAACCAAACCATTTAAGATATATTCTAACAGGTAACATTCTGTAACTGTTCAAGTTGTGGGAGGGTTCTCCGCAAGCGGAAAGGACACTCCTTTTTTCTTTAATAGGGCTTTTTATTAATCCCAAGCAACAATTCTAAAAATAATCATAACAATAAATATAAATAGCACAACAGTGCATGGCACAAATTCACTTAACATAAACTAAAAAATCTAACTTACCTAACACCAGGTCCGGGCCTATTGTTTAAGAGCAAAAGGCTGAAAACACCCAAGGGTTGTTAAAATGGGGCCGGTTTATTTCTTGTCGAGAAACGCTATCACGTTGGAATTCAAAAAAGGAGACCTTATAGTAAATACGTGATAATAATCGCTTTCAAATAAGCCGAGGAGAGGTACGCTCAGAGGACTCTGTTGGCGAAATGAAATACTGCGGGATCCAGAGTATACACAGCGAGTAGATCTAATTAACGGTAACTGTCCACGACCGAAGCATTGACTATGCCACATCTTACCCCCCCGAACGTGGAATCCCGAACGTTAGGGATCCCATGGTTCCGACAGATGAAATCGTTTCAAGTGGCTCATATGAAATGACCCTCGCTCTCGGTCGGACAGTGGGTCCTTTAGGATATAAGTAGCGTAGCTTATTGCCTTCTTTACCTCATATGGACCTTCAAACAGGAGAAGGAACTTCTTGGTTTCGGATCGCAATTGGGAGGAAACTGGGTTGGCTTTTAGAAGTACGAGATCCCCGGGTTGAAGTTCTTCATAGGGCCTTGACGGATGACGTATCCGTCGACGCTCCGCTTTATTCAACAAAGATTCTTTAGCTAGGATGAGTTTACCTTCCGTGGACCTATTTATATGGGCGCGCGGTCCCTGCAAAGTAGCTGGAAGGAGCGAAGGTCCGCCATGGCCTAATTGCAGCTCCATCGGACTAAACCCTGTGGACTCGTGCACCAGCGAATTGAGAAATAATGCGAACTTAGGCAATTCCCATGCCCAGCGTGTGTGCTGGTCGGTGCAATAGGCCCGACAGAGTCGACCTAACTCCCGCATAACGCGCTCTGATGGATTGGCTTGAGCATGACGAACCGAAACGTACATGACTTTAATGCCCAAATCCGATAACGTCTTCTTCCATCGGTGGGCCGTGAATTGCGTGCCATGGTCCGACAAAACGCTTGAAACTGAGCCCATCTTCGGAAAGTAATCTTTAACTAAGCGGTTTAAGCAAGCATTTGTGGTGGCCTTTTTTAGAGCATAAAAGGTTACAAATTTCGTAAACACATCCAACAGAACTAAGATGTAAGTCGTACCACCTCGACTTCGTGGTAGAGGCCCATATATATCCAACGCCAGAACTTCATTTTTCGTGGAGGGAACTATCGTGTGAAGTGGGGGATTCGGCATATTGGAGACCTTAGTTTTTTGGCAAAGCTCGCAACCCCGAACTAACCTTTTTACATCTTTGTGCATGTTAGTCCACCAGACCTCTTTTTTAAGAGCACACCATGTTTTATAAACGCCAAAGTGGCCAAAAGTTTGGTGATATGCTTCAACAAATTGACCCACTAGAGCTCGAGGAATACACAATAAATAAAATTCTTCATTGGCATGTCGAGCATAAAGAAGTTGGTTATAGACTAGGAACCGGTTTTGCAGGTTAACTTTACTCGGAAGTTGGTCCATGATAGCTCGTAGTTTTTCGTCTTCCCTCTGATATTGACCAATTTTCTTGAACAATCTTTGGAATTCTGGTGGAAACTGGAGAATCGGTAAGATTTTAAAGCAGTTATTCTCAGGAGAGGGAAGTCTACCGGTGCAATTGCGAGACAAAGCGTCCGCGATAACATTTGGGGAGCCAGAAATATGTTTAATTTCGAAATCATACTCTTGGATGGCCAACGCATAACGCGCGATACGAGGAGACAACAGTCGACAGGTTTTCAAATAGGTGATCGATTGATTATCGGTATAAATCGTAAAGGGTCGAGCTAGTAAATAGATTCTGAATTTACCTAACGCCCAGGTTACCGCCAAGGCCTCTTTCTCGTGCGCAGCATAACGAGTTTCGCGATCTAAGAGACGCCGGGAGGCCCAAGCGACGGGCCTTCGTTGCCCCTCAACCACTTGGAACAATTGCGCCCCCAGGGCCCAATCGCTCGCATCTGTCTCTAGACAGAACGGTAGGTCGGTTCGCGGGTGGTATAGTAAGGTACATTTCTTTAACTTATTTTTTAAATCCTCGAAAGCGGTTTGCTCTACAGACGTCCATCGCCAGCACACTTTACTTCTCAATAATAGCGTTAACGGTGCGGCTACGGCAGAAAAATTTTCACAAAAAATCCTATCATAATTTGCAAGCCCCAGAAACCGCTGTAAGGCTTTAGCGTTTCGCGGTGGAGGGTAATCCGCAATGGCTTGGGTTCGTTCCGGATCAGGTAAAATTCCCGTTGAACTCAGTATGTATCCAAGGAAAGGCATTTCTTTACGAAAAAACCTACATTTTTTTAATCTCAACGTGAATCCAGCTCGCCCCAACCTCGTTAACAGTTTGTCGAGGTGAGCAATATGATTTTCAAAACTATCCGATCTAATGAGAATGTCATCTACGTAAAGTGTAACAAAATCTTCAAATTCTGTACCAAGAATAGTAGAAAGACACCGCGTAAAAGTGCTTACACTCGAGGAAAGCCCGAATGGTAAAGTGCGGAAACAATACGTACGACCATCAAAACGGAACCCTGTATATTGTTGCGACTCTTCCGACAACGGAATCTGCCAGTAACCACATGTACAATCAATAGATGACATCATTTGCACATTGGTCAGCGTGCGGAGAGTTTCCTCGATGGGTCGAGGAGTGTCATACTCACGTTCCATTACTGAATTTAAGTGTCGAGCGTCCAAACAGATTCGCACCGTGTTATCTTTTTTAAGCGTCGCCATTATCGGAGATATATATGGGGTAGCGCGGCGAACTATTACACCCCAACTTTCCATAAGGTCTAGCTGTTTTTGAATGGCCGCTTTATGAGCTATAGGCACCGGATATTGTTTTAAACAAAATCCCGTCTTATCAGTAAGTTTAATACAATGAACATATTCGTTGGTCAATCCTGGGGTATCAGAAAAAATGCCCTGATGCCGTAACAGCAGATTACGAAAAATCTCTGCTTGTGTGGGGCTTAGTCCCGCGTCGGTAACCGTATTTTTTATCTCCTCCATTATATTGCTGTTTGTTATTTCTGGAGAAATACAACCTATCAATTTTCTCTTTATAGTTTTGATTTCCATCGACTTCGAACAATAGTAATCATGTCTAGGCTGAATTTCTGGGACTTCGATCCATTCATGATTAAGTTTGCAATGGATCCGTTTCAATCTGGGATCAATTTTCGCATGAAGGATGGTTAATAAATCGATTCCAATAATTATGGGATACGCTAAGTCCGGAATATACAGAAACTCATGGACCACGGAATGACCTTGGATTGACAAAGTTAACAGTGATTGCTGTTTTACTCTTCTTTGTTTAACTTTGAACGCACCCGTTACCCGTATGCCCGTGCAAGGAAAAGTAGGAATCAGTTTGTGGAAGTCTGCTAATTGACCCCAAACTTCTTCTCCGAAACACGAAACTTCACTTCCCGTATCTACCAGTGCGGGGAAGTTAAACCCGTATAAGTTCACCTGAATAATCGGTGACCGAATGTTGAGAGTTTCATGTTCGAATTCGCAATCTTCGGCCAGTAGATCTTCCCGCGGGTTATTGGTAGGGAAGGTGGTCCTACTTAAGATTGCCCCCACAACCGGACCTAAACATCGTGAGGCGTCAGCTCGTTTTCCGCCAAGTTAATATCTTCAACTACCTTATCCTCTTCGGCAGTTAAAACCGACACTTTAATATTTGACGTGTTGATGGAACATCCTTTCTAGCCTCGTATTTATCTCTTCCTGCCATATAATCATTATAGATAGGACGTTGTCGCCCTTCGCTACTACTTGTTTGAAACTTGTAATTTGGTTTGTCTGATGCTGGTCTATTGTTATAATACGAAACTGGTGGGCCGACTTTAAAATAATAGTCAGCGTGTCTGAGTTTGTCCAGCGCCTCTGCAATGGACTGTGTTCCCAGTAATGAGTCTCTAATTTTCGGCGGAAAATGTCGCGCGATGGTTACAATTAATCGAGCTTCATTATATGGCGGTGTCAAATGCCTCGCCATAGCTACATACTTCATAAAATGTATCACATAGGAGCCTTCATTTTCTCGATATAGTTCCCTTTTTATGGTATCCCGCACGTTATCTTGTATTTCCTCGGACCAAAAGTGAGCTAAAAAGTCTTCTTTAAACCTTACAAAATTATCGTAAGTGTTTAAGCACGCCTGACTCCATATTAACGCGTTGTTTTTAAATTGATTTGCGATAATATATTTAAAATATTGAAATGAAATTCTATTTAAATTAAAGTAAACCTCTAACTGGTCTATGAAATCCACTGGGTGTACCTGACCTTGCTCATCAAAAACGGGCAAGCGCCTATTAATATCTAAACTCGACATATTTCCAATCGCGCTTGACATGTTACTAATACTAGGTAAATTAAGATCATTTAAATTTACTGTGTTATTGGGATTGTTAACAACGTTCCCGGCAATAGCGTTTCCTATGTTGTGAATTCCAGTTACCGGTACATTCTGTACCCCATTTACACAATTACTGCTTGCCCTGCCAAGATTAGGTAAGTTATTTTGATTCTTTAAACACATCACAATATTTGTAACTAACGCGACCAAATCATTATCAACAGCTTCTGGTAGCTGACTAGGATTCGTTTGACCTGCGCTGGCTTCATTACAATCTAGCTTAAAATTATTATTTTGGTAAAATTGCCTATTAGTTCCCTGACTAATTTGTTCGACTACAGCTCCCGGACTACAATTATGTACCCCAGAAATGCCCTGATTTCTTAATATATTGTTTTCCCAAATTAAATTATTAACATTTTGTCTGCCCCCATCACCCGTACTATTATTTTCTTGCCGGTGCAATGTTTGATTATTTTTATTGTTTTTAGGGGGCGGAAAAACAAAATTCTTATTAATTCTAGATTCCTGACTGTAGGAATTATTTATTTCAAATCTAGGAAGCTGTTGTGCCTGATTTGGTGTTAAAAACTTATTTGACAAATTTCTACTATGTACTATTTGTTCCCCGCTAGCAAACCCTGTATTTTCCCAGTGATTTGAAGGTGGTATTATAATATTTGATTGTAGTTGTACCGGGTTATTATATGGTCTTGATAAGTTATCAGCTGATCCCGGATTTTTTTCCCCTGCTTCCTTATTTCGCACAGGTGGTGTAGACAATGAAAAAAAATCTCTCCTACCTTGTCTCACTGGTGTTACCATATTTTGGTCTTGTAGCTGCTGTAGCTCAGTCCTAATCTCCCTTATTATTTTAGGAACTGCCCCTGTTTCCGGTCTAGGACGTCCTCCCGTCCTTAAATTGTAGGAGTGCATCTTTTCTTTGGTGGTGTCCTTTGATGTCATTTTCTCCACTTGCGTCACGTCAGAGCGCCAGATGTAACTGTTCAAGTTGTAGGGGGGTTCTCCGCAAGCGGAAAGGACACTCCTTTTTTCTTTAATAGGGCTTTTTATTAATCCCAAGCAACAATTCTAAAAATAATCATAACAATAAATATAAATAACACAACAGTGCATGGTACAAATTCACTTAACATAAACTAAAAAATCTAACTTACCTAACACCAGGTCCGGGCCTATTGTTTAAGAGCAAAAGGCTGAAAACACCCAAGGGTTGTTAAAATGGTGCCGGTTTATTTCTTGTCGAGAAACGCTATCACGTTGGAATACAAAAAAGGAGACCTTATAGTAAATACGTGATAATAATCGCTTTCAAATAAGCCGAGGAGAGGTACGCTCAGAGGACTCTGTTGGCGAAATGAAATACTGCGGGATGCAGAGTATACACAGCGAGTAGATCTAATTAACGGTAACTGTCCACGACCGAAGCATTGACTATGCCACAATTCGGTAGTTAGAACAAAATGACAAAAAAAATCATGTTACACCTGCGTCTTTTGGCCGAAAATTGAAAAAAAAAAGTTGTAATGGTCATCATAACTTTGCGAGTATTTATGCTAGGGGGCCATTCATTAATTACGTCATGCAAATTTTACGGTTTTTCTACTCTTCCCTCCCCTTATGTCACGGGTTGTCGCATTGGAGTCAACCCCTCCCCCCTATTGTGACGGCACATATTTTACGGCATTAAGTTTTGAGGTAGAATTTTCTGATATTTATAATTTCTTGAACTTCATTCAATTAAAACAACGGTATGCTTAGGTGTAAATAATGTGATGTCACAAAAGTTTGACCACCTCCTCTCCTCCTGTCACACTTTATGGACCCCCTCCTCCCCCCTCAAAGTGTGACATAATTAATGGATGGCCCCTAGGAATAAAATAAAATTGTTCGTGTCAAAGAAATCTACAAAGAATGTTATTTGAGTTTTTTTGCTATCTTCAACCCCTTTCTTATAAAATTCAGAAAACCTAAAAAAAAAAACTTAAAAAATAGATCTTTAAGCATGGCGCACCAAACCAAGCCATTTAAGATATATTCCAGAAGATAGCATTCAATAGTTAGAATAAAATGACAAAAAAAATTCATGTTACACCTGCGTTTTTTGGCCGAAAATTTTAGAATTTTTTTAATGGGGTTAGTGACCTTAAGTGGCCTTGGAAGAAATTTCAAAAATAAATACTTAATATAGTCAACTACCTTCATGATTCTTTCCGAATTTTCGCGTAAACACAGCCTGAGAAATAAATAAAAACCAAAATAACCCCTTTTTTAATTATGTGGGAGTGGGGAGGGGGGTTGGGGTCATTTATGGACTGTGACTATCTTATTTTGCCCCCATAACCAATATATCAAGTTTATTTTAAATTTCGAGAGGTGGGCATTTTGCCATTCTTAATGTGGGAAACCTTTTAATTTACGATCGATCCAGCACAAAAATAGGGGGTCAATTTCGTCTACAAGAATTTACAGCGATATATGTGAAGAAATGTCAAAATCGTTTAAAATTTTTTAGATAGGTGCTTTACCTTTAAAAATTTGCAAAAAATTAAAGTGTCCGTAAAAATTTGAAAAAACTCATGCATGCATAGGAAGGCGAGACAAATCGAATGGCGCAAACCGCAGTTTTATATTCCTTGAGTTTTCGAGTTATGGTCTCGGGAAGCGGCTTTTGGCCGGTCTTCACGTGGGTTTTTGGCTCTCACGAAAAATCTTGGGGTGACGGGTCAATTCTGACCTCGGATTCGAACTCAGCGGCCAAAAATACATGGGGGTACATAGATAGGTGGTAGGTGTTCTGAAACAGAGAATTTTTTTTTGTGTGTCGGTATTATTAGGGGAAAGCTTACTAAAATAAAAATTACAATTAACTTAGAATACTAAAAATGAAGTAAAATATAAAATTTTATATTTACCAAAGTAATTCATTGTAGTGTGTAATGCATTCCTTTATTTTAGTTTCCATTAACGTATCACTTTCAGCATATTCGTGCTTTGTTTTAGGTTCAACGATATTCATTAGTTTCTTTTTTAGAATTTCAAAGTGTGCTGTGCCCAGTATAATCATTTTGATTGTTAGAATATCTATATTTGAATTAATCCAGGCTCCACTTGCAATACTCAAAATTTCCACGAAGAAAACTTCGAAATAATAATTGTTGGGATCAAATGGAAACCATGCTGGTAGCGGAAATGTATGTACTGTTTCAGAATGACTGTCCATAAATGGAAACAATGCATAAAACAATACCACCAAAAAACACAATATTCTATAAATTTTTGCTATGAGTCTCCCACCTTTTATATAATCTTTTAAGATGTAAGCTTCTTCCGAAGTAATATTAATAAATAGTGGATTTTGTAACATTTCTTCGAGTTTCAGTATACCTTTTTTTTGTAAAATGAAGTTTGTCAACTTACTCAAATATGCGAATTGGGTCATACAAAATAATAGTATTTCTGAAATTTTCGCAACATTGGACAAATTGCAATATAAAAAAATTGTCAATGACAAAAATTGTAACCATGCTATGGTTAAATTAAACATAGCACTTAGTATATATAAACACTGATATTTAAGATGTTTCACTGGATAGAATCCACCAATTGTTAAATATAGCTTCTCGGTGTCATAAGAACTGAGTAAGTTAACATTCTGAAAACAAAAAAGTATTATTGCAATACAACTAGTTGTGGCCGACGCGCGACGTCCATATGTAATTGTAAGGAACCAGCGTGCAATTACTAGACTCATTTATATCAGCTAGAGAGATGATTCATATTCTTATTTGCCTTAGTGTGTAGTAGACAACAAAATTGATATGATAATTTTCTTTAATGGTGGACATTTAATTCAGCTTGATAACACAGGTCTACAGTTGTTTTGGTGCCGGGGTATTTGCTGATTTCATATGAATTTAATGACCTGAATTCAAACATGGCATTAGTTTTTGCCTAGGAGCTCCAGTTTCTAAAATACAACACTTTAGTGAAATATGTGTTATACTACATTAAGTTAAATTAATGGATTAAATAAAAAAACTACACACAGAATTTTATTATAATATTATAAAAAAATATTATAATATACAAAGAGGAAAAAGTCATATTGTCTGTAATTGTTTATTTGTGGCATATTCAGATTTTCTTACTTTTTATTGGGTATTTTGCCACTGAAAAATATTTAAAAATTTTAATGAAAAAACCTCTGCGCCAAACGGATCAGACAGAGGTTGGTTCTTGAGTACTTGACTGTTTCAAAAAGTCTCACACCTAAAAATATGTAAACTAGAACAATGTTATAAACTAAAAACTCAAAATCAAAGCTATACGAACTTGATAAATGATGGAAATTATTCCAAATTAAATAAAGATCCTACAAATTCTTTAGAAAACAAAATATATAGAGTCTTATTTAAACACAAAAACGAATTTACAGATATTGAACGAAAGATGTTAACTCCACATCACAGCAAGCCTCCTCATTTCTATGGTTTGCCAAAAATTCATAAACCTGATATCCCTTTAAGACCAATTGTGAGTTCAATTAATTCTCCATGTAGTAAACTCTCAAAATATTTATTAAAAATCCTAAATCCTTTATCAGGTTCCTCCGAGTCTTATATTAAAAATAGCAAACATTTTTTGGAAAAGCTGTCAGAAAATCATTTTAACAATAATCATCTAATGGTCAGTTTTGATGTAGTAAGCCTATTTACAAATGTTCCTGTAGATAAAACATTAATAATAATTAAAAACAAATTGCAACAAGATGGGAATTTGGCGAATAGAACTAAGTTAAGCATTGAAACTATAATGGAATTACTTACACTTTGCATCAAAACAACATACTTTCAATTAAATAATGACTTCTATCAACAAGACTTTGGGATGGCCATGGGTTCTTCATTATATCCAATATTAAGTAACATTTTCATGGAAAATTTCGAGGAAAGTAATATTAATAATCTAGCTTATAAACCCATTGTATGGTGGAGATATGTAGATGACATTTTTGCTATATGGCCTTATAGTAAAGAATGTTTAAGTAATTTTTTGAATCAGATTAACGAAAAAGAACCTTCAATTAAATTTACAATAGAAATAGAGAATAATAATGAATTACCTTTCTTAGATATTTTAATTAAAAAATTAGATAACACATACCAAACCAGTGTGTATAGAAAACAAACACACATAAACAGATACTTGAATTTCAATTCAAATCAACATATTTCATATCACTGCGTTGGTGATCGCATTCTGAACAGCTGTCAAAATGTCCGTCCGCCTGCCTGCCTGTCTGTCTATCTGTCTCTCCGTCTATCTGTCTGTCTGTTTGTATTGTATGTTTCTTTAACAAAACCGGTAATTAAAAAAATTAATTAGGTTTTGTAATTAAACAAAAAATGTCTAAAACTAATATTATCTACAAAAAAAGCTGCGAAGAAAAACTGCAATTAATCGACGAAGAGTTTAATGGTTAGTTTGTTTAAATTTGTTTTACATAACAGTCCAATAACAGATCGTTCTTGTTCTAAAATGATTTATATTTTATATGATGTATTAATATTGATATTAACATTAATTTGTTGAGTTAATTTGCCCAATATTTTCATTATCATGTAATTTTCTAATAACTTTGATGTTTTTATTTATAATTATTTTATTAAAGAAATAGCAAACACTCAGAATATAGTCCAGCGCCAATATTCTTGACTAAAGATGACGGTCTCGGATGATTAGGGGTCGAGTTTGAGCTCTTTGTCCCAATTATCGCTGTAGACCTGGACCGGTCTCGTAAGGGGTGGGCCTGCTTTTTCGCCTATCCCCCCCGTAAATGCGGACGGTATTGGCGATTTTAGCAAACCTCCCCTGGTCCTGGCTGTTGGACCCTGGACCCTGCCAGCTGGGTCGTTTCTTCCGGCGCTCTTCTGTCTTGATCTTCTTTCTTCGCTGGCATGTATAGGCCCCCGGGAGCGTCTTTCGTCTGTCGTGAGAGGGAACGGTTGTTACCGAGCCCTCTCGGAGTTTGATAGGGATTTGGGTGTGTTGACTAGTCGAAAGCCCAGGGTGCCAATTGGCATCATGTGCTCCGATTTCGTCGGAAGGAAGTGTGAACTGTGTAGTTCAGGGTTGTGTTCGGCCAGAGACGCTTTCTTAGCGTCAGAGGCCGGCATGGGCTAGGGTAAGGGTACCGAGCTGGTTGTTTGCTTGGTACCCCCGGGATCGGGTAATTGGATGTTTTTCGTCATTGTCTCCTTGCAGTGTGGCTTGCAGATCGGGCTGAAACAGATAGGATCTGGAGCTGCGGCCTCTTGTGCCTCGGAGCGTCCTTGGGGTCATAGTCAGTCGCCTGTCTGACCAGCGGATTCCCATGCTCTGCTGCACGGGGTTCTTCGCTCTGTCCCGGATGACTTCAGTTACTGGGGTGTATTCCAGGTCTCTGAAGATGTCGGCGTTTCTGACAAACCAGGGTGCATCCACGGCGCACCGAAGTGCGACGTTTTCCACGGCTTGTATCTTCTTCAGATGGGTGGCTGCTTGGTATCCCAGGCAACGCAGGCGTAGATCAGAATAGGTGCAATGAGGGTCCTGATAAGCTTGTTCCTCAGGTTGAGTTGGCTCTGTATACCTATCATAGGGTAAAGTAGAGTCCTCCTCGTCCTCGCTTTCTGTATTATCGCCTCCGTGTTCTGTCTCCACGTCAGGCTTCGATCCATGATAACGCCAAGGTACTTGACGGTATCGTGCCATTGAATGTTCTCGCCGTTCAAGGAGACGTGTCCTGTGGGAGTTTGCTTCCCGACTCTCTTGAAGAGGATGGCTTTGCTCTTCTCCACGTTGATTTTGACTTTCCACTTGTTGCACCACTCTTCCAGAAGGGATGCTGCTTCCTTGAGGTTGCGGGTGGCAAGTCTTGCACTCCATGATCTTGCGATTATAGCCGTGTCGTCTGCGTAGAGCGCCAAAGAGGTCATTGTGGTTCTTGGCATGTCGGAGGTGTAGATGGTGAACAAGTGGGGAGAGAGTACCGATCCCTGCAAGTCCAGCACAATTGGATGAAAAAGGTGCGTTACGAAAATGCTTTGAACAAAACATGATCAAGTTAAAAGTTTATATATTGAAAATGTATGCAAATTAAAACATTTTGAAAAAAAATATCAAGTATTTATTTTTTTTTAAAGATAAAACTATAATGACAATTCAAGTAATAAAATTTGGAAACAGATGAAACAGGAGTTTTCGAGGTTATTAATTACGATTTTGATATTAGAATATCAAAATTCAAAATGGCGAATTCAGAGTAGCTGTATGTGTTATAGGCTTATTGAAGAATACAAAGTGCGAGGTATACAATTTTGGTTCTACCAATGATTTTTGTCGGCCATGCTCTAAGGAACAGGATTAATAATGTCTTCTAGCTGATACAAATGTGTCAGGTAATTGCACACCGGCATCTGTAGTAGAATATTAATAATTACAATTGATATCATTTTAGAATTAACTAAATATTATTATGAAATAATAGTAATGATAATAATAATATAATAATAATAATAGACCAATAATTACAGACCGAACCGTGGACTACAACCGCCCAGATATAGTAATTATCGACAAATTAAACAAGACAGCCACCCTTGTTGACATTGGCTGCCCATTGACCAGCAACCTCCAAAAAACAGAAAAGGGAAAGATCGATAAGTATCAAAATCTGGCAATAGAGATCCAACATATCTGGGAGTTAAACCACGTTCGGATAATACCAATCATAATATCGGCAACATTAGTAGTAACAAAGCAACTCAGTAAACATCTGGATCAATTAGATCTTCCAAAAGCTCTCATGACTCTGATTCAGAAAGCGGCTATTCTACAAACTTGCCACATTGTGCGCAAGTTCCTAAATGCATGACAGAATAAGATGAATTTCTTCTCTGTTTTGCATAACCGAACCATCATATGCCGGTTAAAAAAAAAGAACCGAGAAAAAGACTAGGAATAATAATAATAATAATAATTATGTCTACGCCCGGAAATTGATTTTTACATCATTAATGTTAGAGACAAATAAAAAGCCATTTTTGTATTCGCTTATTTAACCTTGGCTTATTTCCGCTACTAAGGCCAATCACCCACGCAAGGAGACGAGCTACCCCCATGCTAGAAATTTTGCTGAACCTTTTGTCTATCGAAGAGTAGGAATTTTCTACTTGCCTAACATTTAATAGACAAGGAACCGACTGTTTTACATCCAATCCGAAGAATGGTATGTAACTATGCAACTCTCTTCTAAACTTGCATATATTCCACGTACGCGCTTATAAACTGTTAGAAGATGGAGTGAGAACGCTGTATTTCCCTGGAGAGGGTCACCCATCCAAGTACTTACTAACCGCGCGGTGGGTTGCTTGAGTTGCAAATGACTTCGTAGAAATTGCTTAAGTCATTCCAGGGAAATCGTTGAACAGACATGGGAAAAAATACCAAAACGGATCGGATCAAATTGAGAACCTCCAAAAAGGTTTAAAGTCGGTTAAGAATAGTTCAATGGCTAAATATAACATCAACAGCTGACTAAACAATCGCCTATAAGTTTTAAACAACCATTAGGCCGTTTATCTTTTATGCATTTTAAAACTCATTCTAACAAAATATGTACACAAAATATATACAAATATATACATTTTTGGAAACTTGCCTGTTTCATATTTCTTACTTTTGTGATTATTGGGTGGTATCTATTGGGATTAACCAACCACTGTAAAATTAAAATGTATACGCAAGCTAAATTTAATTTTCCGAAAGTATATAAGTTCTATCAAGAATTAATTATACCTACAGCTAATTATACGGTGAAGTAATTGTATATTATTAATAACGTATTATTATACTTTAACTTTATATATGTTTAATTGCACAGTACACTAAGTGGCTCAATAAGTCTCTTTTGTGGGGAAAAATGTTCTTAAAAAAAGGTAATTAGTCCATTCTTTTAAAATTCCCAAAAATGAGCTGAACTTTATTTTATTGTCACAAAATTATAATATTAAAGACTCTGACAGAGAACCCTCTTTTTAAGCGTTTATTTTAAGTAGGAGGTTCTTAATGCAATCCGTATATTAGACCAAGCAAATAAAGATTTTGACGAATATAATTTAGTAGCCGCAATGTTTTCGCAGAATGGCTTTGGGAGAGGTAATGGGAGAGGCTTTCGTTTCGGAAGTCAAAAAATTCCATTTGCATTATCGTTTTTTATCAACAATTAGAGCGGAGAATCAGTTTTCCTAAAATACTGGAAAAACTACCGGTCGTGGAGGAAAGTGAAGAATATGTGATTTGTGCACAATTAAAATCCCTACATTATCAGACTTTCCAAATTAAAATCGTTCCAGCGGTAACAAAGTTGTGGATAAATTAAATTTTGTGAAATCTCGAAATATAGTATTGTCTTACTGTCATACTGCCAATCTCATTGCTTATTACTTCCACATCCACATAGTGGAGCGGAAGTATAGTAACCGTAAAAAAATTTCAAAAATTTTTCTTGTTGAAATAGGTTTAGAATGTCATGAAACGTCGAGGTTTTAAATTTAAACGAAAAAATAAAATGTTCTATCTGTCGGTTATTAAAATGCTATAGTTAATTATTTTCACATACTAGAGTGCATATATAGTCAAGAAGTTTTTCTAAAGAAAAACTTCTCTTTAAAAAGAGACTTTGATGGAAAATATGAATGTGGAAGTAGTGATTCCTTAGACAGCGGTTTTATTAAAATGTGCGTATCAGTAGGTATACTACCCCGCTACGGCGCCACTTCCGTGAGTAGAATAGCTGTGCGGGTACCTCGATGGCTGTGTCCATCCGGAGCGACCAAGAGATGGGGTGGGGTTCGAAGAGGTGTCCAGAGGCTGGTGAAGAAGTGACCAGAGGCTGCTGAAGAAGTGATCAACAATAACCAGAAGAGGGTGCTGAGGACGGGGGCCACGGGAAAAAAGTTAATGTAGTTTCTTTAAGTGTAGTATTACAGCTAAACGATCACGGAAAAATTTTCTTTTTACTATTTGGTTTTTTGCAACACGTTTGAAAATCACTTTCACAAAGTTTTTGCAAATAAATATTATGAAAAACACATTTTGTTAATGCAGATCATTAAACCTTAATTAAAGCTAACAAAATTATCTTAAATTTGCTTTATGAATTATGACAGACGTCTCGATCGGATGTTTCTAGAGGATATTACGATTATTTAAGTTTGAGGTATTAAGTAGGTACAACATTTATCTTCAAAACTCTTGTTGTTTTTATTATTTTATTTAACTATTCAAAATTAAACAAATAATTTGAAACACACTGAAGGTATTTTCAAGGGCAATAAACCATGACTATAGTCAAACACAAAAGGACAGCAGACTATAAGAAAATACCTATTTCAAAAATTTGACACACGCTTTTTTTTCTATTTAAAAAAATTATAAGTATTTGTTTCAATAAATTTTTTAAAATTTTAAATATTTTTTTTACAAAACTTCACTATAGTCTACGGAACATTTCGTCTCTTAATTGTCATAGATGTCTCCAGGGCCGGTTTTAAGCAATTTTTATGGGGGGATGTGAAATTGTTATAATGCCGAATGACTTCTTCTCATCTGGTCCTCTGTTTTATTTGTATATAAAGTTCATTTAATTTTTGAGATACAAAAAAATGTAAATCTGATTGAAGAAAAAACATTTATTTGAAAGTAAAATGCAAAATATAAAAGATACAAAACGGTTATTCGGTTATTCCTTATGTTTTTTGGGTATTTTACCACTGTGAAAATATGTAAAAATATTGATGAAAAAAACCTCTGCGCCAAAAGGATCACACAGGGAGTGGATGATTCTTAATATTTTTAGTACAAAATGTCTCACACCAGTCACACCTAAAAATATAAAAACTGAAAGAAAATTGTTAAATGATAAAATGATAATGAAGTAAATTAAATCGAATGCTGTTAACGTTTCGAAAACTATTTCTTTTTCCGTCATCAAAACTTTCACTTGTGTGACATTTTGTGCTAGAATGATTAAAAACCAGCCTCTCTGTCTGATCCTTTTGGCGCAAAGGTTTTTTTCATCAAAATTTTTACATATTCTTACAGTGGCAACGTACCCAACAAACATAATAAATGAATATTGCCACAAATTAATTATAAATAATACGGATATATTATTATACAACTTAATTTTTTTAAGCAACTTTAACTCTTCTTTCTTTTAAAGCGGCCCATCGTGGATCTAAAATGTTGAAAGGTCTTTGTTCCAGAATATCCCTCTCTAATGATAAGATTAATAATGGGTCTAAACGTGAATCGGTCATTGTTCTAACAAATTTTTTTATGAGTTTTAGTTTGCTGAAACTCCTTTCATTTGAAGCCACACTCACCGGCATTTTGAATCAAAGTACATAATTTCTAACACAATGGTAGAATGCTCTTTAGTTCATAAGCCTTTTCAACAATTTTATCTAGAGATATAAGTTCTCGACATTGGTCGCTAAATATTTCTAATTCAGCCTGAAGGCCCGCTAAGTCTACATGGTTATCTGGAAGTAACTTTAACTGCTGCCTCTACAAGTTCTAAACTGCAATTGTGTCGACTTATTTCCGCGGAAACTCGCGGTGTTGTACTTTTGATGAATCGAAGTGCCCTGCATGTTCTCCTGTTTATTATATTATTACATTTCCAGCAATTATGACAGGGTACTATAGATGCACATATACTCGTGACAATGCTAGAGGCTAGAACAAGCAGATTTGGCCTCGCTGTTGCGAGCTACTGTGTTTAGAGGATGATTTTAAGTCAAATACAAGATACAAGATAGGGGTTGCTCGACTTAAAAAAGATGAATTATTATTTGTTTGCTTATAATTGTATTGAAACATATTCTTTATAGGATTTTGCAGACAGCAGAAAAATAACTATCTATAACTAAAAGAAGAACTCTGTGTGTAAAAATATTAATGAAATCTTTGCATTTTTTCGATAACCTGAATTCTGGTTATGCTAGCAAATTAAAATCCTAAAATGAATTTGTCTAATTTCTTATTTGACAATTCTCATTCTAACGCTTTCATTAATATTTTTACACACAGAGTTCTTCTTTTAGTTATAGATAGTTATTTTTCTGCTTTTTGCAAAATCCTATAAAGAATATGTTTCAAGTAATTATTTATGACATTGAGTTTCTATTGTTTTGAGTTTTTCTATGATTTTATGTATATAATTGCCGAACGCTGAAAGTGCCGAATGGTAAACGATTTGCCGAATTGGCTTCAAACTTGGGGGGGTGTGACACCCCCCCATACCCCCCCCCTATATCCGGCCCTGGATGTCTCATATAGTCGCATGTCAAAAATAAATTTATTAGGACCCTTTAAGCCTTCCTCTGTCGATACTGTCTAAAGGCAAAAGGCACGACCGAGAGGGAATAGCATAGGGAACGATATTTCATATCATGCGTAATCCGAGGCTGTTCGTAAGTAGTTTAATATAAAAAAACCACATCCAAGTCTCTTTAAAGGAAAAGATCACAACTATTTAGTATCTATATCTGGACCTCTAGTATGTGGAAATAGAATTTGAATTATACTTGAGGAGTTCGTTTCTAGCATATACACCAAAAATGAAATTTGTAGACTTTTATTGCTCTACTAATTTCAATTTACATGGACGAAATTTCAAAATCTGGACCGACTACACTGCATTGAAATGGCTGTTGCAGTTGAAAATCCCGGAAGGTAAATTGGCTCGTTGAAGACAGTGCAAGGATGACTGAGAGCATTGTAGCTATGTGGAGAAACAGCAGGGCACGGGAGTAGTCAACACTTTTAAAATGGAGGTTCCAGATGATTGGACAACTGAAGCCCTGAGACGAGAACAACTGAACGATACAGAGATCGGGGGGCTATATTGAGAGCAAAAGAAAAAGGAATTCGACCAGATGAACCTAGTATCGTTTGGTCTGATGGACACGACAAGGATTTTATATAATTTAGGCTAGAGCCCTCTCGCCGCTACGAGAAGTACTCAACTCTACTCACAAGGGGGATTCAAGATACCCTTCAGACTCACCAAGACGAAAATAGACAAAATTATACTTACTGTGATTGCTACAGTCTGCCCTCTCCGTCGAAATCTTATGTCGGCTAGTGCACTTTGAATGAATATATCTTATAATTAGCACTTTCTCAGAAACACTTCTTTATAATTAAGACCGTTGATGGATTCTATGAGTATTCGGACAAGTACACAGACTTGGCGGGATCAAAGGTGACCCGCGGAAAGTAATTGTCCGACTCACGCCACAGAATCGTTCGTCGGTCACAAATCTTATAATTAGTGGATCAATAAGAAATCGAATTCAAAATATATTTTCATTTATTGAAGTAATTCATAAAATGTAAAAAATATAAATATTCAATACTTAGTTAATGCGTATAAGGCAAACATCAAGGAGCACCACCACTCGGCAAGCCGTTACCCTCCTGTAGGAGTGTAACTCATCCAACGTCGAGAGAACTATGACAATCGACTGTACAAAAAGATTCAGACTCCCAATTAGTAATATTTGTAAAATGTATGCGGAACTTTTTGAAAATTATTCACTTTGAATTTTGCACTAAAATTATCGAAATGATTGTCAGGATGCTTAAAGAAGCTATCTAAATGAGTTCGATGGTTTTCCTGCTTTTATAAACGTACTAACGGCATCGAACCCAAATATACTTTTTACTGCTTTAAATATTATTTTTACATGGTGTCTGAATTTACTTTTATAGTAAATTGGATATTTTTTCAAATGGATCGTTTTACTTGGTTCAATAACAGGATCACTTAGAGTTATCAACGGGCTGTTGAAGAGAGCTTGAGAAAGCCTCGATGGGAAGCAAGTTGTTATCCGACTAGTGATTCCCAGGTGTCGAGTACCGAATGCACTTCAGGAAGTACATAATGGAGCCCCCGGTGGACACTTCGGCGTTAACAAGACCCTGAATAAAGTCCGAGAACGATTTTACTGGGTAAATAGTCGTCAAGATGTAGAAGCTTGGTGTCGTAATTGCAAAATTTGTGCAGCCAGTAAGGGACCACAGATTAGAAGTAGGTGTGCAATGAAGCAATATAATGTCGGAGCTTCTTTTGAGAGGATTGCGATCGATATAGCCGGACCGCCCCAGTAACCAAGGACGGTAGCAAGTACATACTGGTTGCCATGAACTATTTCAGTAAGAGGCTCCAAACCAAGAAGCGGTCACTGTCGCCAAAGTCTGGGTAGATAACTTGGATGTCGGTTTGGCGTACCCCTGGATCTGCATTCAGATCAAGGGAGAAACCTTAAGTCAGGGGTATTTCAGAAAATCTGGAAGTTATTGAGAATACACAAAACACGGACAACAGCCCTTCACCCGCAATTAGATGGAATGGTGGAGCGACATAAGGCCATGACAGGACATCTCTCTAAAGTCGTTCATAAGAACCAACGTGACTGGAATCTCCACATACCGTTTTTCCTCATGGCATATAGAGCTGCCGTCCACGAATCTACAAAACAGACACCGGTCTGTCTAGTAATTGAACATGAGATCAGACTGCCGTGTTATTTGATGTTTGGAACACCAGGTGGAGACCGGCTATGAACACTGAAAGCTATGTGGAAGAAATGAATGAGTGGCTAAGAAATGTTCATGACCTGGTTAGTGACCAAATCCCATAGCCAGTGATCGAATGAAGGCTCGATATGACCTTAAGGGTAGTTCAGAAGTGTTCAAGGCGGGAGATCTGGTTTGGCTGAACAACCCACAGCGAAACAAAGCAAGGTCACCGAAACTTCAATCACCTTGGGATAGGCCGTTTACTGTTATTACTCCAATTAATGACGTCGTCTATCGGATTCACCGAAGCAAAATGCCCAACCTGAAAATCGTGCATTTAGATAGACCAGTGAAATACATTGACGATTCTGAATTACCTGACCGGGAAGATCAGGCTTAAGAAGGAGGCAGTGTTATGCATTACACCCCCTAGAAAGTGGATACTGACACGCCCATGACTAATGGTCAATAGATGTTCTAGAAATGTGTAGAAAGAGATCGAGTTTTCTGGAGTGTGGTGGGAGAAGATTCTCGATTTGGTTCTAGATGACTCTGGAAGCATCTTTAGAGTATATAAGCCTAATGTAAATACGCAGAAGAAGAAGTTGAAAAGTGGTAAATGCGGTTAGAAATACAAAATATAAATAAACACATTGTAAAGGTTATTTTAGAAGTATTGTTTAGTTATCAGTAAATTATTAAATAAAATGTTAGTGTTTGTCTAATGTTAAATTATGTTGGAACCAACGAATCCTGAAGGGTGGTGCAGGGGTGAAGGCATGATTAAACACACCTGTTTGAATCATAACTTCAAAATTATTTTGAAATAGTTACCCGACTCCCTCCTACCGAAATTATTTTAAAATGTAATGGTTTACAGCAGGTATGTAAACCCTAGCCACGACAGAGTCGAACTTAATATTGTCAGTGTATCATGGAATATCGAATTCGTCAATGTAGTCCAATCAATGGAGCGCTAAAATGATTAAAATCTCTAACTTGAGTGCTAGTGAATGGATTTTCATGAAACTTTGCGCAATGTGTTTGTAATGACATAGATAAAAAATTTGAAAAATTGATTACAGTAGGAAATGATCGGGACGGGTAGAAAACACCCCTTTTACCACGGGTTCTGTAACTTGTAGAATTAGATCAAAAATAAAGAAATAAAACAATATGCTTACCTTTTCTGGCCCTAAATAAGATGTTTTTATTCTGGTGAATTTTTTCGAGAAATACTTGTTTTTGGAGATATGGATATTCGAAAATACCTAAAAGTGGGGAAAGGGAAATGTAAAAGTTGAAAAACAAATCTCAAAAAATTCAGGTGAATGTATCACCGAAATACAAGACTTTTATTTATATCTGTAGAGTGCGTTTTCACCGAGTTTTTCTGGAAAAACCTGAAAAACTACTAAGTACTTTCTTTGATATTGGAGCGCTTTAAAAATATGAAATTTAAAATTTTGAAAACATTCAGACGTATGCATTGAGGCCTTCTAAACAATTTTGTTTCTTGAAATTTTTCTGTAACTTGCAAATTTTCTGAGTTATAAGCAGCTTTTCATGATAAATAATGTACTACATTTTTTGCACATTCCCATTTTAAAAATTATATTGAACCGTCAAAAATGGTATAACTATATTAGGCTTCATATTTTTTTATAACAATATATTCACGCTCATTTTTTGAATTTTCATGTATCTTTTAATTGAAAATTTGCAAAAAAATGTAGTGCATTATTCATCGTGAAAAACTACCTGTCACTTGGAAAATCAGCAAGTTACAAAAAAATTCCTAGAGACAAAAAATGTTAACAGGCCTCAATGCATACGTTTGAATTTTTTCAAATTACATATTTTTAAAGCGCTACAATTTCAAATAAGGGGTAGTTTCCAAGGTTTTTCCGGAAAAACTCGGGGAAAACGCATTTTACAGAAAAATTGCAAACAAAAATATCTTGTATTTAGATGATACATTCACCTGAATTTTTTCAGATTCTTTTTCAACTTTTACAGATTCCTTTTCCCACTTTTAGGGATTTTCGAATGGCCATATCTCGATGTTAAGTGCCGCTCTGTGGGATATCTCTTATGCTTACGACACAGTGATTTATCGTCGGTTTTCATGGTTTTGTTTATGTGCTTCAAACATATGCAGTGAACTATACACCTTTCGAATATTTATTGATTACTTGGTTGAGTAAACTCAACGTTACTAACACCTTTTAATATATCTATTGTCTTCCATATATATCTCTAGTTATATTGATATATCACGCCTCTGTCGCTCTTTCAGTTGAGTTTCTTGGAAAGTGAGTAAAGTATATTCTCCTCTTGAATATTTTATGGTTGAGTGAATTCAACGTTCCTAATACATATATAGAACCTATTTATTATTTTGTATTTATCTCTTAAGTTTTCTTCGTATAGCAACCCCTGACGCTGTCAGTTGATTTTTTTGCAACGCAAGTAAACCATATTCTCTTCTCGAATCTTTTCTGGTTATTTGGTGGACTAAACTCAACGTTCCTGATTCTGTTACGTAAATTGAATGTGTTCATTGTTTTATATTTATTTTTTTAGTTCCCGTCATATAGCACGTCCCTGACGTTTTGTCAGGGACGTGCTATAACGTGAGTAAAGTATATTATAACGTGAGTAAAGTATATTCACCTAGCGAATATTTTCTGGCCAATTAACCAATTGGCCAAACTCAGCTAGCACGTAAATTGAATTTATTTATATTTAACATTTATTTTTTTAGTTTTCATTATGTAGCACTCCCCTGATACGTCAGTTAAATTTTTTGGGACGTGACAATATTCTTATCTAATAATTTCTGGTCATTTGGTGCAGTGAACTCAATGTTGCCAATGCAATAAATTGAATATATTTACTATTTGGTATTTATTTTTCTAGTTTTCTTCATATAGCACGCCCCTGACGCTACGTCTGTTAAATTTTCTGGAACGTGAGTAAGCTATATTCTCTTCTTGAATATTTTCTAATCATTTGGTTGAGTAAATCCAACGTTCCTAATACATGAATTAAAAGTATTTATCTTTTATGTTTTCTCGGTATAGCACGCCTGTGACGCTGTCAGTTAAGGTTTTTGAAACTTGAGTAAAGTATATTCTCCTCTCGAATATTTCTGGTCATTTTCTTGAGTAAACTCAATGTTTCCAATATTAAATTGAACATATTATTATTTATTTTACTTCCACATCCACGTAGTGGATGGGTACACATGGGTAATTAGGGGAAAATAAGTAAAGCAAGCTGGTAAGAGTACAGAAATTTGAGATTTGAAATTCGGTCGGTTTTGTGACCTTCAAAAGGCTTTTGATTGTGTTTCACATCAAATTCTAATAGATAAATTAAAATTTTATAAATTTGACATGATCAGCTGCAAATTAATAGAATAATTTCTAAAACATAGACAGCAGTACAGCATAAGTAATACTAACTCGACATCCCAGTACATAAGGAGCGGAGTGCCACAGGGATCGGTCTTAGAACCAACCCTAATTTATGTAAATGATCTCAGTAAGGCTGTACCTGATGTTGACTTGATATTATTTGCAGACGATACCACACTTCCGGTATCTGACAATAAATTGGAGGTTGTTGAAAGGCAAAAGGAAATAAGTTAAATGCTTTAGAATGGACCTCAACAAATAAATTATCACTAAACGAGCATAAAACTACGAATATGATTTTCAGACATAGGCCAATTGAAAATTATAAAAACCCAGAAAAAGTTAAATTTCTAGGCGTTTTTCTTGACCCAAATCTCAACTGGTTCCACCATGTTGATTCCACAGCAAAAAAAAACATCAAAAAATATATTCTTTCTGAGAAACCTAAAAAATATCGTAACTTTCAAAATTTGATTAACTGCCTATTACTCGCTAATAGTGTCCCATATGACTTATGACCTGATAAACTGGGTCCATGCCCCGCAAGCTAACAGAATTTTCGGGTTACAGAGGAAAACTATCAGGATAATTACAAATCGTGGATATAGAGAGGATATAAGAGATAAATTTGTTGAATTGGGAATTTTAACATTTCCATCACTATACATTTTTCATTGCCTGATATATATTGTTACGTATTTCCACCTCTTAGGAAACACCCTGTATGAATCCGTGGGTTCTAAAATAATTTCAACAAGAGATAAACCGCTAACACTTTATTTAACAATTTACTGACTATACAATACTTCAAAATAACCTTTACACTTTGATAATTAACCTCACTTTTTACAGAACGTCACTTTAATAAACTTCTTCTTCTGACTCGGCAATTGCGCCTTATATACTCTGAAATTGCATCTAGATTCATGCAGAAACAATCAAGAATCTTCTCTCACCACACTCTAGAAAAGTCCATTCTCTTTCTACAAGTTTCCAGTCACTCACTATTAGGCATATGAGTATCAATCTTCAGTTCCAAGGGGGTGTAATTCATAACAATATTTACGAAAATATAAACCAATACAAAAAACTTAAGGATAATTACAAATACAACACGAGGACTCAACATAACTTAGTGATAGATTTTAATAGGCTTAAGTCAAGTGATTGTGGCTTTAGCTGTTATGGCCCTAAATTTTTTAATAAAATTCCAAATTGGATGAAAGCCCTACCAGAGGTGAAATATAAACAGTTAATAAAAAAAAATGTAATAAAAGAATGTCTCTATAGTATACATGCATTCCTAAATTTCAACGACACTGAAACCACAATAATGGACAACAATGTTATATAAATATTCAGTATATTTTATTGTGTCTGTTTGTATACGTGTATGATAGTTTTTGTGCATATTTGAAATATTTTAAATTATTTACGTTATTTTACAATTTATTCTTTTTGTATCTTATATTATACATATTATATGTGATATTTCATATGATATTATGACAACTACTATACCTGACTTGTGTAAAACTGTATTGTTAACGCACCAATAAATTTGATTTGATTTGATTGATTTGATATATACTAGAAGCCAAGGCCTCAGATTTTTTTATAATATTTTTCAACCCCTCCACCACCCCCACTCCATTATTAAAAGGGTCGATAAAATAAAATTGAAATTTTAACTAGAAATTTGGTACACATGTATGTATTATAACTACATCTGTAATTACGTTATATTTTGAGATGATTCTGTTCACGGGTTGGGAGTTAAATAGGGGTAAATAAGGGAAAATAAGTAAATCAAGCTGGTAGAAGTACAGAAACTTGGGGTTTGGTGTACATACTGGAAGCCAAGGCCTCAGATTTTTTTATAACATTTTTCAATCCCCCGCCACCTTCACTCCATTAATTAAGGGATTGATAAAATAAAATTGCGATGTTCACTTGAAATATTATTAACATTTTACGACCAATTATTTCCACATATTAGAGTGCAAATATGGTCAATAAGTTTTCCTTTAAAGATATTTGGATGTGGAAATAGCCAGCGGTTTTTTAATTTTTGTTATTCTGTAGCACGTCTCTGGATTGTGTCAGTACATTTTTGGATCATAATTAAAGTGCACTTCCCTCTAGTATATTTTCTTATGATTTTAACAAACAAACCAGAAAAGTCTGAATTAAAAAAGCGTAGTTTAAAAAAGCGTGGATGAAAAAAGTGGATGAAAAAGCGTGGATAAAATACGTGGCAAACTTCACATAAATGATTTTTACTATCTACATAATGGTTTAAGGATATTTGAAATCCATGACCTATTTTAAGTGTTATGTCTCAAGAATGCGAAATATATCTAAGCCAGATATTTTCATTATTTCAAGGGCTACGAAAGAACTTCAAGATCAATTTTTTTTGTAAAATAGAGTTTTATAACGAGGTATTCTCAATTCTTTTTACAACAGCTGGATTTGGAGATTTACTCTTTATGATGTTACAAAATATATACGAACCAGGCGGACAATGCCGGCTTTACATGAAAAACTTTATGGAGGAATAGGTGCCTGGATTGACGAAAACTTAACCAAACTACAGAGTATATCTGCTCAAAACTAAACAGTACATATTATGCCATTTTACAGCTCAAATACTCTTTAGATTATGATTATGAAGGACTTCTAAATGTTTATTTCTCTTTAGGTTACAGTCACATGTCGTTAAATATTGGGGCAAGGGGGCTGATATTAATAGAGTATTTATCTGTCAGAAAAGGCTTATGAGGCTAATATTTAACTTGAAACCGATAGAGTCATGCAGGAATGCTTTTATAAAAAATAGTTTATTGACAATTTATTGCATATTTATTCTGAAGTGTATTTTACATGTTAAGAAGAATATCAATCAACACTTAACGACTCACGCAGTTATAGTACATGAAATGGTAAGAGCCTAGTCATACCATATCACAAACATTCATACTATAAACATGCGCCAGATTACAATTTTGTCACAATGTGTAATAAATTGCCTATTGATACTAAAAACATTAAGTATTTTGTAATGTTACATAAACATTTATTTTTGTCTTCTGTATTTTATATTTTTACTCTATTTGTATACGTATATGTATATTCAAAATATGTATCTGTATTTTTATATTTATGTATGTACATATTTTTATTTATATTTTCTTCCCTATTGTAAATCTGATTTACAATAATGTACAATTCTGTATTTTTTAAATGGTTAATAAATTATATATATCTATGTGAGTGAGTTGTGAGTGAGTAAGTATTATCACAGACCTACAGGGAGCCACTTTTCATATAAGCAAATTTTGCCCGCTTCATAGAATTTTAACGTGAGCGAAGCAGCCATGATGGGATGCGGGCAAATAAGAAGAGGCATCCTATTTTTTTTTAATAACTAGAAGGCTTGTACTTTCATTTAAAAAAGAAATCATCTATGTATTCAACGACTTAAGAAAACAACAATTTTTTATTTAAATGAGGGTGTATCAGGGTTGTGGATAAATTAAGCATGGCATCCCACCATAACCTCATTGTATACCTTAAAACCTACATATTGACGTAGGTTTTATTCATGTATTCGAAAACACAAAAAATCGTGACCGGAAGTGACTCCAAAATTCCATGACGCAGGCAAAATTTGCTTATATGAAAAGTGGCTCCTTGTAGGTCTGTGGTAGTACTTACTCACATAATGTCTTTCATGTATCTTATTCATAGGAAATTTGTACAGCCGGCTCCCAGAGTATTTAGTATTTTCCTCCCATTTCAACGATATGTCAGATGCCGTATTTACGTATTGGAATTAAGCAAGCAATTATATTATTACAGTATATTATGAGTAAAAGTGATACTTTTGTCATGAGTCGCAAATGGCGAGTGAAGAGAAAATTGGAAAATTTCCCAATAAATTTCAAAGTGAAAAATTTTGTCATCGCGACACGTCCGTTTCCTTGATTAAATTATTGGTAGGATTTAGATATACGTAAAAAATTTTGAACGGACGTTTTCTGCATTGCTGTTACCAGAAAAAACCATTTTCCGTCGCGTTGAAAAGCCGCAATAGTAACCCAGTCATAAGAGATATTTACCTCTAAACAATTCGGAGGCTGATGATTTTTTTTAATGAGTTCTTTGGATGATAAGCAATAACATCACGTAGTTTGCTTGATTTCCACCGGCAACATGAAGAAAAAAATGAAAAACTTTTTCCCGGTATTTTTCCACAATTTAGAAAATGACTCGAGATAGGAGAAAATACAAAATATTTTTAGAAAGAGCATGCATTTTCTATATAAACAAAAAAAAATCTATGGACACGAACCGAACGATGTAAACAGAGACGCATAGGTTTTCAATTGTAACGAGAACATAATAAAGAAAGAAATAAGATAAATCTACGGATCTCGAAGATATCGGATGTCCCACAGTGAGACAAAACTGTAGTGTTGACAGCTGCGAAATTAACTGTCAAATATAATAACTTTAAACTCATATCATTAATCGCCCCTCGTCAGGGCCATCTTATTGTTATGAATTACACCCCCTTGGAACTGGAGATGATACGCCTATGCCTACTAATTGCGACTGGAAGCTGTCAGAATGAAATGGACTTTTCTGGAATGTTGTTGGAGAATATTCCTGATTGTTTCTAGATGGATCTAGAGAGTCAAATTCGGAGTATATAAGGAGCGATTACCAGCGCGGAAGAAGAAGTTTATTTTAGAAGTGACACGTTCGGTAAAAAGTGAGGTTATTTTGAATGTTTGAAGTATTGTATAGTCAGTAAATTATTAAATAAAGTGTTAGTAGTGTTTATCTCTTGTTGAAATTATTTTAGAACCCACGGATTCATACAGGGTGTTTCCTAAAAGGTGGATAAACGCGACACTGGTGTCAGACGCGGAATTTTAACAAGAGGATTTTTCGGAAGTGTTGAGAAGACTGGGACAGTATTCTCGGAGTTAGTGCTAACACAGGAAGGACTAATTTACTGGACATTGTTCGAGGATTATTTTCGAACAGGAAAATAGTGTTAAGTGCGTTTTTAGACATTGCAGAATATTTTTGTTAGGACATTAGTGATAGTGATTAAATCCTTTGAACTAAGAAGAGATAAAGACTCTGAACAAGACTTTCGTGTAGTTATTAAGTGCATTTTCGTGAACTTTCTAGAACTTTTCTATTTGGACAGTAGTTTAAATAAAAGACTTTCTCGTGCTGTTTTGCGATTTCTCTGGACAATTCCATTACCGATATTGACGTGATTAATAAATTTTGTTGATTTTATCATAATTATATTCCGGTAACAACCAGAAGCATGGCATCCGAACAACAAATGCAGGACTTTATGGCCCAAATGCAAAAGTTGATGATGGATCAGGAAAGGAAGCGCCAGGAAGAGAAAGAAGAACAGGAAAGAAAGCGTTATGAAGAGAAGGAGGAACGGGAAAAAAGACGCCAAGAACAAGAACAAAAACGCCAAGAAGAATTAAGAAAAATTTTTGAGGATCAAGAGAGAAGACGTCAAGAGGAAAAACAAGAAGAGGAGAAACGACGTCGAGAGGAAAAACAAGAAGAGGAGAAACGCCGTCAAAAGGAAAATGACGACTTAAGGAAAGCTATAGAGACGCAACAGAATGCCTTGTTTACAGTCGCTGAAGAACTCAAAAATAAGATCGAAGTAAAAATGGACAAGGTCGAGGAGGAATTAAGTGAAGTCAAAGAAAAAGTAGATCGGGTTGAAGGAAAAACGGATAAGGTCGAGGAAAAAGTAAACAAGTTCGAAGAAGTCAAAGGAGAGATTGACCAGCTTAAACAACAGTTGAGGGATAGAGGAAACCAGCAACTGGTATCGTCAGGCCAGCGATTAAAAATTCCCTCCTTTAATGGTCAAAGTTCCTGGATGACTTACAAAACACAGTTTGAGGCAGCAGCGAGTGCAAACAACTGGAATGACGAAGAGAAGGCTAACGCATTAATTGTGGCTTTAAGAGGCCAAGCGTTGGAGTTGCTCCAGACAATTCCGGCAGACCAACAACGGAATTTTAGAGTTTTAGAAGCTGCCTTAGATCTACGATATGGAGATCAACACCTTGCTCAAGTATACCAGACCCAGCTGAAAGTGCGCGTTCAGAAAGCTGGAGAGAGTCTGCAAGAACTTGAAGCTGCGGTGGAAAGACTGGCACAAGAACAATTGGCAGTGGGGGCATTCCTAGACGGGATAAGGGACAAGGAGATCAGGCGAGTCCTCAGGCTATCCCGACATAACAGAAGTAATGGAAGGCCATGTGGACAGCGTATGAAATGTTACAGGTGCGGAGAACGAGGACATATCCAGCTAGAATGTCCACGGAGAAACTTAAAGAGAGTAGAGGCCGATGCTGTGAAGCCGAGATGAAAATCAGAGGAAGCTGGTACCAGAGAGACTGTGTCAGATAAGGAACGTGGTACCCCGAGAGAAGTAAGGATTTCCCAGCTTCGAAGCATTCCGAGAAGTCCACTACTACCAGGACGTGAAAACAAAATGAAACCCCAGGAGGATGCTGATACTTCATCCGGAAGAAGGTGCAAGGAAGATTGCAAGTACTACCACCAGGAGAAACTGCAGGCCACGGGAGCAGTCAACACTATCAAGGTGGAGGTGCCGGATGACAGGACAGATGAGGCGCTCAGACAAGAGCAACTGAACGATGAGGAAATTGGGCCTATATTGAGAGCCAAAGAAAAGGGAACTCGTCCAAAATGGAAGGATGTTTCAGGCAAAAGAGTGGGACTGAAGGCACTATGGGCGCAGTGGGACTCACTGAAAGTCAGGAACGGGCTGTTGCGGAGAGCATGGGAAAGCCCGGATGGAAAGCAGGTGGTTATGCGTCTAGTGATTCCCAGGTGTCGAGTAGCGAAGGTGCTTCAGGAAGTGCACAATGGAACATCCGATGGACACTTCGGTGTTAACAAGACCCTGAAGAAAATACGTGAACGATTTTATTGGATAAGAAGTCGTCAGGATGTGGAGGCTTGGTGTCGCAAATGCAAGATTTGTGCAACCAGTAAGGGACCACAGACTGGAAGTAAGGGTGAAAAGAAGCAGTTCAACGCCGGAGCTCCTTTCAAGAGGTTGGCTAATGATATAGCGGAACCATCACCAGCCAGTGACCGAATGAAGGCTCGATACGACCGGAAGGGTAGTTCAGAAGGGTTCAAGGCAGGAGACCTGGTTTGGCTGTACAACCCACAGCGGAAGAAAGGAAGGGCACCGAAACTTTAACCACCTTGGGATGGACCGTATACTGTTATTACCCGAATTAATGACGTCGTCTATCGGATTCAACGAAGCAAAAAGTCCAAGATGAAGATCGTGCATTTGGACTTTTCTGGAATGTTGTTAGAGAAGATTCTTGATTGTTTCTAGATGAATCTAGAGAGTCAAATTCGGAGTATATAAGGCGCGATTACCAGCGCGGAAGAAGAAGTTTATTTTAGAAGTGATACGTTCGGTAAAAAGTGAGGTTATTTTGAATGTTTGAAGTATAGTCAGTAAATTATTAAATAAAGTGTTAGTAGTGTTTATCTCTTGTTGAAATTATTTTAGAACCCACGGATTCATACAGGGTGTTTCCTAAAAGGTGAATAAACGCGACATTATTTTTCTGATGAGAAAGTTGCTAAATTTATAACTCGGAACATTCGTCGGCAAAATGAAATTAAAAAAAAGAAGAATTTTTCTTCTAATATTTTTTTACGATAACACATTTATATAATCTGACTCAAAATACCAGTTTGGATTATCTGGAATTACGAACTAGCGGAGTTTTAACTTTTGAAAATATATAAGAAATGGCATTTTCATTAAGTTCATTAAAAATTTGACAGTTTCCAAAAGCATAAATATATTTGGCATTGATTTCTTGCCAAGTACCTTCAAAATCGATAGGAAATGAACAGTTTAGCACAAATTTTGAAAATACTTAATAAATATTTTGACAGATCATTTGCTTATTTGTGAAATAAGAACTTAAATTAAAAAAATCGATAATTGTAACTTTGTCACCTTGATACTGATTTTCATTGGAAACCCCATATTCTTCAGTAAAAATACGTTTTTAGATGAAAATTATAAAAAACTTGGAACGAAAATTCGACTGGAGGGGTTGATAGAGAATTTCATAACGAACATATTTCTTTAAAGAACCATCTTAGAATCTGTAATTTTATGATCTAAAAGTTGATTTGGGTGGAACAGCGTAAGAGACGACTTCATTTCATTTTCTACAACCCTGCAACACGGAAAATGTCCGTTTAGACTTTTTTTAGGATGTATAGACCCTGGTCAACCATCTAAAAAAGGTTTCAGCCGTGTCGCTGTAACTCAGCCAAGTAGTTTTTTTAACAACTAATACTGCATTTATCAGGTCGAGGGCTCCCGTACTAATATGGATTCAGAACTAATTATATTAATTTAACCAATAAAACAGCAAGTTATTGTTCCAGTTAAGAATAATATCACGTATTATACCACACTTTTTAAAATATTGCTTATTTACTTATTTAGTTGGTTTTGTGTCGGAGATTTGTTAAAGTTAATAAATTATTAACTTAAACAGGAAGATACAAAATATTTAATCAGATGCACGGACTTTATGATCCTTTCCGAAATTAAAAGCATATGTAATATTAATAATTTAAACGACTGTTGATTCAATTAATTTTCACATATCTTTCTTTCAAAGATATAATTAAATTTAATATTCCAATTAAATTGATGTGACGCATCTCTTTAAATGATTATTTCCTTTTAAACACCTAACTATATGACAAGAAATGTTGTTACTTACCTATAAAAAATTGTTTAATAAATACCTGTCTACGCCTCTGGCAATTCGTCATGCTTTGTACGATAAAACCAGTATTAATAGTCATTTTTTTGTTCGGACGACAGTATTTAAAAATCAAACAAACAAAATGTCAAAATATTTTCATCGAATGAATACCTCTTTTAATAATAGGAAAATTCAAGGGTATTTCTCCTAATTATCCTATATAAAGCATCATTATTTTCAATGCAATATCTTATATAACATTAATATCCAATTTATACCCACCTCAGAGTGTGTTGTATCTTTATTGCTTACCATATATTGATATAGTATTGTTGCTACTGGAGAACTAGTAGAAACACTGCGATAAACATCATTAAAATGGCATGTTTTTATTTAGTGGAATAAAAAACTTTGATAATGTTGAGTGCGACTTCATTGTTATTCCAATAGGTTTGTTGTGAATCAGTTTTATTATAATTCCACATTTATTGTCTCTAGTGATTTGAAATCTAATGTCGGGAGGACGTAATTGAAGGTAAATATAATTTTTATTTATTTCAACCAAGAACTTAATTATATGCCCAAATATTTGATAGAGGTAACTGTTGAACTTATGCATTAAGAATGTTTAATAATCAAATACTTAACGGTGTGCCTACTGGATGTCTTTTCATGTAAATGTGGTATGATGTGTGAGTTTTTAAATAAATGCCTGCATAATTAATACCTATTACAAGTTAGAAATCATTGAAATAATTCGCATTCTCTATTCAAATGAAGGTAGTTTTTTGACGTGACATGAATTTCAATATTTTGTAATATAAGGGCATTTTATTTACAACTTGCAATATGGATCAGATCAGTTGTCGTTTAAAGAAATTTTTACCAAATTATTACAAAATAAAACAAAATTAAAATGAAGCAAAGATATATGGGTAACCTACTTACAAGTGACCTTATCCCTACTGCAAATAAGACTCTAAATGTGCATCAGTAGAAGTGATTGTTAATATGTTCAAATTACAGGGTAAAAGAATTGCAATTCAAACCTCAAATTATTTACTATCGTAAGATTTAATGAAGAAAAATGGGACGAGGTGGCTATCACTCTAGTAGAGCAGAATTCTTGTCTGATGAAGCTATACTAAAATATAATAGAAATGGAGGGTGTTTTGTGACGACCAAAACAGCTATAGCATTTGTAATTTTTGCTTTGGCATCTTTGCTTACTGTTGTACTTCTCATGTATTTTTATGGACCGAATAGACAGGAACAGAGGGTAAGTGGAATACTTCATTAGTAATAATTATATTATTAAACTAGAACATTGAATATTAAGAATGCACTTTTAGAATCCATATGAATATTGTTGACGTTGGTATAATGGTTTGAAAATAGGTAGGTGCCTATGTTATAAAATGTCATTTTGATTCAATTGTATAAACTGCGAAAACTGTTTTTACTTAAATATTCATTTGATATAAAATAGTTAATCGATCAATATTTCAATAACATAAAAGTGAACTATATATTTTAAGATTGAAGTAAATAGCTAACTTATATCGATGGTTAATTTTAATACATTGAAAACCGGTATTTATCATTGAAAATTAATGTAAATTAATTTGCATATTACAGTAAAACATCTACGTTCACTTTAGTATTTAATAGCAAACTACGAACAACATTGTAAAGGTCTGTTGGGATGTCATGGTCTCTGCGTTACTTATATAATGATGTTTACCAGAGAGCTAAACAATTTTGTGTGTTAAATGACCATAAAAATCATAATTCTTCTCTATTCTGCAATGTCTATATTTCTGCATTCAATATATAAATATATGAAATATGCATTTGTTCATTGATATGCAGTACTTATTTATTTCTATCAGTAAATGAGACACCGTCATTTTTGACTTACTTTGATAAAAGTAGGTCAAATTTGATGTAAAAAATAAGGCAATATGGATACGGTAAAGTGAGTGTAATTATTCACAAGGTGCTGAAAAAAAAAATTGTATTAGCTCGAGATATAATTCTATAATAATTAACACTCGACTGAATGATTTCTTCAATGTCGTTAAAATACCATTATACAGTGCGTCGAGAGGAAAGTGCCCAACTTCGGGAATGTATACTATACTCTATTTGGAAAGGAAGAAGAGTAGTAAAAGATCATTATAAATGCAAATCGTTATGGTTAGTCATAAAACTGCAGCTTATCAATATAATATAAGATAATGTAACGTAACGTAATGTAATGCAATGTAGTTCAATCCAGTGCAATGCAAGCTAAGACGAGACGAGACGAGTCAAAATGAGACAAGACGAGACGAGACAAAACGAGATAAGACGAGATGGGAAGAGGCGAGACGGGACGAGACATGGGGTCTAAAGCAAAGTTTTGGAGAAAAAATGAAACAAAAATCTCCAAAATACTTAATAACATAGTTTGAGAACTGCTGGCATATTGGGGTAGGCTTTATTGCCTCGCGTCTTGTAGCACATGATACTCTGACATTCGTGCAAATAAGTATAATGAGCCTAAGAGATAATTAGGCCGCGACGAGGGTCATCGAAAAGCATGCCGACAAAGCAGTTAAAAGCGGCCGACAGAGGACACCGCCATGTTTTTTGCCTTTTCGCGGCCAAATTATTTTATTACGCGTGCTATACTCTTCCTTGTAATATTCTCAAGTAATAATTTCAATTTGTGTCCTTACTTGACAAACAATGTACACACGACGCGACCTACCCGTTCCTTGGTTTTGTCTGTTGCTTTTGTTCTTTTTGAATTTTGTGCCACTTATGTTAAGATTTATTTTATTGACTTATCGTTCAAGTCGTTAGTACTTGGTTACGTAAGACACTACTTCTCTTTAGTGCTTTTTGTGTTACTTTTTGGATTTTGGACCAAGTTTTTCTTTTTTGTTGATAACGCTAATTCACAGTTTAGTGTGGTGTTTTAAAACGCAGATTTTGGACATTATGGGAGATTACACTTATCCAGAGCTTGCGGATATGCACTTGGTGTATGGAGAAAGTGGTGGAAATTCAGCTGGTACGGTCGGTGCGGAAGAGCATTATCGCGTATATTTGTTAGTATTGACCAGCGTCTTCGAGAAACAGGTCGTCTCGACGAACATGGAGGAGAACGAGGTCCACAATGAGAAGAAAGGGTAATTGACGCCGAGGTTCAATTTTTGGAACTTGTAGAAGAGGATCCAACTTTAAGCACCCGCGATATCGCGAATCGTGTGGGAGTATCCCATTTTGTGGTATGGAGGACATTGAGAGATATGAACTTACATCCCTATCACTATCAACGTGTCCAAGCACTAGAACCTCAAGATTTTGCAGAGCGAATGCAATTTTGTAGGTGGATTTTAAGAAAACACGCGGCAAATGAGGATTTTTTAAACGCTTTGTGTTTCTCCGATGAGTAGTGTTTTACCAGAAATGGAGTGTTTAATTTTAAAGATATGCACTATTGGGCAGACGGAAATCCACGTCTAATAAGAAGGGCGCATTTTCAACGACGGTTCAACGTTAATTTGTGGGCAGGAATTTGCGGTAATGAAATAATTGGACCTATACAATTACCCGCTAGATTAAATGGTGTTGTATACTTAAATTTTTTGCAATAAACATTGCCAAATTTGCTGGAAGATGTACCCTTGGCTACGCGCAGAAGAATGTGGTATGCACACGATGGCGCACCTATCCATTTTAGTCTGGCTGTTCAAAATTTTTTGAACAGAAAGTTTCCTCGACGATGGATTGGACGTGACGGACCAGTGCCATGGCCTGCTAGATCGCCCGACTTAAATCCGATGGACTTTTGTTTTTGGGGGCATTTTAAATTTCTGGTTTACCGTGATCCAACTGACACTTTAGAACAATTGCAACAACGTATTTTAGTGTGCATAGAAACCATAAAAAATGATCCTAATTTACCAAATGTGTTGAACGGAGTGCATATGTTCTTAGTTCGACGTGCCGAAATGTGTATACGTGGAGATGGAGGTCATTTCGAACAATTCTTGTGAAAAATTCAAAAGAATTGTTTAGTTATTGGGTGTTACCTATTGGGCATTAAATGCATGATTATTATTATTATTAGTATTCGCTGTCTTGTTTTGATCTGTTTATTATTGTTTACATTGATTTTCATAGAGACCAAAGACTCGATTTTTAGTTTTCGATACCTGATTGGGAAAAATTATGCGCTCAATTCGTTAAAAAAATCTGATTTTTTCTAACGTAAAATACACAACTATTTTCTGTTATCGTGTCTCGGACGTCTAACTGTTCGTTTTCCAATTTCATGAAATAATTACTAATCTTTTAAGCTTTTAACACAATGTTACAAATGTTAAGAAACCACTTTTAAATTTTATAAATTTTTATAAACGACAATAAAAGCTACAATAACTTTGTTCCAAATTAAAAAACACATGTAAACAAATCCTATTTAAACCCCTGCGGCCATGCTATGCTTGCGTGGTGCCGAAAGAGAAGGAATTATTTACATTTTCATAATTAGTGGTATGAAAAGTTCGGTACAAGTAATCCCATCAAAGTACCGCACGTTTTCCGGCGGGAACACAAGTCGGGTATTACAGTTTTTTATTATTTTTAATATTCGGAACTATAACATCCATTGACTCTGAAAAACAGTGGTTCTCAAATGTTTCCGACCTTAACATTAAATTTTTAAACCTAGGTCAGCATTTTTCAAAGTGCCCCTAGAGAAAAAAGCCATAGGTTTTTTGTTTGTCTAGTCAGTCCCTATTACCAGTTTTGTTAATAACATGAAACTAATTACACCGTGTATGTGTTGTAATACCCTTTATTACCAAGGATCGGAATCCTAGCGTCATTTGAGGGCCGGCGTTACACTTACCGCTATGATCGACTCTGTGTGTTACTTGTGAACGAGATGTTTATGGCTGCTACATATATTACTACGAAGGCGTGGAAAGGACCTAGTAAAAATATTTTTATAATTGCCAGTTTAAACTTGCAATTATCTATAATTGCAACTTTAAACTTGCAATTATACATAATTGCAACTTTAAACTTGCAATTATAGCTAATTGCAACTTTAAACTTGCAATTATCCACAATTGCAAGTTTAAACTTGCAATTATCTATAATTGCAACTTTAAACTTGCAATTATCCATAATTGCAACTTTAAACTTGCAATTATACCTAATTGCAACTTTAAACTTGCAATTATTCATAATTGCAACTTTAAACTTGCAATTATACATAATTGCAACTTTAAACTTGCAATTATACCTAATTGAAATTATGTATAATTGCAAGTTTAAAGTTGCAATTAGGCATAATTGCAAGTTTAAAGTTGCAATTGTAGATAATTGCAAGTTTAAAGTTGCAATTAGGTATAATTGCAAGTTTAAACTTGCTCGGCAGGCGAGTGTAAAAGTAAAAAAAAATAGTAAAATAAATGTGCTTCTACAAAGCTACAATTTTAATGTTTCAATTTGTATATGTATAAGTGTAAGGACATAATGGCAGGCTATTTGAAGGGTTGCAAGTACGTGGCAGGCGATGGTAAAGTTATCATGAGCATGGCAATTTTTAACACACTTCTACAACGCTGTAATTTTGAGGAAATATTCTGTAAACTATTTTAGGAATGTATGTTAAGAGCCAGGCGTTGCAAGTGCCCGCTAGGCGACCGTATAATAGCCCACGTAGACTAGATACCTTATTTCAACGAATCATTGTTTCGGTAGAGCAAATTTCATCCGCAATTATATTCAATGATATTGGCTAATTTCTTCATTTATCAGGAAATATGTATGACAATTTTTTGTGATGAAAATAAAAGAAACCAAACACCTTCTTTATGGCCTTTTTGTAAATAAACTGAGAATTGATATGCGGTTTGCCCTTTAAGCTTTTTTAGCGAACTTTCTTGTATTGCTAAATTACGGAATAGATTATATATGACCGTTATATGTAAGAATTTCGTAGTACGAAGTCTAGATCGTTTGAGTCAATTACTTGTATTTTGAAATTCTTTACTGTTTTTGTGTTGAGGCGTAATTATTTTATTTTGTATTAAGTTCTAGTATTTAATATTAGTTTAAGTTATAATAGTATTAGTGTTAAGAGGGAACACTACCCAAGGTTTAGGTGGAAGGGGGATAAAGCGCCAGATGAGGAGATATCTCCGTAATAATCAAATTGCAGCCAAAAATAGTCTTAAACAATCCTGTAGTATTTATTTATATACAACTTACACTTATTTTTAGTTAAATAATATCACCCAATTTGCAAATAACAGCTTATTGTTAGTCATAATTTTAATGGTATACATTCTTTACATTCTTTACATTCTTTAAATAGTTTACAGAATATTCCTTGAAAATTACAGCCTTGTAGAAGCATGTTAAGAATTGCCATTTCGATGACAACTTTACCATCACCTGGCACATACTTGTCTTGCAGCCCTTCAAATCACCTGGAATTATGGTTTTACATTTATACATATGTAAATTGAAACATATATTAAAATTGTAGCTTTGTAGAATTTATTTTACTATATTTTTTTACTTTTACAATCACCTTTCTGGCACTTGCAAGCGCTAAAATCACCTGCCTCTTAACATACATTCTTAAAATAGTTTATAGAATAGTCCCTCAAAATTACAGCCTTGTAGAAGCATGTTCAAAATTGGCATCCCCATGACAACTTTCCCATCGCCTGCCACGTACTTGCAACCCTTCAAATCGCCTACCATTATGATTTTACATTTATACATATGTAAATTGAAACTTATTAAAATTGTAGTTTTGAAGAAGCACATTTATTTTACTATTTTTTTACATTTTCAAAAATTTAGGGATGATGACGCAACCGCGGGACGCCTGGCAGGTCATTACTTTCTTAATTAACTGGTATTAAAACATTAATTTACAAATTCTTAACCTAGTGCTAAGCACGTTACTTGGACCGACTGGTAGCTCTCCTACTACTTACTTTTGTGTCTTGGAGATACATAAGGAAGGTGAACTCTGTATATTTCGAACAGAACAGAAAATAATTGAATTAATTTCAACATAATTACAAAAATAGACAAGACTGCAAGAATGCGATTTACATATTTCAATTTTTTTTAAATTAATTTTCTATACGAAGGGCTACAATAATCCTGTACATTGACGTTCAAACAAATATGACATATGAAACATATTCTTTATAGGATTTTGCAAACAGCGGAAAGAAAAACTATCTATGAGAACTAAAAGAAAAACTATATGTAAAAATATGAATGAAATCTTTGCATTCTTTCGGTAACCTGACTTCTGGTTCCACTGTTTGCAAAATCCTATAAAGAATATGTTTCATTACTATAAGCGAACAAATAATAAATAATTCACTTTTAAACATGCATAGAGTGTATAGGGTCCAATACTAGTTAGCTAATAGATAGGAAAGATTTGTTGTTTTTTATGAGTCAATGTCAAATATAAATATTCCTACTTATTCATGGATATTGCCTTGAATTTGCATGGAACATCGTTATGAGTGGCTTTGGGCTTTTCTGATGAGTCCAGAATAAGGACGAAAAACGTTTCAAAGGCTAAGCATTTCCAAGAAATTGAATGAGATTTTATGAAAATGTAATTCATTAGAAAGAAAAAATGTTTAAAGATAAGGTAGGTAAATAAATTAATTTCAGGCATTTGCTCTAATTTTTAACTGAATTTACATATTGCAGGGGATCGTGTAGATACTAGTTTAATCTGCATAGTCGTAGGGGACTATGGATGCTAGTGTTATAATGAGAATGGCAAATAAGAATTTTTACTTGTTAGCATAGCCAGAAGTCAGGTTATCGAAATAATGCAAAGATTTCATTAATATTTTTACATATAGTTTTTCTTTTAGTTCTCATAGATAGTTTTCTTTCCGCTATTTGCAAAATCCTGTAAAGAATATGTTTCATTACTAGCAAACAAATAATAAATAATTCACTTTTAAACAAATATGACATATATCTTTTTGAACCTAGTAATGCTGTTTTTTCTCAGCTGATTATTCAAACCATTCAAAAAGACATACTGTGTGCTTTAATCCTCTGTTGTACATGTTAAGCCATATTTTTTCTATTCGAGTTTGGGAGAAATTCTCTGATTTCGATAAATTCCATAATGAGTCTAAGACAAGAATTTTGTAATTTTTGAATTTTCCTTACATGCAGTGTGTTTGTACAAGGGCCATATAAACAGTCTGCATAATTTAAAATAGATAAAACAAGAGTTTTACAGAGGAGAACTTTGTTTTTTTGTGGGAGATAATGGCGATTACCATATTTTCATTTTACTACAGAGTAACCTGTTTGTAACATATTATTTATATGGGTTTCAAATCTTCAATCATATTCTAATATGACTCCCAAACTTCTTGCCTCGTCTACTTTTACCAAAGAATAATTACCAATTTTAATATTAGTGCGGTTTTCAATATTACTTTGCTGGTTCTTAGGGCCAAAAATTATAATATTAGATTCAGTGGGATTAAGTTAATCTTGAGCGAGACGAGACAATGATCATTTGCAGCTTTTATAAAATTTTGAAGATCTTCATTGACGAATGAAGTACTTAGTTTTTTTTTCTCAATGGCATTAGAACGATTGACACACAGCCATACACTAAATTGTTACCTATATTATTTTACTTAATTCTAACCTATCGACAAAATATAAATCATTTCTTTACACAATAGGATAAGGACAGGGATACACGCTTCTAGTACTGGGGTCAATTAGAGCATTTTTCAATTACACACACGTGTATTGACCATGGGTAATTTGAGTCGCTAAAATCTACGGGATAGACATAAGCAATGTAATTTATATTTATTAAAAGCTTGATTGTAAGTGACTTGTTACAAAGTCAGAACTAATTGTATTATGTGGAAATAAGCACACAATAAATAATAATTATCTAAAGTCGGCATTTATAGTACAGTCACTTGGTAATCTCACTTCGGAGTAATTTTATAGCCGTTTTAAGTAGGAGTTTCGAAAAAGAAAAAAAAGTGACTATTGGAACGTGTAGATCGGCGAACTTTACCCCAAAAGGACTTCTAAACGTTATTCTTATTTTAATGGTCGCTGAGTTACAGGGGGTTGAAAATGTTGATTTTTGAGCAAAAAACACTGATTCTTCAAAGATTTTAAGCAAATTACTCAAAGAGGATCATATTTTCACATAGTTTATCATAACAAAAATGTTAGCTTATAAAAAAAAATAATCCATGAAATAAACATTTGTTTAGGCTCATCGTTGCTGAGATACAGTTAATGTTATGTGTATTTGAACGTAGCACTGAAAAGGTCCACGCTCTTCAAACAGTCGTAACTCTGGTTAAAAAAAACCTTTTAAAGTATACCTTCATCCAAAGTAAAGCTTAAAGATTTTACACTTAATGTATTTTGAAAATTTCTGAAAAATTGATTTGTTTTTGAATGCTCTAGAAACAAAAAATTATGGCAATAAACTCAGGAAAATACTGCTTTTCTTATCTTTTGATAAAAATAATATCTTAGGAGATAGAAGTGTTTGAGATTAAGAGTTCACCTTAATGTTTTTTCATTACATTGACGCATTTAAGATAGAACAGTGCATATTTTTAAAATTAAACACTATTTCTGGTAAAACACTACTCATCGGAGAAACACAGAACGTTTAAAAAATCTCCATTTGCCGCGTGTTTTCTTAAAATCCACCTACAAAATTGCATTTGCTCTGTAAAATCTTGAGGTTCTAGTGCTTGGACACATTGATAGTGATAGGGATGTAAGTTCATATCACTATACCACAAAATGGAATACTCCCACACGATTCGCGATATCGTGAGTGCTTAAAGTTGGATCCTCTTCTACAATTTCCAAAATTTGAACCTTTGCGTCAATTGCCCTTTCTTTGCGTTGTGGACCTCGTTCTCCTCCATGTCCATCGAGACGACCTGTTTCTCGAAGACGCTGGTCAATACTAACAAATGTATGAGCACAAGGATGATTTCGATTAGGGAACCTTAAACGATAAAGCTCTTCCGCACCAGCTGTATTTCCACCACTTTCTCCATACACCAAGTGCATCTCCGCGAGATCTGGATAAGTGTAATCTCTCATAATATCCAAAATCTGCGTTTTAAAACACCACAATAAACTGTGAATTAACTAACGTTATCAATAAAGAAAACAAAAAGAAAAACTTGGTCCAAAGTTCAAAAAGTAACTCAAAAAGCACGAACGAGAAGTAGTGTCTTACGTAACCAAGCACTACCGACTTGAACGATAAGTCAATAAAATAAATCTTAACATAAGTGGCACAAAATTCAAAAAGAACAAAAGCTACCGACAATACCAAGGAACGGGTAGGTCGCGTCGTGTGTACGTTGTTTACCAAGTAAGGACACAAATTGAAATTATTACTTGAGAGTATTACAAGGGAGAGTATATCACGCGTAATAAGATAATTTGGCCGCGAAGAAGCAAAAAACATGGCGGTGTCCTCTATCGGTCGCTTTTAACTGCTTTGTCGGCATGATTTTCGATGACCCCGTCGCGGCCTAATTATCTCTTAGGCTCACCATACTTATTTGCACGAATGTCAGAGTATCATGTGTGACAAGACGCGAGGCAATAAAGCCTACCCCAATATGCCAGCAGTTCTCAAACTATGCTATTAAGTATTTTGGAAATTTCTGTTTATTTTTTTTTTCTCCAAAACTATGAACTTAGACCCCATGTTATATAAGGTTTTTTTGGTTGTCTTGTCGTTCCCTACCACCAGTTCTTTTAATGACATGAAACTAATTACACCCTGTATATTGATAATAATTATATAAAACGTATTGTTCTAAAATTTACTAAAACGAGTGACTGTAGAGGGTAAATAGTAACAACGATTAATGTATTATAAACTTTGTAAGTAAGTATAGGTTAAAGCAACCCACAAAAGAACATCTTTTAGCGAATGATTACTTATCTATTACTTACTTAGAATCCTAGAATCATACAATAAAGATGACATCTATTATCTATATTTATTGGTGTTTTCATAATGGGTGATGGATTTTAGGCGAGGTGACACACATTAAGTAACCAAATAAATATAGAAGTCATAAGATTATTTATTTTAACAAATTGTAAGTTAGTAATTATTTTAAGAATAATTTTATACAGGCTATTATTCTTTAAAATTTATTCATGGTAAATTGATCTTATGTTGATCATTTTTGACATTAGATTTAAATACAGAAAAAGGGTTTAACAGTTTTATATCAAGCAGTATTTCCTACATATGACTCAAATTCATTGAATTTAAACTGCTAATTTCTCAAAAAACGGAAAAAATTGTGTTCACTACTTATTGTCTATTGTAAATATCTCATTGACATTTAAATAACAGTTTTTCTGTATAGGTCTATTTTTAATTTTAGTATTAAATTCGAAAAGTACACCTTTGCCGCATTCGAAATTTTCAATAAATAATGCAATTTAGAAAATATGGATGAATGATACGCGCAAAAATATATTCACCATTAAATTAGGCATTTACTTATTTTTTAATCAATAATTTTTATGATTTATTCGCCAATTTTTATGAATGGGGTAAAATAAACAAAAAAATTATGTTACAGGTCACCGAACTGTCCGAACCCATTTCATTTTCTTCAGTTATTAAAAATTAGTAAAACAACAACATAGTCTACTTATTAACAACAATAATAATAGTTACTACAGACTTGCATAAAAATAATGTAAATAACAGAATACCAACAAGCTACCAGCAGAATAATTATTATACGAAAAACAAAAAATGCAGATATTGAGATATTCTTATAAAATGTATTTACAAATTAGAATCATAATAAAATTTTATGTTAAAAAGGACCCCCCTCAGCCTCAGTACGTTCTCTGGTGCGGTACATGAGATGTCCAATTGATCTTCTCATCAGATCTAGATTGTTTCTAATTTCGTCGTAGCAATAAAAAATCCTTTGAATTAACTGAATCCTGTCATTAATGTCCACATTGTAGACCTCACTTTTTAAGTGATTCCATAAGAAGTATTCTACAGGGTTGAAATCCGGAAACCTTGCCGGCCATACATGAAGACATCCCGACCAATCCATCTGTTTGGATATGTGTCATTTAAATGATTTCTAATTTGGTTGGAGAAATGCTGTGGGGCTCCAACGTGTTGAAAGAACATATCTCGAATATTTATGTTTTCTAAAAGATTCGGTAACAAATGTTGTAAATAATTAAGATAAACGTTACCAGATAGTGTACCTTAAAAAAAATGTGATCCTAATAAGTGACCGCCTACAAGTCTAATTAGTTTAGGGCACCAGCATTTCTGACTAAAAAGTTTACCGAATGAGTGAATTTTCACGAAACTTTCTGTATTTTGTTCGTATCTATATCTAGATCAAACTCCACAAAAAAAATTGCCTCTATCGCCCCGCAATTTTTTTAAACAATGATTTTGTTGCTAATTTGTTGACTACCATAATTTAAAAAACAAAATGTATTTTTAGACAACTTGTCGAAAAATAACTAAAAAGTTGTTATTTTCAAAAAAAATGCTTATTTTCCGAGATATAGCGGTTCGAATTTTTCCAAAAAGAGGGAGGGGAAATAAAAAGTGACGAGAAAAAATCCACAAAAATGCTGGTGAATGTGTTATTAAAATGTAACTTTCTTTTCTTTATGACTTTTTCCTAAAGTGCATTCTGTCCAAGTTTTTCCGGAGAAACATGAAAAACTGACCCTTATCGAAAAATGGAAAATCTTGTAAAGTGTGAAATTTAAAAATCTGGAAAGATTCAGACGTATAGGTTAATATTTGGGTATGTTGTAATTTTTTCATAACGTGTATATTTTCCGAGTTTTCAACAATTTTTCACAACCAAATGCACGTTTTTGATCGATTTGATCGTGAAAAACTGTTGAAAACTCGAAAAATATGCACGTTACAAAAAAATTACGAGAGACCAAAATTTTAAAGAATACCTTAAACTATACGTCTGAATTTTTCCAGATTTTTAAATTTCACAGTTTACGAGATTTTCCATTTTACTATATGACTTATTAGACATCTTTGTTCCTAAAACCAAACATCATAGGCGCACATACCCACCTTGGTTTAATGCCACGATCTTAAAATGTATCCGCCTTAAATATAAAGCTTGGAAAGATTATAAACGCTATAAAGACCCTATTGCGTTACAAGAATTTCAATTCTTGAGGCAAAGAATCAAAGTGGATATAAGTAGCTCTTACAAGGAATATTGCAGTCGTCTCGAAAATAACTTAAATAATAACCCCAAACAACTATGGCAATTTGTTAACAATATAAGAAATAATAATGGCATGCCAAATACTATGACATATAAAGACAGACTAATAAACGACCCAAAAGACATTGCAGATGCTTTTGCAGACTTTTTTCAAAATTCCTATATAGAAAGCGACCATTGTGACGATGCTGGTCAAAATACTCTGACCGATAGCTTACATTTAAGGCAATTCACCGAAATTGAAGTATTAAAATGTCTTAAGAAATTTAAACCCAAAGGTACTGTCGGTCCAGACAAAATACCTGCATTTTTTCTCCGTGATTGCGCATGCCTTCTATCAACACCACTTACCACAATATTTAATCTTTCTATTAAAACATCTACGTATCCCTCTTCTTGGAAACTTTCTAAAATAATACCCGTATATAAAAAAGGTGGGAAAAACCAAATTGAAAATCACAGACCTATTACTATTATCAATAATTTTTCTAAGTGTCTTGAAATGTTGCTTCATGATTTTCTCTTTTTTCATCTAAAGTGCAAAATTACACCAAAACAACATGGTTTCATGAAGGGAAGATCTACAACTACCAATTTATTCTGCATAACTCAATACATAGCAGATGCATTTAATTCTAGCCTGCAGGTGGACGTTATATATACAGATTTTTCAAAAGCATTTGACAGACTCAATCACGGTATTTTGCTAAATAAATTAGACAATCTTGGCCTGTCAAAAAATATGATATATTTCTTTCAATCTTATCTTGAAGGTAGAAAACAATTTGTACAATGTTGTGGTCAACAATCTACTGAGATATCTATAACTTCTGGGGTCCCGCAAGGATCCATACTAGGACCATTATTATTTAATATATATATATTAATAATATTATAAATGATATGGAAGCAAATTGTTTACTTTACGCGGATGATATGAAAATATATACTACCATAAAGTCTTCTGATGATTGTAATAAGCTACAACTAGCATTAAACAAAGTTAACACCTGGTGTACATTGAACAATCTTCCTCTAAATCCCTCTAAATGTAATGTTATGTCCTTTTCCTTGAAACATAACGTCATAAAATATGACTATGTCATTGAGGACCTCTCTCTGCAGAGACCCAACACTATCCGCGACCTTGGTGTGATTTTTGATGCTAGCCTATCATTTTCTGATCACATAAATGACATGGTAGCAAACTCCTTCAGATCTCTTGGGTTTGTGATAAGAAACACTCGTGAATTTAATAATCTAAGTACCATTAAATTATTATACTATACTCTCGTCAGACCTCGACTTGAATATGCCTCCATCATATGGTGTCCCCACTACAATGTACATGTGCAAAACACAGAGAGAGTCCAGAGGCGTTTCCTAAAATATCTTAGCTACAAGGAGGATAATCTATATCCGACAGTTAGATTTTCACATGAAGAGCTACTTTCAAGACACTCATTTGAATCGCTTGAAAGTCGCCGCATTATTACCCAACTGGTCTTCTTGCGTAAATTAGTTACAAGTGACATTGACAGTGAGGATATTCTTAGCCAACTAAACTTCTGCATCCCTCATACATCTTTACGACAACCTCTCACCTTCAATCTCCCAACACCTCGTATTAATGTTATGAAATTTTCACCGCTCCATCAAATGTGCAGCAATTATAACTCAGTTCAAAACAAGGATTGATCTGTTCAACTGCAGTGTAGCCTCAATAAAAAACCTGAAGCTATAATGTGTGTGTCGATTATTGCTTCTGTATTCTCTGTACTTTCTTTTTTTCTTTTCACTTTTTATTTCCTTTCTCCATTTATTGAAAAAAGTCGAACCGCCATATCTCGAAAAATACGCATTTTTCCGAAAATTCTACAGGAATAGAAAGTTGATATTTTACATCAAATTATCTAAAACTACATTTTGTTTTTAAATTTACCTAAATTTTGGTAATTAACAAATGAACAACAAAATCATTGTTTAAAAAAATTGCGGGTCAGTAGCGGCAGAATTTTTCTTGTGGAGTTTGATCTACACATCAATACGAACAGAATCCAGAAAGTTTAGTGAAAATCCATTCATTCGGTAAACTTTTTCAAGTTTAGGTCGATTTTCGTCTAATTCGCTTACACTAAAAATCCAAACGTTCGTAGAGAATCTGTGTTGTGAATGGCATTTATGCTTTGCATGTGGATTTTCCTCTGCCCATATGTGAGCATTTCTAGAATTATTGATACCATGTCTTGTAAACTACGCCTCGTCTGTGAGTAAAGTTCTGTAGATTACTCATGGTGCGGGTAAAAATGTTCTTTTTTCAATATCCTCCATATCCTAGTGTAAGAAACACCGATCAAATTTTTCGGTTACTTACACTTGAATTTTGATTAACCATATGTAAAATATTATTCTCTAAATTTACTCCTTGGCTTATGTTCCGTTCCGCAACTGCAGCTGTAAGAAACTTGCCATGTTTTCTGGAATACTGATATAGGGACCTAAAAATTGTATGGTCGGGCAGTCGCGTCGTCTGTTGGGAAACCATCTTTGATATTCCCTTTCTGCTACCCTGCCATTTCCATTACAATATCCGGAGATAAGAATTATGTCAGCATATTCTTCGTTTGAAAATTGGTAGGTACATCATTTTTGGAATATTAAATAAATAATTGTATTAAATGACGAAATAAAAATAAACACAAATTATCACCACATAAAATGTCATTTGTTTTTTATAGTTGTCACATTGAAGTAAGGCTACTATGATCAATAATGATAACTAAACAATGCCTCTAGCCGTTAAAAATGAATTGGTTGTCCCTATTGATCATAGTAGCCTAACTTCAAAGTGAATTATTGAAAAAACTTATAAGCAAATGATACGACGCTACTACAATCACTCTCTTCTTAATGTATAAAAAGCATTCTAGAATGAACACACAAGGGGAAGTAAGTACACTCGATTTTGTGTAACCGTGTCGACAGCACCCCCTAATAATAACAATTTTAATAAACGTTAAATCAGTTAGTCCCTCCCTATTGATGAATACGTTTTATGACAACATCTGCATTTTTTATTTTTCGTATAATTATGTTGATAGTTTGTTACTATGTACATTGTTGACATGCAACTTTGTTGCTACCGTTCTTGTTATTGTTAATAGGTATGGATTTATTATTCTATTTATTTTACCTCCTCCGTAAAATCTGGTAACAAAAACATAATAATTATTGCTGAAAAAAATAAATGCTTAATTTAATAGTGGAAGAATTTTTTGCGTGTATCATTCATCTATATTTTCTAAAGTCTCATATTGCATTATTTAGTGGAATTTATTTCGAAAGCGGCAAAAGTGTGGCAGTTTTTTTATGTACTTTTCGAATTCAATATTTAATGTTATTAAATTAATTGAAGAAAAACATACACAGGGTATCGTTTACTTATTCAGGATTACTAGTGTATTATATGTGCTAAATATGAACTTATTATTCCATTCTTTATAAAGTAGCAACCAAAAGAAATTTTGGAAAAAATACATATAACACCCTGTATTTCAGCAACGAGGGCCAACTAGCTTTTTCAATGGATGATTATGACTACCCTCGGTGTCCTCTATCTACCATTAAAGCATATCTGTTTCCTCGTGAAACACCCTGTATAAGTACAATGCATAGGACTGCATGGACAGAATTTTCGATAATTTCTTGGGTACCTATTTGTTTAATGGTACCAAAACCAGAAAGAAAATGTAGATCTGAACAGATAATGACTAGAAAAAATAAGAATACAGTGTATACAAATTTCCACAAAAATATTCAACATCGGCAGTCCTTCATGAACATATTATGATTGGAAAAGAACTAAAAAGTGTACATAATATTAGTAATATTCGTTAAAATGACAGAAAGATCTTCGTACATTTTCTGGACACAGAAATGTAGATATGCAGCAATTTCAAACGCAAATTATTCATAGACTGATGTCCAGCTTTACTTAGATTAATTTACATGTAGTAAAGACAGTGGTCAAATCCAATTTTAAAGTGCAGATTTTAGACTGCATTATTACGCCTATTTATTTAAGATATAGTTATTACATTTTTGTTATGCGCATATCATATTCCATCCGTATACTTATCTCGAACATTACTTTTGGAGAACAGTAAGTTGTTAATTCAATAGCAGTAGTATACGAAATTCGGCGCTGAAATGGCCGAGAAAATTGGATCTCTCTTCGTGGTAAAGTGCCAAAATATTTCTGAATGTTACTAATGGTTTTTTAAAAGTAACTGAAGCTGTATAAAAGTTCCTGTTGTTATTGTGGGACCAGGAAGTTTTATTTTCATCGCAGTCAACTCCTACATTGGATCTGAATACTATTAGTTTTATAAATTTGTGATTGCAACTTCTATAAAAACTCTTTATATAAACTATAGTAACAGCTATTAAAAGTTCTATAAGTCTAAATGTTTCCATTGCCATTTTATAAAACCTATGGTCTTAATATCTCCTAGTAATTTTACATACCCTCTATGGAACTACGCAACTCATTAGCAATCTTATAAACTGCTTATATAAACTCACAACCTTAATAATCCATTTATAAAAATAATTAGTTAGGTACTTAAAGTGACCACAATTGTTCATTGGGTGGTATCAGCGTCATACATGCATTGATTTCGTACAATTAGAAAACATGGTGGTTGTTGAAAAGTTGCATGTTTTCTATGTAGTATATCTAGAGTGCCAGAGTAAATTATACTCTTCCGATTTAACTTGTTATATAATTGTTGCACATTCTATAGGATACTCTTCGCAGTTTTTTCTGTAAATGATATTTGTTTCAAACGTTTTTTGTTTAATTACAAAACAATTTTTTTTTCTCATTTCAAAAATTAATAACTTTTTTACTTATTGATCGATTTTGTTCAAAGACAATAGTGTTATTTCTCTAGCTAACACTAACTTACTGTCAATGCAATCGGACTTTTCGTTCTTAAGTTATCGTGCTTACAAGAAACGTGACGGGCGGACAGACAGACAGACGGACGGACGGACGGACGGACCGACGAACCGACGGACGGACGGACGGACGGACGGGCGGACGGACGGACGGACGGACGGACGGACGGACAGACGGACGGACATTTTGAAAGTTGTTTCTGAACACCAACACAGAGATATGAAGATTTTTTTCTCTACGATCAATATTACCGGTTTTAGAGATGTGCCGATCGAATGCAATATACTCTTCGTTTTGTATTTGCGAAGAGTATAATAAGTAATGCGAGCCATAACAATGATAATAAAATTTAAATTAGATTTAGAGAGACGTTTGACTGTACAACTGAATGAAGATAATAATTATATCAATTTCTGCATTTTTTTCTTACTAGTGTGTACCACTTGGACGCTAACCTATTAACATGTTCTACATAAGAGTAATATTTGATCTTTGAGATGTTTAGTAACAACGCCAGGCTGCGTACTTGTCTCATCTACTATTTTTTAATATGTTAACTATATTATCAATGTCTCTTGATCTTAAATTATTGATTGGATATTTATTTTCAGATAATCAAAGAATCAAATGACATAGAAAAATTAATCAATGATACGCTGAGTGAAAAAATACCTGAGGGTGAACTACGACTACCGAAACATTTGTACCCTGCACATTATAGACTTTGGATACATCCAATACTAGATGAAGTCAGTGACAATAATTTTACATTTACTGGACGTGTGAAAATACTTATAAACTGTCTAGAGGAAACCGATAAGATTGTTTTAAATTATGATGATTTAAATATAACAGACTCTGATATACAAGTTTATAGAATCAAGCAAGATTCGAGTTCAGCATTACTTAAAACTGCGATTGTTAATAATTTTCACAATATTTCAAGAAGAGACATACAACCTGAGCTTCTAACATATTCCGCTGATGAAAGTAATGAAACTACTACTCCTAATGTGCTTGATGAGGAATCTGATACCACCATGGAAACTACAACCTTAGAAATACCTGAGACTACAGTGCCAATAAGTTATTCTGAGAATAATGTAATAAAATCCGAATCAGTGCATATAAAAAAGATAGTTAGAGATGAAGGCTTCTTTAAGTTGAATATTATTACAAAGAACAATTTACAAAAAGGTGAAACATTTACTGTTGATATCAGATTCTCTGGACTGATTCTTAATAACCTAGTTGGATTGTACAGCACTAATTACGTAGATCTATCAGGTAGAATAAAGTGAGTATGCCGTTTGTAACATGATCATGGTACAAACTTCTTTCCTTTAGTTTTGAAGACAGATAATTTTAATTTGGAACATCCTATATAGGTACTTATTTGACATATACATGATTTTCCTTGCACTTCCAAATTCACCGAAATATTATTGCAGTTTTGAAATTCCGGAAAGTTATTAGTCCAATAATTATAAAGATTTCCATAGGTAACGAAAAATGTTATCTGAGATTTTTCTTCACTAACTGTTAGTGGAGGAATTATTCATCACAAAACTACAAAAATCAGTTCTGGGGGTACCTCGCAACCCCCCCCCCCCCTCTCCAAAAACCACCACTTCGGTGAAAAAAAACCTTATTTTACTGATAACTCGTTAACTGTTGAAGATATAAAAAATGCTCATTATAAAACAGAAAGCTTGACTAATTTCCTAAAAGAAGTCCCTCTTGTAATTTTCTTGTATATGCCATGGTCTCGAGAAAATCGATATTGAAAAAAATTGCAAAATTTGTATTTTTAATGCGCACGAATTTTCGTTTATTAGAAATTTTTTGCGCGCGGCCTATAGACAAAATTTAATTGCTCGAAAACTAAACATGCTAGGAAGAAAAATGGGTTTTAAAGGGGATATAAAATACTCTTTTGTGTTTCCATTTTTGATGGCTATTGATATCCATTAGTATATAAAAATTACAATATAATATAATTACCTCTTGATATTCTGCACTTTTAACTATCCACATGCCCACAAAAAATAACTGATTTTAATATAAGTTATAAATGTATTATCTTCTAGTTCAAAGTAGTACTTCAATGCAGAAGTTAGGAATAAAAATATTCACATTTACATATTTACCAGCATGTTGAAGTTAGCCAAATTTTGACCAATTTTTTATTGTTTCCTAAAAATTAAAAAAAGACCCAAACATCTTGAAAATTTAGCTCAATTTTTTTTTTTAGTTTATGTATGATATTGTTTCTAATCATTTAATAGTTCAAAATTATATTAAAATAATATCATCAAAAAATTTGGATTTTTTTTGGATAACTTTAACATGCTGTTAAATTTGTAAATGTGAATATTTTTATTCCTAACTTTTTCTGCATTGAAGTACTACTACCTTGAACTAAAAGATAATGCATTTATAACTTATATTATAGTCAGTTGTTTTTATGGGCCTGTTAATAGTTAAATGCACAAAAAATCAAGAGATAACTATATTATATTGTTATTTTTATATACTAATAAATATCAATAGCCCTTAAAAATGGCAACACAAGCAAGTATTTTATATCCCCTTTAAAACCCATTTTGATTTTTATTTCTAGCTTGTTTGGTTTTCGAACAATTCAATTATTTCTATAGGCCGCGCACAAGAAATAAACGAAAATTCGCGCGCATTAAAAATACAAATTTTGCAATTTTTGACAATATCGATTTTCTCGAAAACCATGGCATATACAAGAAAATTACAAGGGGACTTTCTTTTTGATGAACAATTTTTTTTATATCTTCAATGGTTAACGAGTTATCAGTAAAATAAGGCTTTTTTCACCGAAGGAGTGGTTTTTTAGGGGGTTGCCCGGCATCCCCAGAACTGATTGTGGTTTTGGGATGTTTAATCCTTGCACTAACATTTACGGAAGGAAAATCTCAGATAATATTTTTTGCGAGTTTCTGGTGTATTTTTTACTTTATAGACTGGACTATATAAACAATAACAGAAAGCGAATTGAGGCATGCATTAGGGCTGATGGAGGTTTGATAGGACATAATATTTAATTCTTTTCGTTGAATTTATTATTCATTTGTGTAAATTGTTTCAAAAAAATAAATTTAGAAATAATTTTCACTTAAATGCCTCAAAAGGATTTTCTTCATCAAGACGTCATTTTTTTTAGAATTTAACGAACTTCAGATTCGGGGTTTTTGAATGATTCTGAACAAGTTTTGTTAACAAAATTTTTTGATTAAAAACTGGTTACTATGATTTTTGGATTTTTTTCATACAATTTAGTGTGCATTTAAAGATGGAAAGTGATTTTGTGGTCTTAAATAGACCTTGGTGACCTCTATCTTTTCAGTTCAGTTTGATTCAAATTGGACAAAAAACAAAAGAATTATTACGCTGTTACACTCTTAAGTGAGACACACTGTAGTCAACAGATTTATTTTATACAATGTTAAGTTTGTGAGGTTTTTCTCTTAACATTGGCAACCAGGTTGTACAAACGTCTACGCAACAATTCGACACGCATTTATCCTCATTCAATAATATTATTGCCCATTCGTTAATTTTTCTTTCTTTGCTATCCTCCTAATAAGCGGTTCCAAAACATTTTCATTTATTTTTTTTTGAAAATAAAAATATATATATACGGATTTTTAAACGAGGTACTCAGTGGACTCATAGAAATCCACAAAATATTGATATCAACAGTGAGGTCAAGAACCCATGGTTTAAATGTATCTACGGACTTAAGATTCACCCTGTATTAAGTAACTTATGCATTTTTAGGTGGTTGGCAACAACTCATTTTCAGTCCATTTATGCCAGACGAGTCTTTCCATGTTTTGATGAACCGAAATATAAAGCACCTTTTGAAATAAGTATAGCGAGAAGGACAGATATGACTGCATTATCTAATATGCCATTAAAACAAACAGAACCGATGTAAGTAGAGAACATCTTTATACATTTTTAATTTTAGTGTTGTCCTGAAAAAACCAAATCAAGTAGGGCTTCGCCAAAATATATTATCATTATAGTCCAAAAGAATTAAGGAAGAAAGTTAGAGTTAAGTGTTGTTTCACCTATAAGAACCAAACCGGCTCGCATATTCGTATCGAGCGTATGCTGTGGCAGAGTTGGAAGTAACCGATAATACACGAGCTCTTTGAGATAGGCCAAAGTCGACCGTTGAAAGTCAGTAGGTGGTGTCCTAGAAGGGCATGGAACATTTGCGTTGTTTTTGCAATTGATAATAAATTGCGGAAACGGTGCAAATGCTCCTTGCCTCAGAATGAGCGCGCATTATTGCACACGTGCTGCGATTACACACGATCGATATGCACAAATATTAGGCACGGCGCGCACCAAAGTGGTGTGTGGCAAAGGAATGGTGGTGGCGTTGGAATGGTTAAGACGTGGTGTGGCAGTAGAATGGCGACAAAATGATATCAAAGTGATGTAACGCGTACCGAAATGGCAAGCAGCGCCATCCTGCTATTGCTTTATCATTTAGTAAAATGTCATCAGATGATGAGGATGCCCTTGCATTGGTTCAACTAGTAAGTTTACAAAATCGATATAAAAGAAAAAATCTTTGGGTCCTTTATGGCAAAAATATAGAGAATACGGCATATATAATGTCCAGGCTCGATCTTGAACCTGGCTAATGTGGTAATCATCCCGCGTATTGACATAGAGACAGGTATGAGCCTCTATTTAAAGCCTTTCAAGATGTATATTGAATTCCTGGTCGTCTTGCATTATACGATAATCGCGGAAAACACTGTAGATGCAACCTCTTCTCTAGGCAAAACAATACTAAATACGAGCATCACTTGCCACTCGAAAATTAAACATGTCCGAGACTAGTGGGGACCGAATGGCACCACCCCACTTGCAAAATATCACGCCACCGCCACTCCGCCTCAATGCGCGATGCCGCATTTGTTTACGTGGGTTTCAAAAATTCCACCTGCCACACGGCTACCACGTCACCTAAGCACCACATCAGTGCGCGCCGGGCCTTAGGCTACTTCCTACTCTGCCACAGCATACGCTCGATACGAATATGTTATTAAACAAATATGGCCAAAAATTTTTTCGAGCACTCTTTTATTCATTATAACTCGGAAATCGTGCACCTTAGGGTATAGGTACCAATATGCCTTTTCTGTTACCAAAGCCAAAATATCAATCTACAATTTTCATGGATAAAAAAATGTTTTTTACTTCCCTCGCATACCGAAGGGAAGTATTGTATTCGAGAAAAAATCACCATCCGAGATTTTTTCGGATTTACACGTTTCACATCACGTAGATTACGAAAATATAGGTTTTTCAATTCCATCAGCCTGTCTGTCTATCTGTCTGTTGGTTCATTATCTAAAAAACTACTTGACGGATAATAGTCAAATTTGGTAGTGAAGAAATGTATAAACTTTCACTGGAAAATATACAAGGTGGACCGACTAAGGGGAGTAAATAAAGAAAAAAAATTGTTTTGCTTTAATTTAAAATTTCCACATTTCATGACATTCTAAATCTATTTCAGAAAAAAAATATTTTCAAAACTTTTTAATTTTGTTTTACTACTGTACCAAAAATGGAGGAAATTTTTTTTGGCTCAAATTTAAAATTTCCACGTTTCATGACATTCTAAATCTATTTCAGGAAAAAAAAAATAAAATTGAAAATTTTTTTACCAGGAGAAAGATGGGAAATTTTTCTTGCTCAAATTTAAATTTTCCACGTTTTATGACTTTCTAAAATTTTTCAAAAATAAGAATTTGAAAATTTTGTCAAAGAAATATTTTAAAAATATTTTAAAACATATTTTTACTAATACAATATGATGGAAACATTTCTTTGCTCAAATTTAAAATTTCCACGTTTCATGACATTCCAAATCTATTTCAGAAAAATAAATTTTTTCAAAACTTTTTGAATTTCTTTTTACCAGTATACAGATGGGAAATTCTTTTTGCTCTATACTTTCCACATTTCTTGACACTCTAAACCTATTTCATAATAAATATTGTTTTTTACTGAAAATCCCATGACGATTGCATCATGTGGGTAGGACCAATGAATTTTTTCGTTTTCTGGTGTTGGTATTTTAATTATTACAAGCAGGTGTTGGAGGGTTGTAGAACAATTTCCTAAATTCTTCCAAATACGCTACAGAATAATATATAATCCGTAAAAAATTATACAATATAAAATCTGAGTAACAGCAGAGTTGTTTTATCTTTTAAAAATTTCTCAAAGTTTAATTTGAGCCCTATAGGATTTATTTTGCTCTTTCCCTTGGCCCGCTATCTACTATACAAAAACAGGCGAATTTTAGGCCTTTTTTGCGGTCATTCTTTGTAAAGGTATGTACGCAAGCCTTCCATATTTGGCACCTTTTATTTCATATTAAATTTTTGCTATCGGATGACCACTCTGTATATTTTTTTCACCAAAAGTTAGCAGGTTTTCTTTGTAATAATACCTTCCGATTACTATTCTTATGTGTGGTTTCGTAATTAATAATTTCTTGGAGTGACCGTCCTGTATAAATAAAGAGGGAATTTCTGTGTAAATGCCTTTACCGATTTAAAAAAAATATTTTATTGCAAAATTTTGCCGAATGCGAAAAAATGCAAAAAAAGAGTTTTCTTCAATAACATTTATTTGTTAATAAATATTTATAAAAAGTAAAGCAGATCTAATCATTTTAAAGCTTCAGCGATTACGAAGAAAATGAGCCCCACAACTTCCAATTCGGCCCGATAGTTTTTGCAAAATTCCATTTAACACTAATGTGTCCAAAATTGTTATCAACTTTGCCACCAAGGCCGAGGCACGGTCAAAGTTATTATTCGCTATTGATCGAACCACTGCCGATCGATAGGGTAAAACGTTAACTTCCATTTGCACGATTTTTGTCTGTGCAAGATTTCATTATTTACAACAATTACAGCAGTTTTAATAAGTGCAAAATTTCCTTTAGTAACAAATTAAAAAACTCAGCCAATTTTGGCGCTAGAAATATGCGGTTTTCATATCTGCAGTGCTTGAAAAAATACAATTAAAAAAAGAAAAATCTCTCTATAGCTCAGTTTAGGACCGAGATATGGTCCATTATATGTTTGTTGTTCGAGCGGCGATTGTGATCTTCAATTTGTTGATACAGAAATGAAATGAAAGCGAATTAATCTTCGAACCTTCAACTTTCAACAGCCAAGTGATCGGGTGCAATATTAATTTGAAAAAAAATAAAACAACATTACCTTCAGTGAGCGAGCGTTGAAATTCTGGGTCTTTTCAAAAGTGAGCCCTCGAGACTAAAACTGCATCGTTCGAAAAAAATATCTTCGTTGTTCTTGCACTTAGAATGGTCATTCAACCACTTTTTCCGACTACTCCCATCACGCTAAAGCAGAATCTACAGTTATTTTGCAACAATATTTCAGTTCATGTCAATATTTAAAAAGTTATAAATAAATATTTTTTTGTACCTATGTTGCAATACAATTAGTTCATTTAACTCTTTATCTCCCATACTTTGAGTGTTATTAGAGAATAAATTACTTTTAAAATCTATATTATATTTTAATAATTTTATATTGAGAAAAAAAATGTTTATAAACAAATTTACAAAACTTACAATTTTGACCTAAAAAAAAGGTTGTTTAAGGTTTTTGGGACAAAATGGTTCTTGTCATGTTTTCCTAAAGTCGATATTTTTATGGAAAATTTGATTGAATTTTGAAATTGAATTCTCATTAATGTCTTTAAAATGTCACAAAAATCTTAAAACACCTTTTTTTCAAGTAAAAATTGTAAATAATTTGTTTATAAAAATTTCTTTTCAATAAAAAAAGCAACATTTTATTATGCAGTTTTAAAAATTACTTTATTCTCTAATAACTCTCGAAGTTTGGGCGATTATAGTTAAATGAACTAATTGATTTTGAAACATGAAAAAAAAATTATTATTTATTTATAACTTTTTAAACAAGATTGTATAACTGTAGATTCTCCTTTAGAGTGATGAAAGTAGTTGGAAAAAGTGGTTGAATAACTGTTTTAAGTGCAAAAACAATGAAGTTATTGCTATTTTTTCCGAGCGAGGCAGTTTTAGTCTCAAGGGTTCATTATTGAAAAGGCCCAGAATTTCAACGCTCGCTCTCTAAAGGTAATGTTGTTTTATTTAAAAAAAATTAATATTGCACCCGATCACTTGGCTGTTGAAAAGAAATGAAAGTTGAAGGTTCAAAGATTAATTACCTTTTATTTCATTTCTGTATAAGCAAACTGAAGGTCACAATTGCCGCTCGAAGAACAAATGGATCATATCTGGGTGACAAATTAAGCTAGAGAGGTTTTCTCCTTTTTAATTTGTATTTTTTTAAGCATATTGCAGACATAAAACCCGCATATTTCTAGTGCCAAAATTATCTAATTTGTTACTAAACTGTCAAAAGTACTTCCCATGTTCAAAAAAGGTTGCTTGGATGACCCTACAAATTATAGGCCAATATCTATCGTCCCTATATTTGCAAAAATTTTTGAGATTGTTCTTAAAATTCAGATGACCAATTATTTTGAAAAGTACAAACTGTTTAATAACTGTCAATTTGGTTTTCGATCTAAATTGTCGACAACAACAGCCATAAATTCTCTGGTAGATGTGATTAATAAAGGTTTTGAGACGAAGGAATTTGTATACGTTCCATTTCTGGACTTAGCAAAGCTTTTGACTGTGTACCACATAATGCACTGGTAAGAAAACTAAGTTTTTACAAATTTTCTGCAAATAGTAAAGATTTAATTCTGTCATATCTATCACATCGTTCGCAGTTTGTCAATATAAATAATGTTATATCAAATTCAATTGACGTAAAACTAGGTGTTCCACAGGGCTCAGTTCTGGGACCTATTCTATTTCTTATCTACATTAATGACTTGCCTAACAGTGCTCCTATGTCGAATTTCACCCTTTTTGCTGATGACACAACATTGGCTCCTACTCATGTAGATTTGAATGTTCTTTTAACCGAGGCACGAGCCTCTCTATCCACAGTTCAAGAATGGCTCTTAAGCAACAAGTTGGTGTTAAATAAAGATAAGACAGAGACAATGATTTTTAGTTTAAGACAACACAATCTAGAAATTGATTTGTCTAACTCTTTTAAATTTTTGGGCGTTACCTTAGACACCAAGCTATCATGGGATAAACACACAGAAATGGTTTGCACAAATGTGTCTCGGAAAATTGTCTTATTACGTAGTCTAGTAAAACATGTCTCACAGGCAACGCTTTTAATGGCATATCATGCTCTAGTTCAAAGTACTATAACTTATGCCATACTAGCATGGGGTCACTCTCCACATGCTAAAACAGTCTTTTCTATGCAAAGAAAGGCTGTAAGAATAATTGCTGGGTTATCATATAGAGACGATTGTAGGGACACTTTTAAAAATCTAAAAATGCTTACCTCGCCATGTTCATATATATTCCAGTGCCTCATATACATAAAAGATAATCTTAATAAATATATAACACATGATAATATTCATGAGCACTCAACGCGAAACAAAAGAAATATTATTTTAGATTTTTTGAGGTTATCTAAGACAAGAAATGGTACGAGCTATTTCTCAATAAAATTCTTTAATGTGCTACCAGTCGCTGTACAAGAACTTGAACCTAATCGCTTTAAAACCGTAATTAAACGTTTCTTGTTAGACAATGCTTTCTATGACTTCGATGAATTCTTACAGGCTGATTTTTCTATGACGTTATAATGTGTGTTGTTTGCTATATATTTTTAACTGTAGACTGTAGGTTTATTATGTACTGTTTGGATAAAGATTGCATTGTTTTTTTTTTTCACCTATATATATATTTATATATGTGTATATGTTAGTATGTAAGTACAGATATATATGTGTGTGTAACTTATCTTAATCTTGTTATATACATTTATTTAATTAAATAGTTGTACGTTTTTATATCCTGTTTTATAGATCTTGTATTTTACAATTGTTATATTACGATCTCACTTGACTTGTCAAAACACTTTTGTGTAATTATGGCCAATAAAAATCTATCTATCTATCTATCTATCTACTAAAGGAAATTTTGCACTTTTTTAAAACCGCTGTAATTGTTGTAAATAATGAAAACATGTTATAGACAAAAATTGTGCAAATGAAAGTTAACGTTTTACATTATAGATCGGCGGTGGTGCAATCAATGGCGGATAATAATTTTGACTGTGCCTCGGTGGCAAAATTGATAACAAAATTCGACACATTTAGTGTTAAATAGAATGTTGCAAAAACAATCGGACAGAATTGAAAGTTATGGGGCTCATTTCTTCGTAATCGCCGAAGCTTCAAAATGATTGGATATAATTTACTTTTTATAAATATTTATTAACAAATACATGTAATCGAAGAAAGATCTTTCTTTGGCGTTATTTTGCAAAATACTTTATAAAACATTTTTTTACCCATGAAAGTTGATTGATATCTTGGTAACAAAATAGGTATATTGGTACCTATACCCTAAGGTGCACTATTTCCGAGTTATAATGAATAAAAGAGTGCTTATTTTTGGCCGTATTTAATCCCGTGGGGCCCCGACTGCTAGTATATACACCAAATTTCAAGTTTATGTAGTCTTATCAACTTGCCTTACTTATTTTTCCCTATTTACCCCAATTATCTCAATTTATTTTATCAGCGCATTTAATGATAGAGTGGGGATGGTGGAGGTGTTAAAAATATTTAAAAAGAAAATCTGAGGCCTTGGTTTCTAGTATATACACCAAATCACAAGTTTCTGTACTCTTACCAGCTTGCTTTACTTATTTTTCCCTATTTACCTAGACTTACCCCCCACTCCTCCAACGGAATTATCTCAAAATATAATCTAGTTTCATATGTCGTTATAATACATAGTGTACTTACCAAATTTCAAGTGAAAATTTCAATATAATTTATCAACCCCTTTAATAAGGGAGTGAAAATATTACATAAAAAATCTGAGGTCTTATTGTACTCATACCAGCTTGCTTCACTTGTTTTCCCTTATTTACCCCTATTTAACCCCCAACCCTTCACTGGAATTAGCGCAGAATATAATCTAGTTCCAGATCTCGTCATATGTGTACCAAATTTCAAGTCAATATCTTAAATGGTTGCTGAGAACACGTGCGCAGAAAAATAGTTACAGACCGACAGACAGAATCTCGGCGTTTTATAACATTCTAATCCCATTTCAACAAAAAAAAAATGATATGACAAGTGCAAACATTGTTTTTCAGTTATCTATTCTATTGAAGCTACGACAAAAGCGCAGAGGGATTTTCGAGCACTACAACTTTGCCCCTCTTAACTTTCGTTGTAACTGCAATGGTTATAGATTGGAGGGTGAGCAAACTTTTACGGAGCAAGAATTTTTTTTTAATGAAATCGTTTACTTACAACGTGCTCTTACTATTTTATACATATATGAACTTTAAGTTTCCATCTGTTATCATCGGCTGGGTTGTGCATGTGTTTGCGATATGCTTCTTTTCAGTTTCCATGCTTCTTTTAAGTTTCCATCTATCGTCATCTCCTTATTTTACTTCTTCTAAAATTTCTGTTTCTTCTGTTTCTGAATCTGGCAGCTTTTTTTGTTTGTTTTTATTTATTAACCGTTCCACAGGTAAATATCCATTTACAGTGGAGTTGCTGGGAAGAGTCCTATCTCGCGGTAACAATATTTTTTGCGCGTTATGAGAAAGACGGTCCAAAGGGATAGTTTACTCACCCTGTAGGTATGTCGTTTCTTTCAAACAATCGGTTTCAATTTGCAGTAATTATTTTCAACTGCCGCCTTCCGATTCCGGGTATTTTCTATTTCATTACCTAAATTTTTTTCTCTGTTGTTTAATAAACTGTCCTGTGACAAGGATTAGTAAACCAATAGATAAATATCTTTTCAATTCTAATTTCTAATTTTTCAATTTATATAAAGAAATTGACTTCATTAATGAGCTAAACTAAATTAAAAGTAAAGTAAACAAAAACTTATCTGTTTCATTCAAATCCGCATCTGGCTGGCTGTTGCTTATTTTATATCACCCACTTGAAAAAGGGACCGCATCCATCCAGGTCTAGATTTTACGGTCAAGCAGTACACTTTCTCGGGTTGTCTATATACACTCTTGTGTTGATTTATTCAACCATTTAATTAAATATCAACTATATGAAATAACCAGACTCGTGCTAATTTATATAAATCAATACAAAATTGTTTACGCTTTAACTCCATACGATTTCGACGTTTTGTTGCCGCTTTATCCGGATTAATCTCGAGATGTTGTAAAAGCCACGAAACACGCGTCTGTCACCGAATTCGACACACTTTGAACCTCTTTGCTTAAGAATTGGTAAAAAAATTCATAAATTACAACTCTCGAGTCTTTATAGATTCGAAAATACGGAACATGGTTTTTTACTGCAAAATAGAAAACAGAACAATGTTTTTTCTTAGTTTTTCTTAAAAAACCTCGTGAAATAAGCCTCTTATCAACTCAAGGTATACTGATCAAATTTGTCCCTAAGAAAATTTCTTACAAGGATAGGTTATTGCGACAATTCGCGAAACTTGTTGTTTACTATTGCAAAATTAGCTACAAAGGTGAAAAAAAAAATGAAAGATTTTCCAATTGCAATAACTAAAGTAATTCTCATCGAAATTCGATGAAATTTTGGGAGAGGATAGCCCTTGGTATGCATTAAATGGCGGCCAATCGCAAATCTCCAAAGTTGAAAATTGGTGGTGCTGCCATTTCGACAAAAAAAAAAAAAAAGAAAAAACAAAACGGATCGACATGAAACTAATTGGAATCGGTTGAATTTACCAGTATCTTCGAATGCACCAAAATTCAGATTTTTGTATTAGCAAATACATTTTTTATTTACAAAAAACGAAAAAATTACCGTTGCTGGTATCGTATCTCCGCGAATTTTCAGTTTAAAGATTTGCAACCAAGTGCATTGAATTGTGCTTAAAAAACATGGACTTAGAAAAAAAATTCTAGGATCAATGGGAGCCAAGATACGCCACTTTTATGTTTTTATCGATAAGAACTGTTCTAATCAATATTTTTATTTGAAACTTGGTATGATGCAACTAGAAGGCTATATTTATAGGTACATATTTTTTTTCGATACATTTTTATCAATTCTTCATTGTGAAAGTATCGATTTATGAGCGCGCAAAAGCGTAAAGTGCGAAAGACGACCGAGAGAGAAGGTGTGACGTCATGGTGCGCTATCGCTGCAGTCGCGCTCGGCTTTCCTAAACTTTTGTAAATTAGATTACTTGGCTTAGAAAATACATACAAAAATGATTTTCTTTTTTAAATAACGTATTTTTTCTGAACTCTCCGATGCTGTAAACGAAATTTCGACCGATAGTCGCTACCAGTTTCAATAATTAGCATAAATAAATTAATCATAAAATTGCTAATTATTGAAGGCGGCAGAGACCATCGGTGGAAATTTCGTTTACACTATTGGAACGTTCAGAAAAAACACATTATTTGAAAAAATCATTCTCATGGGTGTTTTCTAATTTGCAACTAAGAGTCTACGAAAGCCGAGCGCAGCTGCAGCGATAGCGCGCCATGACATTGTAGATGTACCTAGTATCGTTGGGTCTGAAGGACACGACAAGGATTTTATATTAATGGAGCCGTGTCGCCGCTACGATATCTATCAACTCTACTCACAAGGGGGATTCAAGTTACCCTACAGACTCCCCAAGACGAAAATAGACAAAGTTATACTTACTGTGATTGCTACAGTCTGCTCTCTCGGTCGAAATCTGATGTCGAGCGGTGCACTTCTAATGAATGTATCTTATAATTAGCACTTTCTCAGAAACACTTCTTAATAAGTAAAACCGCTGATGGATTCTATGAGAATTCGGATAGGTACAACAACGTGACGGGATCAAAGGTGACCCGTAGTAAGTAGTTATCCGACTCACGCCACAGAATCGCACGTCGGTCGCCAATCTTATGATTGGTGGATCAATAAGAAATCGAATTCAAAATATGTTTTCATGTATTTAAATAATTCATAAAATGTAAAAAATATAAATATTCAACACTTAACTAATGTATATAAGGCAAACATCAAAGAGGACTCGACTAGCAGTTACCTCCGGTAGAATCGTTACTCATCCAGCGTCGAGAGAACTACGACAATCGACTGTACAAAAAGATTTAGACTCTCAGTTAGTTGTGATTGTAAAATGTTTGCGAAACTTTTTGAAAATTCTTCACTTTTAATTTTGCACTGAAATTATCGAAATGCTTAAAATCCTTGTCAGGATGCTTAAAGAAGCTATCTATATTAGTTCAATGGTTTTCCTGCTTGCATAAACGTACTAACGGCATTGAACCCAAATATACACTTTTTTCCATCGACTCGCCATCGAGCGACTACTATGGCGATGTCCGCCTGAGCCTGGATTAAAGATATTTTGGGTTCGTCGGAATCGACTCTTCGACTTTGAATTTTTTTACCAATTTTGTATACTTTCTTGTGGCTTGGACAAGGATTATGCTCTCCCACTTTGAGAATAATTAAATGAGGATTTTGGTTTTTGTTGGAAAAACCATCCCATTGATTTTTTCTTAAATTTTGACGTTTAAAATAGCTACTCGCTACATCCTGACTGAGGATTCCGCCCTGTGCACCACCGAATTCGTGATTCTTGCGAAAAACCAAATTCGTGGTACGTTCGAAAAATTTGTAGAGGAGCGGTTTTCGCCTTGTGGAATTCTCTTTATTGTATAAAAGTGAATTATTTATTATTTGTTTGCTTATAGTAATGAAGCATATTCTTTATAGGATTTTGCCGAAAGAAAAACTATATATATAAATATATTAATGAAATCTTTTTGCATTCGTTCGATAACCTGACTTCTGGTTATGCTAGCAAGTTAAAATTCTGAGATAAATTTGTCCGATTTCTTATTTGACATTCTCATTATAACACTAGCATCCAATATTGTGCCCTTTTTATTGTACTTTCGAAAAACCAAATTTGTGGTACTTTCGAAACATTTGTCAGGCGGGTTTTCCGCCCCGCATCTTGAAATTTTTTCAAAATTTTTTGAGTACCTTTGAAAATTCGAACGACAGAGCCCAGAGGCGATTGACCGTCGTCCTCGAGATGAACAATTTTCAATTTCAATTTTTTGGTTATTTTTAGTGAAATAATTTTTTACGCATATTTCGATGAAAGATGATGCCAAATGTGGTTATAGGTCTTTTGTAAAGTGATAATGTTTCAAAGCTGATTTTTTCATGGGATTTATGGTCTGAATTTAATTTCTTAGTAAATTGGATATTTTTCAAAGGTTCAATAACATCACAGCGCCCCTCTCTCGGTCGTCTTTCGACCCGTACGCTTTTGCAAGCTCATTAATTGATACTTTCACAATGAAGAATTGATCAAAATGAATGGAAAAAATTGTACTTATAAATAAAGCATTCTAGTTGCATCATACCAAGTTTCAAGTAAAAATATTGATTAGAATGGTCGTTGTCGAGTGACACGTAAAAGTGGCGTCTCTGGGCTCTCATTGGTCCTAGAGAAAACGATTTTTTCTCTAAATTCATGTTTTTTTCAGCGCAATTCAATGCATTCGGTTGCAAATCTTTAAACTGAACATTTACGGAGATACGATCCCCAGCAACGGTAATTTCTTCTTTTCTTGTAAATAAAACATTTTTTTGTTAATACAAAAATCTGAATTATGGTACATTCGACTGGTAAATTCAACCGATTCCAATTAGTCTCATGTCGATCTGTTTTTTTTTTGTCGAAACGGTAGCACTTCAGATTTTCAACTTGAACTGGAGATTTGGGATAGGCTGCCGTTTTAGATTGGAGGATCGGGTCGGGATCGCCCACTACTTAGGTATCCTAAGGGCAATCCTCTCCCAGAGTTTCATCGAGTTTCGATGACAATTTCTTTAGTTATTGCAATTCAAAAATCTTTCATATTTTTCACCTTTGTTGCTAATTTTGCAATAGTAAGCAAGTTTCGAGAATTTTCGCAATAGCCTACCATTGTAGCAAATTTTCTTAGGAACAAATTTGATCAGTATACCTGGAGTCGATTAGAGGCGTATTTTATGATATATTTAAGAAAAACTAAGAAAAACAGGGTTCCTCTTTCTATTTTGCAATAAAAAACCATGTTCCATATCTTCGAATCTATAAAGACTTGAGGGTTGTTATTTATAATTTTTTTACCTATTTTTAAGCATTAATTGTAATGTTTAAAAGAATTTCAGATTCAAAATATAATTCACCCCGCCTAATTGTAAGTTGGAAAATATTTACATTCTGTTAATTGTACGTGCGAATACATATTCAACAATTCCGTGCTAATATACGATTCAAATGTATTGACCCCTCACTTTAACCGCGAATATCTCAAAAACGGAGAAGCAGAAAAAAATGAAAAAATGATGTGTTTATTATGAGTCTATTCTAAATCAATCACTGAAATTTGAATAATGTACATTGGACACTTTTGAAGTTCTGCTAAGTTATATTGAAAAATGTCCCCGTTTTTAAACAAATATTGACCATATCAGTTTTAAATCCATTATATCTTAGAAAATATGCATACTACGTAAATAATATTTTAGACACCGATAAAGCAGAGCATTTTTTGTACGAGGAAATTTTTTTATAATTTTTTATTTTAAAATTTTGCAGATATTCTCAAAAACGTTTATTCGGTTATTTATCAATATATTTAATTTTTTTTTGTTAAAATAGTTAATTATATAAAAGGTAAATATTTTCATAAAAAAGAATTGGTATATATCAAATATTAATTTAGTTATCAAGCGTAAATGATAATATTGCAAGTTTGTAATAATAATAATAATAATAATTTGTTTATTATCCAGTAAGCCATACGAACGGATTGGAATCGTCATACATAATATGCATTTTGGTGAAATAATATAGGTACATATACAGATGTAACAACAATAAGCATATAGATAAAATAACAACGTATTACATTAAAAGTTACACATAATAAAATAAAATAAATAAAATAGTATTAACAGGTACTAATTGACTAGATGGCGCAATTTAGGTATTCCTGGATGCTGTAAAAGCAATTCTGTTGTAGAACTTTTTTTATCTTATATTTGAAGGCATTGAAGTTGCTAGTACCAGTTACGTGCCTGGGCAACTTGTTATATAATGAAATGCTAGAGTGGGTAGGCGATCTTTCATATAGAGTCGTACTATGAGGGCTGCTTTTGAGTAGATGTCCGTGTATTGTGGGATAACAATGTTGTTCAGAGGTAGTTGTGAATTTGGCTATGTTCTTCCTTATGTATAATAGGGTTTTATAAATGTGTACACAGGGTACAGTCATTAGTTTGTATTTCACAAAATATTGGCGGCAGGATTCCCTACAAGGAATATTGAACATTAGCCTCATGATCCTTTTTTGCAGGACTAATACTCGATTTGCATTATGGGTTTTCCCCCCATAGTACGATGTTGTATGAGATGTGTGCATAACAGAGGCTGTAGTAGGTGCTGATAAGTGTTTGTTCGTCAAAACTATCTTTTAAATTTAGAATGGCAAAGTAGGAAGACCTAAGCTTGTTGCATAAGATGTCGATACATGTTTTCCAGAAGAGGTTTAAATCAATTGTTGTGTCTAAGTATTTAACACTATCAGAGAGAGGGATGTTAGAATTATTTATTTCAATGTTTATACTCTCTATGGGACGTCTGTTATAAAAATAAACACATACAGTTTTTTCAGTATTTAGCAAGAGCCTTTTACCCTGGCACCATGTTATGAATTCTTGCATGATGGTATTTATTTGTTGTTGCAGTTGTACAGGGTCTGGTGCTGTTACCAATATTGCCGTATCATCGGCAAACATTATGATTTGACCCCAGGTAATATTATTTGGAAGATTGTTTACGAAAAGTAAGAACAACAGTGGCCCTATAACCGAGCCTTGTACAACTCCAAGGTCGATGTTATATGGATTTGATTTTGAGCCGTTGGCACTTACTATAATTTTTCTGTTGGTAACATGATAATATGAGGCGTGATATGTTTCCTCTGATATCAGCTTCCTCGATAGTTTGATAGAGTAAGTTTGCATCATCTACACTGTCAAATGCAATGCTTATAATATAACATATTACGTTTGATAACTAAATTAATATTTGATATATACCAATTTCTTTTTCTAAAAATGCTTACATTTTACATAATTAATTATTTTAACAAAAATTCTTCTCTAAATACATTGATAAATAACCGACAAAACATGACGTTACGTTTTTGAGAATAACTACAAAATTTGAATATAAAAAATTATGAAAGAATTTCATCGTACAGAAAATGCCGTGCTTTATCGGTATGAAAAATATCATTTACATAGTATGCATATTTTCCAAGATATAATGGATTTAAAACTGGCATGGTCAAAATTTCCATAAAAAGTAGGACATTTTTCAATATAACTTAGCAGAACCTCAAAAGTGTTCGATGTACCTACATTATTCAAATTTCAGTGATTGATTTAGAATAGACTGATAATGAACACATAATTTTTTCAATTTTTTCTGCCCCTCCGTTTTTGACATATTCGCGGTTAAAGTGAGGGGTCAATACATTTGAATCGTATATTAGTATATTAATTTTATTCAGCGTTTCTTCGTGTTTTTTTACGTTTGAATATACATACATATTACTCACACATTAATATGCAATATACATTTCATGTAATTGTTTTGAATTCGTAGAACAGTTTGGGATCTACCTGAGCTAATCCCCTTTTGTCACAAGGTCTTATCTCACGGCAGATTAAAATACCCGAAAGTTCTACAATTTTTATGATTTAAATGTTTTTACTTCGATAATGCGAAAGTAAAAATACCATACAACAATGACAATGTTAAACAGTCATAATAATGCAAACAATTAATTATTAATTTTATTAGCTTTCTAAACATTAATTAGCCTTTACTAACGTTATAAAGTGATAAAATGATCACAGAATGGTTAAAATAGTAAAAGTTTGTTGCAAATAAACAATTTTATTAAACAAAAATTGTTGTTACAAAAAAGTTTGCCTCACCCCTCGATAACACAGGTACAAAAAAAGGTTGTGATCTGGCGATCTAGATCATGATTACATATGTATTTTTGGGTGCTAAAACTGAATTTTCTACACCGTAGATTTCGAGTAAATCCATGTTTCTACTGTCAAAAACCGCATTTTTGCAATAAAAACCGTGATTTACTCGAAATCTATGCTGTAGAAATTTTTTTTCATTGAAAATTCGGGTTTAGCATTCAAAAATTATGGTCTAGATCGCCAGATCATAACTTTTTTCATAAGGTGAACTGTGCACAGACGTCTGTGCACAGATCTACAAAAAAAAATTATAATCTGGCGATTCCTTATGTAATTTTGGGTGCTGAAACCGGATTTTTAATTTAAAACATTTGCTACTGCGTACATATCGAGTAAATCCCGGTTTTTACTGTCAAAACCGTATTTGGCAATAGAAACCGGAATTTACTTAAAATCTACGCTGTAAAAATTTTGTTAAATTGAAAATTCTGTTTCAGCATTCAAAAATACACTAGGAATCATGATCTAGATCGCTAGAGCACAACCTTTTTTTTTGTAAACCTGTGTAACCGTTGCAGTTACGACGAAAGTCATCAGGAACAAAGTTGTAGTGCTCGAAGCGCCCTCTACGCTAGTATCTGTCGTAGCTTCAGTAGAAGCCGAAATGCCGAAGTAATTGAAAAAATATAGAATTTTGTGCATTTGGGATACTAAAAGGGGGCTAAAACGTATGCAAAAAATCAGCGAGGTAGGTGTGCTTGTCACAATAATTTACCTGCCGCCTGGACTAACTTTAAAATATGAATTTGATATTTTATTGGAGTCGAAAGATATTGCACAAAATTCCCTTTTAAGGGGTAAGTATATTCCCCTTATTATTTATTTTCGAAAATAAGTATATACAGTGTGTCCCACTTTTCATGGTAACACCTACGTAGCTCAGTTATTAATAAATCGATTTATTTCAAACTTGGTTAAGTTATACACCTCTTGAAGGTAACTAAAAGCGCATATACCTATTTAATTTATTCCATAGACGTAAGGACTAAGGGGATGAAAAGGGGGTAAATTTTCAGGTAAATTGTATTAGGGATTTTTTTTTTTAATATTACCACCATCTCATAGGGGAACCTTAAAAACCCCTTTGTGCCAAATTTTGTTAAAATATCTCTACTAGTTTTAGAGGTATAAACAGGTACATACGACACTTTGTCAAGAATTAATAGCCTTTAACTCGGAACGAGGTGAATTTAGAAAGTTATTTCACATTCTTTGCTACAAATTTGAAGTAATAATCAAAAATATCTTCGTACTCGCCAAAAACTCTAAAACAATTCTGCCCATTTATACGGGCCCTATACAGTTTACTTGTTTTAAATCTAGTCTAGAGTACGAAGATATTTTTGATTATTACTTCAAATTTTTAGCAAAAAATGTGAAATAACTTTGTTTCTAAATTCACCTCGTTTCGAGTTAAAGGCCATTAATTCTTGACAAAACGTCATATATACCTGTTTATACCTCTAAAACTACTAGATATTTTAATAAAATTTGACGCAAAGGGGTTTTAAGGGATGCCCTATGAGATAGTGGTAATCTTTAAAAAAATCCCCAATACCATTTACCTGAAAATTTACCCCATTTTCACCCCCTTAGTCCGCACGTCTATGGAATAAATTAAATAGGTATTTTATTTACCTTCAAGAGGTGTATAACTTAACCAAGTTTAAAATAAATCGATTTATTAATAACTGAGCTACGTAGGTGTTACCGTGAAAAGTGGAACACACTGTATAGAAGACTACCATTATTTTTGGATGTACTGTCAGCCACAGAAATATCGGGAGATACTTTTGGACCTCCTTATATATCAAGATTTAGATACTGTAATAGAGTTACTAAAATAGAGAAACAAAGTTTGTCTTTTTTCAGTATAAAAGTAAATGTTAGGGTTAAAAATATATTTTATTATATAGTAAAGATAACTGCACTCTTGCCCTTTAAAATATTTTTTACAATTTGATAATTTCCTCAAAAGTTATCAAAGTTTTTATGCCAAAACCCAAGAAAAAACGTTCATGCGTTGATTCTTAACGCCATAAGTTTAATTCTTACTTTACGCGAAAACCGTTGTATATATGACATTTTTTTATAGAATGTTGTTCTCGTCAATATTCTCCTCTATAACAGTTTTTGTAACTTTTCTCAGTTTAAAAGCAATTACCAAAAACATCTTTAGGTTTACGCCATTTTGATTATGTTCCGTCCACGGTGGCCTCGAGAACATTTTTAAATACTTTTCTACTAACAAAAACGTAGCAAAAATGTTCTCATACGGATTATTCTTCAACTTTTGCCGCTATTCCTATCCTGGAAACTGGGTAACTAACTAACATTAGTTCAAGGATTTGCAGCGCAAAACAAAAGCGATACCTAGTTCTTTAACACAAATGGCAAATCTATTCCAAATCTATTCCAAGATTAAGTTAGGATTTAAAGTTCTTTGAAAAGATTTTAAATTTTAAAGGGCTTGGGGCTCTTTTATGGACCGAGAGCTTAATAAAATTTAAACGCCTTTGTAGAGTTGTAGGAAATTTTAAGCTCTCGTCCTCGTGCAGAACGTATTATGTAAGCAGCTTCCCGGTAGTTTATTGATAATCTAATGTAACCTAAAGATAGAGTGCAATAGGTTAGAAATGTTTCAGTGATATTATACCAATAACGAAATATTCAAATTCTAGTTGTTGCAGTACCCACACCCTACGTGTTGGATAAATGAGTATCCAGCTTCAGTTGTTCAATAACTAGAAACCCTTGACGACAGTCATGTCTGGCAACTCCAACGGCTTGAAGCTCTTGCACCTTACCGAGATCTTCAAGCCGTTTATAAAATTTTACAACCTTTATAAAGAGCTCAACTGGTTTATGATGGCCTTGAAGTTCTATAGAGAAATTACAACCCTCAAGCAATTAACAAACTCAATTACATTTAGAAGGAAGAGCTTTAAAAGACTTCAAGCCAGCGTTTATAAAAGCTTAAAATAATGTGTTCTTGTTCAACAAGGAATTAAAGTTCCTAACAAATTATTTTACTTCTACAGCCACGTAGTGGTATAGAAGTATAGCAATCTTAAAAAATCCATGTTTTTTTAAATAGGTTTGAATACCATAACACATGAAGATTTTAAATTTCAGCGAAAACAAATTTCTGTCGGTCGGTATGTCGGTCGATAGGTTTGTAACTTTTTTTGCGCACGATTACTCTGGACCAATTTAAAATATTGACTTGAAACTTCGTACACGTATGTATCATAACGAGATCAGGAATAAATTATATTTTGAACTTATTTCATTGAAAAGTTGGGGGATAAATATATGAACACAAGTAAAGCAGCATAGTAAGAGTACAGAAAATTGGCTAGAAGCCAAGGTCTTAATTTTTGTTATGACGTCTGCCACGGACATCACCACCTCCAACATCCCTACTCCATTATTAAAGGAGTTAACAAAATAATATTGCGATTTAGTGTGTATGAGAATGAAAGTTCTCAACATTTTTTTTGCCATTGACCACCCCCTTTTCCACATTAGTGTAGGCGAACTGGGTTTTACCCTCAGAATAACTGCAACCCCAGCAAAAAAAATACTGACATGTAGTTTGCGATGTCTGGAAGATGATATTAATTTGTAATGGGGCATTCATAAATTCATGTCATATTACTAGATTTCCGTTTACCTAGCTAGCACTTTGCACACATACCCAATAATGATAAATCGACGATGTACTCGGAATCTGCACGCGGACCCAAAGTTGCACACGCTCCCAATGGGTCACATGTGCAGGATTTCGGATATAACAGCGCGACCAAATTCAAGACGAATCAGTGCTCTTCTGGCATTGGCCTTTAGCGTGCTCAGCTGGGTTGATTACAGTTAGTACTCTATTACGACGTATCACGGCGGAGAGCTAATATAAGTTGACCGTTAGATCCTTCAGTGTGCTAAGCTGGGACCTACTGTGTTACTTGTTACTTATCCGACGTCAGTGCGCGGCAAAAGGTATCCAACGCATGCTGCTGACGCCATGACGAATCACTGCAACGTTGCCAACATTACACTCTCGTCCGCTTAGAAAACATTTATGAAACGATTAATGCCCGTAAAAGATTCGGAAGCATATATGTTATGTAACACTGCCATAATGTACCTGTTATTGAGAAAATAAACCGTTTATTTTGTATTTGGACTATTTATTTACTAACCGAACTTTGGAATAACATCTTCATACCAACTACCCAAGGAAAACTCGTTACGTGATTTGGCGTCCGAATGGGTCCATTTTGAAGAACGTTACAAATTCCCCCGTAAATTGAAAAAACCACTAAGTTTGCACGATTTTTCAAAAATTCGTAACTCCGGTTCAAATATTAAAGGTTGAAATTTGCAGACGTTGGCGTTTTAGTAGTCTTTAACCTACCCTCAAATTTCAATAAAAAATACCGTGTAGTTTTTGCAAATCGTTGTTTTTTTTGCAAAAGAAGGCACTTTTATGCACAGCGCCGCGAAAGCCCTGTGGCGGTCGGACCGATATTTAACCAACGTGGTTATATTCTCCGAGATGTACTCTACAACGTGTTTTTTTTTGTTTTGTCCAAAAATCGATTGGGAGCAGCCATAATCGATGAAGCCTGTTCTACCTAAAACATTTTCAGTTCTGCAGCTGTACAGGGTGCGCCAGAAATCGGTACCAACTTGCTTATTTTAAATGGAATGTCCCATATATTTTCAACTTTTCGAAATGGTCTTAAAATTCTGAATCCAAACATATAGCACACTATGTACCCAGCAAATTCAGAGATGATTGACGTTTTATAAGAAATTTGACAGGTGCAACGGTTTGCAAGACCCATTATAACTTTCTTCGTGTAGGAATTCCTCATTGGCTCTTTGGCACGTAGAAAGGATACAAGGTAAGCTAGTCTCTACAATAGAAACAAATACCTTAATAGTGTACCAAGTGTTCTATTTTTCGCGTTATATTTTGTCAAATTCAAACCTCAAAAACTTTATTGATTTCAAATGGAACACCTTGTATATTTTTGCAACCAATTATGTAAAATTAAATTTCATTTTTCCTGGCTCGACAGAGCCAAATATTCTAAAATTATCTTATATGCGTTTTACAGTGTATGGTGATGGTTTCTGTTCTCGTGGGTATTGTGTAGCAAATGTGTTACATGCTCTGGATATTACCTTATCATATTCTCCATAAATAATAAACAAATCTAAAAAGTCTTCGTGGGAGTAATTTAAACGTGCTGGCATTTTCTGATATAAAGGAATGACTAACATTAATGATAGTTTCTAATCATGGCTAAGTTGATGGCAATTTTAATTAAAACTTCTTGAACATTTAAGAAAATCGCCAATATTTCAAAAAGTTGTAACTTTAACCCCTATAGTGCCGATATTAGAAAAAAGAAAATTTAATTTTACATAATTTGATGGAAAAAAATACAGAGTGTTCTGTTTGAAATAAAAAAGTTTTTGAAGTTTGAACTTGACAGAATGTAACGTGAAAAATAGACCACTCGGTATACTATTATGGAATTTATTTTTATTGTAGAGACTAGCTTATCTTGTGTTCTCTATTTTAGGTAGAAGGGGCTTGATCGAATACATCTGCGCACCAAGGTTCAAGTTTGTAATCCAACTGCAAGTTTAAAAACTTCTAACAAACGGCCTACGTGAATCACCTTGTATATGTTTTTTTAATATTGTTATTTTTATCTCTCAAAAAAATAAGATCCTGAAAATTTCAACTCCTAAGCAAAGATCGGAAATTTGGGCGTCATTCCAGGTTCGTACTAAGGTAATAGTGTAAAAAAATACGCAAAATGGAAAATATTTATTATGAATATTTATCGCCAAAATTATGTGTTTATTATTTTTACAATAGTAATAAAACAGTAATAATAATGATATTAACAATAATAAAAATAATATTACTTTATTTCAAACATCCACAATACCTGTGTTACATTTAGCCCAGTCGTCAGGGGTTTTAAGGCGTCACTAAATGTTATATGGCTGAAATTTTCAGGATAAGTATTTTGGTGTAGAATACGATAAAAGAAAGTTTGCAGCTGTAAGGTGCCGGCGACCCGAAAAGAATCGAAAATATTGGTCGAAATTCGGTTTTTGACCAATAACTCAAAGTATAAAAAAATATATCAAAAAATTAATGCACTGGGTGATAGAGGGGGAAACTTCACATCAAAAACGTATATGAAGTTTTTTTGTACCATCAAAGATGTAGGCTCCAGATTTTTTTTATTTAATGCACGAGAATGGAACGTGGCGACACATAAGTACGGCGCGCGAAGCGTGCGTGGTCTCGGACTCGCTTCACTAAATTTGTTGTAACTTTTAAAGTAATTAATGCAATTGAGCTCAACAAAGCTTAAATGAAAGAAGAAACATGTGAATTTTGAAGGTAAATTCCCTTGAAGCATCTTAAAGTACACATTTCAAGCTTCAAAAATCGCATCTACAGAAATCTAATAACGCAATTTAAACCAGAGTAATAGGTGATTAAAGTACAATACATATAAAATCTTATCACTTTCTCAAAATTTTGAAATGTTGTAAGTGTACATCTTCAAAAATAAATTTTTGAGATTTTTTTCGCTCATTGGATCTTCTTATGCATTACTTCAAAAGTAATATATGAAATTTAAAGATTTTTATCTTAAAAATTGTACACATGGTACAGGTTTGATCGATTTCATCGAAAATCTCTTTATGTTCGATTTCATATATGTACTATTTCCACATACATACATTCCATTCTCGTGCGTTAAGCAAAAAACATCTGGAGCCTACATTTTTGAGCGTACAAAAAAACTTCATATACGTTTATGATGTGAAATTTCCCCCTCTATCGTCCCAGTGCTAACAGAAAATCCCGCTTTCGCGATCTTTCGCGATTTTTTCTGCAAATTCCACCAAGGATCATTTTTCCAAATTAATATCATCTTCCAGACATCGCAAACTACATGTGAATTTTTTTTGTTGAGGTTGCAGTTAGTCTGAGATCTGGGTCCCTCTAAAACCAGCTTACTGAGAATAAAATTATTTGCATATTATTAAATCTTAGATAAAGTGTATGAAACTTGTATCCAAAATACCAAAATAATATTTTTCTCAACTCTTAAGTAAATATTTAAAAATATTTTGTTCTAGGAATAATACAATTGGCTGGGTCTGGGACCATTTTCAACCGACGCCTCCTATGTCAACGTATATAGTTGCTTTTACAATAAGTGATTTCGAAAGTATTTCATCCAGTTCTGTATCGGCGGGACCGATTATTAAAATTTGGGCCCCTAAAGATGATCTTCCTCAGGCTCATTACGCACTAGACGTAGCTCACGAGTTATTGCCATTTTTAGACGATTACTTTGGAATGAAGTATCCTTTACCTAAATTAGATTTATTAGCTATTCCAAATTTTGGGAAAGCTGCCATGGAGAATTGGGGATTAATCTCCTTTAGGTAAAATGAAAATTCTTATATAGTTTTCAAGTGAGCAAATTTTAAACATTTAATTTTTTTAATATTCATAAATTGTTTCCATAAATTTTTCAATTTTTGCACTCAAATGTCCTAATAGGTAGATCAAATATTGTCATCTGGGATTTTCAGATCTACGTTTCGATTACAATTGTAGGTACTACTTTTCTTATACTTGTCAAAATATTAAATTTTTCTATTTTACTCTCATTTCTATTTGCTTTATTGATCAATTAAATATTCCCAGTCGTTTGACACCTCAATGTAACTTATTCATTTTATAATATTTCAGAAAATCGTCCCTGCTTTTTGATACAAATTCAAGAAGTATTAGAACAAAAAGCTTTATATTGGCAAAAATAGCTCACGAACTAGCACATCAGTGGTTTGGTAATTTGGTTACAATGGAATGGTGGTCTGACTTATGGTTAAATGAGGGTTTTGGTACTTTTATGGCAGAAGTAGCAATAACAAGTGTATGTAATATTGAGAAAACATTTTTTATTTACTTAATAAATATCACATCGTGTGTCATGAATAACTTAATCATCATCATCAGTGTTATGAAGTCATTAATGCATTAATTTCTATGACTGTATTTTCTGTACGGCTTACCTTACTCCAAACTGAAATGGTTTACTAACCTATCTACCTAATCACTTGATTACTTTTAATGTTACAACGTATATCGTTTATATCAACAAGTTGATTATTAAAATGCCATTATCGTTCGGCCGTCGTAACTTTTTTTGGTCAGATGTTTAAAACAGCAACTTTATTGACTATTCTTATAGGACAAATTGCGCTGAACACGATGGTGACATGAAAGAAATTATAAAATACAGGCTTCATTGGTAAAAACAATGGTTTTTAGCGAAAATTCTCATTATTTTAAGTTTTTTGGCTTTTTAACGAAAACGATGCGTCGGACAAAAAAGGCAAGATTTAAATAATGAAGAATTTATCAATGCGCGTCGTTTGAGACCTGTAGTGTTTTTATATCTTTGACCGTTCAATTTTTATGAACAAATTAGGGGTTTAAAATTAACAATTTTTGTTCTGTTCGACAAAAGGTCATACGGTTTATGGTAAAAATGTTGCGTTTTGTTCATAGAATTTACAGTTTCTTGTTTGTGTCGATACAATGACTTCAGATTTTCTGAAGTCATTGTGTCGATATATCGTGTATTTTGCGATTGTTTAAACAAATAAACTAATTTATTCATTAAATATTTACGACTTTCCATGGCATCTTTTGCACTGCACTCTCTACCCATGGCAATCAATAAATATTGATAAAAAAATTATTTCTGTATGGTCTTGCCACCTTTTTCCTTTTTACCCCGTTTAGAAAAAAATTGCTTAGAACCAAATGAAATACTCGGCTCAGGAACGTCATATCGAAATGCAATTATCGACAAATGAAAGATAATAAAAAAAGGAAAATTTTGAGCCTAGATAGACCTAGATCCGTTAACTAGAACCGGAGATATAGACCATTTTGCGTTTACGACTGTCAATTATTCATTAAATAATTTTTTGAAAAAGATCTTGTGACAACATAAAGTTAATATATTAAACTAACTAGTTTTCAATTGTCACAAAATCCAATGGTTTTTTCATAGATTTTTTTTTTAATGGCATTAGGG